>CM052897.1:57515792-57641809 GCA_028534135.1 Potos flavus | reverse complement strand
AGGGGCCGGGCACAGGGGCACAGCAGAGGGGAGGGAGAAATAGAGGCGAGAATGACCATGGAACATCAGCAGAGAAAGGGCACTGCACGG
The DNA here is from genome assembly GCA_028534135.1 of Potos flavus. Classification (NCBI taxonomy): domain Eukaryota; kingdom Metazoa; phylum Chordata; class Mammalia; order Carnivora; family Procyonidae; genus Potos; species Potos flavus. The sequence goes on along the minus strand of CM052897.1, from coordinate 57,641,719 downwards.
CTGGCTAACAGCTGAACTCCCTCGTCTTCTGGTTGGAGGACTGAAGCCAGAGCAGAGTGATTTGCCCGTCTTTAATCCCTAGCTGGGAACAGAGACTCAGCTTAGATAACTAGCTGCGAACAGAACTCAACTCCAGTTGTCCTGACTCGCCATCCAGTGCTCTTTCCAGAGCGAGCACTAAAAACGAGCACCCCTTCCGTAGGAAGGCAGCTGTAAGGAGCACCTGCCAAGGACTAGGCACTCTGCCGAGTGCCCTATTTGCTAGCTCACTCTTAATCACATCGTTAAGGTGGGTATCATTAGACTCTTTTTACAGATGCAAAACTGAGGTTAAGTGACTTGCTTGAGGTCATCCAGATGGGTGAGCAGCCATCCCCCACCGCGGCTCATCCTCTTTACTCTGCCTGCCGTGCCTCTCCAACTCTAGCCAGGCCTCAAAAGCTAAGGAGACCCAGGACAAGTCGCACACACATACCTGGCGCCCCACCCTGTTGTTGTGGATTCGCATTCTTGCCTGGATGTCCCGGGGAGCTTCCCTGGAATCCAAGAAATCCCGAGAGAACTTCTCTCCAAAGTCCATGTCCTGGTTACAGCCACCCCATTCCCACGTGTCCTGGGGGCCGGGGCTGGGGCCTGAGCCGGGGCCGGGGCTGGGCAGGGAGTGGGGGAAACTCTTGCCCCGGGACAGAGCCTGCAGCTGCAGCAGCTTGGCCCGCAGCCGGTCCTGCTCACCACTGCCCTTCCAGCCGCAGCCGCAGCTCACTAGCCTGCCCAGGCTGCAGGCCGTGGCGACCGCGTGCATGACCCCTGCCGCCAGCATGGAGAAGGAAAAAGCACTCTCCCGAAAACCTGGGGATGAGAAGGGTGTGACGGAGGGGTAAGGTTGACAGGCAGCTGGAGCGGGGAGGTGGGAGGAAATAAGCAGCCACCCTGCAATTCCAGGAATCCCTAACTGAATCCTGACCCTGTTATTTACCAGCGGCGTAATCTGGGAGAAAGTCACGGAGAAGGGAGGGAGCGGAAGCACGGAGCCTCAGTTTCCTCATTTATTAAGGGAGGGGCTGGACTGAGATTGATCTCTGAGGCCCATCCCCGTTCTGTAAGTCTGGGGTTTTCGGGCGCAGATGAAAGAGCTAGCTGGAGGGCAAGACCCCTGGGGTGGGCAGGTGACTGAGAGGGAGTCCCCGAGGTCTTTGAAGAAGTGATCACTGAGTTCTACATCTGAAAGCTTTAAAAATTCCCCAGCCCAGCAGGGAGCTTGGGTGGTGGGGTGGAAGCAGAGACCTTCGGGTTCTTTTTTTTCTTTTTTTTTTTCTTTTTTCTTTAAGGCCCTTTAACCAACCTTCCTCCACCAGCCCAACACCCCCAAAGCACTGGAGCTCTGGAGCTATCCTTCCCCTTTCCAGTTTCTGGTTTTATATTTGCCCTTTAAGACTGCCCTTTATGTTTATCCTAACCTGCTATATTACTCTATAAAATGCTGGGAGGGGGGTGGGGGTGATTTTTCCTGACCCCCCTCTTAAAATATTGGCTTCTTTGTTATGCTTTGGGGGTCACAGAGGCTCAAGATGACAAGCTTTTCCCATGCTTCTCATTTGGGTATCACAGCCTTTCCCTACATCAGGCCGTATAGAGAAGGGGGGGTCCCTTACTTCCTTTTAGGAAGGGGCTCTCTCGAGCCCTGAGAGGATGAGACACAGCACCTCCTTAGGGGCCGGGCCTCTCCCACCCCAGGATCCAGGGCTTCTGGCCCAGCCTCCCAATCCCCCCCAACCTCAACCCTCCAGGGGTGAAGCTGTTTGCACACGTCTTGGGAATTCCCCCGCAGATGGCAGCTGCCTATTAACCCCGTAGTCCCTGAAGTACTGCCCCCACCCTCGAGCCGACCCAGCATGGATCTTTACTCCTGCAGGGAGGAAACACGGGCATGGCCTGGCAAGAGGCAACGATGCCTTCCAGACCATACCTCCCGGACCAGACCAGCAGTGACCTGTTCTTCGCCCCTCCAGCCGTTCCTCACCTGCTCAGGTGAGAGCCACCTGGGGCCCCCACAACACAGAGGAGGGGGCTGCTCCCCGGCTTCAAAGCCATCAGGGTCTTTGTTCCCAGCCTCTGCTCCTGGGAACCCCAGCAATTAGGGGAGTAGGTTTAACCCTTAAACGGTTGGGGGCGTCACCCCACCTCCGCTGAGGCTCTGGGGACACCAGCCTGGGCTTGTCCACGGAGAGGGAGGGGGGAGGAAATTGGGGGAGGGAATGGGGGGGTATTTGAAGCTTCCAGGGCTGGGGGCATCTCTGGCTCGCAGGTGCAACCCAGATCGAGCCCGGTGGAGGCAGGAAAGGGGGGCCCTAGGGTAGGAGAGCAGCGCCCCAGCTGCCTTGCCGGCAGCACGCAGGTGGAAGGGAGGCGCAGGGGCCCAGACGGGTGGCCAGGCCCAGCTCTGTGGCTCCGGGGAGGGGGGGGGAGGAATTCCCCGAGAGAGGCCCCTCCCGGAGTCGTGAACCGGTCCCTTCCCGCCCCCGCTCGCCTCAGCCTGCCCCGCACCCCCGGCCCCAGCGGCGCAGACCCGCCCGGCCCGGCTCACCGCGCTTGAGGATGGCGCTGTGGTGCGGCAGGCGGCCGCCGCCCTCGAGCGCCGAGCAGTTCCAGCGCTGGTCGCGCAGCTGGTGCTGGCACTCGTGGACCGCGATGTGCAGGCCCTGGAGCGCGGATGCCGTCACGTCGGGGCTGCGCAGGCAGAGGCCCAGCTGCCGCTTGCTCAGGCCCGACAGCGTCAAGCACACGGTGTTGGCGGTCAGCGGCGGCTCGCCGGGCAGCTTCAGGCCCAGAATCTCATTGCTGAGGGCCCTGGAAACGCAGAGGGCGTTTCGGGGGTCTGTGGTCCAGGCCCCGCGCCCCTCCGACTCTTCCCGCCCTAGGTTGGTGTTCTCAGCCTAGGGCTTTCTCTCGTGGGCGGGGCGACAGGGGGGAAACGCTCACCGACTGCACAACGCCAGGAACAGGAGACCCGCGAAGCCCGAGGGCGGAGGCCGCGGCCGGGGCTCCTCCAGCATGTCGAAGCCCGGGCCCGAAGGCCCCGGTGGGCAGATCGATCAGGGCCTGCGGGACAGGGAGACTTGGGGGCTTCCGAATAGGGTGGGCTGGCCCCGGGGCAACGAAGGATTCCTAACTCACCAGTGCCGCCCCAGGGACCCTTCTCATCCCCCCCCCAAACAAAACAATAAGAATCACCCCTGCCCCTCGACCCTGGAGGAAGAGTCTGGGCGTCGCAGCCGGGGCTTATGCAAGAGCCCCTGGAGCTGGACCCAGCCAGACACAATGCCCCGCACACAGACACACTCAAACGTACAAACTCAGACATACTGACTCACGAACACCGCTCCACCATCTTGCCCCGCTCCCTCTTCGAGGGCCCCACGACTGGCTTCCCTCGCCCAACAGAGCCTCGCTCTCAGGGCTAAGGGGCGGGATTGGGGGGCGGGATTAGAAGGGGGTTCTGTACCACCTACAGACGCCGGGGCGTGGGGGAGGGTCGCCTTCAGGTGCCGTCGAGGGCCGGCTGCGTCGGAATGGGCTCCCAACCCTGCTCTACCCACTTTTTCCGCAATCGGGAGAGAGGGGAGGCTCCAGGTGCGCCAGACAGGGAGGGGACCTGGTTCCCGCCTGAAAAGGACGGCGGCGCAGGCTGAGTCCTCTTCCTCCTCGGCCACCTTTCCTAACTAGTGTTCCCCTCGTCCGCGATGCCCGTCTGGTTCCCTCGGGTCCCAGGCTCGTTCCCCACCCCTTTGCTCTCGCGTTCATTGCCCTTCTGATCTGGGGATATTCCTTTATTTGCCGTCTTTATCTCTGCCAATATCCCTGGCTCTCTCTGTGTCTCCGTGCCCCAGTGGGCGGATGTGCGTCTGTCTGTCTGTCTGACTGACTACCCGTGTGCCTGTCTCGGCCCGCGTGCGCGTCCCTGCCCTCCCTGCTTTCCCGGCTCCGGTTACCTGCTGCTCTGGTGCGGGGTGGCCACCGGCAGGGTTGGGTCGCCTGGGCTCGGGCTTCTCAAACCCTGGGGAGACTGCGTCGGGTTCTGCCCCCTCGGCAGAGTCGCATTCTTCCAGGGCAGGGCCACTCCTCTTCGCTGCTTCCCCAGCGCCGCCGCAGCCGCCGGGGAGGAAGGGAGGGTGGAAGGGAGGGAGTGATCGAGAAAGCTAGCGAGCGGTCTAGCAAGGAACTGGGGGCTCCGGCTCTACTCTACTCGCGCGGAGCTCACAAGCGGCTCTGCTGCGTCTGACAGAGCTGCGGCCCCTCCCCAAGCCCCGGGCATCCCCACCCCACTCCTCGCACCCCCCCCCCCCGCCTTGACCCGGGGAGCGCAGGCACTCCCCCTCCTCCCAGCCTACACACACACCCTCTCCCCCGACGCCTGGGTTCATGCTTGGCCCCACTGAAGGGGGTGGTGACCAGAGAGCCTCTCACCTGCTCTGGGTAGCCAAGTGTGCAAGGAGGATGCAGTGACCCAGACTAGGGGGACAGGACCTTGGTCCGACGCGGTCATTTCTCTTTGCCTCAGTTTCCCCACCGAGAGCTGGATGGCTGGAGAGTGCCTCTGACAAGATGAACACGGAACCGGGAATCAGCTTCCCTCCCTGGACAATGTTGTGGAGAGTCCTCAGCGAGAACGAGCCTCAGGGCACTCAGAGCCAGCAGGAAAAGGTCGCTTCTGGGTGGCTTGGCTTCCACCCACCTCCAAGCTCTGCGCCTGCCCCTTGGGAGGGGTCAGACTTGGCGTCAGAGTTTGGTCCTAGCAGAGGCTCGGGTAGCCCCAAAGATCTCCAGCCTTCTCCTATGCTTCCCTTGGCTTATAGGCATCCTTGCCTGCAGAGTTCTCCTGCCCATCCCGGGATCCCCGGTCTTGCACTTGGAGTGGCCCATATTCTTGCTCCAGGCTTTCAGACTCGCTTCACATGGAACGAGGAGGGCCTTGGGATCCCAAACTGAGCCCAGCCTGAGGACAGCCAGGAGAAGCGTCTGATCTTGGGCTGCACAGACCAGAGAAAACCACCTTAGGGAGCTCCAGTGGCAGCGAAGGGGTTAGGCGCCACTGCGCTCCTGCCTGACTCACCCTCCCAGCTCTAACCACTGTGGGCTATTTTTGCCAGAGAGGGGCCCCAGGCTTCCCAGCCGCCCCCCACCCCTGCCAGACCGCAGCCCAAGGCACAACTGGCCCCGCTCGCCCGAAGCTGGCACGTTGACTCAGAGACAGGCCCCCTGGGGAAGCAGAGCCACGGGGCCCAAAACCCACAGCCACAGTCATCTCTTCCTTGGTGGTGGCCATGCAGCTCTTCTGGGGGCAGTCAGCCTCTGGCCTGGGCTGCTGCAGGGCCTGCCCTGTGCTACAGAGGGCGCTGCTGTCTAGGGGGCAGAGCAGCCTGAGATCAGTGACTTTCGTCCACTGTCATATTGTTTATTGACCACCTTTATGCACCAGGTCTCGAGCGGTCCGGGGAGGTAAAAGTGCCATGGTTCCTGACACTGGACAACTCTGGTTGCTTTTCTTTGCTTTCTCACCTCTGGGGGCAGGGGAGGAAGAGAAATAGCCCTAGAACTCCCGCTTCTCCTTCCTGTTCAGATATCAAGACCCAAACCATGTGTGGCTTTTGAGGCCACCGGAATCTGTAAGCTGTATCTCAATAGCTTTCATTCTTACATCTGGATTCAGTGACCCTTGCCAGCGTCCTTGTCCTTCCTGCATGTCAGCCTGGGACTACACTCAGGTCCCTGGAGGAAGGGGATGAGGTTTCCTATGGCTCTCTTCTCCCATGGGCATTTGTATTTCTCCAGGTCTCTGGGTCTCCCTCAGGTTTCCAATTGTTACTTCCAATTCTACCCTTGCCAGGCTATAGAACAGTCAGCTGTCAAGGAAGGGCCAAGGTCAGAACAATTACCCTAGACTCCAGCCTCTCAGTGACTCCAGGGCTCCCCGAGCTGGTCTGTCCCAAATCCAAGGACCCACACTCCTGTTCCCTCTCCATGTAGAAGCCCAGCTCTGGGACAGGAGGCCGCAGGCAGGCAGACTGGGTGGCCTGAGCTGGCCCCCAGTGCCCTTGGCCCGACCGGCTGGCCTGAGCACTGACCCGCAGGCGGCCGGAGGGTGGTGGCGCAGGCGGGGTCTGGAGAGGGCTGTGGGTACACACCCATTGCCTAATACCCCAAGCACGCGGCCAGCTCCAGGAAAGGGGAGGGGCGGGAACCAGAGAGACCTTGACAGGGGTTGGGGCCATGACAGGAGGGGGAGAGCGAGGGGCTGTCATTACTTTGAGAAGGGAGTGGGAGCAAGCTGGTCCCCCTCCCCCTCAACGAGAAGACTGGAGGACTGCTTTCCCATCATGGGGATGGAGGGTGTAGCAAGAACAATCTGGGAAGAACACTGGGGCCCTGGAGGGCGGGGGTCAAAGAAAAGAGTGGGGGCCGCGGGAGATTGGGGGAATCGAGCAACTGAGGCCGCCGCGAGAGCAGAGCAAAGGCTCGGGAGCCGCCTCCTCCCCTCATGTTTGCCTTGGCCCGGGGTCCCGGCTGACTCATCTATTGCTGAGCCGCTGATAGGGGCGGCCAAGCTCGGGGAACCCAAATTATAGGCCCGGGAGGGATGGATGCGCCCTCCGCGGTGAGCTCAGCTGCGCTGCCCACCCTCTGCCTCTCACGCCTTCTGCTGCAGCACCGCAGTCGGCCACCTGGAGGCACCAAAGGGTCCGCAGCCCGACTGCACTGGACTCCCCGGGGGGGGAAACCCCCAACAGTTGAGCAGTTAGCCCCAACAAATCTGTGGGATTACCGTAGAACTTGGCCCCCTTCTTTACCAGAGGCCGACGCCTTCCCAGCACGAGGAGGCAGTGCCGCCTGCTGGTGCTTCAAAGGAAGGTAGGCCCCTCTGCCCACAGATTCTCAGCCCTGGTCCCCTGCCTCCCCCCACACCCCAACAAGGTAAAGCCCCTGTCCCCTCCAACATCTCTCTCCTGTTCCCATTCCACAGAGGTGGTTTGCTACTGATTTTCTACTTCGAGCCTTTAAGGTTCTCCGTGGTCAAAAGTGATAGAAAAATAGAGCAAGGTAAAGGAGAAAGGTAGCAGGATTCCATTTTCTATAGGGGATGAAAAAGAAAGTGAGGGGACAAACCCATGGAGCTCTCTGAGGAAGGGCATTCCAGAACCCAGAAAAGCAGGTGCAAGGATCCCGAGACAGAAACTTGCTTGGTATGTTCAGGGAATCAGCGAGTAGGCCAGGGCGGCCAAAGGGAGGAACCCACAGGGGAGAGGGTGGTAGACAGTGAAGTTAGAGGACAAAGACGAGGAAGGATCAAGGTCAGATCACAGAGGGCCATGTAGGCCACTGTAAAGAGTTCACCTTTTTTCTTTGGGTGAGATAGGCAAACATTGGGAAATTCTGAGCAGAGGAATGAAGTGATCTGACTTCCGGTTTTAGAAAGCATGGCCCCAGCTGCTATGTGGGGGGCAAAGGTAGGAGCAGAGAGCACTGTCATGACGCCAGTGCAGTAACACAAGAGAGAGGGGGCTCTTGTACGGTGGCTCTGCCCAGTGGGTAAGAATGGGTCCAAGTTTGCATATATTTTAAATACAGAAGGACAAGATTTGTCGATGAACTTGACACGAAGTACAAGAGAACAGATGGATCAAGGATGACTCTGAGATTCTTGTCCTGAGCAACCGAAAGGAGGAAGTGCCATTTACTGAAATGGGGCGACCAAAGAAACAGCAGGTTAGGATGGGGAAGAATCAGGCATTCGAGTTGCGACCATGTACATTTTGAGATGCTTATTCAAGTGTTAGATGCGCAAATCCAGAGTTCAGGGCCAGAGGTATAAATTAGGAAGGGTGAGACTGGATAGTTCACCAAGAGAGTGAGTGTAGATTGAGAAGAAAGTCCAGATTGAATTGGGGTACACTCTGAAGCTTAGAAATTGGTACACAGGTTGGAACCAGATAAGGAGACTGAGAAGGTGAGCAGCTAGGGAGGTGGGAATGGTGTTCTGGAACCCAAGTGAGAAAGTATTTCAAGAAGGAGAAAGCGCTGAATTCTGTCTGCTGTTCCTGGAAGGCTGATGAGGATGAGAACCAAGAATTGACTGTAAAGCAACCCAGAGGTCATGGATGATTTTGATACGGAGGTGTAGCAGGTTCAAAGATGTGATCACGGTGGACAGAGAGAATAAAGAAAAGAAATTAGTGCTCGTGATTAAAGCAACCCTTTTGAGCTTTGCTGTAAAAGACAGCAGAGAAATGGGGCAGTCTTGGGAGGTAATGTGGAGTCAAATGAAGCTTTGGTGGGTTTAGATGGGAAATATTACAGCATCTGGCATGCTGATAGGTATGACCCGGTACAGAGGCAAACTGAAGATGCAGGAAAGAAACAGGAAAGACTGTGAAAGAGTGATGGTTTGATCTAAATAGAAATTTGGGCCAGGTCACACACAGTGTGACCCAGACTTAGAGACCTCCCCTCCCGCTCTTCCCTACTACTCCTGGTGGGTGGAATGGTGGAACAGAGGATACAGGCTCCTTCTTTTCTTTCTTTCCACCTCTGCTTGTCACCAATGGCCACAGATGGGGCTTCCTGTCTTCCAGTGCATCTCCAACCTCCAGGGGGTTTTATCAACCCATAAGCCAAAAAGACATGACCCAGGTCCCTGTGGGAATAAACTCCTAAGGGACAAAGGGCAAGCTGCCCATCATTGTCTATTTACTTGAGCCATCTTGTCCCCTCTCCAGGGTGCCCACTGAAGAGATTACTGGCTTTTGGACCTGGGGAGGATGCTGGGCCAGTACACCTTGTCCCTTAGGGTCGAAGTCTTGGAGGGGCCAGGTACAGTGGATGGGGCAATAGCCCTGGAAGGATGTTACCCTCAAAAATAACCTCCTTCAGGCTTCATCTGGGCTAATCAGCATCTCATCTAAAATAGCATTGCCCCGGGAAGGTTACTTAAACTCATCAGACATGTATTCCTTAGAGTGATTTCCCCACCTCGAAGGAGAAATTCTGAGACTTGGAACTCTCGTAGGATCAGACCTGGGTACATACTCATTTAGAAAGTACCCTGAAGGCAGGGGAGATGAAAAAGAGAAGATCCAAAAGGGAGACAGAAAGATCCTAAAGATCATTTTTATTTATCTGTCAATTTGGAGAAGGGCCCATAGCTTTGCTATTGCTGCACACTCAGGAACAGCTCGTAAGGTGGAAAGAACATGGGCTTTGAGTCAAAATGATCTGAGTTTAATTCTGGCTCTGCCATTTATTCATTTTTTAAGAAAAAGATTTATTTATTTATTTTAGAGAGAGCGCACACTCAGGGAGAGGGGCAGAGAGAGAAGGAGAAGAGGAGAAGCAGACTCCCCACTGCACGTGGAGCCGACACGGGGCTCGATCTCACGACCCTGAGATCATGACCTGAGCAGAAATCAAGAGTTGAGGGACTGGGTTGCAGGCTCAGTCAGTTAAGCAGCTGCCTTCGGCTCAGGTCATGATCCCAGGGTCCTAGGATTGAGTCCTGCATCCAGCTCCTTGCTCAGCGGGGAGCCTGCTTCTCCCTCTCTCTCTGCCTGCCACTTTGCCTGCTTGTGCTCTCTCTCTCTCTCTCTCTCTCTCTCTGATAAATAATCTTAAAAAAAAAAAGAAATCAAGAGTTGGATGCATAACAGACTGAGCCACTCAAGCGCCCCCCATTTATTCATTTTCTAAATCTTTTACTTTTAAGTTATCTCTACACCCAATGGGGGGCTCCAACTTAACAACCCCAAGGTCAAGAGTCACATGCTCCACCGACTGAGCCAGCCAAGTGCCCCCATTTATTCATTTATTAGCTGTGTGGACCTTGGGCAATTTTTTTTTTTTTTAAAGATGTTATTTATTTATTTGACAGAGACAGACACAGCAAGAGACAGAACACAAGCAGGGGGAGCGGGAGAAGAAGCAGGCTCCCCACCGAGCAGGGAGCCTGATGTAGGGCTCGATCCCAGGACCCTGGGATTATGACCCGAGCTGAAGGCAGATGCTTAACGACTGAGCCACCCAGGTGCCCCCAACCTTGGACAATTTCTTAATCTACTTTTTCCTCTGTAAAGTGAGAGAGGGGAGAGACGTAAAGGAGGAGATCTTCCCTCCTTCCAGGGGCCATGTGTATGTGGGGCATGATAACCAGGCTGGCAATGCTCCCTATGCCCCATAGAGGGAACAGCAGCCACATCCTCAATAGGAGGCCAAGGTAGCCTTGAACCTGTGCATGTCACTAGGGGAGGGGCCTGAGCCTGCAGGGGCCTGAGTTGGAGTCCACCGGGGAAAAGAGAAGAGCGTACAGTAGAGGAGATGCTTGCAAGCATTTTGGGTATCTCTTTTTTTTTTTTTTTAAAGATTTTATTTATTATTTGACACAGAGAGGGAGAGATCACAAGTAGACAGAGAGACAAGCAGAGGGAGAGGGGGAAGCAGGCTCCCTGCTGAGCAGAGAGCCCAATGATGTGGGGCTAGACCCCAGGACCCTGAGATCATGACCTGAGCCGAAGGCAGAGGCTTTAACCCACTGAGCCACCCAGGCGCCCTGCATTTTGGGTATCTCAATGTGGTAAGAGTGGAAAGAGCCAGGGTTTTTGGAGGAAGACAGAAACTCAACAGAAAAATCCAAAAAGAAGCAGACACGTGGAGGCATAAGTTCTCTATTCTGGGTTCAGTTCAGCCAGCAGCTCTTCTCTTCCCAACCCTCCCTCCCGCACCCCTACACACACCCGTCATCTACTCCACTGCCCTTCCTGAGCTTAATCCTCAGAGACTCAGACACTCCGGGCCTTGTCCATCTTCATGCTGCCTTGGTTGCAGGCTCAGGCCCCTCCCCTAGTGACATGCACAGGTTGACACATGCCGCGGGGTGACGCACCATAGGATGACACAAGGTATGCACGGTGAGAGTGACACATATATGCATATTTAATCTCCCCACGCACACACACTCATCCACCCATCCACCCACCTCCACACACAGTTCCAGACACTCTGTGCCTCAGTCAATCATCTGGGTCTTTCCTGACGGTGGCTGCCACCTCCTTCCCCACACATAGATGATGCACTGTCCCAGGTGGTGACTGTGACAAGATGACTCGAACAATCCCTTTTGACCTGAGCTAAATTACAAGGTTCTTTGGAAAGGTTCCTAACATCCCTCCTCCAAACATGGAGTTTCCTTACATGAGGACACACATGGGGGTGCACCCTCAGGACACACTCACACATTCTCATATGCATCCGCACTGTCCCACTTACACACACACACACACACACACACACACAGTCAATTGTGCACGCCTTCCAGCCCACAAACACAAACTGCTGCTGTCCCCGGTTTCTCTCCACGGCAGGCTCTGTTTGGTGAACTTACCCCCAACCCACGCACCCCCTGGGATTTCACGACCCCACCCGCACCCTCAGGCTCCCGCTGATCCTTCCCTGTCCAGCCGTCGAGGGCTTCCTGGGAAGGAGGCGTCTCCCCAGAGTCGCTGCCCAGTACGACAGCTTTCCTTTCCTTCCTCTACTCAGGAGTGGGGAGAGAGGGGACGCCAGCGGGGCCCGTGCCGACGTCGAGGGGACAGCCCCAGTGCCGACGGTGGCGAAGCGGCTGGGCTGCCGGCAGACTCTCCCCGTAGCACACTATCGCCTCGCCCCCTGGCGGACGCTGGTCCCCGACGGGCTCCGGACGCGAGGAGGAGTGAGGCGGGCGCGCGTGGGAGGGCGTCCCAAGGGGAGGGGTCGGCGGCCAGTGCAGGCCGGGAGGCGGGAGCCACCGGGCAGGGGGCGGGGGTGAGCCCCGACGGCCAGCCCGTCAGCTCTCGCCTCAGACGGGCGGGAGCCAGGGCCCCGCTCGCTGCCCATTGTCTGCGCCCCTGACCGGTGCGCCCTGGTGCCACGGTGCGGCCCGGCGGGGCAGCCTCCTATCGTCACTTCAGCCAGAGCCGCAACTATAAGAGGCGGTGCCGCCCGCCGTGGCTGCCTCAGCCCACCAGCTGGGACCGCGAGCCATGCTGCCCGCCGCCCGCCCCCAGGGCTGTTAGAGCCAGACTGCGAACTCTCGCCACTGCCGCCACCGCTGCGTCCCGTCCCACCGTCGCGGGCAGCAGCCAAAGCCGCCCAACTTCAGCACAGAGCGGGCGAGGCCGGGCAGGCCATGGGGCACTGGGCGCAGCTGCCCGGCTCGGTTTCTGCTACGCTGTTGCTGGCGCTGGCCGCTCTGCCTGCAGCCCTGGCCGCCAACAGCAGTGGCCGATGGTGGTAAGTGAGCTGGTGCGGGGTCGCCACTAGTCCGGGGGCGCAGAGCCAGGGGCCAGCCCCAGCCAGCTCCCACGCTCTGGGATCCGTCCGCGAACAGGCTCCCTCCACCGCACGGACTTGCCTCCGAGACACCGAGGGGCGCTCTGGAGCGCAGCTGCTCCAGAGAATCTAGTTCTGATGAGGTGGGGTGAATGGTCCGCCCGCGGCGGCCCGGGATTCTCCAGGCAGGGAGCCCACTCCCACCTAGCACCGCCCTTCGTCCGTGAGCCCCAGACCCAGCCTCACTGCGGTAGCCACACCACGGGTTTCCCTGCCTTGGGAAGAGAAGGGCCGGGCCGGCGCTCAGAAAGGAGGCATGAAGAGGGTGGGACTCCTAAGCATTTCACGCCTTGGGTGGGCACGGACTCCAGGCCAGGATTTCCTCGCCCAGGCTGCCCGGAAGCGGTCCCTCAGAGCCAAGGTGGACACCTGGTCTTCAGGTTTCCCATGCCTCCCCTGTCCAGTCCCTAGACCCAGGGCCCCCAGTCGCCCTGCGCAAAACTCTGGACGCCCATTCCTTTCAACCTAGTGACCCAGGGAGCCCGGAGTCTTTACCTCATTACTGATCTCCTGCGGCTCTCCCAGGCAAATAGCCCCAGGAAGAGGACAGGGTAGACACGACCTTTTTGCTTAGGGTGCAGGTCCCCTTCCAGAGCTTGAGCTCCTACCATGCATCTCACCAGGGGCATCGTGAACGTAGCCTCCTCCACGAATCTGCTGACCGACTCCAAAAGTCTGCAACTGGTGCTGGAGCCCAGTCTTCAGCTGCTGAGCCGCAAACAGCGGCGGCTGATCCGCCAGAACCCGGGGATCCTGCACAGCGTGAGCGGGGGGCTGCAGAGCGCCGTGCGAGAGTGCAAGTGGCAGTTCCGCAACCGCCGCTGGAACTGCCCCACCGCTCCCGGGCCCCACCTCTTCGGCAAGATCGTCAACCGAGGTGGGTACCCAGGAAAGCGACGCTTCCGGGACCAGGGGAATGCAGGGTCACCCACAGGGCAGGGGCGGGCGAGTGCAAGGAAGATGTCCCGGGCGCCCGCAGGGTTACAAGATCAACCCGCCAAGAGCTTCATGCCCAGCGCCAGCTCTGGACCAGACTCGTTCTAACAGGCGTTCCCCAGCCGTGCATCTCCCGCGCGAAGCTTAACTCTTCTGCGCCGCCGCCCGAGTAGAAGCGAGTTCTAAGTCGTGGACGCTGGCTGGCCCCCGCTCTCCCGGCCCCTCTCAAAGTCGCCCGGGAAGCTGATCTCTGCCAGAGCGTCTGGCCTCCAAGCCCAGCAAGGCTCGCATCGCTGACAGGGGGCCGAAAGTTTGGGCTGCGGAGAGGTCTTGACAGTGCAGAGTTCTTCCGCTCCCCTCTTCTCGGTTTTTCTCTCTGGAGCTGCCCCACTTCCACTGAGGAGCCAAGTGCGCCCCGAGTCTCAGGAGCGCGTGATCACCGGAGTGGTCAGGGTTGCGTGCCCACGCACGTGCTTTCTCTAGGAGCCCAGCTTCCCAGCACAGCCGGCCGCCCGGCTCTGGGGCCTCCAAGGGCGGAGTCGCGGCACCTGGATTCAAGGATCCCGAACCCTCCATTGAGGAGGCTGCCTCCCCCCCACCCCCCCGCGTTACCTTCTCGCTCATCCCCGCTCCCTTCCCTCACAGGCTGTCGGGAAACCGCATTTATCTTCGCCATCACCTCCGCCGGGGTTACGCATTCAGTGGCACGCTCGTGCTCGGAGGGCTCCATCGAGTCGTGCACGTGCGACTACCGGCGGCGGGGTCCTGGGGGCCCCGATTGGCACTGGGGAGGCTGCAGCGACAACATCGACTTCGGCCGCCTCTTCGGCAGGGAGTTTGTGGACTCCGGGGAGAAGGGGCGGGATCTGCGCTTCCTCATGAACCTTCACAACAACGAGGCGGGCCGAACGGTGAGCAGGCTTCAGGGGCTCTGCCCGGAAGCGGAGTGGCAGGGATCTCCCAGTCCCCGAGCAGGGGCTGACCTCGAATCTGGGCAGTAACGGTCGGTGATAAGGCCAGGCGCCAGGGCAGGGAACCAGGAGAGGACGTCCAGAGGGTGCGGGAGGTTTGGAAGGGAAGGCAGAGAATGGAAGAGAGTGGCTCAGGGCAGGTAGAACTGAAGAGATTAGAAGTCATGCAACCCATGGAATGTATTGCCTACAGCCCCTCCGGGGTAATAATTGAAACAACAACAACAACAACAACAACAACAACGAGGCTTGCAGGCCAGGACCACTGTCCGGGGTGGAGTTTAGGCTGGTGTCCAAATCTCGGCGCGATCTTTTCGCGCCTCCCTTCCCCTTCGTCCCTTCCGCCCTTGCGGAGGTCCTGGCAGGGTCCGGGAGGGGGCAGTATCTGCGATGGTGGCTCTGGCTGCGACAATGCCCTGGGACCCCCTTTCTTCCCCTTTCCTCCCAGACCGTGTTCTCCGAGATGCGCCAGGAGTGCAAGTGCCACGGGATGTCGGGCTCGTGCACGGTGCGCACGTGCTGGATGCGGCTGCCCACGCTGCGCGCGGTGGGCGACGTGCTGCGCGATCGATTCGATGGCGCCTCGCGCGTCCTCTACGGCAACCGCGGCAGCAACCGCGCCTCGCGGGCGGAGCTGCTGCGCCTGGAGCCCGAAGACCCCGCGCACAAGCCCCCCTCCCCCCACGACCTCGTCTACTTCGAGAAATCGCCCAATTTCTGCACATACAGCGGACGCCTGGGGACAGCGGGCACGGCCGGGCGCGCCTGCAACAGCTCGTCGCCCGCGCTGGACGGCTGCGAGTTGCTGTGCTGCGGCCGGGGCCACCGCACGCGCACACAGCGCGTCACCGAGCGCTGCAACTGCACCTTCCACTGGTGCTGCCACGTCAGCTGCCGCAACTGCACGCACACGCGCGTACTGCACGAGTGTCTGTGAAACGCCGCGGGGACTCGCCCCCAGGAGCGCTCTCCTCTCGGCTGCCTCCAAACACACCCCCGTACGCACCCTCCCGGTCCCTCCAGCCACACTCCCCGGGATTCCCACGCGCGCGATCATTTCTCCCACCTCCTCCTATCTGGGGACTCCTGAAACCACTTGCCTGGGCTGGCACGAACCCTCTTGCCATCCTGACGGACCTGCCCCGGACCTACCTCCCTCCCTCTCCCGGGAGACCCCTTGTTGCACTGCCCCCAGCTTGGACAGGAGGTGAGAGAAGGATTCTGTTTCCTCCCCGGTGGGGGTCAGCTTCTGACGGCGCGGCTGGGCCTCCCCCACCGCGCCAGTGACCTCCGTGCCTCTCTCCATCTCCCCTTTAGCCTCAGTTTGTCTCCAGGGCCCCTGGTGCCCTTTCCATTCTCCTGCCAAGGACGCAGACCCTGAACACACACCTGGGCATCAGGGCCTTTCTCCTCCCCGCCTGCAGCTGAACCAGGAGGGGCCAGGGTGAGAGGGCAGCTGTGGTGATGTGGAAAATGAGGTTGGGGGACCCAGCAGAAATACCCCCAATTCTCCCAGCCTCTGTCATGGAGCCGCTGAACAGCTGTGAGCCCTGCCGCCCTCCACCACCTCCTACCCCTTCCTGTCCTGCCTCCTCATCAGTGTGTAAATAATTTGCACTGAATCGTGGATACAAAGCCGCGAGTTTGGTTGTTGTAAATAAAACTATTTATTGTGCTGGGTTCCAGCCTGGCTTGCAGAGACAACTTCCGCCCCACCCCAACCCAATCCCCTCTCCCTTCTTCTCCCTTTTTGCTCTCCAGCCTTTTCTTGATCCCTCTTCCCCTCTCCCCAATTTCTCAAAGATGCTGTTGCCTACCGGAACCAGTATTTCCTTCCATGGTAGCTATTAGTGGCTCCTCGCCCCCACCAATGTAGTATCTTCCTCTGCAGAATAAAATCTCTATTTTTATCAATGACTTGGTGGCTTTTCCTTGAATCCAGAACACACCATGGCTTACCTCTCTTAAACAAATAAGATACATACGTTGTTGGGGGACTGGGAGACTGCAAGAGGACCCTGGGATTCTGACCCTCGGATGACCTTAATGAGGCCACTGGGAAACCAGGTCTCCAGAAGAACCTGGTCAGGAGCCAAGAGACGCTGCAGGATTCTTCTTCCTATTTTTTTTTTTTAAGATTTTATTTATTTATTTGACAGAGAGAGAGAGAGATCACAAGTAGGCAGAGAGGCAGGCAGAGAGAGAGGAGGAAGCAGGCTCCCTGCTGAGCAGAGAGCCCGGTGCGGGGGTGGGGGGGGTGGGGGGTGGGGGTGGGGGCTGGATCCCAGGACTCTGAGATCATTGACCTGAGCCGAAGGCAGAGGCTTAACCCACTGAGCCACCCAGGCTCCCTCTTCTTCCTATTTGAACACCAACTGGCTGCGTGATATTGGGCAAGTCCAAACAGCCTCAGTTTCTTCCCTCGCTAAAGGGGGGTTAAACAAACAAACTCTGAGCCTGCCTTTCCTATCAGGAGTTGTGAAAATAGCCACGACTGAGTGTTTGCCATGCCCGTGTTGTGAAAAGAAACCAAAGAAGAAATCCAAGCAGAAAGGGTGCTGCTGGTGCAGGGACCAAAAACTCCCTGAAGCCTATCTGCTTCACCTGTGGTCAGGGCATGGGGCGGTGGGGAAGGCACTTCCCTCCCCAAGAGAAGGAAACACCTTATTAGACCCCAGCTCCCAACCTTGGGCTCAGGAGGATCCAGGTAACATGGTGGGCTCTAGTCCTGGACCCGAAAGCTCAGAGATGGTGGTTGGGGAGCAGAAGGGAGTGGGAGGGCCAGGATCCAAACAGAAGCTAGGGCTTAAACCCATGTAACCAAAAGGAAACCCAAGTGTGGTGCATAACCCAACCATTAAGTTAGCCATTCCCATAAAGAGCCTGAAAGAGGACTGTGACCAGTAACACAGATACCTCCGTGCGCACATTCACCAGAGAGGGCAGGAATCCTAATCAGGCCCACACCCTAAACCTTATCTCTAACCCTAATCCTCTCCCCATCCCTAGGTCTAGGTCTAACCTTAGCCTTAACCCTAACTTCGGATAAACACTAACCCCTTCCTAAGCTCTAATGCCCATCCCTAATCCTAACATTCCCCCCAGGGGAGGACCTAAAGGCCAGGGGGGAGCTATGAAGCACCCCCCCCCCCCAGGGCAGCAACTGATCCCAGACGACTGGAGAATTTCCCCCTCTCCCCAGGACTCTTTTGCTGTTGTGGCTGCCTCCCACCTCTCCCTGGATATGTGAACTCTGACCCCTGTTGGCCTTTGGGGTATGTGTGGGGGTAGGGGAGTGGAGCCAGGATCTGCTCAAGCCTGCAACGGACATCCCTTTCCCTTTTTCTCCATCTGCCAAGCCCACACCAGCTCAGCTCTGATGGGCAGTGGAGGGGGAGGAATGGAAAACGTATTGATCCGGAATAGAAGGCACCTCATAAGCCTTGGGTTTCCAGTAAAGAACCCCCTGCAGAGTATGTCCAGTCTATAATCCAATGAATTATTAGGTCCCTCGGCTCCCAAAGCAAGAAGTTAATGGACTGTCAGAGGCAGGAGAGGGGGCTCGGGCCCCTGTCGGACAATGCCCAGAGTTGGGGAGAAGCAGCGGTTGGGGAGCTGAGGGCTTGGCAGCTGTCCCCGACCACTCTCACCTAACTCTGGATTCCAAGAGCTGGAACTGGTATCAGCTTTCAGGCCCAGAACCTGCGGCGTCTGAGCCGAGCTGACACACAGCAGCCGGAAGAAGGGTAGAGGGAAGCAATGACTCCTGTTCTGGCCCTAAGTAGATTTTCAACAAATCCGTTGTTTTCTTAGCTTCAGTTACCTTGTCTATTATAAACAGGGAGGGTTGTCAGTACCGAGTCTTCTCTCTCTGGAAGACGATGAGGTTCAGAGGAGATCACGTCCATGAAAACCTGGGTCATTTGAACAGTGGCTGACGCCTCTTCTCTGCCAGGCGTGTGCCAAATGCTGGGGATATGGGGCCGTATGAGCCCACTTGGAGGAGTTTCCCGTGCGGCCAGGGAATCAAGCACTTCAACGCATACTGTCAGAATAATAGGGGAGTGCGGTGAATGCTTGGTGGAGTGGAAAGTCCTCTGCACACCCCTGAGGTTTAAGGACATACTCCCATGCCCAAGCCCGCTGCATGGAGGCCCCTTGCTTCCAGGGGCTGGAACTTCACGGTGGGTAGGAAAGTGCAGAATAAGGCCGGGCCCTCAAGGGGCCGCGCACTAAGAGGGGCCGCGCACTAAGAAAAGGGGGGTGACAAGCAAAAGGGGGATAGGATCTGCAAAACACTAATCCTTTTTTAAAAATATATTATTTATTTATTTATTTATTTGCGAGAGCGTGAGCAGAGGGGAGGGGGAGAGAGAGAGGGAGAAGCTGACTTCCTGCTGAGCAGCGAGCCCAAGAGGGGGCTAGATCCCAGGACCCTGGGATCAGGACCTGAGCTAAAGGCAGGTGCTTAACTGACTGAGCCACCCTGGCGCCCCAAAGCAAATTCTTTTGATGTTCCGATCATCCGTGCCATCCTCGCCAAGGGCTGTACCTAGAAAGGCTCGTGCTGGCCAGAATGGGCCCGATGCCCCAGCTCTGCCCTGTCCGCCCAGGTTATCCTTCCGCCCACCTCTGATCTTAGGAGCCAGGTGCCACACTCCCAGGGGGACCCGAGGCTGCCAGGGACCCTGGACACAGGATTGGCCTCAGCGAGTGAGGGAGGCACCAGTCCTGAAATATCCCAGGGGGGAGCGGAAAAGCTGAGAGGACCGAGATGGCAGGCCTGCACAGTCCCCAGGGGGGCAGCGAGCCGGCACCACACACACACACCCCGCCACACGCACCCTGGAAAAACCCCGTCAGTGGGGCTGCAAATACCCCAGGGTCTAGCCCACCCCCCCCCCACCTCAGGCTGGCTCAGTCCTCCTCTCCAGGCCAGAGGGAGAAAAATAACAAAATGAGGAGAAAATAAGCTGTTTGGCTGTGGTGTGAGCAGGAATATCCATACAGAGCTGCCCACCACTCACCCTTACTCACTCTTTCCACACCCAGCCGGGGCGCCCAGCAGGAGACAGACCACCCCCCGGCCCCCTCCCCCGTCTGGGCTAAAAGCAGACGCTGGTGAGCGAGCAGCAGGTTATAAATATGCCCGGGGAACTGCCGCCAACTCGCTCCCTTGTCATTCCCTTGGAGGGGATAGGGCGGGGTGTCTCTGAGGGAGGAGCCAGGGCTGCCCTGCTCCTGGGGCCCGGGAGGAAGTGGGGCTTCCAAGACGCTACTGCACTTTTTCTTTTTCTTTTTTTTTTTTTTTTTTTTGCCCTTTTCAAAGGGAAGGAACCACCACCACTTCATTTTTCCTGGACATTGGCTCATCTGCTCAGAGGTGGGGCTGCATCCCTCCCCGGGCCACGGTGGGGACCTCAGAAGGAGAGGGCCCCCCGCCACCCTGGGTCACAGGGCAGCTCAGCACCCCTTTCTCTTTCTCACACTCATTAACTCTCAGCAAAGCCAAAGTTCATTCATGCATTCAACGGGCACTCACTGGGGGCCTGCTGAGCCCCAGGCCCCGTGCATAAGCACACCAGCACGCACGAGTGTGTCTGCATGCGTCCGTGCGCGCACTCTCAGCGGCCCTGACTCCTGCATGTTCACAGCAGCGCCAGCACCCCCTACGGACCTCTGGGCTTGAACCTGGCAGCGTCACCGGGAAGGGTAAAGCTCCAGGCTCCCGGTTCTGCCTCAGAGCAGGTTGGAGGAGCCCAGGAATGTGGAGAACCAGGGCCCTCAAACATTCCTGCTCCCACTATTCCCCAGAGAAATGAAGGGTCCTTTTTTGCCTCCCTGCCCAGCCATCTCCCAGGGCAGGCCAAGAAGAAGGAGCCACTCTCCGGGATGCTGGGGAACACGTGCCCAGGTTGCCAGAGCCTCCTGCTTCCCAGCCACTTGCCAAGTAGGTGCCAAGCTGGGCAAAAGGGGGCCGTGCCACCCTGGGAAGCTTCCAGCTCTCCTCCCCCAGGGCTGAACCCCTCCCCTCTCCCTCCTCCCTATTAATCCTCGGAAGTGAAGGGGCCGTCCCTGGCGGCCCCTCGGCCCTATTGTGGCCCCTCGCCCTCCTCGGCTGGCGTCTAATTAACTCCTCCTGCCCCTGGTTTTGTGTGCCCCCCTTACCCCACCTTGTTGGCCCCGCCCCTCCGCTCGGCCTGCTCCCCCCCACGGACATTCCAGCCCGGCCGGGCTGGTGTGCCAGGGCAACCAGGGCCGGACCGAGGCCTAATCCTCCCGCCGCCTGGCCCGGCTGGGGGAGCCCCACTCACCTCCCCGCTCTCTGGGGGCTGCCCGGCTCGGCTGTGGCGGAGACACACAATCAGGACAAAGGCGCGGCCCCCAGGGGGCTAACTCAGCCTTCACGCCCAGGTTGTGCGGCATTTGGGGAGTTTAATGAATTGTCCATCACGCCTTTCAGGGCCCGCCCGTCAGCCTGGATTAATCTTCGGAGCCCTGGTGGGGTAGGAGACACTAAGCCTGTATTTATTACTCTCCCATTGTCACTAATTGAGGTAATTATCTGTGACTCTGGCCTGGCCAACAATGCGGCATTCACTCCCGGGACCTCGATGGGCCTGGCTCCCACTCTCAGCACCAACCCTCCCTCCTCTCTTCTCCCAAACCCGCCAAGGGCTAAGTTGGGCCCTAGAGCATCTTGGGAAAGTGGACAATGTCCTACAATGCTTCACCTCCCAACCAGTGTCTCCCACAGCCACCACTATGGAGTTGCAGCTAGGGAGAAGCCTGGTCCCCCAAAGTAGATGAGGAAAGGAAAGCAGCCCGTCTGGGCACAGGTTTGGCTGGCAGAGCCCCCAGGCCACACAGGTGCATGTTTCTGAGATTTGGGTTTTCTCCTCATCTCTGGACTGGTGACACCAGGGTCTCATAGGGCCCTTCTGTGGTTCCACGTTTGTGTTCCTATAGCCTCCAGAGCTGTAGAGTATTGGGAGGCCCTAATCCATACCAGGCATACTCTCAGGAGGTCCGTAGAGCCTCCAGAGTTGGCGGTGTGGCTGTGGGTATGATGGGGGAGGTTCGGAGAGAGACTAGGAGAGGGCTGGTTAGGGAGCTCAGAAAAGGCAAGAGGAATCAGCCCTGGAGGGACATGTAGGGGTCACACTAATGTGGCCATGCAGCAACCTTAGGGAGAAACGTGGATTAGGAGGGGGGAGCGTGCCAAAGAGTAGACTTCATGTGGAAATGGCTTTCCCAGTCAAGGGCATTGGTCTGGGGAACAGGTGTGTGTGTGCTTCTGTGTGTGTGTGTACATGTGTGTGTGTGTGTGTGTGTGTGTGTGTGTGTGTAAAAGAGAGAGAAATATAGCGAAGGAAGATTTGGTTTCTGATTAGGACTAGATGTTGAGCTCTTTGAGGACAGGGACTATGTCTTGGTCCCTGTTGGTTTTCCAAGAGCCTAACACTGTACCTGATGCATAGTAGGCACTGTCCAGCGAATGGATGGATAGATGAGGCCAGTTCTTACACTGGAGCTGGGGATCTGTTGACTCTTCTTTTCCATAGCTGCACTTAGCCTTTTTATTCTGTCTCAGCACTTGCTGGAAGGAAATGTCTAGACCATCCAGGGACAGTTCTTGAATGGGCACTCCTCCAACTGCGAACATTTTAAGGACCTTGGCAAAACGCAGCGCTACGGTTGGAACAGCGCCACCTTGTGGTGCCTCTTGGAAGAGCTCCTGGAGAGACTCCAGCAAAGAAAGCGGGGTGATTCCGTAGGCTAGAGGGTGGGAACACGAGACAGCAGCCCCTCTCTCCTCCCGTATATCTGAAGCTGAATTGCTGTGCCAGTGTCCTTGTCACACGGTTTTATCATTTGTCCCTACCTTCTGCCGGCATTTGCTGAAAGCCTGCTCCAGGCCCAGCCTGTAGGGGATACGGAGCTAAACCAGAGGCACTAGCCTTGAGTAGCTCATGGTCCAGCAGGAGATTACCCGAGGTAACAAGACCAGCAAAGGTCATAATCAGGCAGCAGAGAAAACAATGATATAGGTGTTGAGGAGGCAACTGGGACATTCGCAGCTCAACAACTCCCTGCCCTCCCCTCTTCTTCAATTCCTTTCACTAAAGCGTAAACGCTTATCCTTGCTTTCCAGAGCCACTTCATGATTTGGCTCACAAACATCGTTCCAGGGTCCCCGCACCTCTGCATTCCCCAGTGCCTCTGTTCCCTTTGAAGGCTTCCTGCTGTCCCACCTCTCTACCTTTGCCCACACCCTGGAATGCACCTCTTTCCCCATCTCCCCCTATTGAAACCATCTGGAATGTTCCTCCCTCCATTAAGCTCTTCTAATTTCCCTTGGCAAGATGGCTTTCCTGAAGCAGCTTCTGGGCAAGGCTTTGGTTAACAGCGCACACTGGCTGTCCCGTGGAAGGTTATCTACATAAGTTACTTATCCTCTTACTAGTCTTCTACCTTCTTGAGGACATGGGTTCCATGTTTGTTCATCTTGGCATTCTTTGTGGCACCAAGCTAGGGACATCAGATGTCATCATTAAGAGAAGAAAGAGATGGATGGATGGATGAATACGCGGGTGAATGAATGGACGGATAAATGGCTGGATGGATGACAAAGGGGTTGGGAGATGGATGGATAAATGGATAGGTGGGATGTATAGATGGGTGGATGCATGATTGGATGAACGAAAGGATGGAGGCACGCATGGATGGATGCACAGAGGGATGAAGCAATTCTTTAAAAGGGACTCATCAAAAGCTATGTAGTATCCAGGGCTTCAAGGGAGGAAGCCCACTCCATGCCAAGACATGCAGGCGAGGGGACAGTATCCAGACTGAGCCATCCTTCACTCAGTCTGGATGCACCTCAGTGACTCATCTCCCACTCCCCAGAAGTCACCCACTGTCGGGGAACTGCTCCTTCTCACACGCTTGCCTAGACCCTCAGGAATGCCTTCATTAACATATATTATGTCGTACAGCCTACACTATAATGATTTTGTGGGTTTCCTCGCCCATATCCCTTCCCCTGTCTCACACACACCCTAGACTGGAAGCTCCCTGAAAATAGGAGCCCCGTCTGAGTCCCTGGCATGTCCCTAGCCTGGCATGCAAGCTTAGTGAGGGACTGACCAGATGAATAACCGAGGGAGTGCTCCCCCTTCTCCACAGACACACTCTGCCCACTCCCTGTGTACTCACGTCCAGCCGTCTCTCCTGGGCCTCTCCTCCTCACACCCCCTGTACACACTCCTGACACCGGATCCCCTAAAGTCCCGGAATTATGGCCTGGTTCTTTGTTATCCATTTGTGGGCGATTGAGGGAAGTCCCAGGGCTCTCATGAGAGTCCGAAAGGAGAAGGGGTCCTTAGGCCCTCTAAAGCCGTATTAACCCGGCCCCATTTGGGACAGAAAAGGGCTTCCCTGGGGAGAACCTGGCTGTGGGCAGGGTAGTGGCCTGTGCTAACCTGAGAGCTGCTGCCCCAAGCTGACCACGCCCTCCTGTGTCTGCTGTCCCTACACCTGACCTGTGAGGCTGTCCCAAGGTTGGGGGTGGTTGTGGCCTCCGTCTCGAGAGGCCGGCCAGCTGGCAGACACAGCCAGATTTAGAAGTCATTTTCACAGCAGGGAGCCTCCAGCCTCCCACCCACAGTGCCGTGTAGGGCCAGTCTGAGATATGGCTCACCAAGGGCAGGCCCCCAGACCTACCGTCACTCCCCCCCTTCTCCCTGTCCCTTTCCCCCCACATCTTTAGCAGCCAGTGCTGATTCCACCCTCAGGCAAAGATGAAAGACGTCCTGGGGAAGCAGGGTGTATTGCCTGTCACTCTAACTACCCAAATGCTCCCTGTACACCATCCACCCGTTCAAGGGACCGTGTCTCCACCCCGGGGCTCCCTTCTCCTCCTAACCTCGCCTCTGCTGCCTGTTTCTGCTCTCCTCCAACCTCTACTTCTCTCCCTCTCCTCTCCTGTTCTTGTACCCCCAAGACGAATGAAATAGCTCGAGAGAGAAATAATAATCAGAGCTTAACCCTTGTGTATATCCCTTATTATGCACCAGGCATTGTTCTTTTCAAGTGCTTTTCATATTAATCATTTAATCCTCCCAACAAGCCTATGAAAAAAAGCCCTATTCATAATCCCATCTTATAACTGAGGACACCAAGACACAGAGAGATTGAGTAACTTGCCCAAGATCACACAGCTACTGTGAAAGGCAAGATCTAAACCCAGGCTGCCAGGCCCCAGAGTCCATGCTCTAAACACAACACTACCCTATTTCTCCAATAATGGTAGCAGTATGGGCGAACTCTTAGAAACTGACCTCCTGCTTGTTCAACCTCACAGAGGTTTGGCTATATGGTAGAGTCTCCCTCCGCAGGGCCAGCCCGTCCGATACCCATAGGGCTCACCTCTTCTACAAGCCTGGAGCCCCTGGGCTCTAGCAAAATCCAGGCAGGCGCTCTCACCACTGCCCTGGCCTTCCTCAGTCTTCCTCTTGGCCTCAAGTTCGTTCTCTTCTCAAGCCCAGTGGTCCAAGGCATGCACTCCTGAGGGAGCCAGGCTCGCCTCAGCCTTCCCTCAGTTTTCACGCCTGTCTTTATCTGAAGGTACCCTCAACTCCAGTCTAACCAGACCATTTGGTAGTTTCCTACACATACCCTGCTTCCCCACATCCTTACCTGTTTATGCTCTCCCCTCCACTTGGAGCTCCTTTCCCCAAATTCTATCTCAGATGCCACCTCCTTCAGGGAGCCTTTCCTGATCTCATAAAATCCACACAATCTTCCTTGTTTGACTCCTTATAATACTTACCACTTGCTCCTCACTACTATCATTATCGGTGTGTTTTCATCTTCACTCAGCTCTTTCCTGGAGCCCAACCCAGGGCCTGCTTCCTCTCAGGGGCTCAGTAAATGCCCAGTACTTAGAATTGGTAGTAGTTAGACTTGCAGGTGGAAGGTAGACAGACATCAGGAAACTTTGATCTCTGCCCAAGGTGAACCGCACTTCCTTTACTTCCTCCAGCAAGAGCTAACTTGAAACCTGACATTGTGGGTCACAGGCAGGCTCTGGGATGAACTCTCCAGTGTAATTTTGATCAATGCTCTCCCCTCAGGTTCAGAAGCCCCAAAAGACACCCCTACGCACACACATACACCCTGAACCAAGGTCAGCCTGGCCCTGTGCAGGGTCCAGCCCAGCGACCTCCCAAACTGTCCTGTTCTCTTCTATCCGGTCCTGACCTGTCTGATCTCTCCCGGTGCGGGTAGGGAGTGACATCGAGATAACTGAAGACCAAAATCATAAATGGGTTGAGAGCGGGGCTGGGGCTCTGAATGTTGCCCGGGAGTTGGAGTGACTCGGTAGAGATGGGGACAGAGGCGGGCCAGGCCAGGACTCCGCGACTGAGTCTGGGCGAAGCCCCCGCGCCCGCCAAGTCGGCAGCTAAATTTACCCAGGCTGACTCAGCCCTTGCCCGGAATGGGGGGTGGGGGGAGTGCGCTGGGGCAGTGGGAAGAGCCAGCGGGGGTGGGGTGGGGGGCAAGGAAGGAAGAGTCCGACTGGGGGTGACAGGGGTGAGCTGGGAGTTTCCATCAAAGAAAGGAGTCCCCCCCCCACCAGCCCCCCATCAGGCGGGAAGAAACTGGAGCTCTGGGGGGAAGGACACAGGAGGGACTGGGCCGGTGAAAGGAAAAAGATGCCAAGGTTGGACAAAGGGAAGCTTAGATTTATTGAGCGCCTACTGTGCCAGGCACTGTGCAAGGCGCTTTACATACATTATCGCGTAAAATCCTCACAACAACCCTGCGAGGTAGGTGTTTATAAACCCCCATTTGACAGATGAGGAAACTGAGGCTCAGGGAGGTGAAGTGATTTGGCCAAATTCACATGGCTAGTAATAGAGACAGAACTGTCCAAGATTGGAGAGAAAAAAAAGACTTCAGTGTCTGGGTCCCAAGCCGGTTGGCGTGGGTGAGTACAAAAAGGGGCTCCGCGCGCTCCAGAGGTCTAGAAGGCCAGAGGGCTGCCCCCGACCTCGCACATCTGGAGGTGACAAGGTGGGGGATCCGCGCGCAGAAACTGGGTATCAACTGGTTAACTAGCAGTGCCGGGGTAGGGGGGACTCGGGAATTAGCTACCGGGGAAATCCGCGACCTGCGCGCGCCCCGTAGTGGCTACGGCGAGTATCACACCCCACACCTACAGGCTTTTGGGGACCAACCTCCCCCTTCCTTCCTTCCTTCCTTCCTTCCTTCCTTCCTTCCTTCCCTGGCCAAGGTTTCTGGAAGAGGCAGAGATGCAAGAAATTTTCAGGGTTCTTTCAGATGAGTGATACCACCAGGGTGGGAAATCATGGTAACGATTCAGAGCATCACTGAGGAACACTGGGGAGGAGGAAAAGGGGGAAGGCCTAAAGAGGTCCCAAGCTGATTCACTGGCTGCCTTCCCTCCCCAGCTCGGACCACCACAGGCCAGGGACAGTGACAAGGCCACCATCCTCCTCTGCCTTGAGGAGCCCTCACCTAAGAGACAGGGATAGAAGCCCTTACATACTTGCTCAGATCTTCTGCAAACTCTGGACAGTCTCTTGAATATTGAGAATGAGTGCAGGTGACAGTGAAGCCATCTGAGGGACACTTAGACTCTGTTCATTTATTCCTAATTCTCTTTCTTGGCCTGTGGAGGAGAGGGTGAGAAAAAAGCCGCCCCCAAGGACCCAAAGCATCAGGGATGAACTTATCCCAAGACGTGTGACACCAAAGTGAGTCCTCTTCCTGTTTTGCTGGTTGTATCTGGATCCCTTCCTCTTCTGCCAAGGGCCTCTCTGTCACCTGGTCACCTCAGTCGGAAGCCTCTCCATCACCTTCTCCCTCCAAGCCCCAAGATGCTGCCCTAAAGTTGCTCTATGACTATAACATCCCTGCTCCTCCCCCCTACCTGATCCTGGCCAGGCCACTCCTCTATGCTCCGAGCCTAGTGCATCGGCCCCTGCTGAAGACCTTTCCCCAGTGCCCTGAATGGAGCAGGCATTAAAGTCTACTGCTCATCCTCACCCGTCCTGAAAGAGAAAGAAAGAAGGAAAGAAAAAAGAAAGAAAGAAAGAGGACAGGACTAAATCGTGAATTGGCATATGCTCCCTTCCCTTTCATTTGGGCGGCTTCTATTTCAAGTATGGGAACGACTCTGGGGAAGGGGTAGAAGGAAGTCTGTGAGGAAAGAGGACCAGTGGGCCCAAGGATGGAAAAGTGGGGAACACAAATACAAGAAAGGGCCTGTCACTGCCGCTCTCTATTTCCCTGTGGGATCCCCTTAGTGTCCCTCGTTCCGAAGAGGGCCTCCTCGGTTCGGCTGATGACATCTAGAATCTCTCGGATGCTGTCGCTC
Organism: Potos flavus; assembly: GCA_028534135.1. Lineage (NCBI taxonomy): Eukaryota > Metazoa > Chordata > Mammalia > Carnivora > Procyonidae > Potos > Potos flavus. Next base: position 57,613,993 of record CM052897.1, on the reverse strand, counting down.
AGCTCTGCTGTCTTCCCGCCTTCCCCGGGCCGGGGCCGCTCATTTCGCCAGGAGGCGCCCGAGGCTTCTGTGTCGCTTCCATCAGAAGAGCCGCTATGGACGCTGAGCTCCGCAGCTTCGTCCGAGTCCGAGTCTGGGGCGGTGTGCCGGCGGATGCGGGATACGGCTTCCCGCAGGGCCCCGGCGTAGGGCCCTGGGGTCCGCGCCCAGCCCCGGCCCGCGCGCCGCGGTACCGCCGCCACTTCCTCCGAGCGCTCGGCACTGACCGTGCCTCCTGAGGCCGCTGGGCCTGAGGCTGAGCGCTCTGGGCTACCTGGCTGCGGGGGGGCGTCTTGAAGGTTTACTTCGCCAACCGGGAGCCCCAAGATGCGGGAGGCGCGCTCCTCCAAGGAGGAGTCCGCGGGCTTCCCGCCCTCAGCTTCGAACTCGCGCCCCCCACCGAGCTGGTGTGAAAGGCGACTGCTCAAGAGCAGTTTTTGGCGGGGGGAGGGAAAGGCCGCGGCTCCCTCGCCCTCCTCCTTGTTGGGCTTCGGTTGATTAGGGGCATCCCCCACGACGCGCGGCACCCCATCGGGCAAAAGCTGTACATGCTGGGTTCGAGGGGTTGGAACATACTGTGACCGTATCACGACGCACGTGGCGTCAATGACAAAGACGCCTTCTCCACGAGCAGGGCCGCGGGAACTGCGGGGCAGGGTGTGGGCGCGGCGGGTCCCCTTCCAACCCTCCAAGGTCTCAGGTCCGGCCCCCTCTCTATGACCCAGGGACTCTCTCCATCCCGTGCCTCCTGGAGCCCAGGGTCTGGGGAGGGTCTGGCTATGTCGGGGCGGCTGCTTTTTAAGGGAGGGAATCCAGCATTTGGGGAGCCAGCTCTGTTCCCTATTTTCTTTCCCTTCCCCGGAGCTCTTGAGATGAGGCCTGGACCTGGGAGCGGGACGCGGGGGGCTGGGAGTCGCAGGGGCCAACCGCACAGGAGCCGTCTCCGTGCTTGGGCTTACAGCAGCTTTCGCTTGGGGATGGCCGTCGCTACCACTATTCAGGCCAGCAGTGGCCAGTCCCAGGCTTTTCGCCGCGGCCCCCTTGCCCAAGGACTCCAGCCTCGGCCCGGCTGTTCCACAGCCTGGGGAGCCCCCCAAGAGACCCCGCCCCTGTCGGAGACCCCAAGCCCCGAGGACGTCCCGGTAGATCCGAGGATCCAGCCTCTTCTTTGTGCACCCTCCCTCTGTCCTGGCCGGAGGAGTCGGAGCAGAGGCTGCTGAGGCTGGCGCCTGGGAGGGCTCGGGGCCTCGCTTTGACCCCAAGGTCCTGTGGGGGCCTTCGTAAGAAGGTGGAGCCACGTAGGGTGGCGGGCGGTCCCAGCGTCGTCGCAGGGCTGTCCCGGCTGCGCCTCTCAGCAGCAGGTGAGCCTCGTAGCTGGGGGGCCCTGGCCGTCTACCTCCCCAGGGCCCCGCCCACGCCGCCCCTGGGTCGCTCTGCGGCTGCGCGGATGGACGGGGCGGTCGCCCCGCCGGCCCCAGGCGCTCGGGTCGTGAAGGAGCCGGGGGCCCTACAGGCTGGGCCACCCGAGGGGCGTTCCGAGGTTCCGGGCGGGGCCGACCGGGGGGGCTCCTTCGGGCCCCACCAGCCTTGCGCCTTTTTCGCTCGGTCTCCTTGGCCTCCCGCTCCTGCGATGCCGCTTTCCTTTTCTCTTGCTCCCGGGCTCGGGCCTCGGCCGGGGGCCCCGCCCGCCAGTTGGTCGCCTCCTGCAGCACCCTGGAGGCCCAGGGACGGCGGGGCGGCGGCTCAGGGGATCCCGGGCGCGGCCCACACCTGGGACAATGAGCAGGAACCCAGGTGAGCAGTTTGTGGGGGAAGGGAGCCGAGGCCCGGGGAGCTGGGAGCCCTGGAGACCATTTGGGGCAGCCGAGTGGAGGGGTGTGTGTCAGTGTGTGCCCGTGTGCACGTGCGTATATGGTAGGGCTGAAGTCGAAGCCGGACTCCTCACCATCTCTCCATGCACACTTTAACAGCGTCTGCCCCATCTCACCTCCTGCCCTTTCTCACACCCACTCCTGCCCCCCAAAACAATGCGGGAAGAGTCAGGCCCCAGCCCTCGGGATGGGGTAGGGGGAGGTGTGGGAAAGAGAAAGGGGACCAGCAGCACTGGCTGGTGCCTGCGGGGAGGTCCGGACCCCACTCCCCGCCCCACCACTCTCTTCCCGTCACCCGTCACCCCTCCTTCACTCACGTGCGGCTCTGGGGCCCACGGGCCCAGTGGCTGGCTTGGAAGTCCATGGGCTGTCGAGGAGGGGCGCGGCGACTATAATGACAGGAAATAGTCTTCACTTCGATCACCAGCAGCTTGGATTTCTGCACCCAGAGGCAGCTGCCAGACTCCTCATCCTGGGGCTCCCGGGGGCTGTCGGGCCCCTCGGAGAAGAGCTGGCCATCCAGCATCCTGCCCCACCCCACCCCGGCCCCCCACCCTCCCACCCGCCCCGAGAGCCCCCTCCCAGCCCGAGGAGCCGGCGCCCACTGCAGAGCGACGGGCCCAGAGACTGGGGACTATATATACCCGGGCACACGTGTGTGCCTGTCTGTGTGTGTGTGCGCGCGCATGTGACACGGTGCGGCGCGGACGGCACCGCGCTGCTACCTCCCCCATGTGCACGGCCGCCCCCTGGGGCCCGGGATTGGGCGCCCCTTCCCACTGCTCATGTCCCCCAAGCCTGATGGGACCTGCGCGAGTGGGCAGGGGACTTCTTATTTTCGTCAAGCTGACGGTGCCCTTCCCCCATCCCCATTTCTTCAACCTTCCTGTCGTTTTAACCCTTCACTCTTCTGCTTGTCTGGGTGCCCCACCATCAGGGTTCTGCCACTGACTTCCTGCCTCGGACTTCAGTTTCCCCAACAGGGAGGTGACAGGAATGGAACTCAAGGTCTCTGCCTGCCACTCTCTGCTGGTTTCCATGGGGTTGGGGTGCAGGGGGTCTATTTTTAGCGGCAGTGGCTGTTCGGGTGCAGAGAGATGAGTAACCAGCTTCCATGCAGTGGAGGGAGGAGGCGGTGTCTTTCACACAGCTTTAATGTGACTCTGGGGGAGAGCTGCCTCCCCCAAGCTCAGAAAGGGTGACCCCCACACCTTTAACTCCTTACCCTCTCGGTGTTGCAGCCTGGGGCTGCTGGTAGGACACGGGAGTCTTATCTTGGCCATCCAAACTGTCCCACACTCCTATTCTAGATGTTTGTCCTTGGGCATGTATGGAGCCTTCTCCCCACAGCAGGCTCTCTCCCCTAGTCCAGAAGCCAGGATTTGGGGGTCATACTGTTCTGTGCCCACACAGCTCTGCTCAGTCTTATGGAGGACAGACTAAGGTGCTTATGCATTTGCACCCTTTCAGAAGGGATGGAGGAGGAATGGTGTGCTCCCTTGGCAAAACCAATCCCCTAGCAACTGAAATGATAATGAGTGGCCCCCACTTCCCAGCGTAGAGCTCCCCATCGTCACCACTACCACAATGCCTAGCTCACTTAGCCCCCACCTGAAGTGGTGCTCAAGATGCTCACCTTTTACGCTCATTCTGTCCCAGGGGCGGGGGTGTTGCTTACTTCCACATGATCCCTCCCCCCAAGCCTATACCAGGTGTCCCCTGATTCACCATGGTAATGTTAGTGGCAGCACAGCCCACGCCAACCCTTCCATGCAGAGACTTAGCAACCATGCCTGGCAACCATGGCAGCAGCTCCAGTGGAGGGGAGGGGTGCAGGGAGGTGGGAGAAGAGTGTGTATGGCAATGGTTCCTGAGGAAGAAGGGATAATTTGCCTCTTCTGAGTGGAATAGGTAAGAACAGGCTATGAGGCTCCGTAATTTTGTCCCTTGTTTTTCCTTCTGCTCCATTCTCAGATTTTGAGACTGATTGGGTTTTAGGGAATGGGAGAGGCAAAAGATCATGCAGCCCTTTGGGTAGAGACCCTTCCTTTAAGAGGATGAGGCCAGGAGGGTTGTTGTGGGGGCAGAGACTGACTCCATGAGAACCAGAGCAAGCAAACCCAGGCCCCTTGCTCCCTAATATGAACCTTTAGAGATAACCCAAACAGCCCCTATGCCCTCCATTTGACCACACTCCCTCCCCCACTTTACACACCTACCAGCTGCACTGTGGTAGCTCTTTGCTTGAAGGTGCTTCCTTCTACCCAGGTCCTCCCAGAGTCCTAGGGCTTTTTAAGCCCTTGCCTCCTCCCTAGACAAACCCTCCCTGATGGAATGTGACATAAGAAGACATCTGTCCTCTCCACCATGCACTCACTCCCACAAACATAAACATACCCGAATTCTAATAACTTGGAAGCCTCCCTCCCCCAAGTCTGGGAATGTGCTGTGAGCTGTGGAGAGGTGAATGCAGAAGGAAAGGCTTTCTCCAAAGCCAGGAAGGCAGCCCTGACAAGCTGCCTTGACACTTTTCCCCATGAGCCATGAGGAAGCCTACTTTGGAGGAACCGGTATGGTACGACAGGGTTCATCAGAGTTCTTAGGTAGGTAGGGGCTAGGAAGTCCTCCGAGATTGCTTCTGGTCTTGGACAGGAAACGGTCTCAAACCTGCACATCAGTGGTGAGATGGTTCCCCAAATTTGGCTTAGCGCCAACAGACTAGCAGTCCTTATGGTATGTGGTGTTGACTGTTTGGGCGCACATGGTTTCGGCACCGGCGGCGTCTGCTCCCCAACCCCTGACCTCATTCTCACCTTGGAAGAATGGTAAGGCATTTTGTAGGTTCAAAGACAGTTCCAGCTCAGCAAAATTCAAACACAGAGTCCAACCTTCCCTGACTAAGAAAAGTTGATGACGGTGGCACGTCTTTCTGCCTAAAGGAGACCCTCAGTCTCTCTACTTTCTGGAGACCTAATGCTGTTAGGAGATTTTCCTGGGGTCCCAGCTATGGCTCAGGCAGAGGGGAAAGTGAGGTAATGAGGAGAATTGCAGGGAATAGGGTGGGAAACAGTAATGAATGGAGAGTTGGAAAGGCAGTATAAGTCTAGTGTAGTGGTAAAGAGCAGGAGCTCTGGGGCTGGACTGTTTGGGTACAAATCCTAGCTCTACATTTTCCTAGCTGTGTGGCATTGGGCTGGTTACTTAGCCTCTCTGCCTCAGCGTTTTTCTTTTAATCTGTAAAACTGGAATCATATCTACTATTGTTCTGAGGCTTAAATGAATTAATAGACGTAAAGCACTAAGAATGGTGCCTGGCACAGTTTTACATATATGTGTGTGTATGGGTATGTGCCATTATTCCTGTTGCTAGTAATGAACTGAAGAAGCCAAATGAAGTAGAACGGTTGGTGGGGCGCCTGGGTGGCTCAGTCAGTTAAGCGGCTGCCTTCAGCTCAGGTCATGATTCCGGTGTCCTGGGATTGAGGCCCACATTGGGCTCCGTGCTCGGCGGGGGGCCTGCTTCTCCCTCTCCCTCTGCCCGCCACTCCCCTTGCTTGTGCTTTCCCTCTGTCAAATAAATTTTAAAAAGTCTTAAAAAAAAAGAAGTAGAACAGTTAGAACAGTAGTGTCTATCAACTGCAAGAAGCAAACACTGCAATAACATGAAGAGGTTCCTGTCATTTTAATTAGGTTTGCCATGAAAAGCAATAGCCTCAGCTAATCACTGTGCCCTCCTCCTCCACTTAACCCCTGTCTCCCTTCATATGCACATAGCACAGGAACCCAAAGACCCACCTCCCCACAATCCTCCCCACTCCCATTATGGGAAGAAATATCACTAAATGGACTCAGCCTCCTCCATACGGCATGAAACAGGATGAATAAAAATATCTTCAGGAAAAAAAAAAAAAAAAAAAAAAAATATCTTCAGGAAGAGTTCTGTTGTGCTATTATCTTAGCGTAGAGTCAGGGGCAGAGAGAGAGGCCAAGGTTGGGTGAGGTCTGGGGATCTCTTAGAGATCAGAATTGGCCTGAGGGGCACACAGCCCACCATTCACCCAGAAAGGGGGCTACATCTAAGAGGGTAGGGGCTAGGATGGGCTAGGCTGTATGTGTGAGGATAAGGACAGCTAAAAATCCATTCTCCTTCCTCCCCCCGCACCCTCCCCAGCTCCCGAGCAGGGAACAGAGTCACAATTCTCAAGGTTTCATCCGTGGTTCCTAGAACTTGGGGCAGGCAGTGAGTGGGCCATATCCCCTGGTGCTGCCTGACCCCCTTCCCCAGCTCACGGCTTCTCTCCTCCTGTGAGCACCAGGGCCTGCAGGATGTCAGATAGTGATACAATCCCCTTGACCACGTCATTCTCATCGACCACGACAAGTCGGTGAACCTGCATGGAGCAACAAGGGGGAAAAGGAATGTTTAGTGACGGCCTCAGTTAGGATGAGCCCTGCAACCCTTACCCACCTTGCCAAACCCCACACTCAAAGCCGCACCCCCCGCTCCTTCTGAGTCACTGGCCTCCCTACCTCTGCTTCCACCAATCTGTTGATGATGGTCTCCAGAGTCTCATGCAGGTAGCACTTGAGGACTCCCTCAAAGTAATGGGATCGATGTTGCAGGGCTTTGGTCACAGACACATCTAGGTTGTTGTAGGTCTTTTCTGCTGCCAGATTCTGGGGAGAGAGAGGAAGGTGCTTGCAGGGAAGCAAGGGAGCCAGCCCCCAAACTCTGAGCCCACCCAACCGCACTAGAGGGATTCAGGGCAGTTGTTAGCCAGGCCCACAAGCCACACCCAACTCATTCCTTCTAAAATTGGATTTGAAAGCTTAGAAGCTTCTAACACCCTTAGGTCCCAGAAGAGACTTCTTCTCCCTCTCCACATTCAACACCCCGCCCCTTTCCCTACCTCCCAGCCCCTCCGCAATCACTCACGATAACATCAAACTTGGAGTAGATGTCCACCACACGCCCTAGGGGAACAGAGGCAGCTCAGCAAAGAGGATCTGGCATCCCAGGCTCCCCCTGCCGATAGCATCTAGCATCACCCTTCAGGCTGAGCTGAGGGACAGCAGATTTTCCCAGAACCACCCTGGCTTCCTTGGAGCCTTCCCTCTCCTTCTGCGCAATCTCTCACCTTTCTCATCTACTACTGGCAGTGCTGAGACTCGGTGCTGTACAAAGATGCCCAGAGCCACATAGACAGGGGTGGTGGTGCGGACCATAGCAATGTTGGCATAGGTGCCAATCTGTAGCTCTTCCAGAGACTTAGACATGAACTCTGGCTTGGGAAACTCAGTGATCTGAGGAGAGAACCATCAGCTTCATCTTCAAGACCACCCCCACCACACTTGGATACCCCTCCAATCCAGTATATAAGAAGTAAAAACCAGGGGCACCCAGTGGCTCAGTCACTTAAGCGTATGACTCTTAATTTCAGCTCAGGTCATGATCTCAGGGTCATGAGATCGCGCCCTGCGTCAGGCTCTGCACTGGGTGTGGAGCCTGCTTAAGATTCTCTCTCTCCCTCTTCATCTGCCCCCAATCCCCCCTACCCCTGCTGTCTCTCTTAAAAAACAAAAAGAAGTAAAACCCAGGCTGGGGACACTTACAAACAATTTGAGGAACTTGAGGATGCGCTTGTGAGTAAGGATGTATAAGGTGTTGCCTGATTCTGGGTCAATAACTGGCAGCCTGTGGATCTTGTTTCGAATTAATGAAGAGACAGCATCAAACAAGCTGTGGGAAAGTGGGGAATAATGGTAAGTCCCACAGTGCTGAGCTTGAGGTGAGTAAATAGCTTCTAAGAGTATGTTTATAAACAGGGAAAACTGGTGATTGGGAGAGGGGAGCAGTGTTCAAATCAGACCTTAGATTGTGTGAATGTGTGTGTGTTTGGGAGGAGAGTCTTGTTTCTCTTCTGTCCCTGGATCTTTGGGTATCTAGGGCTTTAGCTACACTGGTGGCAAGGCTCTTCCCCTTCTGGACAAATGGGTAGCTGGAACTCACCTGGCATTGGGAGAAATGCAGACGAGTGGTTTGAATGAGTCCTGTAGGTACACCTCTAAAGGGAAAAGGGAGGTTCACAAAATACCAGTATGGAAAACAACTTCCCAGGAAACTCTACAGCTTTTTTTCCTTTTACAACCCCCTGTTCCCTACATACCTCTCCAAGTTTCTATCTTGTGTTCTTCTAGCTCATAGATCTGTACCTGGAAGCAGAAGCACAGAACTTGAGACTTGATCTCTCCACTTCATTAACCCCTCGTGGTTTGCTTGGAAGAGAGGAACTAGGAACGAGGGACTTTGGGTAGGCAAAATGGTTTGGCCATTGGGCTTCGGTACTGGTCTTACCAAGGCTGATTTATAGTAGCGATGCAGGATATTGATGAAATCGGTGATGGTCAGCATGCCTAGAAGCCAAGACAAGATCCCTCAGCACTGCACAAAGCTTCTCTCCCATCTCACAAGATGCCAATAATACTGTGTTCCAGAAAATTTTGCCTACCTACAAAACTTTGCTTCTTACTATCCCACAAAGGGGCAGCCCGTACACCATTAGTCACCAAAGCAAAGAAAGCTTTCTTTACCTGTAGCGAAAAGAGTCATCATCACAAAGGAAAATTCACAGGGCGCAAGACTTTAAAAGAAAAGGGGTTGGGTATGTTGGGAAAAACATGAGACTAAACCCATATAAGGACGAGGATATTACCCTTGGGATGAGATAGGATGAGAGTTTTTGAACCAGAGGCTCCTAGGAAGGGGGATGGGAGAAGAGGATTTCACCCACCTGCAGGGAAGTATCAAATACAACCAATTTGGAGCTTGTGGGAATCAGGTCATAGCAGCGATGAGACTTCATGAAGGAAGTATACACACTATTGTTGGATTCTGGGGTCTCTGCATAGGGTGGGATAGTTAGAAGCTTCCTTCCATGCAACAACTCACAATCAAAAGAGGCAGAAAATAAAAGTGTAGTTGTTCAAATATTTATAGCCTGATTTTTTATAAGGCCCCTTTTCTATCTGTTTTGTTCTTATTGTTCCCAGAAAAACTAGATATACCCCTTAGAAACTATTTCATCCAACCCCCATTTCCAGGTAGGACTCTATTGGCTCCTCAGGCCAAAGACAGCTGCTAAAACAGAGAAAATCTATTAATAGCTTTCATTAACCTCTTCTAGTCTAAAAGTTTTTTCTCATCTTTAACTCAAATTTCCCCTTTCATATATTTAAGCACATTTTCACTTGTCTTTTCTCAATTAAGATATAATTAAGCTTCTTAAAATTCAAGTAAGCTTCTTAAAGTTTTTCTAAGATCTGCAGATGAGAAAGTCATGGTCCAAGTTGGGCTATTTTAGATCAACACTCAGTTGGAGCCCAGTGCTTAATTAACCTGGCCCCAAGCATCCTGAGAGTCCCTCTAGGGATGACCCTGTGAATCAAAAATCACCCCATTTACTCTAGACAACTGGGAGACCCCAGCTGTGTTCACCCGTCTATTCCTCTGATTTTAAATGCTTGCTCTAAACTGGAGAGGCAACACAGAAAATAATAAACCTGAGTGTTGTACTATGTTGTGCTATGTACTATGCTATGTGTACTTTAAAAATATCACATCATTTAATCCTTACGACAAATCTGTAAAGCAAATACTGTCCTCGTTTTTCAGATAAGAAAACAGGTGGGAAGCAGATAAACTGCTCAAGGTCACATCATTAGTAAGTGGCAAGAAAGACTTACACGCAGACCTGATTTCCAAAGTTCATGATCTTAAATCCGATGCCAGGTGTTTTAATGTCTAATTTTTTTTACCCGTTATACAGGTACACTGTTTAAAAAGTCAAACAGTTCTAGAGATTTTGTTAAAAACTGCAGTCCCTGGCACCTACTGCCCTGTCCTACCCCTCCCCGGAGATGAGACCTATTTCAGTTGATTATTTTGGCACTTATTTCTAGGTCTATAAATAACAACCTTATATTGCTGTGTTGTTGTTGTTGTTGTTGTTGTTTTTATTCTTCCATTTTGGGGCATTATCTATTATCATCCAAGCAATATGAGAATTTTCAGTTCTCCTCCCTCTAGGACCCCAACACAGACATGTACCTCCCATCTCCCCATTCTTCCAGAAGTTAAACTATAATGTTGGTTACATTAGTATTTAAATAATTTTGACTGAATTCCTTATTCGGAGCTAAGCCCAATGGTAAACTGACTTTTTTTTCTTTCTTTCACAACTTCGTTTTCCCTGGAGTTAATAACTGTCTTGTCTTTTTGTTTTTATAACTAATTCAAGTATTTATAACTAATTCAACCCCAAACTCTTCACCAGTTGTTTAAATCTCCTTTCAAGAAATTCAGAAGCACTAGATAGTAGATCAATTTCAACCATCCAAAGAAGTCTCTCGGGAGTCTTCTGACCTGCTCAAATCTGGGCTGGTTTGCTGGTGTGCACAGCTGTCCTCCTGAGACCTTCCTTCATTACCATCCAGGGGCCTCCTTTCATGTCTCTCCTGTACTGGCACTCCTGTGTCCTGTACTCTATGTTTTCATCTTTTTTTTTTTTTTATTACTTCCTTGTTTTGGTAATACACATCTTCCTGTAGCTTCCTGAGAAAGGGTGCATGGGAGGTAAATTTTTGAGACCTTGCAGCCTGCCGGTATCTTTATCTTACCCTCGTCTTTGATGTATAATTTGGCTGGATATAAATTCTAGGTTTGGATTTATTTTCCTGAAGAATGTTGAAGGCACTGCCCCATTGCCTTCTAGTTTCTGGTGTGTTAAGAGTCCAAGGCAATTCCGATTCTTTTTATGTAACATGTTTTTGTTTGTTTCCTTTCTGGAAGCTCAGGATCTTCTCCTTGTTTCCAGTGTTTGGAAATCTCATGATGATTGTGCTTTGGGTGGGTCAATTTCATCCACTGTGCTGAATACTCAATGAGTCTTTTCAGTATGAAAACTAATGTCCGTCAGTTCCAGGAAATTTTCTTGAATTATTTCCTTGATCATTTCCTTCCCTCTGTGTTATCCTTTTTCTCTTTCTGTAACTCCTATTATTTAGAAATCGGACTTCCTAGACTGAACTTTAAGGTTGTTTTGTTTTGTTTGGTGAGTTGTTTCAGTTATTGTTGTTGTTAAAAATGTCTTTTCTCTTCTAGTTTATGCTTCTTTTTCTTTTCTTCACTTCTTTGATTTTGGGAGCTTTTATTTTTTTTATTTTTTATTTATTTATTTTAAAAAAAGATTTTATTTATTTATTTGATAGAGAGAGAGAGACCACAAGTAGGCAGAGAGGCAGGCAGACAGAGAGGTGGAAGCAGGCTCACCGCGGAGCAGAGAGCCCTATGCGGGGCTTGATTCAGGACCCTGAGACCACAGACCAAGCCAAAGGCAGAGGCTTTAACCCACTGAGCCACCCAGGCGCCCCTTTGGGGGCTTTTTAAAAAGATTTTCTTTTTTAGTAATCTCTACACCCAACATGGGCTTGAAATCACAGCCCCTAAGATCAAGAGTCAACTGAGTCAATCAGGCACCCCGCTTTTTTTTGAGGGGGCAAGAGGGGCAGAGGGAGAGGGAGAGAGAGAATCTTAAGCTGGCTCCACACCCAGCAGAGCCCAACATGGGGCTCGATCTCAAGACCCTGAGATCATGACCTGAACCGAAATCAGGAGTCAGATGCTTAACCAACTGAGCCATCCAGGCACCACACTTCTTTGATTTTAATTCTACTTTTTGGGAGTCTTCCTCCATTTAATTTTCCAAACCTCCTACTTAGTTTAAAATTTTTACTACTATATTTTTAATGTCCAAGAGCTCCTCTTTGTTTTCTGAAAATTCTTTAAAAAAAAACAACACAAGACCTCCTCTATTTGTTGCATGGTGGAAACAGGTTCTTTATCTCAGTATATATTAATGTTAATTTTTAAAGTTTTCTTCTCTATGCATTGATTTCTTTCTGTTGCTTTTTTCCCCTATATGTTTCTTCTTTGAGGGGGCAGTTTGAGTCACTTTTCTTTTTATTTTAGAGGCTTTCTTTAGATGTCTAGTTATCCTTGGTTTAAAGGAGCATTCAAACAATATTCTAAGAGTGCAGTCTTTTTTTTTTTTTTTTTAAAGACTTTATCTATTTCAGAGACAGACCACGAGAGAGAGCAGAGGGCATAAGCAGGGAGGGGGAGAGGAGAGGGGCAAAGGGAGAGGGAGAAACAGGCTCCCCGCTGAGCAGGGAGTCCAATGGCTGGATCCCAGGACCCTGAGATCATGACCTGAGCCGGAGGCAGATGCTTAACCAACTGAGCCACCCAGGCGCCCCAGAGTGCAGGCTTTAAAGTTGATTGGCAGCTCAAGTGTACACATAAGCCTTACTGACTGTGAGCTGTGTAGATGAGAATATTCAATACTTATATTTTTAGGGCTTTCCCTTCAAAGGGATTCTGGAGAAGATTATTTACTCAATTTTGTGCTTGGAAGGTGAAATCTTTTCTGTCAGCATTCTGGAAATTAGACTGGGGAAAGGATTGGGATCTCAGCGTCCAGTGTAGTTCACTTCATGCTCCCGTGTTCAGTATAGTACTGCAGCCCTCAGCTGGGCTGAGCTCCTCTCCAGACCTCCAATCTTTGCCAAAGTTGGGAGGAGGAGTTTCCTAGCTGAACTCAGTGGAGTAGGGAGTCTCTGAATCTAACTGCTTTTTAGATCTTCAATTCTTCTCTTGGGTTTCCCTGCTGCTAGTTTGTAATTCAGTTTTCTCAGGCCTGCTAAATGATTTACCACTCTTGCATCTGTTTTCCAGCTTCCAATTACTATTGTCTCCTCTCTGATTCTCCCTATTCTAGTGGGTTTGTTCCTTTTGAAAAAAATTCTTTTGTGGTGGTTTTAGTCGGTGATTGTGAAGGAACAAAAGTGGATGAATGTATTCAATCCACCATCTTTAACTGAAGCCCACTATTGTTTTTTGAAGGGAACCTCTTGTGGTCCCGTGCTTCTGGCCTCTGTGGGACTACAGTGTCCCAAGTGTCCCCCATCCACGAACTCCTCTGCCTTGCCCGAGGTGCTGGGCTAAGGAGTTCCCAAGAACAGGCCTTTTGATGCCAGTTTAAGATATGCGACGCTGACAGTTAAATACCATCATTTTAGGCCACAGATTTATAAACATATTTGATTTGGCTTTCTCAGTATTTTAAAAATAATTTAAATCAGTTTCCCAATTGTAAAAATCTGGAGATTGACATAAAAATCCAAGTTCTGAACTTTTTTTCAACATCAGATCTTAGGCCTGAATTTCTGAACAGTGACAATTGCCAAGACCTGGACAGTTGCTGTGTCCTTTTAGATGTGATGAGATCTATAGGTTGTCATAGTTGTATGCGCCTACAGCACTGCTTGGTTTACAATTTGAGTTTTTGAGCCTTGCCTTGGTGCTACTGCAAATGTACTCGGAAACAAAATAGGCACTGGTATCATGTGGCAGTACTCAGTTATGAAGATATCACCCAGATAATTCAAATATGACTGTGTTAACTTTTTTAGGATACCAACAAAATGAAAACAGAACATTTAAAAATTCTTGTGGAGAACTCATAGACCCTTAATAATACATCCTAAGATCTCAGCCCATATTTCAATTCGCTGAGAAAGTGTGTACTCCTAATGCCATAAACATGTCCTGGGAAGTCCTAGGGGTGTTCCTGGATAAAATCCTTTAAGGGAGGCGCCTGTAATTCTGCTTCTTTCTAGATAGTCTACGGTTGGACCCTTCTATTCTAATCAGTTATTTGGGCAGGTGCTAGTACTGCCTTCTCCTCTGCACTGGCATTTAAGGTTTAGTGCCTCCATTTCTAGATTAGTTTTAAGGGCTTTCAAGGCCTTTCTATAATTTCTTGTGTATACTCAGTGGCTTTAGTGAGCTCACTGGATGGTAAAATCCTAGTGGCATTGTTTCTGGGCTAGTCAGAAAATACCAGGCACCACTGATACATGGTTAGCCAGCCCAGAATTGCCTATGGAAGTTTTCCCTCAAAAATTTCAGTGGTTTGATAATTGAAAATATTAATCATTCCCATCCTGCCCAAGATTTATTCCTGGGTGATGCTGCCAAATTACTAATCCTGATTGATAAGGTTTGGCACATTATCTGGCCCAGTTTTGATTTTTCCCAGGGGGCATCCTGAGAGAAATTCAAAAGCATCGTTGAGGACAAGTTAGGATTGGGCTATTGCTTTCGTAGCAGTTTCCTTTCTTCAGTAAACTTACCTTGAGGATGCTCATTTTCCAGAGCTGGCGAGCTATCTGAAGAAGTGACCTGGAGAGACAAGAGGAACAAAGATTCAGCCTATCCTGGGCTCCATCCATTTTAGCCAAGCATGATGAGAAGGGCTGATGAACTAACGACATCATTTAAAGCACTATGAGACCCTCTTAAAATATTATCTCATTTAATCATAACAACCCTGAAGTAAAAACTAATTAGAAAACTGAGGTTCAGGAAATATTAAACAGCCTTCCCAACGTCATGTGGCTGGTAAGGGGTACAATAGGAGTTTGAACGCATATCCATATGGTTCCAAAGCCTATGCCCTTATATACCACACTGCCTAATGAAACATTCAACTTAAAAGCTGAGACTAGAAAATCTGAGAATCCACAAGGTTCTCACAGATCTACTTAAAAAAACATGGAAGCCAGAGAGACAATACTGCTTTCCCCCAAATACTAAACCTACTTGTAGACACTAGAACATAGACATGCCCCTTTACCATTAAGAGAGGACCACGTCAGGGGCACCTAGGTGGCTCAGTGAGTTAACGCTCCAACTCTCGATTTCAGCTCAGGTCATGATCTCAGAGTCATGAAATCAAGCCCCACATCGGGCTCTATGCTGGGCATAGAACCTGCTTAAGATTCTCTCTCTCCCTCACCACCCACCCTTCTAAAAAAAAAAAAGAGAGAGAGAGAGACAGGACCACATCTGGGGAGGATCCCAGCAGCTGACTGTCACAGAGAGTTAAAGCTTGAATGACTGAGGGGTGGATGAGGACAATAAATGTTTTGAAACTGGGAACCTGACTCCTATTAGCACTCTTGTGAGTCAAAGGCTCCTACAGCCCAGAGGATGCTGGTTTTCCAAGTTTCTTTGACCATGACAGTCTGACATCTAAGTACTTTGAATACAGAGAAACCTTCAGAACTATCTCTGGGCTCCCTCAAGTGGGAACATTTGGAAATTTCCTTGTTATCTAGGAACCCAGGAGGGGTCATGATAATTTTAACCCACTGGAATCAACAGTTTTGGCTCCATTTGTTCTGGGTAACATACCAAAACTAACTTAAAGTCGTACTTCACCTACATAGCTATGTAGTAACATGAAATTGAAGGCCTTGGCTTGAACCTGGTAGGTTGGTGATAAACAGGGTCAAGCTGGCAGGACAGCTCTAAATATCCCTCCCCTAATGGGCCAGAGTAGGGGCAGGAGGGAAGGGGAATAATCTCCCTCTCTTCTTTCTGGGCTGCATAAGACTATCAGCTTGGCCTGGCATCTTGGCAAGGCTATCGGAACAACAGCCTCATCACTTATAAGTGGGAGAGAGGGCTATTCAGTGGTAAGATACACACGTGGGATAACGCAGTCTCACAAAGATCTATACAAAGACACAGCAACAGCTACTTGTGTAGCTGTTTATTATACCCATCATATAATACGTACTACATTGTGCTACAGTTTTTTTTGTTCATTATCTATCCAAACAGGTTTTAAATTCCTGGAAGCTGTAACTATTTTATATTTCTTTGTATCACCCATACCACCTAGCATGGGGTTCTGCACATAAATCTCAATTTTTTTTTTTTAACTCTCAAATTGATAATGATAATGACGCACACTCCTGTGAAAAGACAGAAATAAGATTAAGTTACGGAGAGAAAAGTGATGTACAGCTAGAGATACAGAAACCTACACAACAGAGTCAGGCATTATTGAATATGACTTTACCTTTCTGCCTGTTTCTCCACAGAATAATTATGTCCACTCTCTGCTTTTAATAACATAGGAAACCTGAGAAAGTACCACTGTAATACATGAGTACAAAATATTATGGAGACACAGGCTAGCTCTGACACATGGACTCAGTTTCTTCTGAACTCCCGATCCATATATTTTTTTAAAGATTTATTCATTTATTTTAGAGAGAGCGCACACACATGCTGGGGGGAGAGGGAGAGAAAAACTCAAGCGGACTTGGCACTGAGCACAGAGCCTGATGTGGGGCTTGATCTTTCGACCCCGAGATCATGAGCTGAGCTGAAATCAAGAGTTGGATGCTTAACTGACAGTGCCACCCAGGTGCCCCCTGATCCACATTTCTAATTGTTTGCTGGATAACCACAGATGTCACAAAGACTCCTCAAACGCTTCAGTACAAAACAGCATCTGTCCGTTCATCCTATTATTCTTACTGGGGTTCCCATCTCTGTTTTTTCTCATTGCTCTCCTATGAGTGCCTAGAACTGTAGTATTGATTCCTCCAAGAATGAGCTATGCCAATATGTCTGCTTGGACTTGCAGGGCAGGGCATGACCTAAACTTGTCCTTAATGTCTATCAACTAAACTGATATGTTAGAAATGTCTCAAATCCATTTCTCTCCTTTCCACTTTCAGTTTTAACTTAGGTTTTTTTTACCTCTCACTTCTGCAACATTCTCTAAATTGGTCTCCCTGTCCTAAATCTATCTCCTTTTCATCTTTCACGCTGTTTCTGAGTTCTCTCACTAAGCATCTCAGGTTTGTAAGGGACTCTTATCTCCAGCAACTAGGAGGTCACTACTTTCTGAAGTGGCTCCATCCATTTGCAGAAGCTGCTAAGAACATTCCTAAAGCACACTCGATGCCTTACTCACAGAGCGTCCATAGCTCCCCTTATTACAAAACAAAGTTCAAACTTAGTGCGGTATGCCATACCTTCAACCTGACCTCAGCCGACTTTTCCAATCTTTTCTCCCACTCCAGGCAAAATCCAAAGCTCCAGCAACATCACGCCACTGGCTCACCCCCAATTAATCTCTACATACCCCGATTTCTATGCCTGTGCTTACACTGTTCTCTCAACCTGCAATGCCCTCTCCTAGGTCCATAATAATTTCTCCCTCTTCTATGTTTCCACAGTCTTTTGTTTGCATCTTGATGATAGCATTTATTACAGTCTACCTTCAATAATGGCTGTCATTGGTTTGCCCTCACCCCCACTCCAGGCAGGCTGAGCATTTTCGAAGCAAGGGTTTTCTTTTCTTCTTTTTAAAACAATTTCTATCCCAAGAACCTAATCAATACAAAAAGTGTGAGGACTAAATTAGAAAAGCTATGTAAAAATGTTCTGTAAACCATAATACATTGACGAGTAAGTAAAATAAAAATTGATACGTTATTTTGCATTTAGTGGACTCAGACCTTTTATTAGTCTTTATTATTATTATTTTTACGTAAAACTCTATGCCCAACATGGAGCTAGAACTCACAACCCTGAGATCAAGAATCACATGCTGTCCTGACTGAGCTAGCCAGGCGCCCCAGACCTTTTATTCTTGTTCGAAATTCTCTTAATCTGTAAGAGCTGACTCCCTTGCCTGGGTCCCCAACTGCAAATCACTTTACCACTTCGGTCTGTTTTCTCCTTTATAACTTGAGGGACAGGACTTCTCTGCAGGCAGAGAAAGGGTGTGGTAAAGGAATTAGTATGGACATAGGGCTGACCCAAAGATGAACCTGCCAGTAACGCATGATCAAAACCAAGACACAGGAGAGTTACTCTGCCTGACGGAGGGTATATGGTTCCAGAGTGCTAGAAAAAGGCTCCTGAGAGTGACACTGGATCCAAACATGTAGCAGGCTACCTGCAGCATCTCTAGGAGGATGACAGGGACCTGCCACAACTGGTCAGTGCCTGCTAGCCAAGAATGATCCGTGCCAACACGCCTGCTTAGAATCGCAGAGCAGGGCATAACCTAAACTTGTCCAGGGACACGGCGGCCTCTACCACTGAAAGATTCCCTCCTTCAGGGAAAGCCCACTTTGCAGTCTTATTAAGACAATGTGACTTCGCTAGGCACCTCGAAGCAGTATAAGTCTTTCTGATCTCCCTCCTGCCAGCGATTGCAGGGCTCACACTCAGACAACCGGGGGCCAGGTGCTACCCCGCAAGCGGGAGTCCCTCAGAAGCCCCCTGCCTTACCCAGGAAAGCCGGATCACAGCCCTGCACTCTGGCAAACCTCTAAAGGTCTGAGGTGCTAAGAGGAAAAGGAGGCCCGAGATCGCCGAGGTAGGCTCGGGTTCCTAACCGAGAGCAAAGAGGCACTGCCCGCTCGGGCTCAGAGTACCACGGACGTGAGGTAGGCACCGCGCGGCCCAGTCCTAGGAGATGCGCCCAGCAAAGGAGCGGAGGGGCAGGGTCACGGGATAGGACAGACACCGGCTTCTCGTGCAGCGCCGGTCCCTGCCCAGGCCTCCCTGTCCCCTAACGGGGGTCTCGGGCTCCACAGCGCCCCTCGCCGCCCTCCCGGGCTCCTCACCGTCTCCATTTCAAGAGGCGCTGACTGGGTTCGCTCGCTTTAGGAAGCTCTCTCGGAGCCGGGCGGGAGGGGCGGAGGGGGCACAGGCCCCGCCCCACGTCCGGTACCGCGACACCACTTCCGCCTACGTCACACACACGCAAGCCAAGGGCGGAAGGCGGGGAGTTCACTCTTCCGGCGTGGCCGGGCCTGAGTAACCGCCCTCCCCTGGGTCCTCTCGGACCTTACGGATCCCCCGCCGGCGAGGGTGATTGGACGGAGCCGTTTGTATTTAAAATGTTCTTTTTTTATTTGTCGTTTAAAAACAAACTTGGAAGAAGCAAAATCCAAAACTTGCCCTTTGCCTCTTGCAACATAAATTATGTACAGTTCAGAATGATCGCTGATACAAAACATGCCAAGGACAGGGCGCTGGGGGTGGAGGGAGAGAGGGCGCTTTAAAAAAGGGAATCATTTCATCCGTTGTTACGAAGGACCAATCTTGCTGTACAGGATACACACGACACAAAATAAAGTCTTCACGGGATTCACACTTGTCAGCGATTTATTTTTTAAAAAGGGGGAGGGTCCTGGAGGTGAGGGGAGAAGACTGTAAAAGGGAAAAACTGAAAACTGAATATGTGCAAGTGTAAACCAACCCAAAATACAAACACGGGGGGAAGGGTGGGGGGGGAGAGGAGGGGATTCAGATGCAATTATACAGGCGGGGTACTTAAAAAAAAAAAAAACCAAAAAAAAAAAAAACCAACAACCAAAATTCCAACCTTGTAGCTTGGGTCTGAGTTAGTTTATATAAAAATTAAAAACTGTATAAGGTTTCTTCACTAAATTCTACAGGACTATCAGATACCTAGCATATGCTTACAAAGTCTGCCCCATCCCCTTTTCCCAATCCCAGGGCCCAAGCCCCAATCAGAGCGTGACTCACAGGAGCCAATCTCCCCCTCCCTGCAGCCTAGACCTTTTGCTCTTGGAAAAGGAATATCCAATGGCTTTAGGGGCAGCAGCCCAGTCTCCCCACTGTCTGATTTAATGACAGTGGTTTTTTGTGGGGGTGGGGGATGTTATTCTCTTAAACATTTGCAGCTTGAAACAGTTGAGGAAGCAGCTTTAAAAAAAAAATCTCCCTACCCCCATCAATCCGCAACCCCCCAAATTCAAAAACAAAACAAAACAAAACCTAAAATCACAACAGCGACCTTGCTCCCCCTCCAGCAGGCCCGCCCATCCACCGCCACCAAGCCCACCCCTACACTCCAGACATTTGATTCTTGAAAATATTAATTACAAAATGCCCTTTGCCCACAGCCCCTAGGAGAGAACTGCATAAGCTTCATCTTCATCCCCACGCTCCCTACTCAAGAGGGTTCTGGGGCCTCACCCACCCCCAACCTACCCCTACCCCCCAGGAAGAGGTTCAACTGCAGCACAAGCTTGGGCAGAAAGGGGAAGGAAAGAGAGGCAGGGAACCCATCACCCTCTGGCTCCCCCTGGGGCCAGCTCACTTTTGTGCGTTATAACATAGTCCAACTATACAACGGGGGTGAGAACTGCCCAGCCTCTATACCCCCACCTTACAGCAGTCACAGCCAGGGGGTGGGGAGGAGGGGGTGAGGAAAAGGGCGGTAGGTTGGGTAATGGAGGGGGCCCCCCCACAAGGGGAGCTCCATGTGTCCGCCCCACGCCCCCCTACCATTTATAAACTGGTTTTGTAAAAAGAAAATAGATATATTTATATAGAATATATAAAGCACAAAAATTAGTAGTTTTACATTTGCTCTCCCCGGGGGTGGGGGGAGAGGGGAGGGTTCTCACCTCCGGCCGGCTCCCCCATTCCCCACAAGACTATGTACAATCCCATGTATAAATAGATAAATACCCCCCACCCTCCCCGCGCTGACACTAAGCTCCCCACCCCCACATCACCACCCCTTCCCACCAGACCAGCAGCAGTTTGGTGACTGAGGGAAAGTGGGAGCTCCGGGCCACACCCTGCCTCACTGGGTATGGGCATGCCACTCAGGGATAGCCCTCACCCTACCACCCACCCACCCCATCTAGGGGCTGGAGGGCAAATGGGCTCATGATGGGGTTGGGAAAACAGGAGGGCGATATCCTGGTCCTAGGTTTAGCACACCCCTCCTGCCCCCATGTCCAGATGGAGAAGGAAGTCCTAGAGCAACTAGGGGCCAGTTATCCCCAATCTTCATCAGCATTAGCCTCAACCACCATCCCATGCCCGTAATTAAAAACAAAGATGGATTTTTTGTTGTTGTTTTTCTTCCTCTTCCTACCCCCCTTCCACCCACTCAGAAGAGGGCAGTGAGGCGGAAGAGAGGGTCAGGGCAGTAGGGGGCTTGGAGAGGGTCTCACATTTCAAAACAGCAAAAAATCCAACACTTAAATGAGGTAGGTGTGGGTGCGGGGTCTCCTTGCCCGGCTTGCCTGGCTTGCCCTCCCGGGCAGCTGGGCGCCTCTTTCCCGTTCATGTTGCATTTGTCAGAGTGGAAAACAAGGAAACACAACCCATAGAGAGACAGAAACACAGAGGAGAAGAGGGAGACAGAGACAGATTGAGAGGGAAGGGGATGGGAGTGAGGGTGGGGGCAGGACCCGGCAGGCAGGGCCAGGTGTGGGACCCGGCCTTTGGGATTGTCAAGCTTAGT
This sequence comes from Potos flavus, assembly GCA_028534135.1. Lineage (NCBI taxonomy): Eukaryota > Metazoa > Chordata > Mammalia > Carnivora > Procyonidae > Potos > Potos flavus. The sequence goes on along the minus strand of CM052897.1, from coordinate 57,592,857 downwards.
CAAGTCTCTTTGCAGCCTTGAGTTGGGCCGGAGAGGTCGGTGGGAGAAGCAGGGCTGTGAGGCCCGGCCACACATCCTCCTCCCCCCTCCCTGCTGCCTCCCAGTTGCTTCTGGGTAGTTCCCGGCCCATATCCCCCTCAAACCTGAGATGCCCAATGGCTGCTTCTGTCTGGCCCCTCCTGGAGCTGGGGGCAGAGATGCCAGCCTGGGGGCCGGTGGCGGGGAAGAGGGTTGTCCCTGGTGCCCAGGGTGGGCTTGGCCTAGGGCCCTCTGCCCCAGCCTCCTGCTCCAGGGGCTCCGGTCAGCCGGCAGCCCCAGCCCTGGGTCCTGGCTCTGGCTGCTACCTCTCTTCCCCCTCATCCCTTTCAGGGAAGAGGTTGGGGGTGGGGGGACTCCCCTGCCTGGTAGCCTCTAAGCTTCTTAGTTCATCCATTTTCGACAATTCCAGGCTCCACAGTGGCAGGGGATCTTGTGCTGATCGTCCTCAAAGTCAAACTGATAGTCATAGGTCAGCTGGAAAGAGAAGAGGGTAGAATCGATGCCAGCCCCCCAGAGGGAGTGGGGCAGGGCAGAGATCTGATCTGACAGTAGTGGCCTTGGAACTTGGTTCTGGGGAATAGCAGAGAAGAGGGAGCTGCTTTGTCACTCACACAGGACACTTCCTCTCACCTCCTCTCCTTTGGGGATTCGCCGGCTGGAGATGATGATGATTTTATCCTCCTTGTCAAACGTCACAACTTCCGCCACACAGTTAGGGGCACAGGAATGGTTAATGTACCTAAGCAGTGGGCCAGAGTCGGAGATGCCAGGCAACTGAGTTGGGATGCTTTCGGCTCCTTCTTGGCCCACCCTGACTGTCACCCCCAGGGACCCCTACAATTCCTCTTGCCTCATTCCTCTCTCACCTGGCAGGGCCTCCGGTCAACGTAGCATCAATCACATGTTCATTGTTTATTCGGAACATGTAGATGCCTCGATTCTAGAAGGGAAGAGGTTGCAGAAGTGGGAAGAGTGTCAGAGAATGGCAGTGGTGCTGGTGGTGGGATCGGGTAGCAGACCCAGGCAGTGGGCTTATCTTCATTTCCTCTTCTGCCTTTCTCCCATCTCTCACCTCCTCCTCCTCCTCCCACAGCTTTCCACCTGCTCTCCCGACCTGATCCCGATTCAGCCCGTCGCTCCTCGGCAGAGCGGGGGCCATAAGCCAGCCCATACCTGCTCCTCATAGATTTTCTCCCGCCGGTTGGCCACCTCATTGCGAATGATGGTGCCAATATACTCGATGACCATTGTGTGCTTTTCTAGGTCCTTGGCGGCGTAGAGCCCCAGGCCCTGGATACGAGAGCGGGCCAGGTACACATTGTTCTTCCACTCGGTGCGCAGGCGCCGGTACTGTGAGGACTTGGAGTGCACAAACTGCTTGCTGTATGGGGTGTTGGTCTCGCCTGTGAAGGTGCTCTGATATGCCTTGGACATGCTGGTGCTGTTCAGGGTGTGAGGCCTGGGAGGTGACACAGGCCATGACAAGACAGCTCTCCCTCAGACCAAGCACACACCACCTGCCTCCTCCCTGGGATGTGCAACATGCCGGCTAGGAGCACGTGCCGTCTTGGAAACGGGAGTGGAGGCGTGTGGGTCTTGGCTTTGGTGAGACAGCCGCTAGTTGTGGGGACCCGTCCGACACCCTGAGTGGTGCAGAGAGCCCAGGATGGGGGATGGGGTGGGGGGGGCACCAATTCCCCTACACTGAGCCCGCTCTCCCATCTCCCTGCCTTAGACCACCCTCCCGCCAAACGTTACACAAGGCCACGCTCCTCTGGGAGGTCTTCCCCAAGGCAGCCCAGGCCTGGCATGTAAGCTCATGATTGGCTCAAACGTCTGAGTTCTACTTCCTGCACATACTAGAAGTCCTGAAATTGCGGGCCGTGTCTACCACATTGGGTTGGATTTGAATTAAAAGTGGCTCTGAATTCACAGCCGAGGTGGTACTCTGTCCTTTCTTCAGACTGCCCCCTTCTCCGACATAATGCTGGGCTCTGTGCAGATGGCTCAGTGCAGGGGAATGACTGCTGCCTGGCAGGATGCCTCTTTACCACCCTAGGGCACCAGCCAAAATCTTGCCCATCCCAGAACAGTGGTTTTCAAACGTTTTTGATTCTTTTTGATTTCGAAGGGATTTTTTTTTTTTTTAAATAAAATGTTACTGGAATTCCAATACATAAACTAGATGAAAAGACAATGCTTCTGGTTGAATCCAATTTGGGAAAGGGGGAGTTATGCACAGGGAGGGCCAAGTTCTGCTCACTCGGTTTATGTGTTCCAGAACTTTCTGAAACACAGACAGTTTGAAAACCACTGTTGTAGAGCATCAAGGACTAGGGATGACTGGGATAGCAGAGCCTGATGCTCTATGCTAGCCCAAGGAGCAACAGAAGGACTTCGAGAAAACCCTGATACGAGGATTCTGCCTCCCTCTACCCCGGGACCAAAGTCAGGGTACTGTGGTACACAGAAAGAGCAGCGAACCACAAGTCAAGAGTTAGGGTTCTGGTCCCAGCTGTGTGACCTTTGTCTAGTCACTTAACCTTTCTGGGTCTCAGTTTTCTCAGCTGTAAAACGGGGGTCATACCACCTGCCCTACCTACCTCATAAGGTTGTTGTGAGGATCAAATGAGATAATGGATGTGAAAACGCTTTGAAAAAAAAAGTATAAAGTGCTATACAAATGTAAGGTTTTATTATTTTTCTATTATATTTCTAGTTATTTTTGATACCAACTCAGCCTGGGGAAGGGAAGGTGACCCTAGCCTTTATGGGGTGTCTTAGGTTTGGGAGAATCACAGGCCCTCTGGAAGCAAAATAAGAGAGGAAGGAAGTAACTGGCTCCTTATCTACTTGATAAAATTTCACCACTGTCTACCCAGAACCTCCCCAAATCATTCCCAGGGTGCCCAAGATAAGTCTGTCCCAGGTCAACCCAGGACACCTGAGCAGGGTGGAGGAGAAGGAAAGGGATAACCTAAGTGATACCTGCATACCCGCTAACCAGGAGGCCTAGAGTGAACCCCCAAACCTTCATATCTGGCCGGAGGGCCCCGACCAAGCCCCACTCCCACATCCCACGGCCCCTACCCCACAAGCTCACCGTTTGTAGTGTGTGAGGATCTTAGGCTCCGATCGGGCACAACCAGTGGGATTGATCATGAGTGGCAGCTCCATCAGAGGGTGGCGTCCGTAGCGGAACAAATAATTTTGACAGCTCTCCACTCCAGGCAGCTGTGGACACAGGTCGTGCTTGCCTTAGCCTGAGCATTTTGGGGGCACGACCAGAGTCCCCAGTGCCTGTGTGGTGCCCGGCCCCCTCCTTACTGATTCAGCTATGCGCAGCACGGCGTGCACCGTCAGCCCAAAGAGCTCCTCGCCTTTCAGGTACTCGGGGAAGAGCCGCAGCATGTCGGCCTCTTTTCTCATGGCAGCCACGGGCTCGATGATGCGATTCCACACCGCTAAGAGGCAAGGAAAGAGAGCAGCCCTCAGAGGCGACTTCTGCTGACTGACCTCAGCCTAACCTCGATCGGGAGCTACGGTCCTTTCCTGCAGCCTGCACACCTCCCTGCAACAAGACTGTGTGGTTCTTCAGGACTCCCTGCTGGCCTTCCAGTCCCACTCTCCCTCAACAAACCAGAAGGCTTCCTATTCTGGAGGGTCACCAGAGAGCCCTAGGACACAGGGACACAACCCCAGGGCCCAGGAGACCCAGCACAGCCCACCATGCCTAACTGAGAGCCAGAACACTAGGCCTGCTTTGGAGCTGGGAAGACTTGGGTTCAGGTTCTAATACTGGCTACGGGCCCTTACGCCAAATACCTAAATCTCTCCAAGGCTCTGGTTCTTTATGTATGCACTGGGCAAAATGAAAGTACTTACCTCCTAGGGTTGCCATAAACAAAAGAACCTAAGTCAGTTACTTACTTCAGTGTGCGGTGCACAGCACTTGCTCACTTATTTCTATCATTAATGCTAGAGCTCAGAGCAAAAGAATTCTGAGTAGGGCAAAGCAATCACAAGGAACTCATGGCTAGGAACGGCGTGAGTGAGCCAGATGATGTGGTCTCAGAATGGTATTCCTTAGTTCCGCTAAGGCTAGGAAAAGGAGCTAGAATACGTGAAGCAGACAAGCAGAGTACCTCCAATCACAAGGGAACATAAGATGACTCAGAGAGGTTAAAACACTGTCTTTGGGGCTCTTAGAAAACCTCCACCTGCCCGAAGCCCGGGGGGGGGGGGGGGGAAGATCACTCACAAAGACCCCGCAGATCCCTTCCACTTGCACAGGAGCGTTTCGAGGGCCCAGTGCTCACCCTGGGGGGAGGCGTCGGTGAAGACCAGGTCCTCTAGGCCCTGCTCCATGACCTTGACGATGAACTCCGGCCTCCCGTTGTTCTCGCCGATGGAGCAGCGGTAGCAGCAGCGGCGGTTATTGGTGCGGAGGCTCCAGTAGATGCGTGTGGCCTCGTAGCCCACGGGGTAAAGGGCCGTGGCACTGTGGAAGTCGGCCATCTGATGCGGGAGCAGCTGTCCGATGGCGTGGAACACGAGGCCCCCCACACGGAACATGTGCAGCCGCTCTCCCCGCTGGATGATGCTGGCGATCTGCTTCACTTCATCCCGCTCGATGTAGACCCGCCGGAAGACAGCAAAAGAGCTCAGCTCCTGCTCACAGGGACCCTTGATCTTGTGCATTGGACACAGCATGGTCTTGTCCTTGAAGAACATGCACTTGGCGCGGATGGCGCAGGCAAAATGGTAGACGTTGGGGCAACGCATTCGATTGCAGCTGCTGGTGGCACCGGTGCGCTGGCACAGGGAGCACTTGGTCAGCAGCCCTCGGTGCAGGGCGACCTCTACGTTCATCAGTGCCCCACCCTGGGTCTCGTAGACCTCCGTGGACCACAGGGCACAGTTGAGGTGCACCCACAGGTCCAGGTCCAGGTTCAGCAGGCGGGCGGGCCCATCAGTGGCCCCGTCACCCTCCTCGTGACAGAAGCAGCAGCGCCGCATGTCACGAGGCACCTTGTCGGGCCGCAGGGCCGTGCCAAGCTGTTCCATAAACTCCGCCACTTCCCGCTCATCCTCCTGCCGCCCGCTGCCCTTCTGGATGGTCAGCAGCAGCCGCAGCCGCTTCCAGCGCACCCCCTTCCACTTCTTGAGGCGAGGGGGCCGGGAATCTTCCCCTTCTTCGGGGGGCCGGGCTCGGGGCTTGGGTCGGACCGATTCAGGGGACGAGGCCAGTGGCAGAGGCGACGGGACCGGTGGCTCAGCTGAGGGTTCGGCGGGGAGTTCGACCAGGGGTTCGGCAGGGGGGCTGGCAGGAGAGGGTGCCAAGGGGGACGGGGGCGGGGAGGGTTCTTCAGGAGGTGGGGCAGAGAGCTGTCGCACATCCAGATTGGAGACGTTGTAGGTGTAGCTGTGCCGGGTGGGTGGCTCCGGGATGGGGCTCTCCTACGGGAGGGCACGTGCCCAGTATGGTCAGTGCCAGCTCCTCGTGTGGCGAGCCCCCTCCCTCCTCTCGCCCAGAGTCCACTAACCCCGAAGCCCTCCGCCTTCTGCGCCCTAGCCGCACACCCCTCTCTCTTCTCCCCCACACCCACCTGTTTCAGGAGGCTCAAGATGTCCAGCTGGCTCTTGAGGGTGTAGCCGGGCAATACCGCGTCAAACTGCTTCAGCCAGTCAGGGCCAGCTTCCGGGCTCTTGCCTCCCAGACCCTTCTCTTTCCCCCCTGCACGAAGGAAGGGGTCAGAACCTCCCACCAGCACCCCTCCCTGCAGGTCCCGAGGAGACTTCCTGCCACACTCACCGGGGCCCTCCGCTTCCCCCTTCTTCGGCTCAGTGCCCGCCCGCGCAGGGCTTTCTGGGAACAGCACCTCATAGGAGCTGGGAATCTTCATGCTGAGCAGCTCTGCCACCGCCACCATCACACCATTCAGGTTCTGCCAGGGCAGGGAAGGGGACGGGAGGGCTGTGTCGGCAGTGTGGGGCGCGCACTGCCACCAGTCTGGCAGGGACACGAGACCCTGAACCCCGCTCCCCGAGTGGCCAGTCAGTCCTGCCCTTCTCCCGCGCTTCCGTCGCAGCACCTCTCCCGGATTGCTGCGGGAGGTAACGGGCGCTCCACCAACGGGGCCCCGTGCCCACCAAGTTTAGGAACGGCACACACCATGGTCACCACTTGGACACTCACGACATATATTAGCAAATTAAAGAATCTGAGGAGTCTCGTACTAAAGAAACTTGTTTTGTGGTTTCAAGCGGGATTTCCGATTTTCTTTGACCACAAAACCCTGTCGACGTTAGAAAATAACGAGAGTTCCACCAAACGTGACAGGGGATGTGCTGTCCTGCAGCATTCATCGCGTTCTGTGCACCCTCCCAATTGGCTGACTTACGTCTATCACTGGACTGTGAGCCCCCTGAGGGCAGGGACCACTCGTGCTTTATTTACCCTAATCCTGCAGCCTTCAGCCCAGGCATTCACACACAGTAGGTCCTAGCGATTGATTTATCCACACAAGCTCCAGGGACTGCCTTCTGACCAGGATCCCTTTGGCCTCCAAGGAACCCCCAGGACACACCTTGGCCGCAGCAGCAGAGACAGTCAGCATGACTGACACCTCACTTCCTTTGCCCTTTTCCCAGGTTGTGGCAGGCAGCTTTCCAGGGGCCTCCGGGTCCAGGGCCCCATAAGGTTTGGTATCTGGGAAGACTGGAATGTGAGAGGGACCCATGTAAGCTCCAGCTGCCTCTCTCCCCCAGACTTGGACAACCCAGCCTGGCCTGGCCCATGCCCAGAGCAGCCTCTACCTGGGATACTGGCCCGAGGAATGATGGGGATGACAGGGGAGAGAGCCCGGTCTTCCTGCTCCCACCGGCCTGAGCCCAGCTGAGGGAAACGAGGGGCCTCCTCCCCCAGGATGCTTTCGGGGGACGAAGCCGGCACAATACTATCAGGAGAATCGCTGTCCTCATCGCTTTCCATCCTATGGGCCAAAAGTAGACATTTGTTGGTATAGCCCTGCATATGCTCCCTCCCAAATCTAGAAATTAGATGTCATAGCCTTATGTGAAATCTGCCATTGGCCAAAGGAAAAAAATGAGGCAAACCTGCCCCCCTCATTCCTTATGCCCATTTCCAGCCCCACCCCCCTACCTGACATCCTCAGTCTGGTTGTGAGGGGGTGTAGGCAAGGCGGCCAGCAGGTCTAGACTCTTCACCTCTGAAGCATCTGAAGGGTCGGAAGGGAGAAGAAAAGTCAGGCTGGTGGCCAGAGCTGACGGGGCTGTCTGCCCCATGTTTCAGGCCTAACTAGTACAAGGCCTAGCTTAGCTCTCATGACCACTGTTGTCTACCCACTCACCTACCTACAAGCCTGGGGCAGATGAGCTTTTTTGAGATGAGCTCGGGTATTTATCGAGCCTTTCCCATGTGCCAGGCACTGGGCTTTGTTTACCAACAACTCCAGTAGAGGAATATTCTAGCACCTATTTACAGTGAGGAAACTGGGACCCACACAAGTCGGTCATGTTACTTTGCCGTGCCAACACAGCTAAAGGAACACAGGAACCAGAGAATTCAAATCCAGAGCTGACTGCAGTTCTATACCCACTAAGGCACTGTAGTCTGTGCCTCGTAAACAAAAGCCTCATCAACACCCTTCCTGCCCCCCGCCCCCTCTGTTGCCCGTGCGCTGGAGCCCTGGTTCCAACGAATCAGCCCTGGAGAGGCCCTTCCTTAGCTCAGGTACCCTGTCATGTGCGCGCACAGGACCACGTGCAATCCTTCCCGTCTCAGACCGACAGTCATGGACCCCAGCCGCCAAATCCTACTGGAGGAGGAGAGGCCCACTATGCTCCTGACTTACCCCTCAGCGTCCCTTCAGTATCCCGGGCAGAGGCAGCATCCTTGGGGTGCTCCCCCAGCTCTTCAGATGGGGTGACGCCATTCACCATCTTCTGCTGCACCGATGGGGGTGGGGTGGGGGGCAGCGACGAGGGTGGTGTCGGCGGGTTACTCAGGTTATTCTGGGGGTGGGGTGGGGTGTTGTGTGCAAGATGGCAGAGGGAGAATGACGTAATCTCCTGGCCCCACACGACATCAGCAATTTCCTCATCTTCCACTCCCACCTCCACCTCCCCAAGAACCTCGTCAGCCCCAAAAGGTATTGCCGTTTTTCTGACCTTGGTAAGCAGCTGGGAATAGTAGTCGGGGCCAGTGGGCAGTGCCCCACTTCCAAAGGCCCCCCTCAGCTGGCACTGCCCATTGACTGGGCAGCCACTGCCGAAGGGAGCAAAGAGGCTAAAATTGGCGGTGATGGTAGGCTCCGTTAGGGGCAGCAGGGACAGCTCCTAGGAGGGGCAAGATGACAAGGTTGGAAACCTGCAGCGTGTGCATCTCTGCCACCGCACAGCTGGGGGCCAGGGTGCCCCCTATCCTGGGATGGGACCAGGGGGCTGGCTCCTGGGGGTCACCTGTTTCAGCTGTTTCAGCAAGGCCTCGCTGGCCCTGACCCCGTCCTCCTTCCGCAGCTTCTTTCGGGAGCTCACCAACCTGTCGCTTGCCTTCTGCACCCGCTTGGGCTTCGGTGTCACAGGCTTCCTTGCTGCTGTGTCCTAAGCCGGATAAACCCACAGTGAAGGCTGTAGTCTTCCTCCGAGCCCTCACGGCTTCTGTATGAACCAGCCCTGCTCACGCTGCCCCGGGTTGCAGTCCCCACTCTATCTTCTCCAATCTATCTAGAGCACTCACCTCCTTGTTGCTGGGGGTACCCTGTAGTTTCTGCTCCAGCCCAGCCAGCTTGCTGTCAATGTGCCCGTTGATCTCAGCTCGCAGCCCCTCGGGCCCCCGCCCAGTGCTGAGTTGCACATTCTTTGCCCGTAGAAGCTTCTGCAAGAGCAGATGCCCGGCCTCTGAGCGGGGGCCTGCCAGCAGGAGGTGGTTGCTGGTACCTGGTGCCCCTATTGGCTCCCCGTTGGCCTCCCTCTTCACCGCCTGGGCTCCCAGGGCACATGGCTCCTCCCGAGGCTCCTGCTTGATGCTGAGATGGGGCGGCTCAGGCACTGGCTGCCCATTCACCTGCTCCAGATGCCCAGGTACCAGGCTACTCTGCTCTGGCTTCTGGGCTTCCACTAGGTTGTCTGGAGGGTCCCAAGGTCCCAGCCCCTTGCCAAAGGAGGTATCTGCAAGCTGGGCAGCAGCAGGTGAGACCCTCCCAGGAGGCAGCTCCAAGGATGGCCCCTGGGGTTTTGGGGTCCCTGGCTGGGTGGGGGGGAGCTGGGCCTCAGAGGGGAGCTGGGATGGGACCAGGGGGTTGGCTCCGGGGGGCTGTGAGGAAGGTCTCTTTGGCTCTTGGGGGCTGGATGGTGGAGGTGTGGGATGGACAGGGCCGAGAACTGGTCCTGCGGCTAAGGCTCCTTGTGGGGCGGGGTGCCGGGGTGGGCCCTGAGGTCGAAGCCCCGCCCCTAGCTCCTGGGATCCAGGGAAGCCCCCAACTTGGGGCTGGCGCCCCAGGAGGCCCTGGAGGGGAGAGGGCTGGGCCCCGGGCTCCTGGTAGGGCGGGGCCTGGCGCACCGCCTGACTCTGCTGCAGCTGCCGCTGCATGAGGAGTGCCTGTAGCTGCTGCTGCTGCTGTGGGCTCAAGTGCCGCAGCTGGGGGTTTTTGGCCAGGACCCCTTGGAGCTGCGCTCGAAGCTGACCCACTGTTGGCATGACTCCAGGCCCGGGCAGGCCCGGCCCCGACTGGGGGCCAGATCCTGCTTTGGCAGGCTGTGGCCCTGTGTTATTTTGCACCGACCGCTCTAGTCCAAGGGGCTGTTGGGAGCCCAGAAGGTTCTGGGTCACGGTCCCAGGCTGCTCCCCTAAAGGAACAGAGGACTGGGCCAGCAGGTGGGGCATGGATGAGGCATCCGAGGACGAGCCGCTGCCCACTTGCCCGTGGCTTCCCACGCCTGCTGTGTGGAGCAAGTTAACTTGCTGCTGCTGTGGGCCCGGGAGCCTCAGGGGCGGCTGCAACTGCGCAGGGCTGGGCTGCGGCTGGGCCTGCGGTGGGACAAGTAGGAGCTGCGAGTCCCCGGACAGCGAGGGCTTCACCTCCCCGGGATCAGTGGCCACCGACTCGGGAACAGCCCCTAGGCCTAGCTGCGCCCCCGAATGTGTGGACGGCCCCTCCGTGGCCTCTAGAGGAAGAGCTGTGTCTACCATGCTCTGCTCCTTGCCCGTAAGGACGGCGGCACCCAGGGCTCCAGGGCTAGAAAAGTGTTGTGCAGGCTTGGTGGGCATGCCAGGGCCGAGGGGCACCTGCTGCTGCGGTGGCGGCGGCTGCGGCGGAGACAGTAAAGTTCGATTCTGGTTCAAGAGGCCCATCTGCTGCTGCTGCTGCTGCTGAAATTGTTGTTGCTGCTGCTGCTGCTGCTGCTGCTGCTGCTGCTGTTGGAGCTGCTGCTGAAATTGCTGCTGCTGCTGCTGCTGCTGAAATTGCTGCTGCTGCTGCTGCTGCAGTTGCTGCTGCTGCTGGAGTTGCTGCTGCTGCTGTTGGAGTTGCTGCTGCTGCTGCTGCTGCTGCTGGAGCTGCTGCTGCTGCTGCTGCTGCTGCTGCTGCTGCTGGAGCTGCTGTTGCTGCTGCTGCTGCTGCAAGGCAGCCATGGGCTGAGTGCTGAGTTTGGGCTGCCCACCATGTGGCATCAGGCCCTGCTGCAGATGGGAAAGGCCCGCCATGGATCCTTGCTGTTGGTGCTGCTGCTGCTGCTGGGCCGTGACCAGTCGGTGTCCCATAAGGCCCTGACCCTGCTGTGCCAGCTGGGGGGAACTCAGCACCCGGGACTGGGTCAGAAGCACCTGTCTGTGAGGACCCTGGGGGCCCAAAGCTCCAGGGTGTTGCTGCTGCTGCTGCTGCAACACCGCCACCTGGGCAGGGCCGAGCATGCCCTGGGGACCCTGGGGTGGTTGTGGGGACAGCTGCTGGACCAAGAGGCCCGGATGGCTGCTGGGAGGCAGAAGTCCCTGGGGCTTGGGACCCAGAGCCTGGTTTGCCTGTACACCCAGACTCTGCTGCTGTTGCTGCTGGACCGCCACCTGTCCTAGGAGGTGCTGTTGCTGCTGCTGCTGCTGCTGCTGCTGCTGCTGCAGTTTCTGGGCTAGCTGCATGCGTTGCTGCTGGAGCTGCAGCTGCCTTTCCTGTAGAAGTCTTGAATCGGGTCCTAGGCCTCGAAGAGCCAGGTTGCCAGGGAAAAAGCCCCCTGAGGGGCCAGCCAGGGCCCCGGCCCCACCAGAATGTTGCTGTTGCTGCTGCTGGGCCAGGGAGGTGTTGAGGAAAGGGCCCCCAGGCTGTCCGGGGAGTGTCATGCCCCCTGGGGGCAGGCGAAGACCTGCAGCTTGCCCACCCGGAGGCCCCTGTGGCGGCTGCAGCCCGTGGCCCGGGAGCAGCTGACCAGGGAGCTTGGTGAGGAGCCGGGGACTCTGGGAAGGGCTCAGGGCCAGCACGGCTGAGTGCTGCTGCTGTTGCTGCTGCTGCTGTTGCTGCTGCTTGTTCCGATACTCGGCCATGAGGTTGGTGTGCTCTTTCTGCTGCTTCCGGACCTAATACAGGAGAGTCGGGGGGTCAGCCTGGAACCTGCCCGCCCGTGCCCTCCCTCTCCTCGGACTCCTAGTTGCCAGACTGAAGTCTGCTTTCCCTACCTGATCCAGTTGTTTCTGGATCTTGCTCTGCTGCTCTGTAACCAGCTTGAGCTTCTCAGCATCAGCCTCCGGGAACTCACGGCCAGCCTTTTTGGCAGTGCGCTGCTTGGCGCACAGAGCCTTCCGGGACTTGCGGTGCACGCCAATCTGCTCCTCTAGCACCTTCAGCTGCATCTGTAGAAGCTGCTGGGTGTGAAAAAGCCACTCCTCATACTGCCGCTGGTCAGCCTCATCTGGAAAGGGAAACAGGGTGTCAGGACCCGCAAAAGGGAGATTGGAGTCCCTCTCCCTCCACCATCTGTCCCAAGCCACTCCCTTGCACACTCCTCCCCATCCCCATACTCACTGATCACTCCCTGGGCAAAGGTGGGTGGGTTGGGACGAGGCTGGGAGGGGTCACCAGCACTCCGCTCCTGTGGTGAGAGAGACCGCTAAAGGGTCATTGTTGCAAATCAGGTTCTAGAAAGAGTGACCCGACTGTGGAGGACACACATTCCTACTCCCACCCTGATCGCTTACCTGGCCACTCCCAGCTGTCACATGGTTCTGCAGATCACTGCCGGGCCCCCCTGAAAGCCTCTGGGCTAGCAGAGACACTTGTTGCCTGGAATCCGCCAAAACAGAGGGGACGTGTAGGTCATGGGGAAAGTTGAAAGACAAAGAGGTACGACAAGTAGGGAGGGGGACCAGGAAGGAGAGGGGAAGGACTGGGAAAGGAAAAGAGCCAACCACCCCCCCCACCTTCCAAGTCTTACCTGTTCATACCAGGTGCCACTCCAATGCTGCCCTGAGCCATCACCTTTTTGATGCCTTTCAAAGCCACCATCTTGGCCTTTGCAATGGGATCTATGATATCTTCTGCCGCAAATTTGTCCAGATCTGGAGAGAGAAGAGCCGAGTAAGTTGGACACTGGATTCAATACTCCACTCTATGTCTGCTGTGCCTTCCAACACCTTGACCTCCACCGAATCAAGGAGAACAACAGAATGGCAAAAAAGTGGTGGAAAGACCACTAACTAGGAGCCAGGCAGCATGGGTGACTCAGCTTTACTATTCACAAGACATATGGCCCTGTTTTAGCACTTGCACTTGCATGGTGCTAAGAAGAGATACTCAGTAAATATTTGTGGGGCCAACATATCAATGTCATTTGACTTCTCCGAGTCTGTTTCCTCCTCCATCTGACAGAGCTCATGATTCCCTACTCTGCCTACCTCATGGAACTACCGAATCAAACGTGACCGAGACTGTGAACGCACTCTATGCCCTAGAAAATATTCTTCAAAGAAAGTATTCTTAGGGCAGCTAGTACAGCCCCAGAGCCCAAGATATGGGCACTGTGCCAAAGTCCTAGATGCCAGAGCTGTTTCGGGCACGACATGCATCACCTCCAGCCCACTTTGTTGCCTGTTCAGGATGCTGGGTGAAAAAGGAGGAATAAGCAACCACCCAAAACTTAAAATCTTCCTAAAATCCTACACATGGTGTATTTCTCCACTGCTCACAAAACTACCTCTCCATTTTTTAAAGGACTAACCAAACTCCCTCTCCTCATATTTTAAGACAATAAAAAAAGTTAAGAGGATCAGAAAGCCATGACTCAAAACTCTCGCTCTGTCTGTTGTACAATCTGGGCAAGCTACTTAACCTCCGTGCCCGCTTCCCTTTCTATAACTGAAGACAACAGCGGTACCTATTTAACGAATTTGTTGTGACTCCATCAGATGACAGGCATAAAGTGCTTGACACACTGCTTAGCAAATAGTAATTCAATAAATGCTACTGTAATTTGAGATCTTCCAAAATCTGGCCCCCGCTCACGTCTCCAAAACCAGGGTAGTGCCCACTCACCTCCCACACACAGAGTCCACTCCGGCCTAACCACTCCACTGCGGTCTCCAAACATACCCGCTGGCTCCCCATCAGCAGCCTCACTCAAGCGCTCGCACCGCCCGGACTGCTTTGTCCCGCACCACATCTCTCCAGCTCCTCACTTCCTGGTCTTGCCACAGCTACAAAGCCTTCGCTAATCAGGCTTCGTGCACTCATTCCGTTCATTCCAACATCTGAATGCCCACTATATGCCAGGCGCCATTCTTCCCTTCACAAAAGCTACACCACCTCTGCCTGCACCGCTGGCACAGCAGTTAGCCTGTGCTCTGTGTGTCCCGCTTCCCTGAGCTGGGGGTTATCTTAGGTCTCCAGCTCCAGTGTCCACTTGGTGGTAGCCGTGATCAGCCCTGAGGAACTAACCCAGTGGCCCTGGCTGAAGTTACCTGTATCCGGGAAGAAGCTGTTAGCCAGCTGCTGCTGCATGGCCAGCTGCTGCGGTTTCATGCACATGGAAGGCGGCATGGTACCCATGGGCTTCTGTGCCAGCACTGGCTGGGAGCTCTGCTGGGGCACCAAACCTGCCTGCCCCCCGTGCTGCCCACTTAGCATATGCCCTTGACTGGACACCATGGCCATGGATGGGGCCAGGCGCTGCTGTAGGGCATGTGCTGGTGGCTGGGTGGGCATCAGGGGTTGGGCCAAGCCTGGCTGTCGGGAACCTCCAAGTCCTAGGGCAAGCTGCTGTTGGGGCCCAGCCAAACTGGGAGAAGAGCCCTCGTGTGGCAAAGACATGGCCTGGGCAGGGCCTGGTGTGGACAGCAAGGAGTGCTGCTGTTGCTGCTGCTGCTGCTGCTGCTGCTGTTGCTGTTGCTGCTGCTGCTGGGCGGGTTGCAACTGTGCCGAAAGCTGCTGCTTCTTCTGCAGCTCCTTCTTCTCATGCTCCAGCAGGTCCTCAATGAGCAGGGGTAACTCACTGGCTACCAGTGAGCTCTCCATCTTGTCCAGCTCGTCCCCAGATGCTGCATGGCCACCGGGCAAAGTCAAGGCCTCACTTTCTAGCTCAAACTTTTCCAGCAGGGAGGACCCTCCTGGGCCACTCAGCGGGCTAGGGGTCAGCAAGTGAGCTGGTGGTCCTCCTGTGGCCCCAAAGGGGCCCTTCTCAGTTGTGTGCCCACTGCTGGAAAAGGGTCCTGTGCCCATCCTGCTGTCCCGGCTACCCATCACGCTCTGTCCTGGCTTCAGCCCCAGGCCCAGGGAGGTAGTGGCAGGTGCTGGTTCTACCTTGGGGGTGGTAATGGCGAACTGGCAAGGGGAAGGGTGGCGCCCACCTTCCTCCACCTTGGGCTTCACCTCAGGAAGCCCTGATGCCAAACGGGGCTCACAGGCCTCAGCAGCAGGGGGAGGGCGCTCCTCAGGGCCCAACGGTACTGGCTCCACCCCCCGCAGCAGGGCCTCCCGCTCAGCTTTCTCATTGGCCGACTCTACCAGCCTTAGGTGCTCATTGAAGATGTCCTTCTTGTCCCCGGTGTCCAGCTCAGGATCAGTATAGGCCAGCAGATCAAACTCATCCCCATTGAGCAGGTCATCCAGGTGGGGGTCATTCGTCTCCAGGTTTTCCAGGGTGCCCAGCTCATCGTCTCCCTTGGCCACGTCCACACCCAGGCCCAGGTGAGCAAGCTCCTCATCATCCTCTAGGGCCTTGTGGGCATCAAAGTCATCGTCCAGCTCGGAATCCTCGCAGGGTAACTTCCCAGCTTCCAGGGACAGGGGAGGAGGGCGGCCAAGCTCGGTGCTTGAGGGGGGGCGGCTAACCAGCTCCAAGCCAGCGGGCAGGGAGGGACCTTTGGTGTGGGGCATTGGATGAAGGCTGTTGTTCAGTTCAGGGGCCAGAGGGGCTGAGGGCTTCTGTGGGGGAAGGCCAGATACCGCTAGACCTCGAAGCCCTTCGGGAGCCATTCGGTGGGAGTCCTCACTTACTGGGTAAAAACGGGGTCTCTGAGGGGGGCCCTGACCAGGAAACGGAGCCCCCCCGGGTCCTAGTCCTTTCTGTACATTGTGCCGCAACTCAATGAACTGGGCAGGGCCAGCTGGACCAGGCACTGGCTCCCCAGGGCCAGGCAGGCGGGTGGGAATTCCCGCCAAGGGGGAACCTAGAGCTTGGCGGCCAAGTTCAGGCCCAGGAGCTGATGGAAAGCGAGTAGACATGGCAAGTCGCATGGAGGTGGCTGCTGTTGCCTGCTGCTGCTGCTGCTGCTGCCACAATTGCTGCTGCTGCTGCTGCT
The DNA here is from genome assembly GCA_028534135.1 of Potos flavus. Taxonomy (NCBI): domain Eukaryota; kingdom Metazoa; phylum Chordata; class Mammalia; order Carnivora; family Procyonidae; genus Potos; species Potos flavus. The sequence goes on along the minus strand of CM052897.1, from coordinate 57,577,016 downwards.
GTAAGGGCAGGGACCCAGGGTAGGGCGCTCGCTGATAGAAGGCTTGGGAGCCTCCCACCAGTTGCCTGGAAGAACATGCAGTAGTCAGTATGACGAAATCAGGACGATGAGCTAGAACACGGGCTGCGGGCAGCGGGGAAGGATGGAGTCACCGCAGTCAGAGGGAACGGGGAAGACTAAGTGACACCAGACGAGGGTCAGCCGCGGGAAAACCAGGGCAGCACACTGCGGCAGCGAAGTCTGTTCCCTTGCTTTACCCCGAGGGAACCCCCTTGGAGCCTCACCGGTTGTTCATATCCATAGAAGAAGGGGTGGCTGGTGGAGGTGGCCGGGAGAGTCGGTCGTCGCCGGGGAAAGCCCCTGGCCCCAGGATGGGGCCACCTAACTTGCTTGGAGGGAGCCCCACAAGGTTACTCTTGTCCTACGAGAGACAAAGGTAGATGAGGGGGGCCACCTTCGGCACCTCGGACCCCCCACCAACCCTTCACCACTCTACCTACCTGGGTGCCGGCGAAGGGGGTCTGGCCGCGACTCAGCTGCTCAAAGGCAGGGCTGCTGGGCTCAGCACCCCAGCTGCCCGGGGGCCCCAGCGCTCCTGCAGCTGCCGCAGCTGTCTCCTTCTCCTGCCGCAGGGTGTTGCGCTGGATCTGCTGCCGAATCAGCAGCTCCCGGAGTCGCTGGCGCTGCGCGGAGGACAGACAAGTTGGGTAAGTCCATTCTACTCCAATCACAGGGCTGGCACAGGGACAGCAGAGGGATGGCGGGGGGAGGGGGGGTTCACTCCAGGATGTCCACCCACCTGCCGCTGCTTCTCCAGTTCTGTTTGGCTCAGGCTGGACATGCCCGGGTCCTGGGTACCTGGAAGTTCGGGTGCTGCCAAAGAGCCGCCCATTCCAGCCCCTGGGTCTTCTCGCTTATCGACTGGCGAGGTGATTCCTGCCCGCTGTGAGGCTCCATGGGACAGGTAGGGGAGGGATCCGTCGGGTGCAGGCGGCGGTAGGACTGATGGGGGGCGTAGCGGGGACAGCCCAAAGCCCTCTCCTGTGGACCCACTGCTGGATCCCAGGGGGCTGCCCGATGGGTGGAAGTTCCCTGTGGCTACTGCGTAGTTTGTGCTTTGAGGCTTGCCCAAGGTAGGGCCGGGCCCAAAATGGCTGTTGATCCCATGGGGTGGAGGGAGACCAGGCTGAGGGACAGGGGGCTTTAGGGAAGGCTCCCCTACTGCCTGAGGGAAAGTGAAACGCATGGGAGAGGGGGCGCCCACAAATGCACCTGTCCCAGGGGACCGGGCGAAATTAGGTGGCTGCCCACTTGGGACCTTAGCATGGAGCTCACCTGCCGGCCCTGAGGGCAGGGCTGCTGGGAAGCCCCCAGCCCCCAGAGGAGTGTGGGCTAGGGGCCCAGCCTTGAAGGCAACTTCAGGGGGCTGGGGTCGGGGTGGCTTATGCAAGGGGGCAAATGGGTCACGGGACTGAGGGCGTGAGGGTGGACGGGAATAGGGATCAGGGGACTGGAAGCGAGGGGTAACAGGAGATGGGCAAAAAGCCTCAGCAGACAAAGGACGGGGTGTTAATGGGGACTGGGAGCTGGACTGGGACTGGGGACTGGCGGGTACTCGGGAGAAAGGGTCTGAAGGCAGTGAGCGAGGGGGCAGGGCACAGCAGCTCTCAGGGGGTGGGGGTTGGGGCCGAGGGGTCAATGGGGGCTGGGCATAGGGGTCAGGGTAGGAGCCAGGGCGAAAGATGTCCGAGTGGCTGGGGGAAGAAGGGGCCAAAGCCTGGGCAGGGGGTGGCTCCTGGGGCCTTAGGCCCAAGCCCGGGCTCTGGGGCTCTACCTGAGATGCCCGAGGGGTCAGGGGGGCTTTGAAGACATCAGGTGCCTTTAACTCCAGGCTGCCCAGGTGGGGGCCTGAAGAAGGTGAGTCAACAAAGCCTAGGTTTGGGGGCCCGCAGCTAGGAGAGGATGCCCCGAGCTCTTCCTTCTTCACCTCTAGGGCCTTCCGAGATTCCCCAAAAGGCGGGGGCGACAGCAGGGGCTCCGTAGCCTTGCTTCCCCCTATCCCTGGGCTCTCAGGCACAGCCAGGTTGTCCAGTGAGGGGCAGCGGGGTTTGAGAAAGGGGTCAGGTGTGGAGGGCTGGTGTCGTGGGGTGCCAGGTGGGGTAGTGTGGAATTCCCCTGGCTGGCCAGTCCCAGGACGAGATGAGGCACCCAGCGTCAGGGGCTGCGCAGGGGCCCCAGTCGGACTAGGATAAGGAGGATAGGTAGGTGGTGCCGTGGGGAAGCGGGGCTCCAGAGCGTAGGCGGGGGCCAGTCCAAAGGGGTCCTGCGAAGGCACTTGGGCGGGCACCTGGGGTGGGAGCTTGAGGAAGAGCTCACCGGGCGAGTCGGGGCCGGGCACTGTGCCCGCCGGCGGCTTCAGGAACCCATCCGCAGAGGTAGACAAGCCGGCGGGGGTTGTGGGGCTGCCAATGAAAATGGTGGGGGCAGCAGCAGGGGGCGGACTGCCCAGTGCCCCTGGCTGGGGGGGAATGCGGAGATGGAGGGCCGGTCGGTCAGTCTTACGGGCCATGTCGCCCACCTTGGTCTGCTTGTTGATCTGGCTCTCAGCCTGCTACAGGGGAGACCAGGCACAGAGCAGTCAGGCTGCTGGGCAGGCCCTATGTCCCCCATACCCCCCGAGAGACCCGCGGCTACAGGACTTGGATGGCACGGCCCAGCCCAGCCCCCACTCACCTTTTGCACCTTGTTGATGCGGTGAGCCGCCCGGTTATCTTTGGCCTTTTGCTGAGGGATACAGGACACAACCTTAGGCCTACCACGGCTCAGTTTCGTGGCCAGCCCCCATCCCTCATGTCCCTCACTCCCTACCCAGAAGGGGATCCCTTCTGGCCCAGTCGCTTTGGGAGTGGGGAACGGCAAGAACTGAGGTGAATTTCCCCAAGACACCCCCGAGCCCTAGTTCCCACCCTGACCCAGGCTCCCTTCCGTCTCACCAGGTAGGGAGCTTTGTCAGCAGCTGGAACTTTCCTCCAGAGCTTCATGATTTGTTTGCAACGGCTAGACCAGTCTGAAGGGCAGAAGTATCTCGTTAAAGGAGACTTAGCAGGTGACCCCTGTGCCCACCACATTACCAGGTTGTTCCCCTTGCCCCCATCTCATGGGTACCTGGGTAATCCTGCTTGAGGTTGGGAAAGTTAATGTTGGCATAGAGCACAGGCGAGATGGTGGAGAGCTGGCCCAACTCCTCATCCTTCTCCCAGCGCTGAAGGCTCCGCTGGTTATAGGAGAGCCCGTCGCCCTCACCCTCCGTGGTGGGGGTGGTGGGGGTGGAGGGCGTGGTGCCCCCCGAGCCTGTCCAGGGGCTGTCTGGCTCACCGGGTTCCGGGCTAAAGAAGCCCCCGCGCTCCCTGGGGCGCAGGGGCAGAGAGTCACAGAGGGCAGGGATGCCAAGCCCCACCCCCAGACAAACTGCCTAAAGCCCCCAGGCCACTGCCCTGCCCCGCCCCCACAAGGGTCACTAACTAAGGAGCAGAGAAAAATGTTGCTACAGCAGCACCTTGAGGAGTCCAAGGTCCCCTCCCTAGGCATGGCCCCAGTGGGAGGGAAGGGACAACAGACACTGCCCACCGAAGTTAAGCACAGATACCAACCTAGAATCCAGGAATGGGGACTGGCAGAGGCCCGGGTAGGAGTCCATTGGGCTGCTGGAGGGGAGATTGCCCAAAGGGAGTCCACCTACAAGAGGCACAGGATCAGAGAAAGGGAGGAAGAGGCCCATCCTGGGGCAAGCTTGGCCAAACCTGGCCACCCAGTCTTCACGCCACTCCCACCCGCATCACCTTGAAGGAAGGGCCTCTGCAGCGGGGTCCGGCTGCCGTCCGGGCCAGGGGTCCCACAACCCAGGTGCTGCTCTCGTTCAGAGCCCAGAACATCCTTGAAGAGCTGCTGTAGGTCCTTGGATTCCATCTTGGGCAGTTCTGTGGGGAGATTGATGAAGGATGTCACTGAGGAAGACTAGGACTTTGAGGGGACACCACAGGGCTACAAAAGGCCATGGTCAGGGAAGGAGCCCAGGACTGCCCACCAAAGAAGCTGTGCAGATGGCAGTCCCACAGGTACGACCTTGTCCTTGTCCCACAGAGGACCCTTACACACGAAGAGTGCGGGCCACAGCCTCACCTTCCGTGGGAATCCTATCTAAGTCAGAGCTGAGCATCCCTTCACCCGGAGTGCCTGGCTTCTCGGGGTCACTGGGTACTGGGGATGCCTTAACGCCTCCATCCTCAGGTCCTGCAATTGCCAGGAGAAATCCGTCAGCCAAGGACAGTGCAGAGGCCCCAGCCTGGCCACCCTGAACCACAGAGGGCGGGACACAGCTGCCGGCCTCCAACTCAGATGGCGCTTAGCGGCAAAACCAAGACAGGACACAGTCCTCGTGGGAGCTCTCACCTGGTGTATCAGCCTTGCCCTCGGGGCCACGGGATTCTTCATCTGCAACATCTGGACCATCATCTCCTATGAGCAACAGTCCCCGCTCCAGTCAGAGATGCCCTACACTTGATGCCCAGAATGGGCTGCCAGTTCCACAGGCCAGGGCCTGGGCCCACCCTCAATTCTGGGGGATGAGCCTGTGCCCTACCAGATTCCCTCGCCAGCTCCTAAGCATGGGGAAGTGGGATCCCTTCAGACCACCTTGCCCCCACACGACTGACCTTTCTGTGAGGTGGGGAGCTCCTTCCTATCTGAGCCTCCATCCCCCTTGGCTTTGGGGGTTCCTAGTCCAAAACTTGGCCGGCCCACCCCAACTGCAAAAAGGGCCTTCCGGCTCAGGTCCAGCAGCTCCTTCCCAAAGAAGGCTTCCTGCAGGAGAAGTGAGAGAAACAAGCTTCTTTACGGTCTGCAGGGCGGATGCTCCCCTCCCCCTGCAGAGCCTGAGACCCACCTGCAGATAAGCAGGAAACATGTCTTCCAGTTTGCTCTTCTTACGCCCTCGCCGCTGCTGCTTCTTCTTCTCATCCCCATCAGCTAAGTTCTGGTCCACGGGGCCCTCAGCAGGCAGGTCCACAGACATCACTGGGGACAGAAGGGGAGGGTGTCAGCCCCTCTCAGGCGATATGAGGCATGTTCCTCCTCACTCGGGTGAGGGATGCTCTCTGCCTACTCTCTCCCCAACGCCAGCTGGGCCCGCCACCCTCTCGGCCCTTCGAATGAGCCCTCACCTCCCGGACCTCCCTGGCAGCGCCCCCTAGTTCCTGTGATCCCCACCTTCTCCCAGGCCCCATTGGAGCCCTCACCCGTCTCACCCTCGTCGGGCTGCCCATCCCCACTCAACACCTCCGCCTGTGCAGCAGGCCCCTTTTTCACACGTGTGTGGGATTTCCGCTGTCGCACCATGAAACCGCCGATGCCTGTGAGGAGGCAGAGCGGAGACTGAGAAGCTGCAGGGGACCTGGTAAGCTCTCTCTCACCGCACACCTTCCCTATCCCAGGACCTCACCAGGCCGATAGGGTTTGCGTTTGCGTTTCTTGCTTTCCTCGGTCTCCTCTCTGCCAGGCTCCACATCAGGGCTGACGGGGCCCTCCAGCTTCATTTCGCATTCCATGTGCTCCACGCCACCTGTGGATGGGGACAAGAGAGAGAGGAAGATCAGAGGCATGGACCCTTTTAACCTTGTCATCCTGCCATCCAAGAACACAGAGCCCGGGGCCTTGTCACAGAGCCACCTGGCAAGACCGATAGTCGCTTGAGGGGAACTGGGAGTGGCGATGCCGCCCCACCCAACACCCCACTCTCCCGGGCGCGTTCCCGCTCCTTGGGCACTCCCTGGGATCCCCCAGCCAGACCTTCACCCTTGAGCAGCTCATCAGTGTCCAGGTCCCCATCCTTCTTGTCATCAGGGCCAAGGGCATCCGAGGGCTCAGAGCCCTCCAGTCCTGCCTCGCCTGGGAGGCCAAGCCGTCCTCGCCGCTGGCGCCGCTTGTGCAGAGGGGACATGGTCAAGTTACGTAGCATGGCCATGCCCGTTTCTGTCAGCCACACACCCTCGAAGCGGAAGTACTGAGGCTCTGCACGAAGGGGAAGAGCGCGTCACCCCTGGATGGAGGCCCCGGAGAAACCAGAACTCCCAGTTCCAGCCGAAGTCCCCAGCTGGGACAAAAGCAGAAAAAGACAGACCAAAGCCAACACTGGGGCATGAGGGCTGGAGGGACAGGCCACCAAAGGGTGCCAGCTGCGGCCCGAGTTCTCCATCAGTGACCCAGAGGGGTTCACAGGCTACTCCAGAAGCCTGACTTTGCTCATAACTAACACTAGTTCACCAATATATTCTCTAGAGGCCCGGGCCTGCTGAATGCCAGCACACGGTGCCCCGGATGCCGGGAGCAGTGCCTGCCTCATGACGGAGGAGGAGATGGCTCCAGCCTCCTTCATGGAGGAGAACAAGTTGTGTTCTGTGCTCTCTGGAGATGACATTCTGGAAGTGCGAAGGCCATGTTGCCTAGACTCTGCCTGGAAAAATGGAGGCCCTGGTTCTTGTCCTAAGTTAACAACTAACCTACTGGGATGACCTTGGGCAGGCCACTCAACCTCTGAGGATCTTAGTTTCCTCCTCTGAAAATGAGGAGATAAAGCTGGGGGGTTGGAGCCGGACCAGACAGTGCCTAGGTCTCCTCTGGCCTTGGCACTTGGGATTTCTGGGACTCACCTGGCTCTTTCACCTTCATAGGCACCAATTCTGGGGGGGCAACAGGAGCTATGGAAGAGACAGGCAAACCAAGGCAGCTTGAGGCCCTGCCCCAAAGCGAGGCACCCCTGCCCTGACCCCTTCGCCCCTCTCCCCAGCACCTGGTACTCACCAGCAGGCTTTACCACGTAGGGCTGGCAGGAGACACAGTCGAAGCCCTCGTCAGCGGCCTGCTCCACATCATCCTCCGTGAAGAGGCTCTCGCAGCCGGCATGCATCCACCTGTAGGAAAGGAGACAGGAAGCGATCAACCCAGACAGCGCGAGAACAAGGAGAAGGCCCCTATGAGGGCAAGGGGAGCACCCTCACCGTTCACAGTGGCGGCACTGGATGAGCAGGTCCTCTTCCACATACGGGGCGTGACAGATGGGGCAGGTCACCAGGCTGGCACAGGGCCCACAGTGTGTGTAACTGTTCTGCCATTCACAGTGGAAGCCTGGGGAGGCGGCCCCACACTGCATACAGGACACACACCTGGTGGGAGCAGACACACAGACCTTCAGCATCTAAGCTGCCCAAGGCAGCCAGAGGCACTGAAGCAACCAACCCCGGCCTTCTAGATCCAGGCTCTGCCCTGCCAGCAACATCCCAGCCCTCCAGCAGCTCTGGCCCCGGCCGCTCAAGAGCCCAGGCCTCCTTACCACTTGCACTTCCAGCCACCCTTGGGTACGGTGAGCAGTGGCGGGTCCAGGCAGTACGTGTGGTAGCTAATGTCACAGTCATCACAGAGCAGCAGGCGAGAGGGGTCCGAAGCTTGGCCGCACACCTCACACACGATGCACTCCACGCAACGCCAGCCCTTCAGCAGCATCACCTTGGTGATCTGGTGTACGACACGGCAACTCCTCAGAGCAGGACGTACAAGAGAGGGCAGACCGCTCAGGGGAGGGTGGGACCTGCCGTGGGTAGGGCTGGAGGACCTCAGGGCTCATCTCAGCACAGGAAGGCCATGCCGAGCGCCCGCATCCCCAAAAGCAGTGGTTCTAAACTCAGGCTCCCAGGGATCGTCACCGATCAGAGAGCAGCCTCACCCAGCCGCTGCCCCATGACCATGTCTCACTAGCCAAGTCCCCGGAAAGACTGTGGGTAGAATCAGGTTGTATTTCCCCCAATTTTTCTTGAACATTTAGCATTTAGAACCTGCCACTGTTAAAAGTTAATGAACGTTAGCGGTGAACAAGTTCTAAATTAACAACAATGAAAACCCCAAAACAGGTGATCCCACTTGGGTCAAAAGCAGTGCTTTCAAAAAAAAAAAAAAAAAAAAAAAAAAAAAAAAGCAGTGCTTTCTCCTTGTAGACATGTGCTTCTGATTTGGATTTTGGATTTTATACTTTATTTCCAGGCTATATCACGTTTCCCATTAGTAAAGCTCTCACAGCTTATATAATAGATTGAATTATACCAGTAAATCATGGTCTACCACAGAGAAACTTAAAGACCACCACGATTCCCAGAGTACTTTGCCCCAAGATGAGTCTGATAACCGCTAGTGTCTGATAAATAACTTCCGTGATCAATAGCCACTTTAAGTAGTGTGACAGATGTCAACTATACTCAAATTTAAAAAAAAAAAAAAAAAAAAAAAAGGATAGTGTGAGGAGAACTGGGGCCTAAGATAAGAAAAACTGACTCCATTCCCTAGCCCAGGCCTCTTGGGCCTTGAACTCACCTTGCTGTTGACACAGTAAGGGTGATAGCACTGAGAACACTGGGAACAGGCAAGGAGGTGACCCTCTGCCCCCCGGCCAAAGCTGCCACATACCACGCACATGTCCTAGAGAAACACACAGAAACCCACACGTCCAACCTGGTCTCCTCATCTCAATCAGTCCCAGCAACCAACTACAACACTAATCTGAAAGGAGGGAGTCCCATGCCCCACCATCGGGACACTTAGCCATCACTGGCCTGTTCCTTCCTAGCATGCCTTGCTATCTGCCCATGACCAGGGAATCTGAATTGGTACATCCTGACATGGGTAGAAGGAAGGAGAAGTAAAAGGAAGGTAAGAAAGGTAAAGACTGGTCACGATGAGAGAGTAGCATATCTGACAAAGGTCTATGAGCTTTGAGAGTATTCAGGCAAGAACGTACATTAACCTCCCTAGGCCATAAGCTTCAATGGGGCAGATACCATTTCCTGCCTTTTCCACTGCTATACCCCTTGCTCCTAGCTCAGTGCCAAGCTCAGAGAAGACACTGAAGAGAAATTTGACGGATGGACAAACAAATGAGCAACATGAGCCTGATTCAATGTTTCCTCATTAATTAGCTCGATATCCCCAGAAGCAGGTCCTTGGTTTGGTTTTCCTCATTTACCCTCCCACCAAAACACACCCACCCACTGCTGGGTCTGCCGGGTCTCAGTGCTGAGGGCGAGATGACACCAGGCAAGTACAGTACCTGCATGAGGACAAACTTGTCTGTGTTGGAGAAGAGAACCACAGTATTTTGCATGGTGTCGTCATCGTCATCTTCCTCCTCTTTGCTGGGAGAGCTATCGATATCAGCAACCTTACAGGCAGAGAGTTGTGGCAAGTGAGGCAGCTGTGTCTGCCCCGGCTAAGCTGCTTTCCCCTTTGGTGTTGGGGGAAGGAAGCGTGAACCCCTGGCTAAGATGGAGGCCAGGAGCCAGGACTAAGAAGCAGAAGAACACCCCAGCTCCCAAACTGGGCCCGACAGCAGAGATTTCAGAGAAGCCTGGGGGCCGGGTGGACAGAAGGAGCACACACAGAGCTGGACAGGCCCTAGGCTAGCAGGCAGGCAGGTGAGCGTGCAGGGGACTGGCAGGATTTAAAGGGTGTTTAATCTTGAAGGGGCCAGCTGAAGCATGTTTGGGAAATGGGAAGCCTCTCCTTACTACCAGAGTCTCAATGGAAGAAGTAGTTGATTTTAGCCGGGCCCGTCCTCTCCCACGTCCTCCATGTGCTCCTCCACGAGGCCGGCGTCTTCCTGGGAAACTACTGCTGCGACCCTGAGTGAGGGAAGAGGATGATTACAGCAGCAAGTCAGGAGCTTGTAATCCCACAATGTGTTGGGGCCGTGGGCTTAGGGGGCAGGGAGGGAAGAAAGGAATGGACAGAGCATGACAGGTGATAAGGCCCAGGAGTTCCAGTCTGGGTAGGGGAAAAGCCAAGCACTCAGTCAGCAACAGGGAGGTAGGTCTGGCTCAAACTATTCCCCCGTCCCAAGGAGAAAGAGTGGCCAACGTGGCACAATGAGGAAAAACTGGCTAGAGAGACCTGAATTTCTAGTCCTTACTCTCCTACTGGGTAACCACGAACCCGGGCAATTCACCTCCCCCTCTGTCTATCAGTTTTCCCCTTAGAGAAGTTAGAGGATGAACCGAAGGATCTCTGAGAGTCTAGGAATCACTAAGCCAGGTGGGAAGCTATCAGTGACGCAGGACCACACCCCTGACAGTGGCATCACGTTGACCACAACCAGTGGCCGGAGAGCCTCTCACCTGTTTGATGCGGGAACGAGCTGGGGAGCTGCGCCGCCTCCCCTTGTCCCCCTCGGCTTTGCCTCCGCCAATAGCTGTCCCGGCATCACACAGTAGCGAGTCGTCAGTCTCTGGCAGCGAGTCAGTACAGAGACGCAGGGAGCCCTCATCTCGGGCTGGACTAACGTCTGTAGATACCCCCAGCTCCATGGACAAGGAGCCGCCCCCCTCGGGGTCGGGAGAGCCTAGTAGGGGCTCTGAGCCAGGAAAACTGGCACTGGCATCACCCTGGCTCAGATTAGAGATCTCATTAACGATGTCGGATTTGATGAGAGTGGGTGGGGTAGGGGCCACTGGGACACGTGGCTCCTCTTGCTCTTCACAGGGTGAACCCTGCCCTGCCTGCTTGCCTTCTGGGCCATAGACCTCCATAGGGGTCACAGGGGCCAGCTCCTCGGGGTCCAGGAGCACAGGGGAACCCTTGAGTTCACTAGCCAAACTGCCAGGGGTCTGTCCAGCCTCTAGCTGTGAACCAGGAGTGTCAGTCCCATCCAGGGGGGCTGTGTCTTCCCCCAGACCAGAGAAGTCATCCAGAGCTGGGGCAGGGCTAGGTGCAGGGCAGGACAGGTTCCCCATGGGGGAGGGGAGAGGACTCGTAGGGCTGGGTTCCAAGGCTGGACACTCAGGCTCTGGGACTTTCTCAGTCTCCATCTCATGTGGCTCGGCCTCCTCTGAGACTTCCACTGCCTTTTCCATGGGACTCAGTGGGGAGGGAATGGACAGTGGCAAAGCAGGAAGAGAGCACTGGGAAGGAGGGGAATTTGGGGGAGGCAGGGAATGCTGCAGGAGTGGAGAACACCGAGAGGGAAGGGGTTCCATCAGGATGGGAGAGGCTGGTCCCATTGGGGAGCCTGGAGATGGGGGGAGGATCATAGGGGGTACAGGCTCAGGGTCAGTGCAGTTAGCTTCTGGTGGAGGGCTGATGGGCGTCTCAAGGATGGGGGCAGCCAACGGCGACTCAGGGTCACTGTCCCCTTTGGCACCAAAGGGGTATTCTAACTCCCCCAAAGGAGACAGAGCCGGCGGGGCCACAGCTGTGATAATGGGCGAGAGCGGAGGAGGAAGAGGATCTGGAGACAAAGAGAAAAGGGGAGATTCTTAGATAAAATGTGCCATAAAGAATTAAGACTGTCTCAGATAAGAGGTTACCAACATCCCCTTACCTGGCGGCATCAGCTGAGGTGACAAGGATGGCTCTCTGGATGGGGACAACGGCAACTCCTCAGGTAGAGGGGACAGAGGTGGTTCCCCAGGCTCAGACAGGGCCGGCTCTCCAAGCAAGGGGGATAAAGGTGGCTCCCCAGGTGGGAGGAACAAGGGCGATTCCTCAGGTGCAGGACACAGGCCTGGCTCCTCAGGGGGCTCTTCGGGTCGAGAGGACAGGTGCGGTTCCTCAGGTCGAGGGGACAGGCGTGGTTCCTCAGGCTGGGGGGACAGGCGCAACTCCTCAGGCCGGGGGGACAGGCGCAACTCCTCAAGCCGGGGGGACAGGCGCGGCTCCACAGGCCTGGGGGACAGGCGCGGCTCCTCTGGCCGGGGGGACAGGCGCAGCTCCTCAGGCACAGGGGACAGCTGCTGCTCCTCAGGCACAGGGGACAGGCATGGCTCCTCAGGCCGGGGGGACAGGCACGGCTCCTCAGGCCGGGGGGACAGACAGGGCTCCTCAGGCCCAGGGGACAGGTGTAGCTCCTCAGGGGCAGGGGACAGGCATGGCTTCTCAGGCCGGGGGGACAGACGCGGCTCCTCAAGCCAAGGGGATAGACACAGCTCCTCAGGCGCGGGGGACAGGCATGGTTCCTCAAGTACAGGGGACAGGTGCGGCTCCTCAGGCCGAGGAGACAGGCGCGGCTCCTCAGGCCGAGGGGACATGCACGGCTCCTCAGGCCGAGGGGACAGGCGCGGCTCCTCAGGCCGAGGGGACAGGTACGGCTCCTCAGGCCGGGGGCAGAGTCGTGGCTCCTCAGGCAGTGGCAACAGGGATGACTCCTCTAGCGGTAGGGTCACGAGTAAGTCCTCCGGTGGTGGAGAAGCAGGTGAGTCTTCAGGCAGCGGGGAAGTGGGTGAGTCCTCAGGTGGTGGAAACAGGCGTGAAGCCTCAGGTGGAGGGGACGTGGGAGACTCCTCGGGTGGTGGGGACAGGGGAGATTCCTCAGGCGGTGGGGACAGGCGTGACACCTCAGGCAGGGAGGATAGGCATGATACCTCAGGCGGGGGGGACATAGGTGAGTCTTCAGGTGGTGGGGACATGGGCGAGTCCTCAGGTGGTGGGGATAGACGTGATGCCTCAGGTGGTGGGGAGAGTGGAGACTCCTCCGGCGGAGGGGACAGGGGCGATTCTTCAAATGGTGGGAACAGACGAGATGCCTCAGGTGGTGGAGACATAGGTGACTCTTCAGGTGGAGGAGACATGGGTGACTCCTCAGGAGGTGGAGACAGGCGAGATGCTTCAGGCGGTGGGGAAGTGGGCAACTCCTCAGGTGGGGGGGAGAGGGGAGATTCTTCAAATGGTGGGGAGAGGGGTGACGCTTCAGGAGGTGGAGACAGGGGTGTCTCAAGTGGGGGAGACGGGGGTGACTCCTCTGGTGGAGAGAACGGCGACTCCTCCAGTGGAGAAAAAGGTGATGATTCGGGCGGAGGAGACAGAGGAGACTCCTCAGGCGGTGGAGAGAGGGGTGATTCCTCCGGTGGCGGGGACAGGCGCGATGCCTCAGGTGGTGGGGATGTGGGCGATTCCTCAGGTGGTGGGGACAGGGGCGACTCCTCAGGTAGGGGCAGCAGTGGCATCTCCTCATTTAGGGGGACCTCCAACTGGGGCTCAAGTTGGGCCCCTGCTCTCCCTGCAGACATAACACACTAGGCTCCCACCTAGCCCAGCTCTACTCCATAGAGCGGGCGAAGCAGACACCGTCCCTTGCCACAGCACAGACAGGAATCGCTTTCAGGGACCCTCAAACCCCACTCACCTAGTGGTTTGGCTTCACATTGCAGGGGCCCCAGTTCCTTGGGTTGCATAGAGGTCACGTTCCCACCCTTTGGCTGCCCTTGGCATGCAACGTACAGAGCTTCGGCCTCATCAGTGGGGGTATCGCCAGGCTCTGGGGGTGAGAACCTGCAGAGGGTACAGGGGAGCAGGCACCACAGCTCTCGTCAACTCTCAGCTCCTAGAGAGCACCCTGGGGCGAGGCGTGAATCCTGTGGATCACACTGCCCACGTTGGGGCTCTCCTCTCGAAGTCAACTTGCTTTTACACGTCCCCTGCAAGTCTCAGTACTTCCAGACCCCCTCCCTCTCTCTTCCCATCCACGCTACTTACCTGCTACAGACAGGGGGATGCTGCTCAGCGACAGAACCGACAAGCTGTCTTCCCTGGGCTTTGTGACAGCGGTGACACAGGGAGTAGTTTTCAAACCACTCAGAGTTGGGATTCAGCTCAGCTGAGCCTGCCCCACAGGCCCGGCATACCCGGCACGCCTAGGGGAAGTAAGCGGGCGAAACAGGCACTGGTCAGAGAGCAGCCTGGAGGAGAGCACGGGAGTCCGCACAACACAGAAACAGGAGGTGTAGGAGGCAGAGTTAGGGAGAGGATGGCCGACTCAGGGGACAGTCACCTTGCACTTCCAAGAGTGAGCAGGCAGTTCCTCCATTGGTGGTTTTAGGCAGAAAGTATGGTATCCTTTGTCACACGTCTCACAGACCAACATCTTAGAGTCATTCCCAGGTTTCCTGCAGGGACATGGGGCACACAACGGGGTCCCACTTCCCCTCATTTTCAACCCTAACCCCTGCTTCACCTGAGGCTTCTCTCCTGACCCCCTTGTCTTACCTGCAGGCTTGGCACACTTTGCACTCAGGGCACTGCCAGCCAGCACGCTTGCGGGCAGTAAGAGCAGTATCCAGGCAGGCCCCGTGGTAGTGATGCCCGCAACTGGTGCAGAAGAGCAGGTCACACAACTCCCCGGGCCCCTCACATACTGCACAGCGAGCCTCCTCTGGAGCGGGAAGGGACAGAGGACACGGGTCGGCTATGGGTTCCTTGCAGGACTCGGCACAGCGCTCTCCCCATCAGGCATTCCAGAGACAGAATGAACCGGGGACACCACGGTAAGGAAGACAGGCAAGAAGCCCCTGTGCTCACAGAGCTCCCCTCTATTCTAGCTGGGCATACACACGGTGCTCTGCAGAGCACAAAGCCCCGGGGCACACATGGCCCCCTCATGTGCCCTACGGCCAGAGGGCAGGGCTTCTTACCCAGATGCGCAGCCCCCTCACTGTGCTCCGGGCATAGCAGCTGCAGTGTTTTCATGGACAAGAAGGAACCGCTGGCAGTTGCACAGGGAAAGTGGTAAAGCCGTGGACATCCAGGTGAGCGGCAAGGGATGGAGGCACCGAGCCTGGTGCAGTGGGAGCAGCGCTGCCAGCGTGGAGACAGGGTGTCAGGACCCGCCACTCTCTGCAGAGCGACAGGTCAGGCACCAGCTCCGCCTCCGTCTACCCGCTGCCCTTCTCACCCTACCCTGTCACCAGCCCACCAGCCCTGCTCTCTCTGCTCTTGGCCTACGCAATCGCTTGGCCCAAGCCCCACCTGTGAGATCCCTGAGAAGATGGCCTTGTCCACACCACATAGTTCTGGGCCCTCCTGCCCCCATACGCCTGCCGACCACGCAGCACACCAATGGTGAGCCCAGCAGGACCCTTTATAATGGAAAGGGGTAAACAGAAAGGACAGAGTTAGCAAAAAGGTAATCACTGGCTTAGGACCAGCCAGCCCTTACCCCCTTTCCCACCCAAGTCAGCTACCCCGCCTTCCCTCACTTACCTCCAGGTTCTCCTAGGTGGGCAGGTGTCAGGCCCTCAGGGAAACCAATCTGTGACAGGTCCTCACTAGGCGATGCTGCCTCGTTGGGCCCTGGGTTCCCCCCAGGGGACACCACTGGACACTGGGGCCAGTCAAATGGCAACTCAAAGCGCCGTAGTTCCCGCTGCCCATGTAGACTGGGCTCCCCGCAGTTACAGAGAGCACAACGCCGCACTGGACCCCCGCTGTGGACACACAAGCATCAGCACCATGCCAGGTCCCTGCCCAAAGGCGAACCTAACATCCCCCTGACTTGGCATGCCTATGATTCCCAAACACTCATCTTCCTCAATCTTCCTCTTTAAAAGCTGAGACTCTCAAATCAAATCTTTGTGTGCCTTTATATCTTCATTTCCCCAAACTAGTTACCTGCAGTCCTGGGGAGGATCCTGAAGCCTAGGACCTCCAGAACTGGGCACAGAGACCTCCCCCACGTGCAGGTTGGGAAGGTCTGGCTCAGTGGTGCCTGACTCCTCAGAGGCCACAGGTCCATCAGCTGAATGAACAGACAGAGAAGCATACATCAGGCCTCATCCTCTATGTGAGACCAGTCCACCCATCAGACTCATGAGAGTAACCAAAATCCTTAGTGGATCACAGTGATGGCAATTTGCGTTTTGTTCCAAAGAACAAAGTCCTTCAATTACCTGTCTATTAGACAGACTTAGCTCCTGAAACCTAAGGTTGCCTGGGGAGGGCAGAAGGCTGCCAGCAAATGCAGAATTTGCCCCACTCACCTGCCGGTTCTGAATCTTTATCCTCACCAGGCGGCTTCTGGCTGTCCATCCCTCTCTCCGACTGGGCAGGGCCCTCTCGGGGAGACCTGTCAGAGCCAAAAAGAAAGATCTATATGTCTAGTAAGTCTCCCCAACTAACCACTTTTCCCAGAATCCTAGAAGGAAAACACCTATTGCTAACTAGACTTTACAGGAAGCCGATAAAAGCCTTACCTACAAACTCCTGTTCTAAGAACAAGGAAGGTCTTTCTCCCTAACTCTTATCCCACTACCTTCCTTCCTTCCCAGATAAACACATACCCTATTCTCCCATTTTGGATTCTCAGGGGATCCATTCCCCTCTCCCCTTCCTACCTCCTCCATAAGAGTTCCCAGGATAATAGCATCCAACTAGAAGCACATCCAATCTATACCTAATACCACCCTCTGCCTCATGTCTGAGCTCTTGGCTCCTGGTGGGCCCTATTTCCTTTTTCCTTAGATCTCAAGCCAGCTACCATCCTAGAGATATGTCAGTGCCAATCCAAGGGTAGCCATAACCCAAGAAGTCAGAGTCCAGTCAAAATCCCTCTCCCAGAGACAGAGTCTGAGGTCTTGCAGGATGGAGAATACATTACTGAAACTAAAGCCCAGCTATGGATGGATCTCTCCCACTTCCACTGGTTTCAACCAGGAGATCCCAATCACAACAGAAGAAACTCCCCAATTTCCCCCCACTGCCTACTGAAATCCAGCTCAGACCCCTGCTGTGACTGAGCTCAGCATCTCACCCAGCCTGAAGGCCTCAGGTCGTTGCCCTTAGCAACGCCAACTGCCCTTCCTCCTCAGATATCCCTAGTAGTTAACAGAAGTGGGCCTTAAGAGTTACTGAGCATGTGTAGCCAGGCTTAGGGCTAGGCATGCTGGGAGTTGTAGTCTCAGGAAGCACACTGCCACTTGGAGGAGTTCTAAACCGGGGAGGACACAGCAGAGCAGAGTAGCTTCCTTCCTCTTCCGTCAAGCAGGGTTTCCACACACACTATGGGGGTGGGGGGTAACGGTCCCCTCTTCTTCAATATGCCTGACTATATCAGAGCCAAATGAAACCCACTAAAGTTATACCTAGGAAGGTTGAGACCCACCTTTTGGGCATATTTTCCTAAACCCCAGAGGAAACTAAACACAGTACAAAAAAGAAGTGAAGAATTATAGAGGTGAGGAAGAAAGACATCTTACAAAAGAAGGGAGAAAGGGATAGGTGCCAGCAGCTCTTAATGGGAAGGGTAGGGGTTTAAGCAGAGAAAAGAAAGCATAGTGTTCCAAAGGACTGGGGCGAGGGGGGGGGGCAGGCACATGGGAAGGGGGAAATCCCTAAATCAACTAAAACAACTCTAAATAAAAGTTTGAGAAATTTCTCTCTCCCATCTTTTCCACTCCTCTTATTTAACCAGTGGGATCACACCAACCTGAGTAAGGACAACCAAATATCCCAGTGGCCGGCCACCTGGGTTGAGTGACTGGGGCAGATGAGATGGGGGACCCCTCAAAGGTGCCCAGGATTGGTAAGTCAATTACCTAAGAACCACAATTATCAGTCCTCTTTCCCTGAGCTCACATTCCATTTCCAGAGACTGGCAATGCACCTTTTGTGACATATCACAGGCAAAGAAATTTTGTTTTACTTTTTTCCCCCCTCACACTATCAGAATCTACTAGATTGGGAAAGATACAATGTTACTTCCATTCCCAGTCATCTCTTTCCCAAACCTGCCACGCAACCACACCTGAAAGGAAAGTAGGGTGGTCATCTGACCAGCCCACAGAAAAGTTGCTCTGGAACTTCGAGGGGCCCTGAGAAGCCACCTTTGGGAAGCAGGAGCTGGAAGTCAGGGGACCAGCCAGGCCCCTCTTCCTATTCAGTCTTTCAAGGCTTGACCACACCCAGAGACTTCAAAGTTGCCTAAATGTGTGGATCTTACTGCGCCTTACCACTACATGTCCCCGAAGATCCTCCACCAGTTCTGCTCTCAAAGTTAAGGCCAAAGGAGTCACAAACAGTAAGAAATAAAAAGCAACAGTGATAAAACAGGAGGTGGGAGGAGGACTGCCTCACACAAGGCCAGAGGGACAAATTCCTCTGCCCTCCCCCGAGCGCAGCCCTCTCAAGCTGGTAAGGCTGGCACTGCTTGGGGAGGTACAGAAACCACCTTCGTCCAGCCTTGGAAGTCACAGTACCAACACCCTTCAAAGCCAGAGCCTCATTCATGGGGCCATGGAAGATAGACCAAGAAGCAAAGAGTAGAATGTCCTCCAAGCTGTACCAAAAAGAATCTAGGGGTCCCTCCAAGAAGCCTGGGCTCCATTTCTCTACTCCTGCGGTCTAACACCTGCACCCCAATGCTAAGTCTCAGTTGCCAGGCCCCTGAACGGATCAAAACAAATAAAGACCACAGGTTCCCCTGTCCCATTCTTCACAGCCAGAAAACACACACACACACACACACACACACACACACACACACACACACCCTCCAAAGGTTTTTCCCTGGATCTAAATTGGGTTAATGTCTACCTAGGCTTCCTCTGGGGAACTAGAGATCCCAGACAAGTACAGATCTAGGGAGTAAAACTGTGCTGGCTTCCCTTAGTCCTGGGCCTAAGAAGCCCAAAACAGTAAGAAAGGAGACATGGATTCATCTCAACCCACTCTCCCCCCTGCCTCCATCCCAGACCAATAGCTTTAACTCCATTTTCCCAGCCAAAGGGGAAATGGAGGCTTGGAGAGGTGAAAGGCTGAAACAGGCCCTTGAGTGAACAGCTCTTCTGTAGGACTCAGGACTTCCTGGTTCCCAGCCTGAGAATCAAACCACACCTCTCCCCACCCCCATTTTGGGCCGGCCCTCCAGGAAGAATCCAAATGGCAACACTGGCCCTGCCGACCCTCTGGACTGTCCCTCTGGACTGTCTCTGGGTCAGCCTGTGGGTCAGCCACAGCTAACAAGGAGAGGTCCCTCCTAAGGAAGTTCTCCGGGGACAGACAATAGGAGGGACGCTCCTGAGGAGGCAGGGGCAGAGAGCATGGGTGACAGCTAGCCTCCCTCCACAACCCCTATAGCACCTCTCATCTCAGGGTTACCACCCAGAAGTCTTTCAAGAGCAAAATCCCTATTTTCTCCTTTCCAAAACAGGCTCGAAGGGATCTAGCCTATGTATGTTGGAGGGGGTGGAGTGAGGGAGCAAAACACACCAGCCAAATCCCTGCTGGGCAGCATGACAGCTGTGAGAGGGGCTGTCCCGGCCCAGGGCCCAGAGGCATGAGGCTCACGCTGCACCCTTTGCACACTCACATACACACCCCTTCTCCCCAACACCTCCTGCCAGGGTTGGAAACACAGGCTTCAGCAGAAACAGCTCTGATCAGGTCATTTCTCCTCCAAAGAGGGACAGGCCACCCTATTCTGCAGGCTTGGGACAGAATCAGAGGACCGGTTAACATTCCCTGATTGAAAAGGGTTGGAGAGGTCTGGGAGGGGCCTGTGGGACTGGCCAGGGACTTACAGGCAACAGCTTTCCACACCAGGCCCAGAGAAAGCAGGAGACAAAAGCCATTTTTTGCAGCCCACATTCGCAGGGAGCAAATCTCAACGGCCTCCTCTATAATCCCCTAGAGATTATGTCCATCCCCAGACGAGGGGAGGCAAAGCAGGCTAAGACAGCACTAGGCCTCGCTGGGGTCACTTTGCCAGGCAGGGGCAGTTTAAAGTTGAACAGCAAGGCCAGAGCTGCCCCCAGCCCCGCCTCCTTCTTGCCCCAGCCACCCCCTTCCTCACACTAGTCAATTTCCACACACTCTCCCCTTTGCACAGTAAAATAAGGCCTGGTGAAAGATATAGGGTTCCTGGAGTCTCCCAGAGACTGCTTCTGGGTCCCCGGATGGGCAAGAACAACCTTAAAGTCCAACCTGGCAGTAAGTCTGACCTGGCAGTGGCACTCTATTCTCCCTCCCAAAGTTGTTCTGTTCCCAAGGCCCACAAGGAACCCTGAGGGAGAAGCAGCCAACTGGGATTGGTGCTGGCATCAGGGCCTGGGTCCTAGTTTAGCAGAGCTTCCCCCCAACACAAAAATAAACAGGCAGAAAAGCGATCTGGCCAGGTTCCCAAACTCCCGTGGTTCCCTGAACCCCCAGTCTTTAAAGAGGCACACCCCAGACACCAGGCCTCAGTTCTGCCCCGGCGACTGGCTCAGGTTCCCTTGACAGACTCTGCCAAAGGAACCCTTCTCAGCTCTGGCACCCCTTTCTCCAACCTAAAGGCCAGCTCAGGCCAAGATAGTCCATCTGGCTATGCCCCCAGTCCAACCCTTTCTGGGCCCTGGCCGGGCAGACTTCACTCACCTCTTCACAGGGCGATCCAGAAATCCTCATCCGAGAACATGGCCAGAGCCCGGGCCGCTCCCCGACCTCCAACCGCCAGAGCGATCACAGCCGCCCCCCGCACGGGGGGGCTTAGGGGGGCCAAGAACGGTAAATCCAGGTCGGAGTGGCCACCCTCCTCCCCCCAAAAAAGCAAGAAGCCAAAGAGGGGTTCTCTGCTTCGGGTTCCAGCAGTTTAGGTTTCCATGGACAGCCCCAGGGCGGCGAATCCCGAGCGGACACAAAGAGAGCACCGGTGGCTTTGATCTTGGGCGAGCAGGCTCCGCATCCGCGTCGCCGGGCGGCCTCTCAGTCCTAGGGCCGGGCCAGCGCCCCGGCCGCCCGCGCCGGGCTCGGGCGGAACGTCGAGGCTCTCCAGATGGAACGTCGAGGCGCCTCCCCAGCAGCCCGGAAGGAATGCCGCGCCGCCCCGCGCCGGGCCCGGATGGAACGTGAGACCCTCGCTGGAGCGCCGAGTCCCTCTCCCCGCCCGGGCCGGCGCCCCGGGGCCGCGCGAGCTACGGCGACGCGGAGCCGGCGGGGCCGCGGGGCTGAACCTGACACACACCCAACGCCGGGCTCCTCGACCCCGAGCGCTCGCCCTCTGAGGCTTCGAGCCCCCCACCTTCTGCTCCCCCCCGGGGAAGGGAGGAGGGTAGGTGGGCGAGGAAGAGGAAGGGGCGGGCGGTGCGAGCCCTCTGCCCGCTCCCCTCCGGCCGCTCCAGGCCCTGCGCTCGCCTCCCTTCCCCTCTGGCCTCGGGAGCTGCCCCGCCCCCGGCCTGGCCGGCTCTGATCGGCGGCACCCCCTCGACCCCCGGCTGGCTGTGATCGCGGGGGGCCTAGAGGTGCATGGCCCAACCCCGGCTCCCGGCACCGGGGGGTCAGGAAACTGAGCGGAAAGTGGGGAACGAGGCAGCCATTTGCAACCGGAGAGGAAAGTAGTGCAGCGCGGCGCCGCTCCGCCTCCCCCCCTCCGCCTCCTGTTCGGCCGGTAGGGTGGTTCCTGCGAAGGGGCTATTTCCTGGCCCAAGATCTCGGCAGCGGTCGTGGAGATTCAGGAAGCCTCCGGCGCGAGATCCGGGGGGAGCCTTTTGCCTGGGGAACCCCACTCGAGAAGCGGAGAAAAGAGAAGACGCGGCCCTATTTTGTGTTGGAGCGGAGCGGCGGAGGGATACTGCCCTCTCGGAGGAAAGGTTGTGACTCTGCAGTTCTACGCACACGCTGCGGGATCCCTCCGCCTCGGGTTAACCCCGACTGCGCCGGGCCGGCCACTGTGCAGACACGTGGGAATGAAGCCCCCCTCTTCTGCGCCCCGGCCCTGGACCTGCCTCTTTCGCAGCCCGGCTGGTGAAACTAGGACTCCGGCCACTTTCTAGTTCCGTTCCCTTGCAGTTCTCGGTCCCCGAAAGCACCTGCCCCCTTGCCTTGACCAGGGGCAATCTTTCGCGGGAGGGGGATGGAAGACGAACCAGGAGATTGGCCGCTGCTCTGCATCCTGGGAACTGGAGTCCGCAAATGGAGAAAGTGAGGCACGGCTCCTGGCGCTGCAATGGGTGGGTTCTTGCCACGTTCGGGGGCCCGAAGGAGAGCGGGACGAGTCCCTAGTCGTTCTTTCTGGCTCTCAGACCCCCTCGTGAGGAAAGAAGAGTCAGTGCCCCCACAATAACCACACACACCTCCCCATCAAAACATAAATGTGGAGTTTCCTTCCTTTCCTGGGTGCTCCCACTCCCACCCCCGGTCTTTCTCTCGGGACCTTCAGGTCCTGTGTCCCCTTTTTTTAAACAGAGGGGATGTACCTTAGAGCCTTGCTGATACCTGGCCGGAGTGTTGTTACTCTAGACAAGATCCCAAAACACTACTTGCAGGCATTCCCCCCCCACACCCCCATAATGGATGAGAAGGGGTTTGAATGCCTTTTCTGCATTAGCTGTAACCACGGATGAACAGAAGGAGACAAATTAACTATGTGCTAGATACTTTATATATTCTTAGTTATTTCTCACCCTCGTTATGAACTACGTGGAATTAAGTCTATGACAATGAGATTGAGGCTAAATAGGTAAAATTTCCCAATGAACCACATCAAGTGACATCTGTGATTCAAACCAATGGCCATGTTTTCCCTAGGGTTATGTATATTTATATAATCAAAAGAATTTTTTAAGGAGGTTGTGGAGAAAGAAGCAAATCAGGTACAGGGCTGGTTTTGTGGGAAAGGGTTTACAGTGTTGTCCAATAGAATTTTCTGCAATGATGGAAATGCACTATAGCTACACTCTAATTTGGCTTAGCCACATGTAGCTATTGAGCACTTTGTAATGTAGGTGGTGCAACTGAGGAACTTTTTGTTTAATTTTAATACTAAAACTATGTGAATTGTGGCTTGCATATTGGACAGTGCAGAAAATCTAAATCCCTACTGACCACCCAGGTTCATAGGAGGGATCAGAACTAGGCATATACTGTGCTAGCCACACAGTGGCATCATATAACCCGCACTGACCATGCAGGTCTAGTTCAGGAAAAAAGTCCAGCAGCAGTGACCCCACACCTGTCCCAGCTATAATGAATAAATTAGCCGAGACAGAAGTTGGAAAATGGGGGCACCTGGCTGGCTCAGTCAGTAGAGTACTCGACTCTTTATCTCGGGGTTGTAAGTTCGAGTCCTACATTGGATCTAAAGATTACTTAAAAATAAAATCTTAAAAAAAAAAAAAAATCTTTAGGGGCACCTGGGTGGCTCAGTCAGTTGGGCATCTGCCTTCAGCTTGGGTGATGATCCCAGGGTTCTGGGATGAGCCCTGCATCAGGCTCCCTGCTTAGCGGGAAGTCTGCTTCTCTCTCCCCCTGCCTCTCACCCTGCTTGTGCTCTCTCTGTCAAATAAATTTATTTTTTTAAAAAAGAACCCTTAAAAAACTAAAATCTTTAAACACTTTTTTAAAAAGTTGGGAAATGGAAGGTCCCTCTCTATATCTGGAGGCAGGGAGGCTGACCCTTCACCAAAAAGACCTCCAATAACGCTATAGCCACTGTTTCTTAAGGGTTTATTATGTATGAGAGACTGTGCTAAGCATTTCATATATCACCTCAATTTAGTTCTCGCCTCAACCCTATGAAAGTGTAACTGCACTTCATAAATGAGAAACTGAGGCTCAGCCAGGTTAAGTGACTCTCAAGGTCACACAGCTAAGTGGGAAAGTATTCCAACCTAGCCATTAACTACTATTCATTACTTTTATCAGGCCTTTGAGATTGCTTGATACACTTTTAGAAAACTTCAAATATTTGTTAATCTATCCCAGACCTCATGGAAATGGCAGCAGGGCAATAGATAACCTAAAATGAATATTCCAGGTCAGATATGCAAAAAGACCTAATTTTAACATAAGGAAAGAGTGTGGTAACAACCCTAAAGAGAATCCTAAACCACCGAGATTGCTCTTTGGAGAATGCTCCTTCCGGCAGCCCTTATTTTTTTATTAGGTTCTAGATTAAAGATGCAAAAGCAGCTGCCAGAACTTCTGAAAACTAGCATGACAATCCCCCAACTGTAAAGCCCAACTAGCCTAGAGTCAGGCACTAGCAAGATCACAGCCAAGATTTTGCCCATTCTCCCCAACTAAGTGCATTGACAGAGTACCTCAGACTCCCTCGGGTGGCAAGAGAAGTCTGTGTTCTCCCTGTGAAGGATACCATTCCAGTAACCCTAATAAGTCCTTGGAGGAGGTATTAGGCCAGTTAGGCCCTACGTCTGGTGGGGGTGGTGGGTGAGCAGAAAAAGTCGAGGCAGATAGGACCAATTCTTCCTAGCTGAAGTGTCCATCCTCCTACTGAGATGGTCGGTCAGTAAGAAAGAATAGAAGTAGGGGCACCTGGGTGGCTCAGTCGGTTGAGCAGTCGGCTTTTAATTTTGGCTCGGGTCATGATCTCAGGGTCGTGAGATCGAGCCCCCGGAATCTCCTTGAGAGTCTCTCTCCCTCTCCCTCTCCCTCTGCCCCTCCCTCCCCAGGACCAGGCACATACACGCTCGTATACACTCTCTCAAAATAAATAATCTTAAAAAAAAAAAAAAGAAGAGGCAATACCCTTTGACAACTAAAAAAGTGGCATGATTCCAAAGGTGTAAAGGGTGTGAAAAGGTCACCCAAGGTATGAAAAGACCAAAGAACAGTGATTTAATGAAAGGCTCTGGGGACATGGGGAGCAGAAGGATGGATATGCACCAGGAGCATTATTTCTTACTTCACTCAACTCTCTTAGAAAGCCAAAATCTTCACCAACACTTCAGTCCCTGCCTCTACACTCCTTCTCTATTACATCACTGGGATGAGGGGCTTCCTTCCTCCCCAAACCTTAGCCTCTCTCTGAGGGCCAGCGAATGCCAAGGCCCCAGGAGGGAAGCTAGGTCAGCATGTGGCAGCTGGCCACTAGAGGGTGGTGTTTCTGTAGTTAAGGGGATCGTGAGAGTCTGCAATCTTGGATAGGAGTGGCCGCCAACTGGTACCTGTAGAGGAGAACCCAGCAGAAAAGAAAGGCGAGAAAAACTAAGTAGTAAGTCTTAGGGTAATGGTCCTCCTGAATGAGTGAGGAGTAAAGAATAGGAATGAAGTAGGAGGAAAGAGTTAGCCCTGATTCCCCACTGAAAGTCATAGTCCCTACTCCTTGGAAAAGGAGATATTGGCCCTGAGCTCTCCCCACATACAGAGAAGCCAACGACAAAAAGATTTCTCAGTTTATTTGCATATATACATTGTCATCCTAGGGAGCCAGCTCCACTTCAGGAACCCCCAGCTCCTTTCACCCAGCCAACGCCCAAAACCTGCACAGAAGACTGGGTCCTAAATAAACAATGCTTAGGACTCACAGCCCAACCCCACAGGTTGTAACAATTCATTTAGCAAAAACAGAGGACTAGAGGCCAGAGCCCATGAGACCTCCTTGCTCCATTGTAAACATTGACAACCAGGCCACTGGAGCCTGGAAAAGTGTGCAAACATGAAGGTACCACACTGCGTTACCTCAGAGGACCGGGGACACAGCTGGCAACCATACCCGTGAAGTCCTAAGGGCCTACACCCGCTGGAGCCTGGCAAGTGCCAGGGGCAGAATCAAGGCAGCGACCCAATGCCTGAGAGCTCACATGAGCTGGCAGCGGCGCTCTTGCCCATAGGAATTCTCCACCCGGGCAATCTCCTGGATAACTTTGGTGAAGATGCCTCGAGTTAGCTGCAAGAGACAGAGATTCAGGGCAAAAAAAAAAAAAAGTCAGTTCATTGCCAATACGACCCAGCTCTGAGTTGTAACCCCACTCCTCCACCATCCTCACCACAAAGCAGTGCCATAAGAAAAACACTGCTACCCTGATTTTGCCCATCATCTTCAGGCCAAGCACCTGGTTCTCTCGAGCAGATGACTCCATAAACGTCGCACCCCAGGACTCTGCCAGCTTCTTCCCTTCAACTGCCTGGACCTCCCTAGAAGCAAATTTGGAACATGAAGATGGAAGATAGCAATGTCCCCAGGTTCTCTGTAAAATCATTAATTTTTCTAGACTTCCTCTGACCCATCCCTCTTCTAAGGTCTGGGAGGTGGGTTGGGCAAGGAGAAAAATAAAGGAGAACTCAGAAGCCTAGGACTGAGGCTGGAAATATGAAATTATAGCTTTTGCAATAGAAGGGTTATCTCGTCTTAACCTTCAAGTTAGAAATGGAAAGAGGTGAAATGATTTGTTCAAGTCAGTGGCAGAGCCAGGACTAGAGGCTGACTGATTGCTAGACCATCTCACTTTCCTTTGCCTTGAGCTATAGAGAGCTCTGTACCTGTCTGGAGAGAGATCCGCCTTGTTCCCCACTAGCACCACCGGCAGCCTGTGAAGAAATAACAGTTACTACTGGATCCCCTCCCACTCTGCATGGAACCCAACTTCCTTCGGATCGGGGCTGGATAACTCCCCCACAAGATCAGACAGGATCTGTCCTGGCCTCCTCCCTCACTTGGACCCTCCACTCTCTTCCATCCCCTCATGTCCATACTAGGTCTCTATTTCCCAGGACCACTTACCGAGTTTTGCCATGGCCTTCATGTAGCTTTTGGTACAGACTCTCAATGACTTGGAAGCTTTAAACACAAGAAATGGAGCTAGAAACTTATTCTGGGACAGCCCTCAGATCCTCCCAGGTCCCCCACTCGTAACCTTGGTCACTTACCTATGCAGAGAGGTGACAGAATATACAAGCACATAACCATGGACCCCAATGATGAATGAATAGGGCAGAATGCTGTACTCATCCTGACAAGAAACAGAAACATCAACACCTAGATGCAGAACACTCAGATGGCAAAGGTTGGTGGGTTGCATCCTGGGGACCCTCCCTGGGGCGCTCCCTGCTCCCTGGGGCGCTCCCTGCTCCCTGGGGCTAATTAAATCATTTCTATTCAACAAGTATTTGCAGAGTAGCTCCAATGTGCACTGTAAACTACCAGCTGCTAAAACGCTTTTCTTTTAATAGTACTTTACAGATGAGCCACAGAGGCAACCAGACTTCGTCTCCCATGATTGAACTGCCACATTTAGAGTACCCTGCCCCAAACTGGTACCTGCCCTGCTGTGTCCACCAGGTGTAGGTGAAACTCATCTTTGCCAAGAGTCACTATCTTGCTGTAAGCTGAAAAGAAAAGAAAACTTGACTGTGAGGTGCCTTGTAGGGCTAGCAATGTGTGCCCCGATCCGTTCTTAACCCTAGGGGTGATATAGAGATGGACGAGGTCCAGGGAGCTCTCCAGGCAGCTGGAGAGACAATGTTAAGGTTCTTATTGTCTGGTCTACACCATCCTGGACGCAGTATCCTGCAAAATCCACACTCCAGCTCAACAAATAGAACAGGATTGCTAGAGAAGAGATGAGATTTAATGGCTAATTAAATCAGCCCCTTGGCACCAGGAAAATCCCAAATTAGGGAATTGGATGGGGCAACAAAGACCTCCCTGCCCCACCCCTAGGGGAGAAATCTACTCACTGTTCTCCACTGTAGGATCATAGCCTTCCAGGAACTCGCCCTCCACAAACTGATGTGCCAAAGATGTCTTCCCTGTGGGAAGCAGTGGTAGTTGTATCCAAATCATCCGTCCACAGTTACATCCTCTGTCCTTTCGGGCTGTGGCCCAGGACTGAAGAGGACCCCAAATTAGCACCCTAGCCTGTGGATGCCATGCAATGTTTTTCCTTAGCCTACCCTCACCCTCTTTTCGCCTTGGGTCTCTGCACCCTGGCCACCGGATGCATTCAGTAGCGCCGCAGGAAGCCTTTCCCGCTGCCTTTCCCACCTCACCCCTGGGAAGATCCGGGATTCCCCTATCAGGTCTGCCCCGCACCCGGACACCTGAGACTTGCCACCCACACAAACCGCGCCCCCGCCATCAAAGCCTGACCCCATCCCCACCCCTCCCAGGGTAACACTGGGGACCACTCTGGTGTTCCTGCAACCAAGCCCACATTAACCCTTACATCCTCCTACTTCCTGCAGCCCTCCACACACTACCACCACCCCAGGCTTTCCTCCTCCATCCTTTCAAACCTCGTCCTACAACCCCGTTCTAACGATGCCACCATTCCTCTCCGGGTCGCGTTCCCGCGACAGCGCGCCTCCTCTGGCCACAAAGCCGCGGTGCGTCCGTGCTCTCCCCAAGGCGGAGACTCACCTACAGAGCGGTACCCGAGGATGACCACCTTCCTGTAGCGAACTAGCGGCATGGCAGTAGCCGGCCCCGAGGGGCTTGCCGAACAACGGGCTGAAAGAGCCCTAAGAAAAGGAGATCAGAGTGTAAGGCAGGCGCAGCAACCGGCACAGCAAAGTCGCTCACCCTGAAGCTGCCAGGGACAAGCTAGAGGGAAACCAAAACAAGCGCCGCGCCCGGAGCTAGCCACGTGATCACAACACAGCAAGACTAACGCGAGGGAGCCGGGCGCCGGGGGATCTACAGTGCCGCGCCGCTTCGGGCTCCGCCCCCCAGGCCGCCCGCCATTGGTTCATTAGAAAGGATAAGGGCGGGGCCGCCAGCGGGAGGGAAGGGTGGGCCTCACGTGGAGCCGGAGAACCAGAAGCTGCGCCTGCGCAGACTAGAGCCGGTTCATTCATAAAGAAACAGAAAGGAACCCGGGGTCCTAGAGGTGTTTGCGCATTTTCAACCGAGCAGAAGTGGCTGCGAAGAATCGTGGATGGAAAAATACCCGTTGTGGCTGGGCTGGAATTTCTTCTCAGAAGATTCTAGGTTTCCCTTTTGCAAGGTCTCTGAGATGCTTGGATGGAGGGAAAAAAGGGCCCAAATTCCAATATATTACCTCTGCTTCCCCTAGACTTTGGCCCCTGATCTTTTATTGTCCATTTCCACAGTCTACCAGGATCTTCGGATGCGATTCTTATTCTTGACAAAGTTGTTAGAATTTGTGGCCAGGTCGTCTGAAGTTTTGTTGTCATCCTCATAATCAATGCATTCATTTATTCAACAAATATTTATTATGCATATACTATATGTTTCAGGCATTGTTCTAGCTTTGG
Organism: Potos flavus; assembly: GCA_028534135.1. NCBI lineage: Eukaryota > Metazoa > Chordata > Mammalia > Carnivora > Procyonidae > Potos > Potos flavus. Next base: position 57,548,225 of record CM052897.1, on the reverse strand, counting down.
GGATAGAGCGAAGAACGTGACAGACGTCTCTCTGCTCACAAAGCTTAAAACCTAGTTTGAAGAAACAAACATATAAGCAAGGACATATTAGATAGCATTAAGTGCTATAAAAGGGGGTATAATAAGAAATGACCACATTAGATTAGTAATACTTCCTTTCAAAGGAATCCCTATTTAAACTGAGGTCTGAAAGACAATAAGGAGACAGCTAGAACTAAATTCTGACAGAAGAATCCATCAGCGCTATGGGTGCTACGATGAAAACAAATTTGTTAAATTCCAGGAGAAAGGGAGGGAGGGAGAGTGTGTGTGTCAACCTAAAGCAGATGAAATCTAAGAGGATGGCAGGGTCCAGGCTATATAAAGAAGTTTGGGTATCCTGAAAGCAGTCGGTAATCTGAATATCTGAATGGTGTTTCTAAAAGATTTCCCTGGTTAAAAAAAAAATTAATAAATCTCTCTTATTGGGAAGAATGAGGGGGACAGGAGCAGGAGGAGAAGTTCAGCTAGGAGACTTACTTTCAGTCCAGGTGAGAGGTGAAGCGGGCTTGGCTAGAGTGGTAGAGATAAATGAAGTGGAGAACTCTGGATACATTTCGAGGCTGAGGTCAATCTGACTTGCTAAAGGATTGGCTATAGGAAGTGAGGGAGGGAAAAAGAAGAAAGAAAACAGCTAGGTTTATGGAGTTCTACTTTGCGCCAGGTGCATTTCATTGTTATCTCATTTAATATTCACAACAGCCCTAAAGTTGGTAATTAGTGTTATTTATCCATTCATCAACAAATATTTATCAAGCAGCCATCATATCCCATGCACCCTTCTAGATGCTGGGAATAGAGTAGCAAACAACACAGACAAGGTCCTTTGCTCATAAGGAGCAAGTGTTCTTTTGGGAGAACACCAACAATCTACAAATAATAAATAAGCTTCAAAAGAAAAGTAATAACTGCAGCGGGAGGAAAAACAAGGTATTAATGGGCTAGGGAGTAATGAGGTACTCCTCTTCTTTTATATGATGTCCTAGAAAGCCTGAGGAGGTGACCTTTGTACCTGAGACTTGAACGATGGGTAGCTATTATCACCCTTATCTTACAGATGTGGAAACTGAGACTTGGCCATAGAGATGGCACGCAGAAGGTAGTTTTTCTGGAAGGGCCTGATGAAGTGGGTATGTAGTAGTTAGATTGTACTGGAGGACATGCTTTGTATAACTGTGGAACTATCTAATGCTTTAGAAAGTCCAGATCTACAAGAGTTGTTTCAAAGAGCCACTTACTCTGGCCTCAGAAAGGGACCTAAGCAGCTTTTCGACTGGGTAAAGGAAGTTCCTTGCAGACCGACAATTTTATGTGAATTATTTCGCCTGAGTGGAGGTTGGTGGAGATTCCAGATTGGGTCTTAAAGGCACTGCAGGGTAAAACAAAGAACTAGATTCAGTGAAATTCAGTAAAAATTTATTCACCTCCCACTTTGTACCGGATACTCTCACCACGTGTTGCACAGTATGGGTATAAAGATAAGTGAGATGCCTTTTATGTTGTTTGTCTTTCTAGATTAACTCTCCATTCTTTTTCACCCAGATTCATTTCCAGGAGGCACACCTTGCCCCCTGGATCCCGGCAGAATTCAGCCTAAGGGAAGCCCTCACAGAAGGTCAGATAGAGTGGGGAGAGTATCTGTGACCCCACTGAAGGTCCTAGCACCACTCAAGTCACTCCCCCTACACCCCCCCAAAGCACACACTTCTCTTGTTCTGTTTCTAGTTGCTCCCTCCCCTTCAGGCCTGCATTGGTAACTGCTTCTCTGATACTCACCCTAGGGTACCACCACTGTGCCCCTGTGGTTTCCCTATATCTTTGTAAATAATCTCTTTATTAAATCATTCTCAAATTCTCTTGTTTTCAATCAGGAGGAAAACAAAAGGGCTAAGACAAAGGGTTTTCTCCTCTTGTGCCTTTTTCTTTTTATATGAGAAGATCTTACAGCAGATTTTCACCTACATCTCCTTAAACCAGACTATTATATGGCTATCTCTAGCTTCAAGGGAGTCTGGAAATTTTAGCATTTATAGTAAAGGAAGGCAAAAGAGAGGTGATTAGGAATAAATGTTCAGTGAGCCTAATCTACAAGACCTGCACACCTCAGGACCAAGACATTTGTTTATTAAATATCAATCCCCTTAAAGATTAATGCATAAATGGTTACTTTATAGAGATCACAGATATACAAAGATCACCAATATAAGATCAACCAAAGAAAGTAAACCATCCTTGTCTTTTTTAATTTTATTTATTTGTCAGAGAGAGAGAGAGTGCACACAAGCTGGGGGAGTGTCAGGCAGAGGGAGAAGCAGGCAGAAGGAGAAGCAAGCTCCCCACTGAGCCTGACGTGGGATTTGATCCCAGAACCCTGGGATCATGACCTAAGCCAGAGGCAGACACTTAATGGACTGAGCCACCCAGGCATCCCAAAGGTAAACTATCCTAATGGCAGGTAAATAGGCTTGGAATAAAATTTCTAGTGACAACGTCATATACCTTGCTATGTCTCAAAAATGTTCTCAGAAAACTGTTTTAAGTATCTCTACGAAAAATGAAAACATTTTTATTCTGTTTGTATCAAAAGTATGGGTTCTGGGTGGCTCAGTCGGTTAAGCGACCAACTCCTGGCTTCACTTCAGGTGGTGATCTTGGGGTCCTGGGGTCGAGCCCTGTGTCGGGCTCTGCGCTTAGTGGGGAGTGTGCTGGAGATTCTCTCTTCCTTTCTATTTCCCTCTACCCCTCCCCTTTCTCATGCTCTCACTCTCTAAAATAAAGAAATAATTTTTTTTTTTTAAAGTATGGGTTCCAGGGATACTTGGCTGGCTCAGTCTGTAGAGCATGCAACTTTGGGTCTCAGGATCATGAGTCTGAGCCCCACGTTGGGCATAGGGATTACTTAGAAACAGCAACAATGATGACAAGAACTTGGTGGTTTAAAAAACAATGTATTATTTCTCCTGATTCTGTGGGTTGAACTGGCAACTCTTCTGTGTGTCTCTTGGACTCACTCCTGTGGTACCAGAAGCCACAGACCCTTTCCTTCAACTACTGCTACTTACAGCTCTCTCTCTGGGTTCTTGTAACCCTTCTTCCCTGGCCCCTCAGGTCTAGGGGTTACCACTTCTAGTGTTCCTCACCGATGCCAGACTCAACGCTTCAGCACTCTGGAAGATACTCTTTAACCCTACCCACAACTTTATGAACAGTATGCACAGCTCTTTCGTTATATTTTCCTCAGTTCCCCCATTTGAGTGTGCAATCTGTTTTCCCCAAGGACTCTGAATGATATACCTCTGAATGTTGTAGAGGGGAAATTATCAAGTAAAAGATTAGAGGCAAAAGTATATTAAGTCTCACATCACAGTATAAGTAGCTAGAAGCATAGAGGATGGAACCATTCTCAAGAAGAAGAGAGAAAATTAGGAAGAGAAGAAGGGAGGAAAGGAAGGAAGGAAGAAAAGGAAGACGGGGAAGGAAGGAAGGAAGGAAGGAAGGAAGGAAGGAAGGAAGGGGAAAGGAAGACAGAAAGAAGGGGCTTGATTCTGTCTGGAAAGATCAGAGATTTCACATGGTACTTGATAATTGAGCCAGGCCTTAAAGCTTGAGAAGGCCCTAGAGAAAAAAGCAAAAAGTTAAGGCAAGACAGTGTGTCCGGAAATACAGAGTGGACCTTGCAACACTCTTTGTGTATGGGCTGTCTGAAAATTAAACCTGGAAATTAGACTGGGATCAAATCAGGGAGGTCTTTGAATGCCAGGTTTAAAAATCTGATTTGCGGGGTGCCTAGGTGGCTCAGTTGGTTAAGCATCTGACTCGTGATTTCAGCTCAGGTCATGATCTCAGGGTCATGAGATGGAGCCCTACATGGGGCTCTGTGCTGGGCATAGAGTTTGCTTTAAGATTCTCTCTCTCCCTCTCCCTCTGACCCTCCCTCACCCCCACGCACACACTTTCTCTCTCTCAAAAAAAAAATTTTTTTTTTTTATTTGGGGTGCCTGCCCAGCTCAGTAAGTAGAGCGTACAGCTCCTGATCTCGGGGGTCATGAGCTCAAGCCCCACATTGTGGGTAGAGTTTACTAAAAAGAATTTGGCCTTTATTTTGTTTTGTTTTTTTTTTTTAATATTTTATTTATTTATTTGACAGAGACACAGCAAGAGAGGGAACACAAGCAGGAGGAGTGGGAGAGGGAGAAGCAGGCTTCCCGCTGAGCAGAGAGCCCAATGCGGGGCTTGATCTCAGCACCCTGGAAGCCGAAGGCAGATGCTTAATGACTGAGCCACCCAGGCGCCCCAGAATCTGACCTTTATTCAGTATCCAGGATTCTTGAAATATACCACAAGTGAGTATATAAGATTATTCAGGTAACACACACACTTTAAAATTTTGTTTTGTTATGTAATTTTTAATGTGTGGTGGGAAAAACAATAGTGATCACATCAAAACAACGACTTCCCAAGTATTCTTGCACAGAAGCTAAAGCTGGTAGTAAGAAAAGCCAATAGAGGGGCACCTGGGTGGCTCAGTGGGTTAAAGCCTCTGCCTTCGGCTCAGGTCATGATCTCAGGGTCCTGGGATCAAGCCCCGCATCGGGCTCTCTGCTCAGCGGGGAGCCTGCTTCCCTCTCTCTCTCTCTGCCTGCCTCTCTGCCTACTTGTGATCTCTCTCTCTGTCAAATAAATAAATAAAATCTTAAAAAAAAGAAAAGAAAAAGAAAAGCCAGTAGAATTTGAGAAGAATAGTAAACATTTATAGGGGTGAGTAGATACTGTGGACATCATCATAAAAACAGTACAAGGCTTCAGTAGCACTGCAGTGAGCGATGGGATCTTTGCCGTTACCTTGGTGGGGCGATGGGGAGAGGCAGTACCACGAGGAAAGCTGGGCTTTATGACGTCACACCGGTGGGCCTGCAGAGGATGTAGGACCAAGAGAGGTTGGGGCTGGAGGTGGAAGTTTTTTTAGGAGGCCAATACCCAGAAAGGAGATGATGGCCTGGACCAGGTAACAACCAAAAGGATAGTGAAGACTCAGAGAAGAGGGCACTCCAGACAGAAGTTGTGAAGTTGAGGACCTGATTAAAGCAGACAAAGAGAAGGAAGATGGCAATTCCATGAATAGGATCAGAAGACGTGAGAAGAAAAACAGGAATGTTTTAGTGGGGGTAGGGGGAGAGAGTACTGAATTAATGCATTTATTTTTGACATGTGGATTTTGGGGCACCTCCCAGATATTCACATGCTGATGGGCCAATGAAGGATATGTGTTTCTAGGCGCTCCACAGAAAAAAACCGGGATACACATGCAGGTGTCTTCCTCGCATGTTTCCTAGGTCTGGTTCTCCCCTCACTCTTACACCTACACTTGATTTCTAGTATGGAGATGATAAATACCAGTCCATTTCAGGAAAATGGGAAGTACTTAGCTCCTCTCAGGGGACCTTGCTCCATCCAGGGACCATAACCAGCAATATGCCACATAATTGAATTATCACCTATTAGAGCTAGAGGATCTTGGTGATCACCTGGTATCACAATTTTCTCCAGACTATAGGCTGAGAAGCAGCAGCCTGGAGAAGTAAAGTGGTTTGCAGAAGCAAAACGTAGTGGAAAGAACATGGGCCTTGCAGTCAACCAGACCCGGTGTCAAATCCTAGCTTATTCCCTATGTGATCTTAAGCGATTTACTTCGATACTCTGAGCCTCAGTTTCTCTTCTATTAAATGGTTGGAACAAGATGGTGGCAGATGTCTGCCATTCTTTCTAGCTGCTGGCAGAAATATCGAGGTCCAGGATGGCCCATGGTGGTGGTGTCAGCAGTGCCTTCCGGCATTCATGGCAGTGTCAGCATTGGGCTGCAAACTACAGTGTCTACTGTTCAGTGGCAGTTGCCACAGTGCCCCCACCGGCTGGGTTCTGTGATTTGAGGCATTGTTTCTGGCTGCACAGCCTCAAAAACCCGGGTCTCCAGTGGTCCCTGTGACCTGCTTAAATCCTTCTGAAATCGAATACTTATTTTTGCACAACAGTTGTGAGAAGTAAATGCGATCCTATATGTGATATACATTTCTGAATAGAGTACTACAAAGTACTCTGTTAAGAAAGAGTTGGTACTCACTGAATTAACACCATCATAATAACTGTCATTATTAGTTTGAAAGTGAATTCATGGTTTGGCTAGAGAGATGTGCCCAGAGGAAGGCAGATGGGCTGGCTCCCTCCCCGGACACCACCGAGAAAGATGATCCTGGGAAGAACACTCAGTCTAGCCAATTTGGGAACTGGACTTGCTCGGGGCACCTCCAAATATTCATACGCTAGAGAAGCCTGGCAATAATTCCCAAGTGCCTGATCTGGGTCCTACCACGCCAATGTATCCATTGCATTCTCTTTCCACTGCCCAGAATGCCCGTGTCCTCTATTCAGGGCACTCTCTTTTCTAGTGAGGTAGCAGATTGCTGCCTGATGAGTAGAAAGTTAGGACTCCCTCAATGGGGTATTTCAGACAGTCGTCTGGGGGCCTGAAGAACCATCCCTGCCCCAGCAATGACTGCACTGGGCACCTCTCTCATCAAGATCATTCTGGGCGCACAGTAACAATTCTTATTGACTGAGTTGCTCATTTTGCCACATTCCACTTTGGATTAATAGAGTGATATTAGCTGATCAATTATTCTTTCTCTTTCATTTCATTTTATTTTTTTTAAAGATTTATTTATTTATTTTGAGAGAGAATGGGGGGGGTGGGCAGAAGGAGAGGATCTTAAGCAGATTCCATGCTGAGTGTGGAGCCAGACTAGGGGCTCGATCTCATGACTCTGAGATAATGACCTGAGCCGAAATCAAGAGTCAGACGCTCAACTGACTGAGTCACCCAGGCGCCCCTTTCTCTTTCATTTGAGATACATTAATATCATGCAACTAAAATTGAGAGAAATCTTTTTCTCCTCCTCCTTACTCTTCACTCCCTTCTTCATCCTATAAACCACTAGGTCCTATCAATCCCACAAATATAAATATTGCCTATGACTGTCCCTTCTCTCCATCTCCATTGCCATCTCTTTATCTCATCAACATCATCTCTCATCTGCACCACCCTTTCTGCTTTTGCTTTCCTCCCTGGGCTCACTAACTCCCTTCTAGTCCATTCTCCACTCAGGAACTAGACCAATCTTTCTAAAATCCAAACTTGATCAGCCCATTCCACGAAGCTAAAAGCTAATTAATTTAATCTATTCAAATGACTGCCTGCTTCTCTAGGAAAATATTTAAAAATCCTTAGCATAGTAAAATGCCTATTAGTACTTGCTGGAACCTAATAAATATTTGTTGAAGGGAGGGAGTCAAATGTCTGAGCCTGGGAGGAAATGCCTTGTTCTTTTGTGTGTTAATTCGTCTTGTTCAAATCTCAGGGCACCTCCTTCTTTCCAGCTTCTTGGAAGTACCTCATTGTGGCCTCTGGCATCTCTTACAAAGTGATTTCCTCAAGGTCACACAGCTGGTGCAAAAGCACCAAGTAGAATATACAGCCCTATTGTTAGCAACTGTAGAATCACAGTTAAGGGAGAAGCAAGCGAGGTTGAAAAGTGACAGCCACCCATATGAGGCCTGATCCTCCCGTAACACTCCCACCCAGCTTCTAGGTCTTGGTATAGAGTTTTTCCAAGATAAAGGAAATCTACCTCCTCACCCCACCAAAGAAGCCCCTTCTAAAAAAAAAAAAAAAAAGCCCCTTCTTCTTTAGACAATTCTAACGGTTATTGAAAATCGGACGAGTCAAAGAATAATCTATCCCAGCCCGCGTATCAGAGGATAGAGAGAATGAGAGAAAGGAGATTGGGTGTGAGAGAGACCCACATCCTCCTTCCTGGGCTGGTCCGCAGGTGCTTTGGGTCAGCTGCCTCCAAGAGGAAGGTGGATGAGTTTGGCTCCAGCTTAGTTCAGGGACAGACTTGCGACATTTAGCCTCAAAACCTCCAGGAGATGCTACAGACTAGCCGGGGGCTAGAACAGGGAAGGGATGTGTGTGGAGGCAATGGGATTAAGCCCAGCTCAAATGTTGGGTGGAATCCCAGCTGCCGCAGCTGCTGGGGGCTTAACCAGCTGTTCCCTGGGCAGCTGCAATGTCCAGCCCAGACCTGGCTCTCAGGGTCTCAGCTTAGGGCCATCAGCTCCAAACTAAGCCAAACTCTGCCGAGAGAATGGCTGGAAAGTGAAAGAGAAGAGCAGAAAAGGAGTTCCCGTTCCCAAGGACTTCTGTTTGGCCACCACGTGGTTTGAAGTCAAATAATTATGTTCTTAGGTTATGTGGTCCCCAGGAGAGAAGTTGAGAAGACAGTTTGGGTTTAGGCTTCAGGCAGAAGCAAAGCCAGGGCTGGAGGTATCACCTTCAAATCTGTCCCCGTCCTATCCTGCCCTGCGCCAATATCCCTATGCTGTCCCCCACCATCTGCTCCCATAACACACTGTGTGGGGATGGGGGCATTTGCTACTTGCAATCAGAACTAGCCACACTCACATGCACAGAGGAGGACCAACCCACTTAGGGATTAAAGATGACCCAAAAAGCCCATTTGCCAATTTCTTTTTTAAAATGCAAGTTTGATTCCTGCCCCCCCCCAACTCTTTCAAATCCTACAGTTGCTTTTCATCTTCAGGACAAAATTGAAAATCTTTAAGTATATCACACCTCCCTTTCACTAAACTGAGCTTACTGATGCTCCTCTACTCTTGAATTGGTGTTCAACTTACTCTTGCTCCCCAGCTCCAGGCCTTTGTACATGCCGTTCCCTCTGCTCGAACAACTCTTACCCATCCATCTTTCAGGTCTCAGCTTCAATGTCACTCCTCATCTCTTTCACCGCACTCAACAACCTTCTTTCTTTTTTTTTTTTAAGATATTTATTTATTTGACAAAGAGAGATCACAAGTAGGCAGAGGCAGGCAGAGAGAGAGGGGGAAGCAGGCTCCTTGCTGAGCAGAGAGCCCGATGCAGGGCTCGATCCCAGGACCCTGAGATCATGACCTGAGCGGAAGGCAGAGGCTTAACCCACTGAGCCACCCAGGTGCCCCACTCAACAACCTTCTGACCACTGTGTCTTGCCAGGTGAACTGTGAGAGCCGTGCCTGACTCACTGTCCTCTCCCCAAGGTAGGCACTCAGTAAGATCCGACTGAAGATATCCCCCCATCTAATGGGAGATGTTCATGTGCATACATCAACCAATTCACATACAGAGATAGTAACAGGGAGAGGAGAGTCTGAATGTGCTAACTGCCCACACAATCCCGACAGGGAAATACCCTGACCAGCCATAGCCTTCTTCCCATAGACAGCTGTTCCAGTCTTCCAGCCAGAGAAGAAGGCTTCCTCTAATAGTAGAGACCACACAGGTACAGTCAGGGAGAAACATATCAAGGCCCTAGGTCAGAAATGCTCACTTCTCAGAGTTCATTATTTTCACTAAGTAAAGACCCCATCTTAGCACTGGCTTTTTCTTACTTCACACATTTCTGGAAGATTGTATTAGTCGGCTAGGGTTGTCATAACACAATACCATCCATCACCTGGGTGGTTTAGACATCAAACATTTATTTTCTCACTGTTTTGGAGGCTGGAAAAGTCCAAGATCAAAGTTCTGGCCAATTTGGTTTCTAGTGAGAACTCTCTTCCCGGCCTGCCCATGGCTGCCTTCTCAAGACGTCTTTGCATGGCCTTTCTTTGGTATGTGCAGAGAGAAAAAGCACCTTTCCGGTGTCTCTTATTATGGACGCCAATCCTATCAGATCAGGGCCCTACTCTTATGACTTCATTTGACCTTAATTACTTCCTTAGAGGCCCCACCTGCAAAAACAGCCACATAGGCTTTAGGGTTTGCCGGTGTGAATTTGGAGGGGGAGGCATCTATTCAATCCATAACAAAGCACGGTCTCCCCTCTCCTCTAATCTGAAGGATTTCCTTTACTGGCTAGGTAACTTTAGTTAAGGAAGCCAGTGATCCAGGCAGGAGAAAGAAGAGCCAATGAAAATGAGAGAGAAATAGCTGTCAAAAAGCTAGGACTTACTAGTGACTCAGTGAAGGGAATGAGAGTCCAAAACTTTTTATTCATTTATTTATTTGAGAGCGAGTGAGAGGCAGAGGGAGAGGGAGAGAGAGAATCTCCAGCAAACTCCCCGCTGAGCTCAGAGCCCGACACAGGGCCCAATCCCACAACCCTGAGATCATGACCTGAGCCCCAAAACCAAGAGTCGGACGCTTAACCAACCGAGCCACCAGGTGCACCCAGGCCCTCTAGGATGTGGCCTCGTCCATCAAGGCAGTCTTATTTCTTGTTATTCCTGCCCCAGGTCTCCCACTTACTAGCTGCGGTCACTTGAGCCAGTGACTTAAACCTGTCTTTGCCTTGTAATATAGTCCCACAGGGTTATGGTAAGGAGGAAATGAGAATGCATGGAAAGAGCTACATATAGTTACTCTCCCCGATCTCCCACTCTAGCCACCTTGCTAGATTCCAGATTCCAAGTGCCTGTTCAAGTCGTTACTTCTGCCTGGAATGCCCTCTCTGGTCTCCTCCACCTACATGCTTCAACATCCTAGCCAGGCCCTACTTCCTCCACAAGGCTTTCTCTGTACTAATATGACATTTTCCACCCATTCAACTCACCCTGATTAAGTAACAATGTTGCTTTGGTAGTTAACCATCTTATACCTTTCCTCCCAGAGGAAGCTGCTTCTTAATATTTTGTGTGTTTTTCATGCCTAATACAGTGCTACACTGTAGACGTCCAGTAAATCTGGCTTGAAGAGAGGTGGGGGGGGGGAGGAAAGTCTGGATTCTGGGGGTTAAAAAGGTCAACTGAACTTTGAAGCAGTGGTTCTCAACTCTGGTTTCCCAGTATGCAGAGAGGTCTTGCTAAGAGTATCACACAAATACTCTGTAAATTCTCAAAACAAAATCACTTTTAATTATTCTTTAGTTCTTTTTTTTTCCTAAGATTTTATTTATTTATTTGACAGAGAGAAAGAGATCACAAGCAGGCAGAAAGGCAGGCAGAGAAAGAGGGGGAAGCAGGCTCCCTGCTGAGCAGAGATCCTGATGCGGGGCTCGATCCCAGGACTCTGAGATCATGACCTGAGCCGAAGGCAGAGGCTTTAACCTACTGAGCCACCGAGGCACCCCTAATTATTCTTTAGTTCTAAAGCAAGCCGAACTCTTTCACACAGCACCTTCTGAAGGAGTGTTATGAAATAAAACAATTATGGGGGCAACACAACCCCCCAAATATTTGGGAACCATGGATAAATCCTGCTTCTAGTGGAGTGGTAAGGAGAGAAGCAGGCAAACAGCAGAAAACAGCAAAGGCAGTGAGAAATGGGAGCAGAGTGTAGAAAACCTTGACCGAGTACCTATTCCACACTGGGCACAGACACGCATCTTGTCAGCAGTCCTCTCGCGGTGGCATCAGTATCTGCAGGTCTGCCTGACTTCCAGGCCATGCTCTGGGAAGGATCCACAGCTTAGACTGTGAGATCAGGAGAGGGGGAGGGAGATGACAGCAGGTAGCTGGTACGGATCAAAGGAAATGGTGGGTGGGAGGGCACTAAAGGTAAACTTATTCCACTTCCAATCGTTGCCTTTGTCAAGCACTTCCTGGAACCCTAAGTATGCTTTCACCTCTAGACACTGAACTCAAGGGTCACAAGGTGAGGGAGCTGAGGTGGCAACTTGGACGTGCACAGAATCTGGCTGCAAGTATACCTCCAGCTTCTAGGAGCCATAAAGCTAAACCCGGCAGGAGGGATGCAAAAATGCCAGGCTTGGACGGGTTTTCACAAGGAGAGGCGTGTGGGCTCCTCACCAGCCCTTGACACCTGTGGCTCAGCCCTGGCAGCTTACCAAGCCCCACCCACCATTTCTCGGGTCCTGAGACAAGGCTCCTCTGCTCAGGTCCAGTCCACCCATCCCCGCAGTATATAGTTCTCTCTCTCCTTCGGTCTGGAAGAGAACTGATCTTGAAGGCCACCAGAGGGCGGTGTATAGCAGGGACCCTGTGGACTGAAACCACACAGCGGCCACAGGCGAGGGCTGGCTCCTTGGTGCCACATCTAAACCCCTCCATCTCCACCGGAGCCCAGACACTCCCCTTCCACTGAAGTCCAACTTCTTCCGAGCTTCCATTCTAACTCAGGGGCACCTCACTGAGTTCCTGCCTGTCTGCTGCATTGGAATCTGAAGGTTCTAGGAGTACCCAGGCCGGGGAAGCAGAGCCAGGAGAAGGGGAGAGGTAAGGGGTGGGGGTGGGGGGATGGAGGAAGCCAGTAGAAACAACAACTAGGACAAGCGATCAAGAAAAGGATTCCAGGTGTGATCCTTATATGCCCCTTGCTTGGAGAGCCTACCCATCTCCCCCTAAACACACACACCAGGGCATGAGGCTGTTCTCTGCCCACAGCCCTTCAGGAGAGATAGGTTCCCGCCCTCTGATCCCATTCTTTCTCTTGACCAAGAGTGTGTGGGGACTATCAATTATAAATTAACTAGGGATTCCCAAGGGTCATCAGTTGGTCCAGTGACATCCCAGAATAAAACATCACCCCCATTCAGACCCTGGCACCAGGGTAGGATGGGAACTAGACTGATTCACGGCCTTCAGGGAGGGACCAGGACTGCAGATTAACAATCAGGGACCAGAATCCTCTGAGTATCAGTAATGCAATGGCCTGAGACCTGGCTGGAGCCTCTATAAACTCTATAAACGAGAAAGGACATGTGCAGACCCTCTTCCTCCTTCAACAACCCTGGCCCCTCCAACATTCGGTATACAACCATGCGGGCAGAATGCTGGTCCCCTCTGGGTGGCAGAAGGAACCAGCAGCCTAGAAAAGGGCACGACTCTTCTGGTCTCCATTGCTGATCAATTGGGATGCCCCCTCTGATGGGAGAAAGCAGGCAGGAAGACCTGCTGGGCAAGGAGGGAGGAGTCGGAAGTAAGGTATTGACTCAGAGTTGGTCCCCTTCTCCCCTCTTCTGGAGGTGAATCGCCTTCTGAACAGAGATATTTTCCAATAAGCTCCTGCAAGCCTTCCCTTTATTAGGTCACCTGTAGGAAAATGTCAGACGTCAGATTGGCTGGCTGTGTCAAACAGTGTTAACGGCGTGCCCTGGACCCTCACCTTGCCAGGCGGGGCAAGCAGATCATTATATTACAATTTATAAATAGAAAATAAAATAATCGGGTGGGGCTGAGGCATTCAGGAAGAAGAGGCGAAATAGTCCTCGTCTATCCACCATTGTATCCACCGGACGTATCCACCGTGGACCCCATCTACCTAGGACCAGGGATCTCCTCTCCGGTGGAGGTTGCCCCTAAACCAAGCAGTCCGGTCTCGCGTCCATTTTTCTCCTCATCCCCTCCTCCCTGCCTCCCCGAGTCAGCATCCTCTGCTGCCCACATCCCCAGATCTCAGCCTGCATGTCCGGGTCTTCGCAGGCGCCTCCAGGTTTCTACGTACGCCGCACTCAGCCCAGTAGCTCCTCCGCCAAGCGATAGAGGAACCGAGAGTACCAGTGCATGCCGGTCGGCTGGACCGCCCCGCCCGGAAGCAGCGCCCCCAGCGCGTGCAGCAGGCGCAAAGGAGCGAAGGCGCGGTGCGCCCATTGGTGACTCTCCAGAACCGCGTAGCACGAGGCCAGGACGTCGTTGACCAGCAGCGTCCCGTGTGCTGTGAGCGGTGCGAACACGCCCACGGCTTCCTCGCGCGCCACGCGGGCCACGCGCGCGGGTCGAAGCGCGTCCCCGCCGGGCGCCAGCACCGAGTCCCCCGCGCGCAGTCGGCGCGCGAACACCGGCGCAAAGTCGCCTGGCGCGGGCGCGGGCCCTCGAGCAGCGAACACCAGGTGCCAGGGCGTGAGCAACAGCTTGCGCGGGGGCCGCTCGGTCTCCACAGACACGAAAGAGGCCCGGCGCTGCAAGTCCCGGTCCAGGAAGAGCAGAACGGGCGTGGGCACCACCCGGCCTGCCGCGTCTGCCGCCAGCACCCAGTCTCCGCGGTGCAGTTCGCGAAGCCCCTTCCGCTCGCCGCTCCGCAGGCGCACGGTGGCATTTCCCGGAAAGCAGCCGCCTGCCCTGACCGCCAGTGAGTTATCTGCAGGGAACAAGCACAGCGATGACTGAATCAAGACCGGAGGTTCCAGGATGCTGGTAAGGATTCTCAAAGAGGTGAGTCAAGCCCAGGGCAGACCTCGCCAGTCCTGGGGCATGTAATTTCCCACGGATCTGGCCGCAACCTGGGCAGAGATAGAAGGATGGTTTACAACATTAACGGCCACTTGGTCTCCCCTAGGGTCGCACCAGAGCTATGCAGCCTCAGTTTCCCGGAAGGAGCCCCCTTGGGGCGGACCTCACCACCCACCCCCTACTGTACCGGCTTTGACCGACACGTGGACGTGGTTCCGGGACTCATAGTAGACCCAGTCGAAGCCGGCTTCCACTGCCAGGCGCGCCAGCAACCCATACTTATTGCGGTCGCGGTCGGACGTGGTGATGTCCAAGGCACGACCTTCGTAGTGGAGGGAGTCCTGCGCATGGTGGCCGTCCTCGTCCCAGCCCTCGGTCACCCGTAGGCGCACTCCGGGCCACATGTTCATCACGGCAATGGCCAACGCGTTCACCCGCTCCTTACAGCGCTGGCGGGGAATAAAGGAGTCAGTCTCCTCACTACCACTAGCACCGCAGGGACAAAAGGGACCTGGAAGGGAGGGTCGATTCTTCTTTGTTTTCCTGGCCCCACACCACTCCCTCCCAGCTTTTTAGTGTCCTGGGGAAGTGAGATTCCGAAGAGGTGGAGTCGCCAATACGCACTCCCTTTCCAGAGCGATGTGGGAGAACTGTGGGGTTATCTCAGAGATCGAGAGGGGTTGCCTGTACCTAACTCTTTCCCCACTTTGGACGCCCGCCCCTCACTCGTTATGGGACCTCGGCTCAACCTGGGAGAGGGCAAGAGTTGAGAGGGCGGGTGGAAGCTCTGTCAGGGAGGGGGTAAGCAGCCTGGCTCCCCAAGAGGAGCCCCTGTTTGAGCCTGGCCCCCGCCCCAAGCCCCGGCTGCCCTCCCTCAGCCTGATTCATCTTTTGTTTCGTTGCCTTCCCTGGCACCGGGCATCGCTTCCTTCCTTCCTTCCTCCTCCTCCTTTCGGCCCCTAGCATTAACCCCTTCGTGGTGCGAGTGCCCCCCACAGAGGTGCCCAAGCGGAGCCGTGCGGGATCAAGGCTGCTGGAAAAAGGGTTTGGGTGGCGGGGGCTGCGCGAAGTACAATGGCCATTCTCCGGGATGACTTAACCGAGCGAGAATCCCGGGCCGAGGCCGGGGACGCGCCGGGAGAAGCGGACTCAGCAGCTCCATCCACAAAGGCGCTTTTCAGCCGCCCCGGCTCCGGGAGAGGAAAGGGCAGAAAGCCGCGCCCCCCATCTCTGCTCCCGCCCGCCGGGGCCCCCTCCCCCAGCGCGACCAGCCCTCCCAATTCCAGCTCAGGCTCGGCCAACCCTGAGCCCCCGTCTCTCCATCTCTGTTCCAGATGCAGCCCAGAAAGGCGTGGGAGTAGCACCTGAGATTAACGCGAGCTGCCCTTGCGCGGAACTGGGGGGCCCCCTGCAGGGTGGGAGTGGAGAGGAGGAAAAGCATCGGGCTGGAAGCCTGCACCCGGGGGAGTGAGACCGCGGTTATCTGGGCGGCTCTAGTCTGGGAGCCCGAGACCTTGGCGCGCACCATAGCACGGACGCGGCGGGAGGAGGCGCAGAGAGGACAGTTTCCTTTTCTTCTCCCCGCTCCGACCTCTCACCTCAGACTTGATTTTCTCCTAAGTGCCAGAGGGGCACTTCCCTCCTTCCCTTCTTCCCGAGTTTTCTACACCTCCGCAGGGTTGGAGAACAGGGGAGGGGAAGACAGGAAAAGTGGTAACTCCATCCAACTTTTTGTCGTTTTGTCCCCTAAGGAGGCCCTGAGGCCTTGACCTGCGGGGGCAGCAGCCCAGTGCAGAGCCAACTCAATGGAGGCCTTTTGCAACCAGGGTGTGGGAGATAAGCAGGACCGAGGGGTTCCCAGGCCTTGTCAGAGCCCCTCCAGGGCCTGTCCCTTGTTCTGGCCCCTCTGCTGCAGGTGGCGGCCAGGGGAAAGGGCCACAATATTCCATGGCCAAGGAGGGAATCTCCTTCCCAATCTCTGAGTAGTAGTAGAAGGAATTCTTTCTCCCCTGGACAGGTTTTCCTAACAAAGTAACCTGGAAAACTATGGCAATTAATCGGAGGAAATCCGTACCCCTCCCTCTCCCCCCACCTCTCCACTCCATACACAATTAGGTGGTGTAATGGAAAGTGTATAGACTTAGAATCAGGAGTCCTGAATTCTAGTCCCAGCCATGCCACTAATTAGTTTTAAGAGTTTGATTAAATCGCTTTTCCTCTTGGGGCCCAGCTCTCAGCTGCAAAATTGAAGCGAGGAGGTGGAAGAATGTGACTTCCAAGTTTCCTTCCAGGTCTGACATTTGAGATCACTGGCCAGAGGTCGTCCTTCAGTCCCAAGGCATTGCTCACCTCACCCTAGGTCAGCTGGGTTCCAGTTGCTGTAGATGCTCCATACATGCTAGTTGAATTTAATTTAATCCCAAGGAAAACCCCTGAGCTAAGCTGAGCTTGAGGGATGCGGGAACACTTTGATTCTCAGGTGGGCCCATCTGTTTTTCCCACTGAGAACTACTTTTCACCCAAAACAGTCGTTTAGACTCTAGAATAGTCTTCCCTTGGTTCTAGGATGCCTCCCCTATGCTGAAGACAATTCCTGGCCAGCCCCTTCTTAGGTAGATGGCCTGATGAGCTAACCCTTGGCCACCGCTTTCCCAGCCTCCTTTAATCTCTTTAGCCCACAGATCTTTTCCACAATCAGGTCAGGAGCCAGGCTAAGGGTAGAGCTTTCTGTCTGCCGCCTCGCCAGCTCCTGGCCCCCAGCTCACCCCAGCCCTTCCTGCCTGGCTCGGTAGCTGACCCCCGGTCCACGCCTCAGCCATTTCCCGTCTCGCCTGCCGCCATCCTCTTTTCCCCGCCCTCACTGTCTCTCCCAGCTTCACTCTCACTAGTCCCTCCTCCCCTCCCCATTCCAGCTTCTCCCCATTGGGATCCCTCCTGATCACTTAACCCAGTGAGCACAGGTTTGGGGTTTTTTTTGGGGGGGAGTGGGGCGGCGGAAGGGTAGGGAGAGGAGATCTTTGAGATTAAGGTCTATAGATGAAGCCCAGCTTACCCTCCCAGGCTGCCACAGGAGTTGGCAATGTCCTAGCGCAGGTGGGGAGGAGTCCTCCTTACCTCGGTCATCAGGCGGTCTGCACCACTATTCTCCTCATCCTTGAAGATGATGTCCGGGTTGTAGTTGGGGACCAGGTCCCGGAACCGCTCAGAGCCCCTTGCCACTCTCCCCTCAGCAGGTCCACTGGCGCCCAGGGTCCGCTCGGGCACGCTGGGCACAAATTGCTTGTAGAGCAACGGCACGAGCTGCTTGCGCACGTAGCGGCGCCGGCCAACCGGCCCCCGGCCCGGCCCGCAGCTCTGGGCGGGCAGCGCCAGAAGTGCCAAGCAGCACAGGGGCACCAGCCTGGCCGGCAGCGCCATGGATGCAGAGGACTCGGGCCAAAGGGAACGTTCTTGTCCTCACCAGCTCGCCCGTCAGTTGGGCATTTCCCCAGGCACCAGAGAGCGCAGCAGGCAGAGCTGCCCCCAGAGTGCCCTAGCGCTCTTGTGGCTCTGCGCACCTGGCTGCCGCTAGCTCTGCCTACATGCCCCCGGGGGCTCTGGAACCTGCTACTGACGGGCCATCATAGCAGGGAAGGGGGGTCGTGGGTGAGTGCCAGCCCAGCCTGGCTCTGCTGCCCGGCTCCGGCGCTGCCAGAACACCCCGGCTCCGCCTTAAGTGGCCCCTGGCCCCGCCCCCCGCCCTTCTCCCAGGACCGTCCCGCCCCCTCCCACCGGGGCGGGGGCTCTAGCCGGTCACCGCTGGTCCATTTCGCGACTGAAGCGTGTCCCATCCTGGAAACCAGGCAGGCACCTGTCTAAGAAATCCTAGTAGCTTTTCAGTCCTTAGCTGCCTGGATAAGCATCCTTCTACTTCCAAGCCTCAGCTTGGCACCAAACCACCCTCCTCTGATACTTGAATTGGATCTTTACTCTCCCAAAGCCTATCCTGGCAGGCCATTGTCCTCTGCTATCATCCAGGAAATATGGGTTCTAGTTTCTACCCAAGGCCAGTCAAGCCCTTTGGGCATACAACCAGAGACTTTCTTCTCTGTGGTCCTCCCAAAACCTCCCCCACTTTCATCTCTCCCTGCCAGTAGTAACCAGGACTGGAAGCGGTGGGTACCAGTGGACCTTTTTCTCTGGTAACTTTGCAGCCTTCTGCTGAGAGCTTCCCCCAGAATCAGGGACAGATCCTTGTAGTTATAATTTGGTTCTGGACTTAAAATGTCTGCCTCCTGTCTTGTCCTTGCCAGACACCCAATGGCTACTTCTTTTCAAATGTATAACCTGTCAACTGGAAGCTGCTGGAGGGCAGTGGGTACTTAAAGTCGTAGTCCTTAACAGGCTAACCGTCTCTTCCCTTTACTTTACCTTCCATCTAAGCACCTTTCTAGCTTTCTCCCTCTGGACCCCCTGGGGCTCTGCTTCCAACCACTCAGGTCTCATCTCAGAGGCTTTGAGCCTGCCATACTTCACTCACCAATTTACTATTGTTTAGAAATCACTTTTCTCGGGGCGCCTGGGTGGCTCCGTCATTGGGTGTCTGCCTTCGGCTTGGGTCATGGTCCCAGGTCTTGGGACGGAGCCCGGTATTGGGTTCCCTGGTCAGCGGGAGGCCTGCTTCTCCCTCTGCCACTCCCCCTGCTTGTGTTCCCTCTCTCTCTCTCTGTCAACTAACTAAATATATATATAAAAAATAGAAATCACTTTCTCAGGGGGCCTGGGTGGGCTCTGTTGGTTAAGCGTCTACCTTTGGCTCAGGTCATGATCCCAGGGTCCTGGGATCGAGCCAATAGATCAGGCTCCCTACTCCACATGGGGCCTGCTTCTCCCTCTCCCTCTGCCTGCTTCTTCCCTTGCTTGTGCTCTCTTTCTGTCAAATAAAATCTTTAAGAGAAATCACTCTAAGGCTTCCCTGATGTCCTGTCACTGCCCACCTGTTTCCCTGAGAACCAGGAATGAACTGCCAACCATTGTGGTGTTAGAATTATGTCACCCTTCCCGGAGTCCTGGGATTGAGTCCCGCGCATCAGGCTCCCAGCTCCATGGGGAGTCTGCTTCTCCCGCTGACCTTCTCCCCTCTCATGCTCTCTCTCAAATAAATAAATAAAATCTTTAAAATCCCCGCAGCTAAGTGCCTGGCCTATAGTAGGTGCTCAGCTAAATATTTGTAGCATCCACACTTTTTCGCTGTTCAATACTCCCCCCTCCCTCAGCTCCATGGCTAGCACTTAGAGCAACTTTGTGTACATTAGAAAAAAGTGTTCCTTCCTCAAGACACCTGCCATCTGCAAGAAAATAGTCATAACAACTATATATAAGACTACAAGGTGAACGGAAGAAGTTGCACAATGCACAACCTGTGTCACCTTGAGCAGAAATTTTGTCCATGCTCCCCAACACAGCGGGGGGCTCGCACAGTGTTCTAGGCACTGATAGCCTCTGGAAAGACGGAGTTATGTTCATTTCTCAGAACCACAAGCCCATGTCAATCAGCCTTCTTTTACTTTGGGTCCAACCCAAGTCAGGAAAGAAAGGGCTGAGGATGCTGTGTGCATACAGGGGGAAGTTATCCCATTCCTACAGCCATGCCCACCTACCCCAATAATCAAGGCACAGAAACAAGACATGAGTAAAAGGAAGAGTCAGGGGACCAGCCAGCCTTAAGTAAGGCTAAAGGAGGAGGAGCTTCCAACTGCCTAATTGTATGACCTAACACTAGACCCAAGTCCCTAAGAGGTACTAAGAATGCAGATGGAGGAAGAGGGAAAGGATGGTAGGCAGGATCTCTCTGTTCTTCTCAGCTGGTAGACTCAGAAGAGGTGGGAATAAGGCTGTTTAACAGACACAGAGACAGGCCCTTTAAAAAACCAAAGCAAACCCTGGGATCAACTTTATTGCTGATGGTTGTGGTCTCTTCTTCCCTATGCCCTTGTCTCTCTGATGGTCCAAAGCCCCTCCAGGATAGCACAGTGCTTAGGCTCTGCTGGGCCAGACACAAGGGAGACAATCTGCCTCCCAAGTCTGCCCCCGGCTCAGCTTCTCCCCTGTCCCCACCCCACCCTATTGCACATCAAATCATGTAAACATGGCTACGGGCATGGCCCTGAACAGCAGTGAGGCAGATTGATGTGTAAACAGATTTGGGACCAGGAGCCAGACGCAGTCACCCAGCCCCAGCCCGTGCTGAGGCCCACAGTTATGTTTGGAAAAGCAGGGGGGCCTGGTCCCAAACTCTGGCTCAGATTATGCAACAGTGCAGACAGCTCAGCTCCCCTCCACCGCCCTCTCAGATTCCAGGTCCTGAGGTCCACCCACCCCTGGGCGCCCCTCCAGGCCTGGGCAGCAGATGGCAGTGTCCGGTTTTTTCCCTCCCACCCCCAGCTGGAAGTCATTGGTGCTGGGTCTTCCGAGATGCCCGGGGAAAACCGGAGACAGGCAACGGCAATCTGTCCAGCCCTGGAGAAGAGGGAGGGTGGGCAGTCAAAAAAAGCAGGCCACAGGTCCTGTCTCAGGGATAAGACAACCAAGCCACAGAAGGGGCATATGAGGTACGTAACAAACAAAGCAAAGAGCATGCCATCTCTCCTGCCTGGATGACCCTGGTTCCAGAGGGCCCCTGGTTCCAGAGGGCCCCACCTGACAACCACCCCATTAGCCTGCGCCCCCACTTTCTCTCACCAAAGGCCCGGATCAGCTCTGCCCGCACGGCTGCAGTAAAGGTCTTCACCAGACAGAGAGTGGTGAGACCCGCGAAGGCTGCATTGTAGAGGAACACGATGTAGAAATTGCCCAGCCAGTTGAAGCGTCCAAAGTCACCCAGCAGGTCAAAGCGAGTGAGCCCTGAAGTATAAAGGCCGGTATGGGGAGCAGGCTCCCCAGCTCTTCCCTGGCTCAGAGCCCAGTTTTCTGCTGCCTCCTAGTGGCCACATCTCAAAACTGCAATTGATAGGTTGGCCTCTCCTATATGTATTCATTCATTCCTTCTTTCCAACTTGTTCTCAGAGGGAGTTATGGCTGTTGAAGAAAATGTCAGCAGCTAGGCTTGCTCCAACTTCCCTTCCAGAGTTCAGCATCTTCTCCTCCAGGAGGGCCCCCTCTGGCTCCATGTGTCCCAAGGAGGGACCTGGGCCCGCTACTTGTTCCTGGGCCAGGAACCTAAAAGCTGGTCACCCTATGTGGAGGCTAAGAGCTCCGACTCTGATCAGGCTGCTTTGGCTCAGATCCAAACTCCACCCCTAACTGTGTGATCTGCAGCAGATTCCATAAATTTCTGTGCCTCAGTTTAACTATAAAGTAGGGAAAATAATGGGACTGTGAGAATTAAATGAAACAACACATATAAAGCACTGTATGTGCCAGGCACTATTCTAACACTTGAGTCCTTAATCATCATTATAATGTCATCACGAGTCCAAATTTTGGGGCCATCCCCCACTTATATTCTTACCTGCAATCCAACCTAAAGGAACTAACTAGTGGACCCATAGCCTAGTTTCCTACTGAATCCCCATGGCCAAGCACAATGGTACGGCGGAGACAGTATGAACAGAAGACTCAAACAGAACTGATGTAAACACTAAATCATTTAGGATATGTGGTTCATGATGTGGTGAAGGGGGAACGCCCATACTACCCTGGGGGGAACTATTACACTTTTGAACATTTTTACCAGGCAATTCTAGATGATAGCTCTGGAGATGGGAGAAGGACCGAGTGTGTTTTTCATGTCCCAGAGTGTAGAAAAAGCACTGGACTGGTGTTTAAGAGACAAGGGTTCTAGCCTGACTTAGCCTTGCTTCAAGTGAGCTGTATAGCTAGGTAAGCTGATCAGCTTCCCTGTTTCTTGTCTTTATAAAATGAGAATGTTTATTCGAGGACCCAGCTCAGAGGAAGATTTGGGGGAAAGTGGAGCTTCTCCACAAAAAAAATGGAAGTAAATAGGGGAGGCTGTGGGATATAGCTAATGGAAAGGTATGAGCTTTGAAGCAGCACTATTCTGAAGCTCAACACAGGCATTTTATAGAGCCCTCAATTTCTCCATCTGTATAATGGGGATAATACCTCCTCATAGGTTTGTTGTAGCAATTAGAGAGAGCATGTATATAAAATGTATGCTTAGTATCAGTAGAAAAAGCCAATTCCCTTACCTCCTTTTGCTACTTACCCAGGGTTCGAGAAAAGACAGGAAGTGCTGAGCTTAGGACCAGGAGACAGACACAGTTCCCAATTATCTAGGTGGGAGTAAGGTAAGGGGAGGTGAGGAGAGCTGCTGGCACCTCGCACCCATGCACGCACCCGGGAGGCTTCCTTTATTCCCGCCCAGCTACCTGGGTCATGGCTGTGTCGTGCCATCTGGGCCGCAGACTCCGGAAGAATGGTGAGCTGTAGAATCCCACAACTGAGGATACCATCAGGTAACTGCCACGAGGTTAAGGAAGAACTGGCCAGCCCCTAAGGATGAATGCCTCATCTCAAAGGGAATGGACCTCTCCTCTAACCCTCCTAACCGTCCTTTCAAATAAAGTCTTTTCCTTCTTCCTGAACCCCACGGTGGGTGGAGATTTGCCCCCTTTCCCATCATTCCCACCACACCTCCCCACCACAGTCCCAGGAGACAGGTTCAGTGAACAGAGGTAATGGTGGGTTTCCAGAAGGATACAAGATGAGTACAACCTGAATGACGGCACCAAAGGAGCCCAGCTTGGAGAAGGAGACCTGGCCCAGGGAGGCATCCTGGGAGATAGAGTGGTGGAGTGATGGAGCACCCCCTACCAGGAACACCACCCAGCACCCAGCCTTCCCTCCGGCCTCAGCTTCTGTCTCTCACCCCAGCCTTTCTTAAGCCCTTATCCCCAAAAGATACACAGCCCAGTACCTGCATGCCCCGGGGCATGGCAGCCTCATCGATGAGCAGCTCCAGGATGTGGATGGCCACAATGAGTACAGAGAGGCCCTGTGGGAAACAAGTTCACGGACTCCCATTCCTGCCCCAGCCCGCAGCTGTATTCAGAGCTGAATGTTAAGAGCACACACTCTGGTCCAACATTTTGTTTCCACTAGCTGTGTGGGACCTCTTCAAGGTTATTGCTAGCAACAGAGCACCTTTGAGGGTACTGTAAGACACACCCTTTCGGGGTGGAAGGATTGCAAGAAGTTTGAATGGAAAAATGTACCTCCGCCGCCAGATCGATAAGACTTATTTCCAAATCCAGAACATGGCGAGTGGAGGGATGGACTGATTTCAACCCTTACTTTCACCCCAGAGAAAACCTGTGAAACTACTCAGTGGCCATGGATGACCTTAGGCAAACTCCTTTGCTCCTGTTTCTTCACCTACAAAATGGGGATCGGTGTGCTCAGTGCAGGGCAGGACACAAAGTAGGCAATCAGGGAGAGGCAACTACTATTACTGATGAGAACCAGGACCCTGCATCTCCTCCCTCTTCCCTGAGAAGACTTAAAGTACTCAAGAGCCTGCTATTCCTCACCTCCACCAGGAATGGGATACCTACCGTCAGCACCAGCAAGCACAGCATGGCCAGAGGGTAGCCCAGGTTCCGCTGCCAGGCTGAGGCCTTCCGCCGCTTCTCTGCACGGGGATGGAAAGCTGTTAGCAAGGGCCTAGAGTGACGGGCTACTCTCCCTGGGGAAACACAGGTATCCCGATCCCTACCAACCTACATACCCAGCAGGACCCTCTGTGTCTGCAGAGCCAGGACCTGTCTGTGCAGCAGCTCCATGTCCAAATGCAGCCAGCAGGAGGTGGGATCTGAGGGCAGAGAAGATGGGGCGGCCTCCCAGTCCTGCAGCCCCCGCCCAAGCCACAGCCCCCACCCCAGCTGGGGGGGAACCATGACTCACTGCAGATCCTGCGGGTTAAAGCTGCCTCCTCGAAGGCTGAGCAGTACAGCTGCTCCTCTAGGTCTTCTAGCAGCTGGGGACAGGGGAAAGGGAGGGGCTGACTATCAGGGGCTCTCTGATCCCGAGGGCCCCAGGAGACCCCTGCTCATCCCAGGCTCCACAGTCTCATTCACCACCCTGTGGCCAGAAGCTTTATCCAGGCCCCCCCAACTGCGTTTTGGTCTGCCTTGGATGTCTGGTGACCAGCTGCAGATGGTGGGGGTGAAGGGTACAGGGCCCAGCAAATGCTGTGGCCTTCCACAGGGTGTGTACTACACAACTGTACGGTAGCTTCACTGTTTGGCTCCGGCTTTGCAGGAATCAAAGGGCAAAGGGCACTACATACCCGAGGCTTGACCAGTAGCTTCCCAGTAACTGAGAACATGCGGGCGAGACCTAGTGGAGTACACACTGCAGGGACAGAAGCCGGTTACCTGCCAGACCCTTCTCTCCACCACTTCCCCTACCCACCCTCCCATTCCCTCTCCTTCTACCCTGGTTACTTTGATCCACAGACCTTGCCCATTCCCTCCAAGAACCTGAACACTCACCCAGGAGGAGCAGGACCCCAAGAAAGGAGATACAGGAGTAGAGGTAGGGGAGGTAGTACTCCCAGAAGTCTACGGGTAAAAAGAAGTATGTCAGTTTCTCTTCCTGGGGGCTGCCGGGCCTCAGAGACTAGCAAGGACACCACCCATAAGCCTACAAGGGTTAGGCAAGTAATGTGAATGAGGAAAGCTGGCCCAGTGTCAGCAGAAGAGGGAGAGTGGGGCTACAGCAAACTGGAGGGCCTAAGCCATATCTAAAGAACACAACTACAGGGGAGCTTGGGTGGCTCAGTCGGTTAAGCATCTGCCTTCGGCTCAGGTCATGATCCCAGGGTCCTGGGATCAAAGACTGCATCGGACTCCCTGCTCTGTGGGGAAACTGCTTCTCCCTCTCCCTCTGGCCCTGCCCCTGCATTCATGCTCTCTCTCTCTCTCTCACATAAATAAATAAAATCTTTACAAAATAAGATGGGGAAAAAAAAGAACACAGTTGCTATTAGGCCCAGGCCCTGGGGTCTAGTGTGGCCGGATCCTCAACCTTGTCAGGCAAAACCACAAATCTGGATATTAATGTGAAATCTCTCAACTTTTGCATGTCAGCAACTGACTCATTTATAATCTTAATCATTGCATGGGCCCCATGGATCATTTCTGCAGGTTGGACTTGGCCTGATGTCCATCAGTTTGAAACTTCAGTTGAAGGAACACGGTCCCAACCTTCCCCACCTTAGAGGGATACAGTTGTTTCAGGCAGGGAACCCATCAGCCAACTGCAGAGCCACTCGGCCTGGAGGGAGGGGAGGAAGCCAGCCCTCTCACCATAGAGTGACTCCCTGCTGGCCTTGTTGTTGTCCACGATGGCCGATGCCACCCATACCATGCCCAGCACCAGTAGGGTGAGGAGCATCAACATCACCACCGTCTCATAGACCCGGCCCAGGACACCCTATAGGAGGAGGCAACACGTAAGGGGCAGGATCAACATCTGGGGAAGGAAGGAGACATGGGATGGCAGCCTGGCTGGGGAAACCAGAGGGCTGGATTCAGGAGACAGGGAGGGCGTCTCCCTCTTATTCCGCCAAATCGCTCCGTCCTCCTCCCGTACACCTAGGGCCATTCCTTATACCGGACGCACTTCATGGGCAACCCCTCTCCCCAGATCCCTTCCCCACCCTGCCTTGCCGTGGGAGGCTGACCCTGGAGGGCTGCATCACACAAGCTCTCTGCCCTCTGGTTCAGTTTGCCCAGTGAGGACAGGCAGGAGAGTGGAACGTAGGAAGACAAAGGAATCAGGGTAGTTCTTTAGTTTCCTTCAACCTCTGTCACCATGGTTTTGGCAGTAGCTGTGAAGCATCCCCCAAGCTTCAACTATCAGCGGGTTCCAGAAACTATTTCCTCTCTTTGCTCCCACAGGCCTAGGGGTGCTAATGACTTCCTGCTGACAGTAGCACCTCAAATTCCTTGTTGATCCCCTTAGCTCTGACTAAACCTCTGCAAATAGCCTTTGTTAAAATCTCTTCAGCAGGGCGCATGGGTGGCTCAGTCAGTTAAGCAGTCGACTCTTCCTTTCAGCTCACGTCATGACCTCGGGGTTGTGAGGCTGAGCCCCATGTCAGGCTCGGCGCTGGGTGTGGAGCCTGCTTAAGACTGTCTCTCCCTCTGCCCCTTCCCCTCTAAAACAAACAAACAAATAAATAAATAACATAAAATAAATCTCTTCAGTTGAACCATCTGAGTAGAATTCTGTTTCCTGCCTAGATTGATTGATATATTCCCCCACTCACCTTTCTGGAGCCAGCGAAGCCCTCAGACTCAGTGAAGAAGTATGCAAAGGGCATGAGGAAGATGAGGGACAGGTTGGAGAAGAGAAAAACAAGGTTCCAGAGGCCTAGAGCAAAAAAGGAAAAGCAGAGGTGGTCAGTGTAGGGGAGCGAGGGGACGACTTATGGGGGACTGACCATGTGGTGGAGGAGGGGGCAAGGACGGGGTGACACAGGGCTCATTAGCTGAGCTTGCCCGTGTCTGCATGAACCTGGTCTGTTCCCTATCACCACCCCAAGTTGCAACCAGAGCCACGTACCATGGATGAGGGAGCCATTGAGCCACTGGATGTAGTAGTTCCGAGGCAGTGAGAGGAGCACCTCGTTGCTGATGATGGAGAAGGGCAGGAGCAGGACAGCACCCAGGGCGACCGCCAGCGTAAAGGTGCAGAGCTCGAGCCTGGGCAGAGAATGGGTAGTGCCCTTGCTTAGCTCAGACACTCACTTCCTGGGCCCAGGAAGCCCTGCTCATCCCCCTGGGCGCCTACGGCTTCTCCTGGAACTACCTGTAGCAGCGACAGACTGAGGGAAGGAGCCATCCAGCTGAGGCTCTACCGACTGCCCCTCAAACTCCCCCTCCAGGGAAGTCTTGGCACAAGGGACGGGCATACCTTAGGCATTCATGTCATGGGCCATGACACTTGCCCAGTCTGTCCCCAGGAATGTGGTCCTCCTACACATGCCTGCTAGGTGCAGTAGGCATGCCAAGCTAAGCGGCTTGTCTTCTCTTCTCTGCTCAGAGATAGGGGTTTCTGAGCTTGCCTTCTCCAGCCCAAATAAGAGCAGGGTCACCCCATATGGGTAGGCCCTGCACGAAGGCACCAGGCAAAGGGGGAAAAGAAGGACCTGAAACCCAGCTTCATAGCCAAGGCCTGTGTCCACGGCTGCCTCAGGTGAAAAGAAGAGACGTTTTTACTTAGTTGGCCCACCAAGGGGCGAAGGTTG
Organism: Potos flavus; assembly: GCA_028534135.1. NCBI lineage: Eukaryota > Metazoa > Chordata > Mammalia > Carnivora > Procyonidae > Potos > Potos flavus. Next base: position 57,520,693 of record CM052897.1, on the reverse strand, counting down.
CCTTCTTTTAATCTGTTGACTGGAGGGGGAGGGGTCGTCTCTGTATTTTCCCTGTAAGGGCTAAAGAATAACAACAGCCCGGAGCAAGGGCCATCCTGTCAGAACCAAGCCCCCCCTGCCCTTGAGGGTTCCACCTTCCAGAGCCCCTGCTCTAGTCCATCGGTCTACATCCCTACCCCACTCCTTTCCCAATGACCGCAGGGAAGCGAAGCCAAGCTGGAACCATTTCTGGTGACTCAGGCCCCAGCTCACAGTTCCTGGCCAAGAGGCTCCCAGAAATTCCTGGCCTAACCAGGGAGACAGGAACAACAACTTTTCCAAGCGTCCCCAGGGTGACGTAAAGCCGGAAGAAGCCAGAAATGGGGTGGAAGCAGGAACCCTCTCTTCACTGTATGACACCCCACTCTCCCCCCAGCTCCAGGAGTCTCACTAGATCCCAGCTTCTAAAGGCTCCTAGTGCCAGAAGCTGGGGCAGCAACACTTACGCAATCTTGTTGACTGTGGCATCTTCATCGTCCACTACGAGAGAGAGAGAGAGAGAGAGAGAGAGAGAGAGAGAGAGAGAGACAGGCATGAGGAAGAGTCGAGACATCAGTGGGCAGCTCTGGGGACCATCCGTGCTGCCGTGTGCCCTCCTGCCACCTCCATGCCCCTTGAAGAAAGGTCTGGGCCACACAGTCAGAGCTGGCCTGAGGCTCTGGGAGAGTTCACACTGTGAACCCCACAACCTGTTCTCTGGCCAAGGTGGCAGCTTAAAGATGTGTGGTCCCAGGTGGAAAGAGTACGGGCCAAAATTCTCTCACTTCCCTCCCTCCCCATGATCTCTCTCTTTGCAGGTTCCTCTTTGTAAGCTGAAAATATCAGAAACAACCAGTCTGGGAGGCTGATGACATCGGTGGCTGTGGGCAGCAAAGGGAAATGAGGCAGGTGGGCGGGGGAGTGGGATTCACAGGGAAAGTCCTCGGGAGAATTATACTGAGGACTAGCTGCCTTCTTGGGTGGGGGTTCATAAAGCCTTCCGGAGGGGAGGAAAGACTAGGGCCAGGACAGGATGATCTGGACAGGCTCGCGCTAGGAACTGGGGCAAATGTGTCCCCCAAATCGCACAATGCCTACAGGAGGAAGGCTCCAATCTGAGCACATTTACTCTCTCTATAAAGAGAAAGGCCACCAGGGGTGCCTGGATGGCTCAGTGGGTTAAAACCTCTGCCTTCTGCTCAGGTCATGATCTCAGGGTCTTGGGATCAAGCCCCGCATAGGGCTCTCTGCTCAGCGGGGAGCCTGCTTCCCCCTCTCTCTCTGCCTGCCTCTCTGCCTACTTGTGATCTCTCTCTCTGTCAAATAAATAAATAAAATCTTTAAACAAAAAAAAAAAAAAAAGAGAGAGAAAGGCCACCATCACCAGGTACTGGGGTCCCCAGTGGTCAGGTCAGGGACCACACCCAGTGTTCTCTGTCCCTGGGTGTGAGTGCACTAGTTGAGGACAGAGCTTGTCCCCATGATTACACTGTCCATTTTAGGTTCCCAGAAGGCTCTCATGTTAACCATCTCACACAAGATCAGTGAACTGGTTAGAGACTGTTAGGCCCATTCTGTAGAGGATGGAACTGAGGGTCAGGGAAGTTCCATGACTTGCCCAGGGGCTATATTAGTTGCAGACCCTTCTAGACTTTCCACTATACCACCTTGCCCCGGCCTGTGGCAGAAGCGAAGCAGAAGAGCCAAAGGCTCCAGAACAGCCGCCTTTCCTTTCCCAGCAGGCACCTCGGGCCCACTCCCCTGAGGTTGGCCCCATGGCAACAGGAACGCCGGCAGAGAGCAGGGAAAACGGAGGGCAGTCCCAGGTACCTGTGGTGAACTCAGCAGGCTTCTTGAAGTGGGTCAGGGCGATGTGGCAGAGGATGTAGAGTGTCGCAAACAGAAGTGTTGAGATCTGTGGCAGAGTGTGAGCTGGGATGAGAAGCTCTTATCTCTAGCACATTCCAGAGCCCCGCTGGCCTCTCTGTTAATTCTATGGAGTCACTTTCCCAAAACAAGGCTCCACACTTCTAGGGGTTCCATCTTTCTCCCCAGCATTTCCTTCTAGTCAGGGCCCTCAGGGGCCTCTAAGAAGCACCAGACAGAAGATGGGGAAACAGCACTACGTCCTGCCCTATGAAGCTTTGCCTGGGAGAAAACAGCTTCAGCTGAACCCTGATTGGTAAATAGAGAAAAATCCTAGAGATGCACACACACACATACCTGAAATGGAACACAGAACCAGAGGGAATTTACTCCTAGCACATTATTGAAAAGGGAAGCAGGTTTCAGGGAAGAAGGGGATGCTTGCATTGTCCTGACATTCTGCTCCTCCTCCCATTCCTCCCTTGCCCCTGCTGCTACTTTGACCCAAGCTCCAGGCGAGAACAAGTTAAGAATCATGTTCCCAGGGGCGCCTGGGTGGCTCAGTCGTTAAGCGTCTGCCTTCGGCTCAGGTCATGATCCCAGGGTTCTGGGATTGAGCCCTGCATCGGGACTCCCTGCTCGGCAGGAAGCCTGCTTCTCCTTCTCCCACTCCCCCTACTTGTGTTTCCCTCTCTCGCTGTGTTTCTCTCTGTCAAATAAATAAAATCTCAAAAAAAAAAAAAAAAAAAAAAAGAATCATGTTCCTAGACTAAGTCAGAATTTCTAGGGGTGCCTGGGTGGCTCAGTCGGTTGGGTGCCTGCCTTTGGCTCAGGTCATGATCTCAGGGTCCTGGGATCAAGACCCGTATGGGGCTCCCCACTCTGTGGGGAGTCTGCTTTTCCCTCTCCCACTGCCTCTCTCCCCAGCTCTCTCGCTCTCTCTCAAATAAATAAATAAAATCTAAAAAAAAACAAAAAACAAAAAAGGAATTTCTACTCTGTGTTTATTCAGGGGCCCTAGAAGATCAGGTCTGCTCTGGGCCAAACCAGAGCCTCATTGAATCCCCCGCCCCTGAGAGTAGACCTTAGTTGGGGCCCAACATCTACAATCTACAATGTTTCTAGAGCCGCATCAGCTCCTTTAAAGGCTGTCAATTCCTGGTCCCTATTAAGTGACTTCCGCTTCCAGAGCCAGGCCGTCCCATGTCCCTGGGCAACTGGCCTTCCAATCCACAGTCACGGCTAGACTGGGCCAGGTTAGTCTGCACGTGTGTGTATCCCTACCCTGCCCCAGGTAAACTGCTGCCCAAGGGAGGAGCCTCTGGTCAGCCTGGCCCTACAATCAGTGCCAGAGAGTCTTGAGATATTATTGCATGTATTTTTATTTTTTTAATTAATTAAGTAATCTCTACACCCAACATGGGGTTTGAACTCAGGACTCCGAGATTAAGAGTTGCACACCCTTCCAACTGAGCCAGCCAGGCACCCCGCCATGTTATTGCATTTAAAGTAAGCCAAGGGGCGCCTGGGTGGCTCAGTGGGTTAAAGCCTCTGCCTTCGGCTCGGGTCCTGGGATCGAGCCCCGCATCAGGCTCTCTCTCATGGGAAGCCTGCTTCCCCCTCTCTCTGCCTACTTGTGATTGCTCTCTCTGTCAAATAAATAAATAAAATCTTTAAAAAAAAATAAAAATAAAAAAATAATAAAGTAAGCTGAGAGGGGCGCCTGGGTAGCTCAGTCGGTTAAGTTTCTGCCTTTGGCTCAGGTGATGATCCCAGGGTCCTGGGATCCAGCCCTGAGCCTCCACAGTGGGCTCCCTGCTCAGCGGGGAGCCTGCTTCTGCCTCTCCTCTGCCCCTCTCCATCCCTGCTCCTCCTTTCTGTCTCTCGCTCTCTCTCATTCAAATAAATACATAAAATCTTTTTAAAAAATGAATAAAGTAAGCTAAGAAAGCAGGATCAGTCTCCTGGGTCCTCCAGTCTCCAAGAGGAGCAGACCCCACAAGGAATCTGCACACACGTATCTATCTATACATGGAAGGAAGAAGTCAAAGAGACCCAGGGAGAGTGATGGGTCTAGAACAAAATTTTAGCTTTTAACATTAAGGAAGTGGAGTAGAATGAGTTACTCAGATTGTACTGAAGATTTTCTACTGCCTAGTGCTCCGTCTGCCCTTGGGCTTGCGTAATCGCCAGGAAGGTGGGAGGGCTCAAAAGGTCAGGCTGGAGTTCCACGCAGTTCCAGCAGAGGCTAGGTCATTCTCTAGAGCAGGAGATGGGAGCCAGGTGGGGGAGGCACCAGAAGTCTACAGGCTGCCCTTGGCCAGCACTGATGTCCTCAGCTAATAGGACTAAAGAATGGGGGAGACATCTAGGAGGCTGCTTCTCTGTCCAAGGTCTCATCCCTCCCTGTTCTCTAGGAATGTGGGCCTCTGTCCCTACAATGTTTCAAGGCCTGGACGTGTCTCCACCGCATGCCCAACCTCACCATGTGGGACTATCCACTAACGATCACACAAGAAAAGTCGATCTGGAGTTCCACATATGGACGGATACATTCCCTACTTTTCAGTCCCCACAGATAAGAGCAGACCTAGTTATGTGGTGGCTCACTTTGCCCCTCCTCCAGTCTGCGGCTTCCCAGAGCAGACTGAGAAAAATAAAGGATGACCCCATCAGTGGGTCCCTCTACTCATTAACACTTCTGTTCTTCCAAACCTTTCCTTTTTGCCTTCCATTTAGTGTTTGGGGGTGAGAGCTACTCTGGGGAACTCTGAGGAAAGAGACAGGGAAGAGATGAGAATTGAAAGCAGGCCTGAGGAAGCTGCAGCTCCCTAAGTCCCCCTGGGGTTCCCCTGGGGCCCAGAAACGAGGAGTTCATCCCTGTACGGCAGGTTCAGCTGTCGCTCAAGGTGGCGGTGGGGGAGTAGGGAACCCAGCCTGCTGCCCTCTGGAGCACCGGGGAGGAGGGGCACCACTCACAGGGGAAATCCCTGAATGGCTGGGGAGCTAGAAACCTC
>CM052897.1:57473115-57515292 GCA_028534135.1 Potos flavus | reverse complement strand
GACCAAGAGCGCTTAGTCACAGCTTCCTCCTTTGAAGACAAAGATAGGGAGGCCATTCATCCAGTGCTCAGGCCTCAGAATTCCATTTTAGACGAGGCGGCCAGATTTCCGGGCAGCTACCATCGCAGGAAGCACGTGGCCAGAACAGTGCAGAGGAAATGTCTGGCCGCAGGGAAAAAGGGCGGGGCTTTGCGGCATAGGATGAATGAGCAATTCAGGGTGTGCGCGCGTCCGCGCCCCTCTGCGGCCACCGGGGCCGCGCAGCTGCAGAGACGCGCAGCGGCCACGTCTGCAGAGGCGCCTGCCATGGCCAACCATCTTCTGCTCCCCCAGGCGTTGGCCTCAGCCCAGCACCTTCACATCTGTCAGGGCACAGCACGGGATTATCGGCGGCCCAGATCTGGACCAAGATCCGATTTCTGTCCCCTCAAAAATCCCTCACCGCCACCACCTGCTCCTACGCGCATTCCTAATTTAGACCAAGGAAAGACAGATGGCCTCTAGAACCTGTTGGGAGCTAATTGTCCTAATACTCTGGCGTAGTGCAGCACACTCACAAAGAGCTGTTCTCCACATTCACTTATCGCTCTCGTTAAAAAAACAACCAACAAAACCCCCCCAAAACTCAGGCTGAGACACGCCCTACAGCTGTAGACCCGCAGCGCCCCCGCGCGCACGCGCAGACTGCAGGGGCGGTCTCCCGCCGCTCCCTGGCGGGAAGGTAACGGTCGCGCCTGCGCTTTTGTGTCGGGCTCCTTCCCGCCTCCGCGCTTCTGGCAGAGGAGGAAGTGAGGGCGTGGAAAGCCCGCGCGCGCGCGCCCGCCAAAAGCGGGGGAAGGAAAGGGGGATGGGAACGCGCGGGAAAGACTAGGGTCTCGGGTCGCCGCGGCCACGAGGTAAGGGCTGATTGGGAGCCCCAACCACGGTGTGGTGAGCTGGCGCCCGGCCATGCCCTCCCCGAGTCCGAGAAGAAAACGCGGCGGCCCGCATTCCGGACTCCAACCATTCTCACTACTCCCACCCTCGCCTCTCGCCTCGCTTTTCGCCTTCCCAAACCAGAGCGCTGATCCCTGACTAGCGGCCCCCGCGAGACCGCCCGGCTCGCTTCTCCCGGTTTTCCAGAGCGAGGGCGGCGCCCCGAGCGGCCCACTCACCATGGTGGCTACGAGTTAGCAGGCGACAGGAGCAGACACCGCGTCCCGGTTACCGTCCCCGACAAGCTAAGAGTCGAGGTAAGTAACGCACTGAGGCGGGGGCGGTGCTGGAGCCACTTAAGTAGCGGTCCGGGGAGGGGCGGACGGGCCCAGGCGGTGCCACGGCCGCGGGCCCCTCCCCCGGCCCGGCGCGCCCACTCGGCAGCCGGCTTGGCCGCCGCAGAGGCGGGCTCCTGTCCCAGAGCCCCCTCCCCGCGCCGGCCCTGCCGGGCGGGGTCCGCCGCGCCTGCGGACAGCGAGCTCGGGTGCTGCAGTCTGCGGCGCATGGCCGCCAGGGCCTGGGCGGGGGGCGGGCGCAGGTTCGGAAAGCAACCAACATGGGAACGGGAAAGGAGACTTGCTTTAATTTGGACGAACTCTAAGACTTAAGAAGTCCGTCCCGTTTTAAAGATGAAGCACCATGAGATGCAGAAAATTCTGGTCTGGATAGTTCAGCTGATTATTTTCATGTTGCCACAATTTGTCAGTGAGTTTTGCCTTTTTCTTTTCTCAGTTCCTTTAAAGGCAGTGCGTTCTTTACTTACCCGATAATGTGGAGGATGCAAGGTTTAGAAAACAGACTAGTTTTATTTGGTTTATTGTAATGACTTGTTCGTTAAACTAAGGTGCCAGAGGTTGGAAGCAAAAGTATTTCAATCATTCAAAGAGTAGTACCTAAGCATGGATCATCAAAGCTGTTAAAAGGCCCCACTAGGCCCCATTTGTAGACATAACCAACAACTTTATGGAATAGTTCCAGGGGCTTTTAAAAAGGGGGATTCAAAGATACATTTCGAATTTGGTAGCTGAATTGTAGAAGTGAGGACAGAAACTTGGGTAGTGAGGAAATTGACGCTGAAGGGTATTAGGAAGTAGGGAATCCTTGTTTTATATAGAGCTTTGTAAAACTCTATATAATAACTGCTTTCTGTTATGTCAAGATAGATCAATTGGTTATAGCCTCCTTCTAGGAGACCCAGATTATAGTGAATACCCTCCTCCCTATCTCTGCCTTTCAGGAGACTCTATTCCAAGATCATAAACTATGTAAACCCTTGGAAATGCATGAAGTGGTTAGTTAGGGTTAAAGTGTGGCTTTAAAATGGTCCTAGCAGAAACCTATTGTTGTTACACTATTCAAAATATCCTCCCAGTGATAGTATGTAACAAAAAAGTAAATGTAAAACTAACAGTTCACAGTTCATATTCAGTTATTATCTTGCTCATATAAGGTAAGGGCTTCACCCCTTCATATCACACAAATAACAGATTTACACTGTTAATATGTGTGTGTAGTTTGTAAGGATATGTATGTGTATACACACACACATATTTTTACTTTCTTGTATATGTAAAAATTTCCACTCATATGAACCTGGAATACAAATAAGAAGGTTTCCTTTTATTTCTAATAAATATATTTTTCGTAATCCTTTTTTTCTCGGTACAATGATTTTCTGTTAAAAGGTTTTCAACTCAAGATCCAAATTTGCACATATTTTCCAAACTAGGTTACTGGGGACAGGAGTATATTTGAGTATCATCTCACTTATTCTTAAAGAAGATGGGAAATAATTAGTTTGTCTGGACCAGAAAATGAATGTTAGGGAACCACCCTGCTTAACTCCATTTTGCTGTCTGCTCTGGATGAAAGCCTGTAGAAGCGGGCACCTCCCTCCTTCTAGCTCTCTGCAGAACCTTAGAGCTTTCACTGCAGAGATTTGCTCCTGTGGGCCTGTATGTCTCCCCAGATACCTCCCTAAAATCATTAGCTTTGCTAGCCTTGTTTCTGTGAATTCCCCTGTTGTGAATGAGGAAGTATTTGAGGGTTTTTTGGTCCCTGATGACACCTTAGTTTTCAGAGAGTAATTTAGATCCAAAATGGACTTTTAAATATAATCTAGTCTTGTATCTTTATGCCAGAAAAATACTGAATAGTGGTAAGTTTATTTCGCTACCTCTTTAGTACCTGAGAGGGAAGGCTGACATTTTTTTTTCTTTTTTATCCACATTTTACATAGGTTTTTTTGCTTATATATAAGATGCATATACTTTGTATATATTTAACAACTAAATAGTAGTTATCTATTCCTGGAATATAAACACAGTATTATCCACTGTCTTAACATTTTAACTGATTATTAGATCTTTGTTTTGTTGGACTGTTACAGGGTATGTAACTATTTCTTTTAAGTCTTTGGTGTAATGGGAAACCCTGTGTTGCTATTTGAGCCACTCCCATTTTCGCTACTTAATATTGTGGCCGTTTGCTACTGTTCTATGCAGTCAGGAACATTTCTAATAGTTCCATATTGTGGTTTAGACACAGTAGTTCACAGCATATTTTGTTCCTTGAAACAGCTCTGCAGGGAAAGACAGAAATAAGTAGCAATAACTTACCAAACATCAACTATTTTCAAATATTTGATCTTTTATTCTTATTTATTGCAGTGTTGTAAATTTACATATGCTATTTTGTGTTCTGTCTCTCTTCCCCCCATCCCCCACCCCCACTCCCACAGGTAGATGGTATAGGGGCAAGAAAATGGGTTTTGGTTTCAGATAGTACTAGATGCAATTTTTTTTTCAATTAATTTAATTTAATTTTTTCAGTGTTCCAACATTCATTATTCATGTACCACACCCAGTGTTCCATGCAATATGTGCCCTCCTCAATACCCACCACCAGGCTCACCCAACCCCCACCCCTCTCCCATCCAAAACCCTCAGTTTGTTTCTCAGAGTCCATAGTCTTTCATGGTTCATCTCTCCCTCCAATTTCCCCCAAACTAGATGCAACTTTAACTTTGTCAGTTAATAGCAGTATGACTTTAGACCCTTAATTATCTTTCTCCAGCTTCATTTATAAATGGGAATCAGTGAATTTGAATCATCTTTTTCTCATAATGTCACATTCAAACCCATTAGTAAATTTTATCAGTTTTATCTTGAAAATATGGTCATCATTTTTTATCACATCCCCTTATTTCATAGCATTTATAGAACCTAAAATTACCTTGTTTGTATATTTATTACTTGTTTAAAATTTCTCCCTAATTACATGCAAGCTCCATATCTTTTTGCGGATGCCAATCTTGGTTACCTTCTTCCATTCTTCTTTGCCAAGATAACCTCTCTTTCTCTCTCTCTCTCTCTGTCTCTTTTTAAAGGATATTTATGTGCTCAATCCCAGGGGATAAATCAAGGGAACCCTATTTCCCTTTGCCAGATTTTTACTTGCTTTTTTAGTCTTCTTCATAATTGGACCTAGTTTTGGGAAGTTGGCTAGGGTATTTCTGCAAATGGATTTGAAAGAGGACTTCAGCTACCGCCATTTTGACCTCAGTCTGTACTTTCTAAGTGATTAACTTCTTTTTTCCAAACTTATCTCTCTCTCTCTCTCTCTCTCTCTCTCTCTGTTTTTAGGATTTTATTTTTAAGTAATCTCTACACCCAATGTAGGGCTCAAATTTACAACTCTAAGATCAAGAGTCACAGCCAGCCAGGCGGCCCGTACCAGACTTATCTCTTTTTTTTTTTTTTTTTAAGATTTATTTATTTATTTATTTAATTGACAGAGAGAGAGAGAGAGAGAGATCACAAGCAGGCAGAGAGGCAGGCAGAGGGGGACGGGGGAAGCAGACTCCCCGCTGAGCAGAGAGCCTGATGCAGGGCTCGATCCCAGGACCCTGAGATCATGACCTGAGCCAAAGGCAGAGGCTTTAACCCACTGAGCCACCCAGGAGCCCCCAAACTTATCTCTTAACTCAGGCGAAAGACCTTGTGGGCAAAGCATCCCCTGATGGCAACCCAGACTACCCCTTTGAGCAATAAGGACTGCCCTGAGCCAGCAAGACCCCTCATGACTGACCCTAAGACAACGATCAGTTTAACCTTCACTGCCTACCTGCATGTACCCACCAACCTTTGCTCCACATTTTCCTTATATATACCTGGAAGTATTTTCGACACTTTGGAGTCAGTCTTTGAGATGTTGGTCTGCTGTCTTCCTGGTGTTGGCCTCACTGAAATAAATTCCTTTCTTGTTTCACCAACTCTCTTTTCCCTCCCTTTGGATTTTGTCAGTGATGAGTGACTGAACCTGATCTTTTTGGGACCCCCAGAGCCAGATGCTCTTGTACTCCTGTGCCCCAGCTACAGTTTCCCTCCCTGATCAAAAGAGATTGCACCCTTGAGGACTTTTTGTTTCACTCCTTCCTCTTCCTTTCTGCTTTTGGAAATGTTCTGTGAAGGTGTGATGCCTATAGCCAATTTAAGATTTTCAGGGTCTTAATATAAAGAGAATCAAAGAGATGAGAACTTGGTACTCTGGCACTGTGAAGCTGATGAGCCAACCTTAAAACCAGATACCTCCAGATTTAATTTATTAATTTATTAAAATATTTTATTTATTTATTTTAGAGAGCATGTGCACGCTCGCACAGGGGGCGTGAGCAGAGGGGGGAGATGGAGGGTGAAAGAATCTGAAGCAGAACCAACCAACCCCTCCTCCCCATCTACCCCACCTCCCATACGCAAGGCTGGATCCCATGACCCTGAGACCATGACCTGAGCTGAAACCAAGAGTCAAGAGTTGGTCCTCAACAGACTGAGCCACCTAGGGGCCCAAGATTTATTATTACAGGAAGTGCCTAATATGTCATGTGTTGTTGAATGTCAGACTTGGCGATTGATTGGATACAGGATTTGAAGGAAACTGAGCAGTGGAGGTTAATTTTTAGTTTTGGGGTTTAAATAGCTAATTGAATGGTGGTGTTTTTTTTACTGATATCAATACTGAAGGAAGAAGTGGGTGGGAACTGAAGAAGGGACACAGGAGAAGCTAACAATTCAGCTTTTGACATGTCCTGAGGTTTAAGTGTCTGTGGTACATGTACCTGGAGATGTCCATTAGTAAGTCATATATGCAGATATGGAGAGAGGAGAGGGATACAGATTTGAGGGTCTTCAGCATAAAGATGATAAGTTAACGATGGAGATAGTTAAGACCACTAAGGGGGAATGCATAGAGCTTGGAGAGTGGTGGTCTTAGTAGAGAACCTGGCCTTAGTAGGGAATCTGAAGAATGGTCGTATTTAAAGTAGAAAAAAGAACCTATAAAAGAAGTCTGAGAAGGAATGATCAGAGAAGGAGAACTGGGGGTCTCACAGTCCAAGGAAAGAGAGAGTTCCCTGAAGGAGAAGTGGCACAACGCCAAATGCTGTAGAGAAGTTAAGCAGGGTAAAGACTGGAAAGTGTTCATTGTCTGTATATAGAAAACAATATCTAATTTTATTTATTTATTGGACAAATATTTATTGAGAGCTTATGATGCAAATACTACTTTTAAGTGTTGGGTAGATATAACAATGAACAAAATATGTCCTTCCTCTCATGGAATTTATATTTTAGTAAAGGAGAAAGAAAATAAATATATAACAAAGAGATGTGAAATATAATGTCAGGTGCTTTTGGGTGCTATGAAGAAAAATAAAGTGTGGAAAAGAGATTAAAGTTACAGAGGAAGGCTATTTTAGATCAAGTGATCTGAGAAGGCCTCTCTGGGGAGGTAGCTATTTGAACAAAGACCTGAATTAGGTGGTAGAGTGGACATTTCAAGCAAAGGGACATCAAGTACAAAAGCCTGAGGTTGAGAGTATATGTCTTTTTCAAAGCAATATTAATAAAGTCAGTGAGATAAGAGCAGAGGAAGTGAGGGAGAGGGTATTATGAAATGAGACTGATCTCATACTAGAAGTACCAGTGTCTAGATCACATAAGTGTCTTTCTTATTAGTCATGGGAAGACTGTGTTTTATTCTAAAATCAGGGAAGCCATTACATAGTTTTGAGCAAAGATGTGACATATTCTATTTTGAGATTTTATTTTATTTATTTTTTATTTTTTAAGATTTTATTTATTTATTTGACAGAGAGAGAGATCACAAGCAGGCAGAGAGGCAGGCAGAGAGAGAGGGGGAAGCGGGCTCCCTGCTGAGCAGAGAGCCCGATGCGGGGCTCGATCCCAGGACCCTGAGACCATGACCCGAGCTGAAGGCAGAGGCTTTAACCCACTGAGCTACTCAGGCGCCCCTGTTTTGAGATTTTAAAAGGATTGTCTAGCCGTTATGAGAATAAACTATAAGAGGTTAAGAGTGGAATAGGAAATATGAGTTGGAAGGGAATTGTAGTAATGCAGATAAGAGGTTATAGTTAGTTGGACCAGGGTGGATTAGTGGTGGAGGTGGTAAAAGGAGGTCAGTGTATGGATATATTTTTGAAGGTAGTACTGGTAGGATTTATTAATGCATGGAATGTAGAGTGAGAAAGAAAGAGAGGAGTCAAACATGATCCTAAAGTTTTTGGCCTGAGCAACCATGGGGAATCCTGAAGGAGGAACAGTTTTAAGGAAATGGAGGGAATCAGAAGTTCAGTTTCGGATATGTTAAGTTTGAGATGTAGGGTATTAGTCATTTAAGTAGAAATGATTAGGCAGTAGGCTAAAGTGTAGAGAAGTCATACTGGAGATAAGTTTAGGAGTCATCAGCATAGAAACTGGGTAACATCACCTAGGAAGAAAGTGTAGATTAAAAGAGACCAAAGATTGAACCCTGGAGCACTTCAGCTTTTAAAAATTAGGAAGTGGATCCTGTAGTCAAAGTGAGAAGGAGCAGCCAGTGGTGTAAGAAGAAAAACATGGGGAGTGTGGTGTCCTGGAAACCAAGTGATGAAAATGTTCCAAGCAGGAAAGTGATATCTGTGTCCAATTCTTTTTTTTTTTAAGATTTTATTTATTTATTTATTTATTTATTTGACAGAGAGAGAGAGACAGAGAGAGAGGGAACACAAGCAGGGGGAGTGGGAGAGGGAGAAGCAGGCTCCATCCCTGGACCCTGGAATCATGACCTGAGCCGGAGGCAGATGCTTAACAACTGAGCCACTCAGTCGCCCCCAAAGGGAAGATTTTTTTAAAAAGATGGGAGATATTTTAGCATGTTTGTTTGCTAGTGAGAATTAACAAAAGGGAGGGGAAATTTTATGATATGAGGAAAAGGGAATAAATTCAGGAGCAAAGTTTTAGAATAGTGAAATGGGAAGGGATTCAGTGCACCACTGGAAGGGTTAACCTTGGAGAGGAGAATGATAGTTTAGCCATTGACACATAGGAGGAAGCTAGAGGATGAGTACAGATTCAAATTGGCAGTTAGATTTGGTCGGGAACGTTGGAATTTCTCTTTTCGTTGCTTTTTTCTTCTAGTGAAATAGGAAAATAGGTAATTTGTCCTTATTCTCTCCGTTTGTTTCTTTTCTTTTCTTCTCTTTTCTTTTTTTTGGGAGGGAGAGAAAAGGGTGGGGAGTGGCAGAGGGAGAGGGAGAGAAAGAATCTTAAGCAGGACACACACCCAGTTCAGAGCCCAACGTGGGGCTCCCCCGATCTCACGACCCTGAGGTTATGACTGGAGCCGAAATCAAGAGGTGGAGGCTTAATAGGCTGAGCCACCCAGGTGCCCCTCTCCCTGTTTCTTTTCTTTTTTTTTTTTTTAGATTTTATTTATTTATTTATTTGACAGAGAGAGATCACAAGTAGGCAGAGAGAGAGGAGGAAGCAGGCTCCCTGCCGAGCAGAGAGCCCGATGCGGGGCTCGATCCCAGGACCCTGGGATCATGACCTGAGCCCCAGGCAGAGGCTTTAACCCACTGAGCCACCCAGGCGCCCCTCCCTGTTTCTTAATAACAACAGAACCCTGATTTTGTTGGGAGCAGGGTGCCAAGCTTCTGTTCCAACTACAGAAGGGATGTCTGTGTGCCTAAGTTCTGATGAGTTGTTAGTGGAAGTTGTCTTGGGCTTCTGAACTGGTATATGTTTTTGGTCCTTTCTCTTTTTCTTGCTAAACACGTAGACATGATAACTGAAGATCAACCATCTTATGACAAAGTGAACCTAAACCATTGCTAAGGGTGGAGGAAGATAGAGTCTAGGTCCCTGATGACTTTGTGGAGCTGCCACCCAAGTCCAGAATTGCCTACCTCTGGACTTCTCATTACGGGAGAAAATAAAACAATTTGTTTAAGTCACATTGATCTTTTTCCCTTTTTCCCTTTTTCTGGGATGTATGTGTCTGTTATTTGCAGCTGATTGAATTTACAACTGATGTGGTGGTGGGACCTTGTGGAATTTCTCTTCTGTTTTTAAAATTTTTTCTTTTTTTTTCAGTGAAATGGTGAGGGGTGAGGGTCATTGGCTAAATGTGAGGTTTGGGGAGGGACTGTGGGAGGTTTGAAGAGAGAAAATGTATAAAATAGTCATCTCTGAGAGAGGGACAGTAAATCAACTAGGGAAAGGTAGTGGAATTTCCAAGTATTGTCGAAGGCATAGTAGGTTTTTCAGACATTTGGGGCTGTGAATGTAAAATGATGTCAGTCATCCTGGTTATGTTTTTCTCTAGTCAGGTTCAGCTGCTCAGGTGAGGTATGAAATAGGTGGAGAGATGGATTTATCCAGGGTTGGTATTTTGCTGAAATTGCTGGATCATCACTGTAAAATAGAAGACAAAGTAGATGTTAGTCACTGAGAAAATAATTGAATATCTGAATGGATTTTTAAAAACATGTAGTAAAAACAATAGACTTGAAAGCAAAACTTAAACACATTTTTTGAGTAGTTAAAAATTCTCATGGTTCAAAAGTTGAAGAGAGGGGCACCTGGGTGGCTCCGTCAGTTAAGCATCTGCCTTTGGCTCAGGTTATGACCCAGGGACCTTGGGATCGAGCCCTGCTTCAGGCTCCCTGCTAAGCCTGCTTCTCCCTCCTGCTCCCCCTGCTTGTGCTCTCTCTCCGGGTCAAATAAATAAATAAAATCTTAAAAAAAAAAAGTTGAAGAGATAAGCAGGTATACATTGAGAAGTTTTGCTTCTACCTTGTAATGGTTAATTTTATGTGTCAGCTTGACCGGGCCAAGGGTTGCTCAGATAGCTGGTTAAATATTATTTTTGTGTGTGTCTGTGAAGGTGTTTCCAGAAGAGATTAACATTTGAATTTGGTAGACTGAGTAAAGCAGTTGGCGCTCTCCAGTGGGAGTGGACATCATTCAAACCATTGAGGGCCTGGGACACCTGGCTAGCTCAGTCAGTAGAGCATGTAACTCTTTATCTCAGGGTGGTGAGTTCAAGCCCCATTTGGGCGTAGAGTTTACTTAAAAAAACAAAACAAACAAAAAACGCTGAGGTCCTGAATAGAACAAAAAGGCAAAGGAAGGGTGAATTTACTTTCTGTCTGACTATTTGAGCTGAGACATCAATCTTCTGTCCTCAGTGCTCCTGGTTCTCAGGCTTCAGATCCAAACAGGAATCTAAACCATTACCTCTCCAGCCATTGAACTACATGACTGGCTTTCCTAGGTCTCTAATTTGTAAACAGCAACTAGTGGGACTTCTCAGCCTCAATAATCATGTGAGCCAATACTTTGTAATCTAGATAGATAGATAGAGAGAGAGAGAGAGAGAGAGATCCTCTTGGTTCTCTTTCTCTGGATAACCTTGCCTAATATACACCTCTGTGCTCATTCATGCCATTCCTCCCCACTAGCCCAAGAGATGAGCATTTGTATTAGTTTGTTGTGAATTTGTTCAATGTTTTTTGTGACAATATAAACAAATATTCATTGATTCATCTATTCTTATTTCACCCCTTTCTTATGTACAAAAGGGTATCAAATTATAGTGCCTGCTGTTTTACACCTTGCTTTTTTCACTTTTCTGTATATTCTGGGTATCTTTCCATATCAACAACTCCTAAAGAGTATTTTCATTATTTTTATTTTTATATTCCATCTACAAAATGTTAATGTAAAATGAACAAGCCTTTTATGATCTCTAAACATAAGAAAGAGAGTGTTATTTGAGCCCAAGTTAGGTCAGCTGCCCAGGAAACATGATCTTCACAGGGAAAGTGCTCTGAGAATGAATAATTTTTACAGGGTTATATACTTTTTTACGTCTTGTGAAAGCTGACAGGATTATAGATTAGCATATAGGCAGGAATCACAAGTTTTATCGTAAAAGAATGCAGGGAGTAGGAGCATTGATGGATATCTCAAGGACAAGATTGTTTTCCTTTAGGCTACCTGTTCACAAAGCAGATGTACAATGCATATGTGGCAGGTCATAAATCAGGCTTTTGGTTTGAATGAAGTTTATGTACAGTCATGCTGACTTAGAAAGAAATCTAAAATGGCTTCTCTTGTATATCAGGCCTTTAGAGAGTTTTTCTCTCAAGAGTATTGTTATGAATGTATCATGATTTATTTAATGAAAAAAAATATTTTTTATTTGACAGAGAGAGAGATCACAAGTAGGCAGAGAGGCAGGCAGGCTCCCTGCTGAGCAGAGAGCCCGATGCAGGGCTCGATCCCAGGACCCTGAGATCATGACCTGGGCCTGGGCCGAAGGCAGAAGCTCAACCCACTGAGCCACCCAGGCGCCTCTATTTAATGAATATTTTGAAAGCAAGGGCTTTCTTTGAAGGAACTGGATTGTTTTTGTTTTTGTTTTTTTAAGGCTTTGTGTGTTCCAAGGAGTCAGTATAGCAGGACTTTGTGTTTAAAGTTCATACCAGGGTCCATAATATTGTGAAGAATGCATGATGATGAACAAAATCATTATCTCTCCAAAAAGAGGTAAGGATTCAACCAACAGACAGGAAGTGGTGAATCTAAAGCAGAGTGGTTAAAGTTTAGCTGCTTGTGGGTTCCTAAAACCAGATCCAGATTCTCGTATCTTAAGATTTTCTTACTTTACTTCACTGGGCCTTGGTTCTGGCAGTTGAGATTAGGGTAGATCAGCCAGTTGAGGAGATAGTCTAAGTAGAGAAATCTTGTGTTTCACTTTCTATGGTATAGGTTGGAGGACTGTAAGATTCTTAAAGAAGCCCAACATCTAATATAGTGCCTGAGTAGTTGACTAGCCATGGCTAAGGGGGGTGCCTAGGCAGCTGGGACTAAAAGCAACCATAAGAAAATTTTCCCTACACCCCACCATGATGATGGGCAAAACAGCAGAGAGTGCCCAAGTACCCAGTGAAATGCAGAATTTCTGAGAAGGCCGGCAAACTAAAAGACACTTGGAATTAGAGTAAGGACTCTGACTGGAGACCAAGGCAGGAACCTAGATACCAGTACAAGAAGTCAGAAGACAGGTGAGGTGAACAATTCATCAGAGGCCATCAAGGTTGGAAGAGAATTTAGGGATCAGATTCCCTTCCTCCATTCTAGAACAATACCTAAGCCCCTCCAGGAACTTAGATCACTTTTAGAGAAGATAGAAGAAGGACAAAGAGTTTAAATCCTAATTTAGACTAAATATTTACTCAAATGAGACCATTTTAAACAAGAAGTAACTGATTTACCTTGAAGTAGTGTTTCTGTTGTCTGTTCTTGCTGAGTGTTTGTGAGATACTGAATTTCAGCTATTGAGAAGGGAAATCCAAAGGAACAACAAGAACAAAAATGTAATTAATACCACTAATGGACTTTTGGTAGAGAGGTGGGAGCATTTGGAAAATTTTATATGAAAAATCAAGAAAAGATTGAGGCAGTTATGAAGTTCAGGAAAAAAAAGTTTCTGTGAGAAAGGAAGTATGATTACAGTGGACTACTTGCTTCAGCAATGAATAATACTTAAATAATCACAGTAATACAAACACTGGCTGATTTCAATTAAAACTGTTTAGATAGTCAGGAGGTTGAAGTGTGAGGAGTATAAAAAAATTAAGTTCTCAACTGATATGGTGAAAAGTAAATAGATAATGTCTAAAATTGATAAATTAAGAGATAGCAGCATAGGCATATTATTCAGAAATAAGTAGGGGCGTCTAGGTGGCTCAGTCAGTTAAACGTCTGCCTTTGGCTTGGGTCGTGGTCCCAGGGTCCTGGGATCGGGCCCCACGTCGGGCTCTCTGCTTAGTGGGAGCCTACTTTTCCCTCTCCCTGCTGCTCCCCCTGCTTGTACTCTCTCTCTCTCTGTCAAATAAATAAATAAAATCTTAAAAAAAAAAAAAAAAAAAGAAGTAGATAAATTCCAAGGAAAATGACTAGATGAATTAGGGGTATATGCCTGTGGTGATTGGGACTGGAGTAGAGGAGGAATGATGCAGGAGAACTATTATTTTAAAATAATATTATTTGATTTTTGGTTTTTGTAACTTTTTTTTTGAACTATGACATATATGTAACAACCTACATATAGAAAAGAGTATAATTCACAAATGTACAACTTGATGAATTAAACAAACCTGTGTAAATTAGTACCCAGATCAAGGGTATTTTATTTTTAAGTCATGTACATGGATTCTTTGTTATATGTTTAAAATTAATAATAATAATAATAATAATAATAATAAAAAAGAATTCAGATATCAGGAGTGGTTAAATGCTTTTGATAATGCTACTTTTGAAAATACTGTGTTTGGACACCTGGGTGGCTCAGTTGGTTAAGCGACTGCCTTCGGCTCAGGTCATGACCTGGGAGCCCCGGGATCGAGTCCCGCATCGGGCTCCCTGCTCCTCAGGGAGTTCTGCTTCTCCCTCTGACCATACTCTCTCTCTTTCTCTCATTCTCTCTCTCTCAAATAAATAAATAAAATCTTAAAAAAAAAAAAAAAGAAGAAAAAAGAAAATAACTGTATTCGAAAATACTCCAAGATCTGGAGTAGTCTGTCCAATATGGTAACCTCTAGCTAGATGTGACTTTGAACATTTAGACTTGTGACTAGCCTGACTGAGGAACTGAATGTTTTATTTTTGTAAATTTTAATTAATTTGAGTTTAAATGGTCACACGTAGTGGTAACCATATTGGACAGTGCACATCTAGAGACTTGAGTACTTAAAGTTTCTATACAGAGAAGAAGAAAGGAAGGTTCCATTCCCTCAGGTTAAAAGAGAACTGGTAATAAGGCACTTTGAATGTGATGAAAATAAAGTACCAATAATAACTAAAGAGAATTGAGGAGATGATTTTTAAGTAGAGACTAAACATGATCTCAATTTATGTATATGAACTATATTCTATCGGAAAGGAGCACAGAGGCAGAAAATATTTTAAAACTGAGAAAATAGGGTGCTTGGGTGGCTCAGTTGTTAAGCATCTGCCTTCGACTTAGGTCGTGATCCCGGGAATCTGGGATCTAGCCCCACATCGGGCTCCATGCTCCGCGAGAAGCCTGCTTCTCCTTCTCCCACTCCCCCTGCTTGTGTTCCCTCTCTCGCTGTCTCTCTCTCTGTCAAATAAATAAATAAAATCTTCAAAAAAAACAAAACAAAACTGAGAAAGCAAGGAATTCCTACAGCAGTAACAGAGGGAAATATTTAATAGGCTGAAAAGAAAATGGCAGTCTGAATATTGAATGGTAAAATTTGTGGTGATTTTAAAAATCTTTCTGCTTTCTTAATACTTAACAGTTTTTTAAAAAATCCAGATGTATTACTTTCATAATTAGAATTAGTGTTTAAAAAGGGTCAATATAAAGTAAAAGATGGATTAAGACTCATTTAAGAGGTAGAAATATTTGTTTTTGTCCCTTACCTACTTTGTAAAAAAAAAATAAATAACAGCTTTATTGAGATAATTCAAATTCCATGAAATCCACCCTTAAAGAGTGGAGTACAATTCAATGTTTTTTTAAAGCATAGTCATAGAGTTGTGCAGCCATCACCACTCTCTAATTCCAGAACATTTTTATCACTCCAAAAGAAACTTGGTGCCCGTTAGTCTTCACTCCTCATTCACCCCTCGCTACAGCTCCTGGCAACCACTAATCTACTTTCTGTTTCCCTGGATTTGCCTATTCTGGACATTTCATATAAACAGAATCATACAATATGTGGCTTCGCTTACTTGGCATAATGTTTTCAGGGTTCATCTATGTCATAACATGTATCAGTACTTCATTTCTTTTTATTGCCAAATAACACTCCATTGTATGGATATACAACATTTTCTTTTTTCTTTTTTTGTAAAGATTATTTATTTATTTATTTATTTGACAGAGAGAGAGAGAGATCACAAGTAGGCAGAGAGGCAGGCAGAGAGAGAGGGGGAAGCAGGCTCCCTGCTGAGCAGAGATCCTGATGTGGGGCTCGATCCCAGGACCCTGAGATCATGACCTGAGCCAAAGGCAGAGGCTTTAACCCACTGAGCCACCCAGGCGCCCCTATACAACATTTTCTTTATCCATTCATCAGTTGATGGACATTTGGGTTGTTTGCACTTTTTGGCTATCGTAAATAATGCTGTTGTGAACGTTTATGTGCAAGTTTCTGTGTAGCCATATGTTTTTGTTTCTCTTGGCTGTTTGTCTAAGAGTGGAATTTCTGGGTCATAATGATAACTTCACAGTTAATATTTTGAGGAACTTTTTTTTTTAAAAGATTTTAATCATCCATTTGACAGAGAGACAGGGAACATAAGCAGGGGAAGTGGGAGAGGGAGAAGCAGACTCCCCGCCGAACAGAGAGCTCGATGTGGGGCTCAGTGCTAGGACCCTGGGATCATCACCCGAGCCGTAGGCAGAGATTCCCAACAACTGAGCCACCCAGGCACACCTGTTTTGAGGAACTGTTAAACTGTTTTCCAGAGTGGCTGCACCATTTTACAATCCCACTTGCAATGTATGAATGTTTCAGTTTTTCCACATCCTTGCTTATGCTTGTTATTATCTGTCTTCTTAATTATGAACATCCTACTGAGTATGAGGTAGTATCTCTTTGTATTTTGATTTGCATTTCCCTGATGGCTAACGGGGTTGAGCGTCTTTTTATATGCTTACTGACCATTTGTATATTTTCTTTGGAGAAATGTTTATTCAAATCATTTGCCCATTTTTGCATTTTTATTTTTACTTATTTTATTTTTTTTAAGTAAGCTCTGCGCCCAATATGGGGCTCAAATTCATGACCCCGAGATTGAGAGTTGAATGTTTTTCTGACTGAGCCAGCCAGGTGCCCCTTGAATTTTAATTTTTATTGTTGAGTTATATTTCTTCATATAGTTTGGATATAAGTCCTTTCTCTGATATTTGATTTGCAAATATTTCCTCCCATTAAAAGGGTTTTCTTTTTTTTTTTAAAGATTTTATTTATTTGTCAGAGAGACAGAGAGAGAGAGCACAGGCAGGCAGAGGTAGAAGAAGAAGAAGCAGGCTTCCAAGCTGAGCAAGGAGTCCGATGTGGGACTGGATCCCAGGACCCTAGGATCATGACCTGAGCCGAAGGCAGACGCTTAACCATCTGAGCCACCCAGGTACCCCTCAAACTTTTTTAAAAAAATATTTATTTATTTATTTATTTATTTATTTGAGAGAGAGAGATAGAGAGAGGGAGAGGGGCAGAGGGAGAGGAAGAGAGAATCACAACCAGACTTCCAGCTGAGTGCAGACCCCCACCTGGGGCTCAAACTCACAACCCTGAAATCATGACTTGAGCTGAAACCAAAAGTCGATTGTGTAACTGCACCACCCAGGCACCCCTATTTTTAACTTTTTGAGGAACCTCCATGCTGTGGGAAATTAGATTTTGAGGGTAGACTTTTTTGATGCCTAAGATAAGGATTCACTTTATCTTCTGCCAGATGCCTGAGGGTACTACCTATCTAAGATACTTTAAACTAAACTTACGGCTTTAGGACTTTTTGGAGCATCCAAGTTACGTGGATTAGAGTTGCAAATTCATGCAAGAACTGGTTGTTTTGGACATATCTCAGGTATTCTTGTTTGTTTTTCCCCTTTACCCTGTTCACCAAGACAATTTTCATCGCAACTCTCTGGACAAGGGGGTTGGGGTAGATTTAATTCTGGCTCACTCTTACACTGAATATTTAGCCCTTTGGAAATCCAACTTTTTGAGCAGGTGCTTCACTTATCATACTTCTCCTTTTGGATGACCCTAAGCTTTGCATTCCATTCTAGCACTTAAAAGGTCTTAGAAAAAATGGCATCGGGGGGCATCTGGGTGGCTCAGTTGGTTAAGCGACTGCCTTCACCTCAGGTCATGATCCCAGGGTCCTGGGATCCAGCCCCGCGTCGGGCTCCCTGCTCAGCGGGGAGCCTGTTTCTCCCTCTGCTGCTCCCGCTCCCCCTGCTTGTGCTCTCCTGCTCTCTCTGTCAAATAAATAAATAAAATCTTAAAAAAAAGAAAAAAGAAAAAAAAAAGAAAAAAAGGCATCGATATTCCATTTCCCCGTCTTCAAGATTCCTTTCTGTCATACCAGCTTTTTGAAACTTTTAAGAAAATGGTTTTATCATTTTATCCAGCATTTTTAGTTTTTATTGGAAGGCACATCAGAATATCTAGTCCACCATATTGTTGGAAACCCAGTTTTCTCTTATCTTTTAAAAACAGGTGATGGCACGTATCGAATTACTGTGTTTTTAGGGGCGCCTGGGTGGCTTAGTTGGTTAAGCGTCTGACTACGGCTCAGGTCATGATCTCGGGGTCCTAGGATTGAGCTCGGGGTCCTGGGGTTGAGCCCTGTGTCAGGCTCCCCGCTCAGCAGAGAATATACTTGTCCCTCTCCCTCTGCCTTTCCCTTTGGTCATGTTCTGTGCTCCTCTCTCTCTCAGATAAATAAGTAAAATCTTTTAAAAAATTACGGTGTTTTAAGATTCCATTAGATGTAACAAAATGGTATAAGTTTTACTTTAAAATGTCAAAATATAATATGCTTATAATTACATTCTTTTTCACCATTTAAACTTAACTTGAACAATTTTAGATATAACTTAAAAATGTCTGAAGGGGGGCACTGGGTGGCTCAGTAGGTTAAGCATCTGGCTTTTGATTTTGGCTTAGGTCATGAGCTCAGGGCTGTGAGATCCTGTGTTGGGCTCTAGGCTGGGCGTGGAGCCTGCTTAAGATTCTCTTTCTCCCTCTTCCTTTCCCCATCCCCACCTCATGCACATGAATACTCTCTCTCTTTCTCTAAAAAAAAAATGTCTGAAGAGGTATGTAGTTTTCAAAAAATTGTAGGTGGTACACAAGCAAAAACATGAAGACCACTGATCTAGAGAAATGGTCACATAAGTATAAAAGAAGACATATATACCCATCTAGTCTCATGGCTTTAAATGTTATCTATACACTGGTGACTACCAAATTTATATCTTCTACCCAGACCTTTCCCCTATTCCCTGATGCACATATCCAGCTGACTACTTACCATCTCCAACAGGATGTTAAATAAGTATCCTAGATTTAGCATGTCTCCTTCCTCCTTGTACTCACATGCACACAACCTATTTCTTTCCTCTCCTAGTGTCCTCCCTCTGAGTAAATGTTATCTCTGTTCACCCAGTTGTGCAGGCCAAAGACCTTTGAGTTATTCTTAGCTTCTATTTTTTAAGTATTTCATCTAATGCATCAGAAAATCTTTCAGCTCTATCTACAAAATATATCCTGAATTATCTTTCGTCTCCCTTCCAGACACAAAAATAGTCTTACTTACTACTCTCCCTGTTTCTATTCTTACAGTCTCTTTTTAAAAGTGATCCTTTAAAAATATAACTTTGATCATTCCTACTCTGGAGGCTTCTTTATCATTCTTAGAATAATATCCAAATTCTTACATTCTTCCAAAAGGTTCTTTATGGTTTGATTCTTGGCTACCTCTCTGACTTCATCTTATATTATTTTCCCTCTCACTTATCCACTCCCGTGACACTGGCCTTCTTACTGTATCCTCAAACATAGTAAGTATGCTACTTTGCCTCAAGGCTGTCCACTTGTGGCTCCCTTTGCCTAGTTTCCTTTCCCTCAGATATCCATTTCTGCATTTCCTTAAAGTTTCTCTTTCATTATTATCACCCCAAAGAGGCCTTGACCTTTCTTTTAAAAATAGTAGCCTCCATCTCTTCTTTCCCCCCTTAACCAGCTTCTTTTTTTCTTTTTAGCACATTTATTGTTTATTTGCTTATTTTCTGTCTCTGCAATGGAATATAAATCCTAAAAGGGGAGGACCTTCTCTGTTTTATTCACAGCCTAACCACAGAGTCTTATGTAGTAGGTGGTGAATAAATATAGTTTTTTTTTTTAAGATTTATTTATTTGCGAGGGGCAGGGAACATAGGGATAGAATTGTCAAGCAGACTCCCCATTGAATGCGGAGCCTGAGTTAGGGCTGTATTCCATGACCCATGAGATCAGGACCTGAGCCGAAACCAAGAGTCAGACACTTAACCAACTAAGCTGCCCAGGCACCTCTAATAAAAATGTTTTGAATAAGGGGCACCTGGGTGGGTGGCTCAGTCGGTTAAGCATCTGCCTTCAGCTCGGGTCATGATCCCAGGGTTCTGGGATCGAGCCCCACATTGTGCTCTCTGCTCAGGGGAGAGCCTGCTTCTCCCTCTCCTCCCCACTTGTGCTCTCTGTCACTATCTCTGTCTCTCTCTCTCTCAAATAAATAAATAAAATCTTAAAAAAAAAAAAAGTGTTTTGAATAAGAATTGAATGTAGGGGTGTATATCCCCAAATGGCTACTGTAGGGCTATTTATATGTTTGGTGTTGAAAAGACATTAAATGGATGAATGGATATGGTATCACTCATGTACTTTATCATTACCTTTATATGGGAAGATTACATTTTGCATCTTGTAAGGACTGGTTCCTTTTCACTCTGTTGAACTTTGAGATCATAACTCAGTTATCAATCTTTTTCTTTTTTTTTAAGTTTACTTATTTTTAGTAATCTATATGCCCAGTGTGGGGCTCAAACTTATGATCTTGAGATCAAGAGTCACATGCTCAGTTGGAACTGAGCCAGCCCGGTACTCCCCAGGTTATCAGTCTTGATCCTTAGCACCTCAAATGACTCTCCAGGCTCTCCATCCCCTAATTTCTAACAATGAGAATAACTCCAGAGAAACCCTTCTCAGGGAAAATTTTAAAGGGCAGATAAATTACTTAGATATTTAGAGTGTGGGATTTTTTTGTTTTTGGGGTTTTGTTTTGTTTTGTTTTGTTTTTTCCTTCCAAATGAATTCAGATGCTCTTGGGCCATTTTTCTTGCCTATACTACAAACATTTTGTACTTACAGAAAATATTACAAAGTGATTTCATCTTGTGAAAAAGAATTACTTGCCATTTTGGCACAATCCAGGTTCAAGAATTAATTCTTGTGTTTACTGTCAAACAACAGTTGTTTCTACATGATAGAAAAAACAAGGAATTAAAGAAAAAAAAAAAAAACAGCCAGTAAAAATACCAGTCACATTATCTAACATAATTGCATGTAGGTATTAAACTTGGTAACTCAAAAGGAATAGTATTTATGTTCGGTCACTAGTAAAGAAACTGATTTTTACCTTTGGTGTTTTCGAAAGGAAGACAAGCTATTAAAAATGGATGAGAGGCTGGTAATTTTGACGCACTCATTCAAGTTAAATTATCATTAATAAAAGTTTAAAACAATACAGTTTATTTATGAAGGAAGAGAATCAATGTTTAGTTCTGTAAAGTTTTTTTTTAAAGATTTTATTTGTTTTAGAGAGAGAGCACATGTGCGTGTGTGTGCACTCATGAGTCAGGGAGGGCAGAGAGAGTGCATGAGAGAGAATCCCAAGCAGACTCTGTGCTGAGCATGAAGCCCCATGTTGGGCTCAATCCCACGACCCATAAGATCATGACCTGAGCTAAACCCAAGAGTCAGATGTTTAACCAACTGAGCCACCCAGGCTCCCCTAGTTCTGTACAGTTTTTTTGAATTATGTAAGGTTTTTCTTTTTTTAAAAATTTAAAAATTTATTTATTTATTTAAATAAGTAGGCTCTATGCCCAATGTGGGGTTTGAATTCACAACCCTGAGATCAAGAACCTCCTGTTTTACTATCTGAGCTGACCAGGTGCCCCAAGAAAGGTTTTTCTTTAAAATTAATGAAATTTATAATTCCCTGAGTATACTAGCTTCAATACCCCTAAAAACATAAACTGGGAGTTATAAAATATGTACAGCTGAAGCTGTGTAAGTTATGAAGAATGTTGGCATATATTCAACCAAACAACATATGATTATGTAGGGGAAGCAGGCAGATATTCTGCTTCTCTCTCTCTCTCTCTCTCTCTCTCTATATATATATATGGAAGAAAATTATGCTGTGTTTAACTTTCCCATCTGGCAGAACTTATGGTTCAGAATATTAAAGAAGGATTCTTTAAAAGTTAACTTTCTCTCTTAAACAAATTAGAAACAAATCTTGTCTCACTTAACTCATTCTACAGAAGGTGTCCTAATGCTGTTCTCTATTACAGCTGTAGAATAAGGTGTTCTACTTAATAATAAATGCAAGGGGGGAAAAGTCCCTGCATCCTATCACAGATGTAAAAAGCCATCACAGTGGAACAAGCACATTGGATCCCCAGTGAATATAGAGAATATGTTGTGTGCAGCACATTGGTGTTTCTTCAGAGAAGTTAAGACCACTCAAAAGTAAGAAACCTAGCCTAACATGAGATAGAAATTTAGTGGTCCTCAAATGAAAAAATATGGGGATGGGACAAAAAATTTTAATTGGAGATACACTAAGGATTTAAAAGTTTTTGTTTCTGTATGACAATAAATCTCTCTTTAAAATCTTGAAAAAGAACTGAGAGACTTGAATTATAATTACTACTTTTTCTTTTTTTTTTTTAAGATTTTTTATATATTTGACAGAGATCACAAGTAGTCAGAGAGGCAGGCAGAGGGAGAGGGGGAAGCAGGCTCCCTGCTGAGCAGAGAGCCTGATGTGGGGCTCAATCCCAGGACCCTGAGATCATGACCTGAGCCGAAAGCAGAGGCTTAACTCACTGAGCCACCCAGGCGCCCCATAATTACTACTTTTTCTAATAATAGATAATATTGCAGTTAAAATCATGGAATAGCTACAAAACATTGTTGAGAAAAATTAAAGACAATGTAAATAAATAAATATTTTATGTTTAAGGATTGGAAGACTTAATATTATTGAGATGGCAGCGTTGCCCAAGTTGATAAATAGATGCATTGTAATCCCTATCAAATCCACAGCTGGCTTTTTTACAGAAATTAACAAACTGGTCCTAAATTTATTTGAAAATTCAAGAAACCTAGAGTAGCCAAAACAATCTCGAAAAAGAAGAACAGAATTAGAGGACTCATGCTTCCTGATTTCAAAACTTTCCAAAAAGCTACAGTAATCATGACTGTGCAGTGCTGGTGTAACAATAGATATAATAGATTAATGGAATGGAATTGAGAGTCTAGAAATAAACTTTAACATTTATAGTCAATTACTTTTTTTGACAAGGGTGCCAAGACAAATCAATTAGGAAAAAATAGTCTTTTCTTTTTCTTTCTTTTTTTTTTAAATATTTTATTTATTTGACAGAGAGAGAGATCACAAATAGGCAGAGAGGCAGGCAGAGAGATAGGAGGAAGCAGGCTCCCCGCTGAGCAGAGAGCCTCGTGCGGGGCTTGATCCCAGGACCCTGAGATCATGACCTGAGCTGAAGGTAGAGGCTTTAACCCACTGAGCCACCCAGGCACCCCAGGAAAAAAATAATCTTTTCAACATAGAGTGCTGGGACAACTGGATATTCATATGCAAGGGCATAAAGTTGGATCCTTTCCTTACACATACACAAAAATTAGCTCAAAATGGCTTATAGACCTAATGTAATGGATAAAATGATAAAACTTACAAGGAAATGTAGGAGTAAGTCTTAATGACCTTGAGTTAGGCAGAGCCTTAGATAGAGGTATAAGGTATAAGCAACAAAAGAAAAAATTAGATAAATTAGATTTCATCAAAATTAAAAACATCTGTGCTTCAAAAGACACTATCAAGGAAGTGAAAATACAACCCACAGAATGGGAGAAAATATTTACAAATCATAAATATTTTAATATTCTTGTATCTGGAATATATAAAGAACTATTATAACTCTATAAAAAAAATCTAATTTAAAAATGGACAAAAAAATGGACAAAGAATCCGAATATACAGTTCTCCAGAGAAGATATACCAATGACCAGTAAGCACATGGAAAGGTGCTTAACATTATTAGCAATCAGGGAAATGCAAATCAAAACCCCAATGAGATACCACATCACACCCATTAGGATGACTACAATAAAAAAGACCGATAATAGCAAGTTTTGGAGAAGAATTGGGAAACTTGGAACCTCATACACTGCTGATAGGAATGTAAATGGTACAACCACTTTGGAAAACAGTGTGTCAATTCCACAGAATATTAAGCACAGAGCTACCCTATAACTCAGAAATTTCACTTCTAGTTATATATCCAAGAGAAATGAAAACATAGCCACACAAAAACTTATACACAAATGTTCATAGCAGCTCTATGGGGAAAAATATTTTTTCTTCTACCCTTCTAGGTTCTTGGCTGGGGCTCTGTAACAAAAGACAGATTAACAAGAGAAAAAAAATCAAAATTTATTAACATGTATATCTCATATACACATAGGAGACTCGGGAATAGTAACTCAAAGGTTTGGCTAGAACTTGGGCTTATATAGCATCATAGCAAGGAAATAATAAATCTTTAGAGAAGTGACAAGACAAAGGAAAAGAGCCTTGAGTCTCTA
This sequence comes from Potos flavus, assembly GCA_028534135.1. Taxonomy (NCBI): domain Eukaryota; kingdom Metazoa; phylum Chordata; class Mammalia; order Carnivora; family Procyonidae; genus Potos; species Potos flavus. Next base: position 57,491,486 of record CM052897.1, on the reverse strand, counting down.
GGGGCAGCAAATTGTAAATATAAGGGAGCCTAATGGAAGGTAATTGGGCTGGTCAGTGAGGTTTGTGATGTAGAGTCCTCTTGTGCTGTCTCTGGGCTGATAAAGGGCTAGGGTTGTTAGTGATTAACTTCTGTACAAATTTATGTCTTGCTTTTAGGCAAATAGGACAGAGAGATTTTTTTTTTTTTTTTTGGGTATCTGCTTCTCAATTGCCTTCAGTTCAAAACAATCATTGTGTGAAAGTGGCATGTGTTGGGGTAGCAAATTCTGCTATCCTTTACAGTATTATTCATAGCAGCCAAAAAGTGGAAACAACCCAAATGCCCATCAACTGATGAATGAATAAAGGGAATGTTGTATACCCATACAATGGAATATTATTTGGAAATAAAAAGAAATGAAGTACTGATACGTGTTACAACATAGATGAACCTTGAAAACATTATGCTAAGTGAAAGAAGCTGCCCATTGAATGGTTCCATTTACATGAAATTTCCAGAATAGGCAAATCCATAGAAACAGAAAAATACGGATTAGTGTTTGCCATGGCCTGGGGGTCAGGGGTAATTGAATGGGGAATGACTGCTAATGGATACAGAGGTTTGGGGGTTTTTTTTGTAGAATGATGAATGATGAAAATGTTTGAATTGGATGGTGGTAGTGGTTGCACAACCTGGTGACTATACTAAAAACTTAAACTGTACACTAAAGGATGAATTTTATGGCATATGAATTATAGATCAATGAACAATGAAAAGAAATTGCTGTATTCTAAAATTCCATGCCCTTCTGATATTTCCTATAACAATTTGGATCAATGAAATGGAAATATATCTACTTAAGTTGATTTTTAAAAAAATAAATAAGCCAGTTACAAATGCCTACATGTTGTATGATGCCATTTACATAAAATGTCCAGAATAGAAAAATATATAGACAGAAAGTAGATTAGTGGTTGCCTAGGTTACAGAGTTCCTTTTGGGAGGGGGTGATAAACTGTTCTAAAATTGTGGTATTGGTCATACAACTTTGAATATACTAAACACCATTGATTTGTACATTTTATTATTTTTTTTAAATATTTTATTTTTAAATAATCTCTACACCCAACATGGAACTCGGACTTACATTCCCAAGATCAAGAATCACTCAAGAATCATTCTCTACTGACTGAACCAGGCAGATGCCCCTGATTTGTACACTTTATTTTTTTTTAAGATTTTATGTATTTATTTGACACAGAGAGAGAGACAGCAAGAGAGGGAATACAAGCAGGGGGAGTGGGAGAGGAAGTAGGCTTCCCGCTGAGCAGGGATCCCAGGACTTGGAGATCATGACATGAACTGCAGGCGGACACTTAACGAATGAACCACCCAGATGCCCTGATTTGTACACTTTAAATGGGGGAATTGTATGATATGTGAATTATATTTTAACAAAAATTCTATATTAGGAAAAAAAAACAAGAGACAAAGTATAAGAGGCAGGGTTTGCCTTGGGGTAGGAAGAGTGGCTATTAGTTTATCACTGAGTACTCTGATTTTAACAGTACAGGATACTTAAAATAGCTACCCAAGATATCAGCAGACTCCCCACGAGCACGGAGCTGATCGTGGGGCTTGATCTCACAACCCTGAGATCATGACCTGAGCCAAAATCAAGAGTCTGATGCTTAACCGACTGAACAACCCAGGCGCCCTAAGACATCTCTCTATTTAGTCTAAATATATACTAAATAGTAAATACTGGATATTTACTATTTTATGTAAATGGACTTATACTATATGTGTGGACTTGGCATTATATTTGGTTATGAATATGTTAGAGACATTTGTTTTGTTTATTTATAATTTGCAAGCCTGCCAAGAGAAAACTATATCCAATCTGTGATTTTTCCAACTAACTAGAGAATTTATACAATATATATAGTTATTGGTAAAATCAATGTAAGGCTAGTAAGAGTATTTTAATAGCTTATTTGATTAATGCAGGCACAATTTATGAACTAATAAAAATCCATTAATAGATGTATCTATGACTCTCTTTAATTCTCTAAATTATATTATAAAGATTTTGTAGTTAGCCTAAGTCTTGGAGTTAAGGGACCATATTCCAGAATGGTAAAGGCAAACTCTATAGCATAATAGTTTGACAAAAAAATAATCCTTATCTCTTTGCATGATCTGTCCAGAAAACATAACAGAGAGAAAATATGAAACTTATCATGAGAACAGAATATAATCAAATTTAATCTTACGTAAGTCCTTCACCTTAGCCTGATTAGCCAGATAAAAATCTGGCTAAATACAGATCTGTGTTTAGATTCCTGAGTAGTAAATATTCTTATCCTTCAGGTTTCTTTTTTTTCTTTTTTAAGATTTTATTTATTTATTTGACAGAGAGAGAGATCATGAGCACGCAGAGAGGCATGCAGAGAGAGAGGGGGAAGCAGGCTCCCTGCCAAGCAGAGAGCCCGATGCGGGGCTCGATCCCAGGACCCTGAGATTACTACCTGAGCCGAAGGTAGAGGCTTAACCCACTGAGCCACCCAGGCACCCCATCCTTCAGGTTTCTTATAAGTACAGAGAAAAGCAATTTATAGCATAATGTCTAGGTAAACAAAGTGATATCTACCCAAGCCTTAGAAGGATGAGGAGGCCTGCTCTAGGAGCAGACACCTCGAGCCTTTTCTTTGTCCCGTGGTGCCACTATTCCCTGTGCTGTGTAAAATGGTCAGCAGGGATATTTGTTCATTCCATATTTACAAAATCCTCTAGTATGGTGCCATACTAAGCGCATACTTAGATAAAATGTGCACGTGCATGCACACACAGTCTTTTGTGATTTTGATTGAACTTGCATTGAATCTATAGGTCAGTTTGAGAAGAGCTGACATTTTTATGAGATGGCTCTTCCAATCCACAGACTAAGTATAGGATTCCATTTATTCAGGTGTTCTTTAGTGTTTTTCAATAATGTTTCATTAAAATATTGTCTTGAACAATTTGGGTAATTTCATCCATATGCATTTTATTTATTTTATCTTTTTTTTTTTTTAAGATTTTATTTATTTATTTGTCAGAGAGAGAGAAAGCGAGCACAAGCAGTGGGAGCGACAGGCAGAGCAGGCAGAGGGAGAAGCAGGCTCCCCGCTGAGCAAGGAGCCCGATGTGGGACTCGATCCCAGGACCAGAGCCGAAGGCAGCCGCTTAACCAACTGAGCCACCCAGGCGTCCCTATTTTATCTTATTTTTAAATAGGCTCCACATCCAGTGCAGAGCCCAATGTGGAGCTTGAACTCACAACTGTGAGATCAAGACCTGAGCTGAGATTAAGTTGGACACTGAACTGACTGAGCCACCCAGGCTCCCCTGTATGTTTTTTGATACTATTATGAATGACATACTTTTTAAATTAAAATTTCCAATTATTCTAGGTATATAAAAATGCAGCTGATATTTGAATATTTTTGTATCCAGCAATCCATGTTATTTTTAAAAGTATTACCTTTTTCCATCTGTCCTCTTGTCTTATGGAACTGCTATTACTTGCATACTAGATCTCCTGGATCTTATCTCTATGTCCTGTATTTTCCATCATGATTTCTGTTTGTATTTCAGCTCTTTGCTTTGAGATAGTTCTGCTCAACTTTCCAGTTACTAATTCAGATCTTGACAATCAATATTCACTCCTTCAATTCATCTGCAGTTTTTTTTCCTGAGAGAGCGTAGGTTTCATTCCAGAAATTCTTTGTTTTTATCTGCTGTCATGCATCCCTAAATGTAAGGTCTTATTATTTATCAGGATTTACCTTCATATTTGCCCTTTTTATTTTTATTTATTTACTTTTAAGATTGTATTTATTTATTTGACAGAGGTAGAGCACAAGCAGGGGGAACAGCAGGCAGAGGGGGAACAGCAGGCAGAGGGAGAAGCAGGCTTCTCGCTGAGCAAAAAGCCCGAAGTGGGACTGGATCCCAGCACCCTGGGATCACGACCTGAGCTGAAGGCAGGCAGCCAACAGACTGAACCTCCCATATGCCCCTGTATTTGCCCTTTTTACTGCTCTTAATTTTTTTCTGTGTATCTGTATTTCTATTCAGGATCCTTTTCCCTTTGGTAGAACTCCCTTTAGTGTTCCTTGAATGAAGGTCTCCTGGTGGCAAGTTTTCTGTTTTTATTTGTAGAAAAATTTATGAATTTGTCTTCATTTTTGAAGAACTGTTTTTACTGAGTATAGAATTCTAGTTCAGCAGTTATTGTCTTACAACACTTTGAACATGTCATTCCATTATCTTTTGGCTTCTATCAATTTGTTGAGAAGCTAACTATTAGCCTTATTGTTCTTTTGAAGATATGTCCCTCTACCACCCGTCTCCCCCACGACTTCTTCTAAGAGTTTATCTTTTTGGGTGGCTCAGTCAGTTAAGTGGTTAAGCATCTCTTTTTTAAAAATTAATTAATATATTTATTTATTTTAAAAATTCATTTTTTATTATTAACATATAATATATTATTTATTTCAGGGGTACAGGTCTGTGATTCATCAGTCTTACATAATACACAGGGCTCACCACAACATATACCCTCCCCAATGTCCATCACCTAGTCACCCCATCCCTCCCACCTCTCTCCCCTCCAGCAATCCTCAGTTTGTTTCCTATGATTAAGATTCTCTTATGGTTTGTCTCCCTCTCTGGTTTCATCTTGTTTCATTTTTTCCTCTCTTCCCCTATGAGCCTGTGCATTGTTTCTTAAATTCCACATATCAGTGAGATCATATGATAATTATCTTTCTCTGATTGACTTATTTCCCTTAGCATAATACCCTCTAGTTCCAAGATTTCCTTTTTTTGATGGCTGCATAATATTCCATTACACACACACACACACACACACACACACACACACACACACACCACATCTTCTTTATCCATTCATCTGTTGAGGACATCTGGGCTCTTTCCATAGTTTGGCTATTGTGACATTGCTGTTATAAACACTGGGGTGCAGGTGCCCCTTCGGATGACTACATTTATATCTTTGGGGTAAATACACAGGAATGCAGTTGCTGGGTCATAGGGTAGCTCTATTTTCAACTTTTTGAGAACCCTCCATACTGTTTTCCAGAGTGGCTGCACTAGCTTGCATTCCCAACAACAGTGTAGGAGGGTTCCCCTTTCCTTGCATCTTCGCCAACATCTGTTGTTTCCTGACTTGTTAATTTTGGCAATTCTGACTGATGTGAGGTGGTATCTCATTGTCAATTTGATTTGTATTTCCCTGAAGGCATCTGACTCTTGATCTCAGCTCAGTTCTTGATCTCATGGTTGTGAGGTCAAGCCCTGTGTTGGGCTCTATGCCCAGCATGGAGCCCACTTAAAAAAAAAAAAGAAAAAAAAAGATTATAAAAAAAAGAAAAACAAAGAAAGAATATGAGTGTAAGATTTTATCTTTATCTTTGGTTTTTAGCAACTTCACTATGACCTGCCTAAAGTATGCTTTTCTTTGTATTTGTTCTGCTTGATTTCATAGAATTTCTCATATTTGTGACTCTAGTTCTTTTACTACTTTTGGAAAAATTTTGGTGATTTTCTCTTCAGATTTTGTTTCTATCCCATTGTCTCCCTCTTGTCTTCTGGATCTCTAATTAGGTATGTATTAAAGATTTTTTTTTTTTTACAGTGTCTCATCTGTATTTTATGTTCTTTTCTGTATTTTTTTTTCCTCTTGAGCTTCAGTCTGGATAATTTCTTCTGACCTATCTTTTAGTTCACTAGTTATCTCTTTATATGTGTCCAATATGCTATTTAGCCCTATTGACTTTATGTGATTATTTTTTGGTTCTAGAGTTTCCATTTTATACTTCATACAGTTTCTTCTGCTGAATTTCTCTATCTTGTAATTTAACTTCCTAAACCTGTTCATTATGGTTATTTTATTTTTATTTTTTTTATTTTTTTAAGTAATTCTTTACACTTAACATGGGACTTGAACTCATGACCCAGAGATCAAGAGTCACATGCTCTACTGACTGAGCCAGCCAGGCACATCTCATTATGGTTATTTTAAAGTCCATGCCTGATAATTCCAATATCTGACTCTTCCATGGATCTGTTTTTATTCTTTGATATTGCTTCAGTTTTTGTCATTTTATCTTGTCTATGGAAAACTGGTAATTTTTGTTTAATACTGAAAGTGGTTTATGAAAAATTAAAGATATTTCTAGGCCCCGGATGGTGTTATCTTTCTCTAGCAAGAGTTTAATTTTGCTTCTGGCAGTCAGTTGGGGTAAGATTAGACCATCTTAATCAAACTAGGGATTGAGTTGATGAGAAGCTGAGCTTTAGTATTTATAAGGGCTGGTTTCTTCTAAGGTATAGGCCTTTGGGGGTCCAAACTAAAAGTAAAGGAGGTTACCAGAGTTCCATTTTCTTAGTAGGTCCTGAACCTCCAGTTTTCCTCACCATGCTCTTTAAGACTACAGGTAGACCAGTTCTCAGCCTTTAGCTACTGCTTTCTGCTCAGCTTCTCAAACTATCATTACTACATTTGAATCAGTAATGCTTTGAGGGGAAAAGAGGCATCAAATGTCAGGTTTACCTCTTTGCACTTCTTTTCTGTCTGAGATTTTAACTCCTCAGCTGGCTTGGTAGCTCTGATTCCTATGCATAGATTTTTAAATTTTATTTTTATTTTATTTTTTTAAGTTTTTAAATTTATTTCAGTAATCTCTACTCACCATTGAGGCTTGAACTTATGAACTTGAGATCAAGAGTCACATGCCCTCCTGACTGAGCCAGCCCAAATCTCCTGGATTTTTAAATTTTAAATTTTGTCCATATTTGCCAATTGTTTTTTACTGCAGGTTTGGCCTGCAACAAGATACTCTATCATTACTGAGAACAGAATGCCCTGAAGAATAAAAAAAATAAGACAATAATTGAAGAAAAGCAGTGATATTTAGAGCCTACCTTCAATCATTTGCCTCTGTGTAAATATTGTATCAATGTCAGCAAAGCTGATTTTCTTTCCTTTTTTTTTTTTTTAAAGATTTTATTTTTAAGTAATCTCTACCCCCAGTGTGGAGCTTGGACTCACAACCCTGAGATCAAGAGTCGCATGCTGTACTGACTGAGCCAGCCAGATGCCCCAAAGATGATTTTCTATTTATGTTTGAGATGCCTTGAGTTTCAAGGGCATCAAGTGAATTTTTCACTTAAAATTTATCTTTTTAACCGGTCTTATTTCTACCATAGCCATTGTTTTCTTTATTCTTTTCCCCACCACCTCCTTCATAATTCTGAGTGTTCCAATTTTGCTTAGACAAGACGTATCTAAATTATCCCGCTAAATTGTATCTACAGGTGATAAAATGATGCTTACTCTCTCCCTTTAGCTCTAGAGAATAAGGCAGTCATGAAACTGATTGAAAACATGCCATAGCTTTATTTCCCAATACTCGATCTCAAGTTTGTCTTTTTAGTTTTTACACAGTTCTAATAATAGCTTGATAGTGTATCTTTGTAACAGATTTTCACATGGCTAACAAGCCTCCAACAATTTCCTATTCCCTAGAAATGGCTTATATTATATTATGTTGCCCCTTCTAGTCAAGGCTGATTAACCCACAGAAGAAGCCCTTACCCAGACTGGGCCAATGAGATCATTATTCCCAGAAATCTGACGTTTGCAGCAATTAAAAACAGGGATATAATTTTTAGAGCTGAGTAATTATGATACACAGCCTCTAAGATGGCCCCCATTGTTCCTTCTCCTCATACTCATGTCCTTATGTAATGCTTTCTCCTTGACTGTAGGCTGGAATTTGTGATTTTTCTAATAGACTACAGCAAAAATAACAAGATGTCATTTCTGAGGTAGGTTACAAAAAGACTGTGGCTTCTGTTTTGGGGGATCTCTTTTGCTTTCTTTCTCACTTGCTCTGAGGGAATCTAGTTGCCATGTTGTGTACTACCCTTTGAAGAGGCCCATTTGTTAAGGAACTGAAGGGCTCCAGCCAATAGGCAGCAAAGAACTGAGGCTCTCAGTTGAACAGCAAGGAACTGAATTCTGCCAAGAACCAGAGGAATGAGCAGGGAAGTGAACCTTCCCTCAGTTGGGCCTTCAGATTGGCTGCAGCCCTGGCCAACAACTGAAACCTTTTGAGAGATCTTAAGCCAGAGGGACCCATATTAGCTGCACCCATATTTCTGACCCTCACTGCCTCTCCAAATGTTTGTTGCTCTAATCTCTCCCGTGTAGCATTCCAACTGATCAGCTTTCTTAGTTCTCACCTCATTTTCCTCTGTTGCATCATCAAGGGTTTCTCCACGAGTTCTGGCATTTAACTCATTTGGTCTGCTTTCCTGGAAATTCTCACCGGGCTGGGCCTGTTTGTGATATGCTATATCAAGGATTCCTATTAATGCCACCCAGAATCCTTGGTTTTGCTTTCCTCTCCAGGTAAGACCTTTGTATATCTTGACCTTCAATAACATGAACACTTGAAAAGCTGCTGCTTACCTAAATATGGGAACATGCGAGTCAGACAGTCTGCCTAGCAAGCCTCTGCCTAGGTACTTAATATGTTCTCTTTAAACTATTTCTGAGTACCTGGCCTGATCTCTTCAAGCTCTTTTTTGCCATGTACCCTTCTGATCCATTTCATCTTTTACTGGATTAAAACTAATGGCCTACAGTATTGTCATTTTCCTTCAAACCCTCTGCCTTACCCAACCCCGTTCACCAGATGGAAGCAATGCTCTATGTCTCAGTCATTTTTTGTTTAAACTCTATAGGGATAGGCTCTAACTCAGTTTTATATCACAGTCACTTCCCATGATGGCTCTGCTAGTTTTGATGGTAGTTGAATACATCCAGCTGGTTCATGTTTGCAACCATATTTTTTACCATATTTTATGGTATAGAATATTGGGTCTGCTTTTGTTCATTTCCCTTTGTATAATTTTTGGTTGTGTATTTTCACATGTTCATGTGTGTATTTTTTTGTGAAGCATTTTGGTCTAGCCCTAAAATATTACTTAAACTTACTTCAGAGTGGAGGAGGGATGGTCCAGTATGTTTTCTCATTTTTCGCTGTAGGTTGTCAGTCCCTTTAGATTGCTAAGCATATGACTTTTCATTTAATTGCCAAATTCAATACCTTTACTTACTCAGGTCAAAAGGTTATAATCTTGAGCACACTGCTATTAATATCTACCAAAAACACTGAAAAAAAGCGGTATTTATAAGGTGTTTCTTAAATAATCTTCAGTGTTTAATTTCTCTAGTGGTTTTAATCATTTTGGAGAATCTGATGAAAACCATATATATTTTCTCCAGATGTATGTGTAAGCTTTGCTCAGTTATCTGTTGCTGTTTATCATACCACCACAAAACTTAGTGACTTAAAACAATTATTTATTATTTCTCATGATTCCATGGGTCATGGACAGCTCCTCTGTTTCACAGGGTGTCATCTGGCTCATTCCCATAGTTGCATGCAGCTGGGATCTTAGCTGGGGCTAGAATGCCTAGGATAGTGGCATTCACATGTCTGGGGTCTATTTGGTGGCTCTTGGGTAGAGTGCCCTCGTTGTTTTTCACATGACCTCCCTGAATGAAAACAAGCTGCCAAGCTTCTTAAGAGATTGACCTGGATCTGGGACAGCTTCCTTCTGTCACAGTCTATTAATCAAAGCAATCATAAGGCCAACGAAGATTTAAAGAGAGAGGAATAAACTTCATTTCTTGATAGGAGAAATACCATGTACCTCTAGGAATGAGAGAAATGGTTAGAAATTTGAAAATACTCATGGTAGATTGTCTTTGGTTTCATACTCAAAAGGCAATGAATCTAATTCACCATATCAGTAGAATTAAAAACCACCCATATGATCATCTCAGTAGATGCATGCAGAAAAAGAATTGACAAAATCCAAAATCCATTAATTAAAAAAAAAAACCAAACTTTCAGCAAACTATGAATAGAAGGAAACGTCCTCAATCCAATAAAGAACATCTATGAAAAACTGACAGCCAACTTCATACTCAATAGTGAAATATGAAACAATCCCTACAATTGGAAACAAGACAAATATATCTGTTCTCATCACATCTCTAACTGTCAAGAATGAACTCCTGATTTTGATACTCTAAATTCTGTCTCTGAATTAAGCTAGATCATCAAAGGTCTCCTTGCCCGGACTGCACCGTTTTGTTTTTGTTTTTGTTTCTTTTTGGCTGATATGTACTGTGGTGTGATACCACAGTCTGTATTAAAAAATAGTATAAGACTCAGCAGTATGCTAACATACACTGCTGGTGGAAGTGAAAATTCACATTATCAAATAGAATCTGGCAGCAGATTAGAAGAATACTCACTGTAAATTAGTTTTTTGTACTGGAAATGCCATGATGATCTAACATTAGGAAAGATTTTAAAATAATTCATCATAGGGGCACCTGGGTGACTCAGTTGGTTCAGGATCCGACTCTTGATTTTGGCTCAACTCATGATCTCAGTGTTGTGAGATTGAGTCTGCTGAAGATTCTCTCTCCCCCTCTCCCTTTGCCTATTCCCCTCCCTCTCTTAAAAAAATAATAGTAATAATTCGTCATAATATGCTGAAGAAGAAAAATTATGTTAATCTCCAAATATTACTGAAGACATTTAATAAAATTTAACATACTTTTGGGGTACCTGGGTGGCTCAGTTGATTAAGTGACCAACTCTTGGTTTCAGCTCAGGTCATGATCTTGGGGTCATGGGATCAAGCCCTGTGTCAGGTTCCGCACTCAGTGGAGAGTCTGCTTATCCCGCTCCCTCCCCTTCTGCTCTTCCCCCTGCTCACATGTGTGCACACATGTGTAGGCACTTTCTCTCTCAAATAAACAAACAAATAATCTTAAAAAAATTCAACATCCTTTCTGATAAAAATTCTTAACATATAAATAATATAGAAGTTCTATATTTTTAAAGAGATTTTGTTTATTTATTTATTTATTTGAGAGAGAGAGCGTATGAGTGAGAGAGCATGGGAGAGAGAGTGCATAAGTAGGGGGGAGGGGTACAACAGGAAATCGCTTCCCTCCTGAGCAGGGAGCCTGATGCAGGACTTGATCCTGGGACCCTGGGATCATGACCTCAGCTAAAGGCAGACGCTTGACCGACTGAGCCACCCAGGCGCCCCAGAAGTTATATATTGATATGTATTTTTCCATATATTGATAAAAACATATGTATTTTTTTGTTTACAATTTCTTAAGGCCAAAAGCTACATTCCAATTATAGATAGAAGAAAGGATAGGATAAGCATCATAGCCACCATTGTTATTTTTTATTTTTTATTATGAAGGAATTAATACACAGGGGAGAATTATAAAATTTATATGATGGTCTCAAGAAAAATATTTACTTTGTTGTCAGTTTTTAATTTTTTATATTTTAATTATCTCAAGATTCTTAGAACCTCATAGATTAAATAGCAAGATAAAAACATTTTAATATTAACAATCCAATTAAAAAGTGAACAAATCTTAGACATAGCAAACAGATTAGTGGTTGCCAGAGGTGGGGGAGGTGGGGTCATAGGTGGTCAAAATGGGTGAAGGTGGTCAAAAGGTATAAATTTTCAGTTATAAATAACTCATAGGGATATATAACATGTAGCATGGTAACTGTAGTTAATGATACTGTATTGAATATTTGAAAATTGCCAAGAGAGTAGGTCTTAAAAGTTCTCATCACAAAAAATTTTTTAAAAATATATGGTGACAGATATTAACTAGACTTACTGTGGTAATCTCTCTGCAATATATATGAATATCAAATCATTATGTTGTATACCTGAAACTAATATAATGTTATATTTCAATTATACATCAATAAAAAAATTATTACACTAAAAATAGTAAACAAAGGACTTGAATAGACACTTCTCCAAAGAAGATATCCAAATGGCCAATTAGCACATTAAAAGATACTGAACATGAGGCGCCTGGGTGGCTCAGTTGGTTGAGCATCTGACTCTTGATTTGGCTTGGGTTGTGATCTTGGGGTCTTGGGATTGAGCCCTTTGTTGGGCTCTCCGCTCAGCACAGAGTCTGCTTGTCACTCTCCCTTCTCCCATTTGCACACTCTCTTTCTCTTTTTCTCTCAAATAAATAAAAATAAACAAATAAAAAATAAAAGACACTGGGGCACCTGGGTGGCTCAGTGGGTTAGGTGTCTGGCTTTGGCTCAGGTCATGATCCCAAGGTACTGGGATTGAGGCCTGCGTCGGGCTCCCTGCTCAGTGGGGCATCTGCTTCTCCCTCTCTCAGCTCATGCTCTCTATCTCTCTCAAATAAATAAATAAAATCTTTAAAAAAAAGATAAATAAAAGATACTGAACATCACCAATCAGGGAAATGCAAATCAAAACCGCATTGAGAAACCAACTCACACCCATTTAAATGACTATCATCCAAAGACAAAACAACAGAAAAGAACAAGTGTTGGCAAGGATTGGAGAAATTGGAACCCTTGTACACTGTTGGAATGTAACACGTATAGACTCTATGGAAAAGAGTATAGCAGTTCCTCAAAAATTTAAACGTAGGATTACTGTATGATTCAGCAATACCACTTCTGCATATATAAATAAAATAATTAAGAGCAGGGTCTGAAAGAGATATTTATATACCCATGTTCATAACAGCATTATTCACAATATCCAGAAGGTAGAAGCAACCTTAATGTCCACAGATAAGTGATTGGATAAACAAAATGTGGTATATATATAAAATGGAATATTATTAAAACTTAAAAAGAAAGAAGATTTTGGGGCGCCTGGGTGGCTCAGTTGGTTGGGCGACTGCCTTCGGCTCAGGTCATGATTCCGGAGTCCCGGGATCGAGTCCCGCATCGGACTCCCGGCTCCGTGGGGAGTCTGCTTCTCCCTCTGACCTTCTCTCCTCTCATGCTCTCTCTCACTTTCTCTCTCTCTCAAAATAAATAAAATCTTTAAAAAAAAAAATAGAAGATTCTGACACATGCTATAACATGGATGAACCGTGAGGATGTTATGCTAAGTGAAATAAGCTAGTCACAAAAAGACAGATATCTGATTCTATTATTTGAAGTACCTAGAATAGTCTAATTCATGGAGACAGAAAGTAGGATGGTGATTGCAAGAGGCTAGGGGAAGGGGGAATGGGGAAGTTATTTAATGGATATAGAGTTTTAGTTTTGCAAGATGAAGAAAGTTCTAGAGATTGGTCGCACAACCATGTGAATGCACTTAATACTAATTTGTATATTTAAAAATGGTTAAGATGAAAAATTTTATGCTATGTGTATTTTACCACAATTAAAAATAAGGTAAGATTAATATATATAAAAATAAAACAAAGTTTTAACATTATGTAACTAATGTTAAAAAGACCTCTTTATAGAGTTATAAAATTTATTTTAAATTTCTGTAGCACTGTACTTTATGTTGAAAGCAATTTTTTTTTTAAGATTTTATTTGTTCATCTGAGAGAGAATGAGTGAGATAGAGAGAGAGAGAGCACGAGCCGGCGGGGAGGGGCAGAGAGAGAAGGAGAAGTAGACTCTCTGCTGAGCAGGGAGCCCCAGTTGGGGCTCTATCAGGACCCTGGGATCATGACCTGAGCTGAAGGCAGATGCTTAACTGACTGACCACCTAGATGCCCTGAAAGCAATTTGTAATTGATAAAATATGATAAAAGTTTAATTCCTGAAGCTTTATAAACTGTTTAAAAATGCTGTGTCATGGGGCGCCTGGGTGGCTCAGTCGTTAGGCATCTGCCTTGGGCTCAGGTCATGCTCCCGGGGTCCTAGGATCGAGCCCCGCATTGGGCTCCCTGCTTGGCCGGAAGCCTGCTTCATCCTCTCCCACTCCCCCTGCTTGTGTTCCCTCTCTCCTTGTGTCTCTCTCTGTCAAATAAATAAAAAAAAACTTAAAAAAAAAAAAATGCTGAGTCATCTTTGGGGCGCCTGGGTGGCTCAGTGGGTTAAAGCCTCTGCCTTCAGCTCAGGTCATGATCTCAGGGTCCTGGGATGGTGCCCCACATCTGGCTCCCTGCTCAGCAGGAAGCCTGCTTCCCTGTCTCTCTCTCTGCCTGCCTCTCCGCCTACTTGTGATCTCTCTGTCAAATAAAATCTTAAAAAAAAAAAAAAAAGCTGAGTCATTTTCAGTCTGCTTCTGTTTATGTTCTGTTTAGTATCCATTTGTTCATTTTTTCCCAGTTTATTTTTGTTCTGTATTTAATTTTGGATAAGTTTTATTGTCTTCAATTCATTAATCTTTTCTTCTGTGGTGTCTAATTTACTGTTAAGTCCATTTGGTATATTTTTAATCTCAGATATATTTTTCATCTCTTTTTATTTCTTTTTCCCTGTATCTCTACTTAAACTTCATCCACTTTCTTGAATATGTGTAATATAATATAACTTTTGAGGTTTTTGTATACTAATACATTAATGAATCTCTAATATATATATTATTTATACACAATTTCAAAACTATGAATAATATTACTAGTATAATTACTGAAAACAGCTTATTTTTTTGGATTTCCTTTTTTTAGGATAGATCTCTGGCTATACAATCAAATTACTGTGTGTTAGGGGCGCCTGGATGGCTAAGTCGTTAGGTGTCTTTGGCTCCGGTCATGATCCTGGGATCCTGGGATCACCTCGAATTGGGCTCTCCGCTCAGCAGGGAGCCTGCTTCTCCCTCCCCACTCCCCCTGCTTGTGTTCCCTCTCTCGCTGTCTCTCTGTCAAATAAATAAATAAAATCTTAAAAAAAAAATTACTGTGTATTGGGATGCCTGGGTGGCTCAGTTGGTTAAGCGGCTGCCTTGGGCTCAGGTCATGATCCCAGGATCCAGGGATTGAGTCCCGCATCTGGCTCCTTGCTCGGCAGGGAGCCTGCTTCTCGCTCTGCCTCTGCCTGCCACTCTGCCTATTTGTGCTCTCTCTCTGACAAATAAATAAATAAAATCTTAAAAAAAAAAATTACTGTGTGTTAAAGTCAGGTGAAATAATTCTGAATTAACTCTGTAGTTAAGCTACAATTTGATACTTGGTTAAATTCATTTGTTTCATTTTGCTTTTAATTTTTAGAGATTTTTTTCCACCTTGATTTAAATCTTTATTATAATTATATAAATATAAATTATATATATAAATATATATAATTATGTAATACAATTACATGTTTCTATAGTCAGTAGACTATAACCATATTTTTTAGTTTTTGGTTTATACTTTGTTTTTTAAACTGTGGTAAAATACATATAACATAAAATTTACCATTTTAACCCTTTCATTTATTTATTTACTAGTTTTAAGAAAGATTTTATTTTTTTAAATAATTTCTACACCCAGTGCGGGGCTTGAACTTACAATGCCAAGATCAAGAGTTGCGTGCTTTACAGGCTGAGCCAGCCAGGCACCCCATTGTAATCCTTTTAGAATACAATTTAGTGGCATTAAATAGATTCTCATTGCTGTACAAATCACTCCTTTTCATCTCCAGAAAATTTTAAGTTTATCTTTTTTAGTTATCTCTGTACCCAACCTAGGGCTTGAACTCATGACCTGGAGATCAAGAGTAGTTACTTGCTCCTCTGACTGAGCCAGTCAGGTACCCATCAGGAATTTTTTCATCATTGCAAACTGAAACTCTGTATCTGTTAAACAATAACTTCCTATTATATCCTTCCCCCTAGCTCCTGGTAACCACTATTCTACTTTCTGTCTCTACTATTGTAGGTACCTCATGTAAATAAAATCAGACATTATTTGTCCTTTTGTGTTTGGCTTATTTTACTTAGCTTAATATTTTCAGAGTTTATCCATGTTTTCATATGTGTCAGAATTTCATTTCTTCTTAAGGCTAATAATATTATATTATATGGACATACTACGTTTTGCTTATCCATTCTTCTGTCAATGGATATTAGGGTTGTTTCTGACTTTGGACTGTTGTAAATAAAGCTGCGGTGACACAGGTACACAAATACCTATCTGAGTCGCTGCTTTCAGTTCTTTGGGTGTATACCCAGAAGTGGAATTCTAAGATCATAGATCTATGTTCAGTATTTTTGAGGAACTGCTATACTGCTGTCAGTTGTTTTTTAAATCATACCAAAAAATATGAGCTCACAGGCTTTAACATATTTTATATGGTTCAACCCACTGCAGTCACTATTATTTTCAGTGCTCAATTTGTACCGTCAATGAGAGCCTCCTCTACTTGACTTCTGTATCCTTTTGATATAACTTTGTCTTTGATTATCTTCCTTGCTTTCTGGAATGAGAAAATATTTGGGGCTGAACTTGCATATTTTCTGCTCCCGGCTTGAACATCTCTAAAATATTGATTCCTTTTAGTGGAAAATGGTATTTAAAGACTACCATCTGAGTGGTAGGGGTACTCATTCCTACATTGGTCCTAGGCCTTTTCAGTGGACAAAATTATAGAATTTTTTCGTAATAGAAAATGTATAACAAATGCATACTGTTATTTACAATTAAAATTAGGATCGTAGGGCTTTAATTTTTTTATTTTATGCTTATCTCTTTTATCCTATACTTTACTCATTCAACCAATAATTATTGTACATAAATCTACCATATTCCTTATATTTTGCTACGTGTTGAGAGTGCACATTAAAAACTTACATTTGATCTAATTTCCACATTGTTTTTTTATCTGAATAAGTGAAGACTTTTACTTTTTTTCCCCCAAAATCTATTCGCATTGGCTTCTAAACTGCTGAGCAGTATTGGATTGGCTTTAAAGCTAGTTGATCTTGGCTTATTTCTTATTTTTCCTTATTTCCGTTAATTTAAAACTCAGATTCCAGTAACTATAATAGTATTACACCCTTCATTGGCAGTGTCAAAGGAAAAACAGATTAAATAGACTATAAATACCAAAAAAAGAACTTCATCACAACTGGACTTTATCCTAGAACAAGATGGTGTGATAGCACAGGACAGTTTGCTGTCCGTGGGTCCTTAGCCTTTTGGTCAGTTGGACTGGCAGCTGAACTCTGTTGTTGAAGAAACCATTGGCCAAGAACCGTTCCTCTCACTATGTTGGTGCTGATGCCTACAACTGCACTATTACTTTTATTCTTTGAAGTTATTTGCCTATATCAAAATAATATACTTGGAGAGTTAAAATTCAGATATATGAGACACCTGGGTGGCTCAGTCGGTTAAACATCTGCCTTTGGCTCAGGTCATGATCCCAGGGTCCTGGGATCAAGAGTCCCACTCGGGCTCCTTGCTCAGTAGTGAACCTGCTTCTCCCTCTACCTGCTGCTCTCCCTGTTCATGCTCTCTCTCTCTCTCCCTCTCTCTCTGACAAATATTAAAAAAAAAAAAAAAACTTAAAAAAATTCAGATAAATAACACATTAGAGTGAGTAAATATATCAGGCTTTTCTACTATGACATTTAGCTGAAAGTAAGTTTGTAAAGAAGTAAAGAACTAGGGAGCAATTGCTTGGAGAGCAGACTTCTTTTGAGAAGCCAGGACAGAGGAAGAATCATGGCACTAGACACATGCCAAGATGAAAATACATGAAAATAAACTTAAGACATGATAGTGCATTTGGGATATTCACCATTTTATGTTTGTCATATGAGACTTGGCAGGTAACCAGACCTTTGGCTGTGTATTAGTAAATATCAATTCTAAAGAGTACTAGCAGTTTAAGTAACATAGTGGAATTAAAATTTAAGAAGAGCATGGATGTTATATAGTGGTATTTTGTTATTTTGAATTTTATGAATAAGTTTTATAATATACTAAAATTTAAAATAAGTCACTTCATAGTACATGTATAAACCACAGTCAATAGTTATTCTTTCTTTTCAGAACTAAATACATGAATTTCAGACACCCAGATAGAAAACACAAGACTGAATTCATTTAAGACAGGGAATACTTTATTCAAACCCATCAGAGAAATGGACAGCTTGGGTCTGTAACAAAGCGTTGTGTTTTAAAGCATAGGTCAGTAATTGTATATGAGAGTATACACTGCTACATACAAATTAACTGATCAGAGCACAACTTTTCAATATTCAAAACAGAATAAGCGTCCCTGTAAAAGCAGCACCTTTGTGACATTTTTAACTTCAGTATTCCTCTCCTTCTTCTTCACCCTCTCCTTCAACAGAATCCACACCAACCTCCTCATAATCCTTCTCAAGGGCAGCCATGTCCTCGCGGGCCTCAGAGAACTCTCCTTCCTCCATGCCCTCCCCCACATACCAGTGAACAAAGGCACGCTTGGCATACATCAGGTCAAACTTGTGGTCCAGGCGAGCCCAGGCCTC
>CM052897.1:57398319-57472615 GCA_028534135.1 Potos flavus | reverse complement strand
CAGCCCCCATCACTCGCCTCCTGCACAAGCCTGCTCAACCCCAGGGGGTCCGTGGAGCCTCAAGACAGACCGCTGTCCCAGAGCCCCCGGGGAGCTCACTGGGGTCACTGAGGCCAACTCACCAATGACTGTGGGTTCCAGGTCTACAAACACGGCCCTAGGCACATGCTTGCCAGCGCCTGTCTCACTGAAGAAGGTGTTGAAGGAGTCGTCTCCTCCCCCGATGGTCTTGTCACTTGGCATCTGGCCATCGGGCTGAATGCCGTGCTCCAGGCAATAGAGCTCCCAGCAGGCATTGCCGATCTGGACACCAGCCTGGCCCACGTGGATGGAGATACACTCACGCTGTAGGAAGAAAAAGAAGAAAATTGTAAAATTAGGTTATGTTAGCATTTTGAATTTTCAGTAAATTTTTGAAAATAATTCTAATTATGTACAGGTATTTTTCAAGTTTATTTGCGATTATCCCTAACTCAATAGAAATGATTAAGGAAAAGCACCTGCTAGAAATGCTGCAGATGGGTGTGGTCTGAATAATAATGTGGCGCTGTTTAACCCATGTGCAAGCCCATTGTTTCCAGTCATGCTTGAATAGTAATTTTTTGTATTTAAAAAATATTTAAAGCACATATTTTGTAAAATGAAGTAAATTAAACTTAATCATTAATTGATTACAAATCAGTATCACTACTGCCTTCCCTTTAAATGAGGAATTTCTTCTATGTATGACTTGGAATTTCAACATGGACATCTGTGCTGCAGCTGAGGCTAGATGCCACACCCCTCTGCAGTCTCTCTGCAGAGTCCATTAGTACTAGGGGATTGGAAGCTAAACAAGGTCTGCCTCCTGCATTGCTGCATTTGCTGTGCCTGGTACTAGCCTGTTCTGTCTGCTACATTATTTAACAGAGTAAGTTCTATTTCCAGAAACTGCCTACATGATCTCATTGTGCTATTCTGCCAGTTTTCCTTCTCTGACTCCAGCTAGAACCATATGCCTACATTGAAATGAATTAATGTAGATGCAGGAGAACAAAAGACAGCTGGACAGAGTATAGTTCTTTGTCTGCAACATTTTCATTACTTAAAAAGAAGTCTTTCCAGAATCTTCTCCACTGCAAAAGACTGAAAATTTATTAGTATCTTTAAAACAACAGTTCCTAAATCAGAAAAATATCAGAGGACCTACCTAAGAACAAAAGCCCGGTGAAAGGATAATTAAATATTTATTTAAAACAACAAAATAGTATTTTCATTCTGAGATTGTCTACTCACCACAGAATATTCATACTTATCACGTTCAATAACAGATTTTCTTCTGTATGGTCTTTATGGCTACAGCTTCCATTGTCTATCCATTGTCTAGTCACTGACATATGGGCGGGGGTGGGGTGGGGGTGGGGAAGGGCGTTTCCCTGGATTCTGGGCTTTAGGGTACCCTTGCTCTCCAAAGTGGGCTTTTTCTCTTGCTGAACGTGCAGCTAGCACACAGAGACAGAGAGACGGACGGACAGACAAGAACGACACACACACTCCAGTCAGGGCGGGGTGGCCCCAGACCAGACTTTTAAAAAGGCTTGTCAGAGAGAACTGTGATTTTGCATCTCAAGAAAAAAATACTTCATCTAAATTTTAACAGTGAATGAAAAACCTTTTAACGCCTACAGTTCCACAATGATGAAAGGCTTTTAATAAGTCTTCTGACAGGGGAGGTTTAGTGAGGGCGAACCCCGCCCAGTGGCTCTAAGGCCGAAGAAGCCAGAAACAAACAACTCCGCCCCTGCGCCACCCTGACGCCGGCTGCCAGGGGCTCCAGCAGAAACTAACCATTTTGTCCCCGTTAATATACGGGTATCTTTCTAAAATGCCAAAGAACCGTGGAGGGATCTTTTTATACTAACCCAAGGTTTCGCTTTGTCCCTGTGCTTTCTTACCCTTCTCCTCCCTTCCCAGCTACACCCACTGAGCCCGGGTCCTTCTTCTCTCCCTCCCCCTGGGAACAACGCCAGAAAGAAAAGCCTCTCCGAGTCACACGAATACCGTGCGCACAGACGCTGGGGCCGAGCAGACAACGCTACGACCGCCTTTCCCTGCCCCAGACCCTTTCGTCACCGACAGATGGGTTGCTGGCGGCTCGGAAGGGCTCAGATAACAAGTAGTAGCTCTGCGCCGCCTTTGTTCTTCCCTACGGTCGTGCTGCGCCCCGGGCGCGGTTCTGGCTGGGCTCCTAAACCCCGCACTGCGGCGTCGGCCGGGCTCGAGGATGCGGGGCAGCACAGCTAAACCTCGCATACAAAGCATAAAGGCTACCCTTACCCAAAGAAGTTGTAAAGGAAAAAGGGCTTAAGGTTTTCCAAGTAGATCTTGGGGGACTGACCCCACCCAAAGGCCACAAAGAGCCAGAGAAAGAAGATTCTTACCATGGTTGTTGCTTTGCGTCTGCCGAGCAGATGGCGGAGAGGAAGAGGAGAGGTTGTTGCTTCTTACAGCGCGACTCTTAGGCGGTCGATGTAAGAGAACCTGCGGCACATGGGCGGATGCGGCTCCCTATATACAACTCGGTCACCATGGGGATGGGCTGGGGCCTTTTCCTGTTGGTCCAGACCCCTCGATCTGCCCGGAGAAGCCACGACAGGAGAGTGGTGATTGGTGCAAGCAACATGGGATGAGGTAATCTCTCCCCCACCCCCTTTTCCCTAGCATCCATAGACTGTTTGCATCCTTCAGACAAAGAGACTGCAAAAACAGTCAGCCGAGCATCCATTATGGGGTGGGGTTAAGGGGGAGGGGGCGGGAGAAGGGAAGAAAGAGAACTTGAATTGGATGATTTTTATATTGCTTAAACCTCATACTACAGTTAAAATCACCAGTGTAGGTTTTCCCCAACACTTCTATCGCAGATTTTGTGTTGAGATGAAATATTTAACGGAAAATTACTCCCAGCCCCTCTCTCAAAGTATACTAAATTCTGCCACATTCAGGGAAGCTTCAGCATCTCTAATTGCTTTACAGATAAAGTAGGAGAGAAGATGTGAATGATGCTTAAAATGGCTTGGATAAACGTGATATTTTTTTAATATAAAAAAAGCTTTAATAATAGAGCCATCCAAAATGGTTTTTCAAGTTCAAGTAATTTATCTGCAGACCTTTTTTGCACCCCTCCCCCAAATAGCTAAACAAAAAGGGAAGATGGAAGAAAACCATACTAAATATGGAAGCACACAAGTAGTTCTAACATGGTGATAATTAAGATCTAAGAAACATACCATAGTTAAATAGTACTAGAAATATTCCTTTACCAGAAGTCTATGTAATGTATTTTATGTAGGGTGTTGTTCCTTAAAAGGAATCATCTTTCCTGTTATAGAGTTGAGAAAATACAAGGAGTTCAGAAGCTAGTACTGTTACCTGTGCCATGCAGTTATTTTTTTTTTTTTTTCTGGAAAGAGAAGAATAACTAAGACATTAAATTAAAAAGGAGAGCTATATAATGTAAGAAAGAAGACCATTTGTGATTTTGTCTCCAACCACAGACAACTATGTCAGGTCAATAACTGCATTTCTTTTTTATGTAGTTCTTGTGTGAATTCGGTAAATCTTCTCAGAGATTGGGCTTCTAACTGTGGGAATTGTGGCCAGCCTCACACCGTTGCTATTCAACTAGAGACTCTAGTGGTTGCTCAGTTGCCTCTTGGGACAAAAAGGCTTTGCTTTCACCCCTAGGAAATGGATTGCAGTAACATTCTTTTGCTATTTAGAAAGGCTCTATTATCAACAAGGATGGGCTATGCAGAATAAGACTCTGGACTGATTACCACCCGACGTTGCTAATGAAATTTCAGAGGTAAAAGGTTTGTTATGACCACCAAAGTAGAAAATTTATGTTCTGGCAGATGATTTTTTATGTTCGGTTTTCAGAAACAGATTTTCAGGGTCTGCAGCACCATTTACAGTACTCTGCAGAGCCCATTCATTCCTGCTGGGCTAGCAGGCAGAGCAGGCGTGGGAGGGAGGGACTTGAGACAGCTGCTGCAGGTTGTGGTGTGACAATGGCTGCCATGGATTTTTCTAGCCTGCTCTCCATAGCTCTGCTTTAGTTGTTCGAGTTTGCTGCAGTAGTCTCCCTAGAAAAAAATAAAACCCAACACAAAAATCGTTTTATCTACTTCTCACATATTTCATAGGAAAAATAATCTTCAACATCATCTTATCTCCATCCCTTTAGCAAATAAAATTATATTTCAGTAAAAAGACAGGAGAATTAAGGACAACTTGAATGTTTCTTTCTGCACCTAGATGTTCATTTAACAAAAATAAGAATTAAATGCCATTGGGGAGTATAAGGATTTATAAGTCGCTCATTGAAAATACTTCTTATGAAATATTAATAGTCAAATAAAAGAAACGCTGCCGGACCATGGTAAAGTGTACAAATCTTTCCTCATGGAATGAGAGTCACAGTCTTGAATGTTATTTTCAATTTTATTTTCTTTACAATATAAAAGAAACATGTCATTTTCCCAATAGTTTCTCAGTTCCTTATGCAGTTTACAGAGGATTAAATAAAAGAGAGGCATGTTCATGCAACTGATTCTTTTCAATTCTATCTCAGAGCTATTCTGTTCCTTATGCGAATGAGGATTTTTTTTTCTCCCCTTGGGCATAAGTAACAATAAGATCTAGGTCAGAAATAGATTATTTGAGCACTGATAATGTTAAATATATAAATGGGAGAGCAGAGGGAAATAACTAATCTGTTCTTTTTCCCCTCGTTATCTGACTTAATAGCATGCAAACTATTAAAATTTTTTTTTACTAGTTCACTTATTTTTTCTGCCAGTTTCTTTAACTTACAAAAATATACATGTGTAAGTATTCTACTAATAAATTCGTTTGTGTCCACAGTAAGATTAGCATAAGACATCTTTTCTTTTATATTTGTAGAATTTAAATCATTTATTTGTCTATCTACACCTCTTCTGCATTAAAATGTGAATCCCAGTCCCTGGCAAAGTGCCAATCATACACTAGACATTATACACATGTTTGTTGAATTAAATGAACAGTTTCTCTCTGTGCATATTTTCATTAACTACTATAATGACTAATAATTTAAAGGTATTTAATAAGTATTTTGCCTTTTTTACTCAATAAACATTTACTGGCTGTTTGCAATGTGTCCTTGACCATCCTAGATAGTGTGAGTAATTCAGAGGTAGTAACATGGTCTCTTTTCTCTAGAGTCTTCCAATCTCTTTTTTTTAAAGGATTTTATTTATTTACTTGAGAGAGAGAACAAGCAGAGGGAGAGAGAGAGAGAGAGAAGCAGGCTCACCGCTGAGCAGGAAGCCCGATGCAGGGCTCCATCCCAGGGCCTGGAGATCATGACCCATGCCAAAGACAAACACCTAACCAACTGAGCCACTCAGGCACCCATAGAGTCTTCCAATCTAATTGAAGTAATAAAACAAGTACATGTATATAGGAGAACGGCATGTGTTTGTAAGAATGGAGAGGAGCTTTGTAGAATGCATTGCATGACCCCATGTATTATAATTTATGTAGGAAACAAGAAAGTTGTCTAACACTTTTTTGTTCTTACTTCTTTACCTCCTATTATCCCTAAATCCATTCAGTCTGGATTCTGCTCTTACCACTCCTTGAAACCAAATGCCCTCCATGGTTGTTGCTAAATCCACTGGACACTTTTTAGTTCTCATTTGTGATAAGCTTTGTCACAGTTGATATATTATCTCTTTCTTGGAACACTTTCTTCCCTTGTCCTCAGAAACTCTATATTTTCTGGGTTTCCCTCTTACATTTTTTGTTTCTTCTCTGTCTCTGCTGATTCCTCCTCCTTTCCCAATCTTTAAATGTTGCAGTTTCTCAAGGTTCAGTCCCAGAGTCTTTCCTCATTTTATACTATATGATCTTAGTCACTCCTAGAAGATGGTAAGTGCATTCGTTCCCAAGGCTTCAAATCCTTTTTATATGCCCATCACTTCTTAACCACTCCTCTTAGTTCCAGATTGTATAGTAAACTTCCAGTCTCTGGCTGGGTTTCTCACAGGTATCCCAAATTGAACTAAGTATCTTCTCATAAATATGCACCTCCTCCAAGGTTCCCTTGCTCAGTAAATACAGCAGCATACATCTGGGTTCTCATACAGAAATGAGAATTACTCTTGATATCTCCTTCTCCT
This sequence comes from Potos flavus, assembly GCA_028534135.1. Classification (NCBI taxonomy): domain Eukaryota; kingdom Metazoa; phylum Chordata; class Mammalia; order Carnivora; family Procyonidae; genus Potos; species Potos flavus. The sequence continues at coordinate 57,466,412 of CM052897.1, read as the reverse complement.
TTTCTAACCACCATAGAATCAGTCACTAAGTCCTGTCAAGTCTACCTCCTAAATCTCTCTCAAATCTTGTACTTTCCTCTCCATCTCAACTGCCTCCATTCTAGTAAATACATCATCTTTTGCCTGGACAACCTTAGTACCCTCCTAGATTTTCTATACACTTGCTCCTACCCCCACCCAGTTCAGTCTTCACACAACAGCCGGAGTGATCTTATTATAATACATCTCAGAGATCGTGTCACATAATACAGATCATGTCACCACTGCTTCAAGCAGATCAATGGCTGCCTGTTAGTTTTAAGATGAAGATCCCAAATCCTAAATATGGCTGCTTTAATTCCATAATGGAAGTAAATCTTATACTTAAAAACCTGTGAAAGGACATATCGATTTAAAATTGTGTTAAAATTGAGATAATTTCTTGAGAGTTGATTTTGGTAGGGAGGCAAAGGAGTTTTAAAAGCTAGATAGTCATTTTATAATTATTATGCTATAAAATTCTGTTTTATTCATTTTTGTATTTATGCAATTTTTATAATAAAAAATTTAACAATATAAACCCATGAGTTCATAAAGATACCAAAAAGGAAAAATAAAAATAGAAAAAAGTGAATTAAAAATAATCATCTGATACCATTGCACCATGGAAGCAACTAGGACACCAACTCCATACTCTACACATTGGCAATCAAATAAATGAAGATCGCAGGGGAGCCTGGATGGCTCAGTCATTTAAGAGTTCGACTCTTGATTTTGGCTCAGGTCATGATCTCAGCATCATGAGATTGAGCTCTGAGTCAGGCTGCACGCCTGCTTAAGATTCTCTCTTTCCCTCTACCTCTGTCCCTCTCATCCTGCCCCTCTAAGAAAAATTAAAAAGTACTTCAGGAAAGAAAAAAGGGAAAAAATGATAGATTGTGGCAAAACTCTTGATAATTGTTAAATGTTAATGATGCGTATATGGAGTTCATTATACTGTTTTCTCTACTTTTGGGTATGTTTGAAAAAAAAGTTTTTTTTAAAGATTTATTTGTCACAGAGAGAGAGAGAGAGTGCAAACGAGGAAGTGGCAGGCAGAGGGAGAAGGAGGCTCCCTGCTCAGCAGGGAGCCAGATGCAGAATTACATCCCAGGACCTGATCGTGACCTGAGCCGAAGGCAGGTTAACAAACTGAGCCACCCAGGCGACCCTGTTTGAAAATTTCTTAATAAATTAAGAATTTCTTAATAAAATAAATACTAAAAAGAGGAAACTGTGGATGCTGAAGACAATTTGTATCTACTTCACAATTTATTCTGTACTACCTTGAATAGAAAGTTATAGAAATTTCAAGAGAAGGAAGAAGTCCTTGTATTAAGAGCTATGGTTTATCATGGAAGTCTTCACTCAGAATGGTGACTCATAACCAAATGGGACAGGAGTAGAGTGAGTACTTTAAACAAGGAACATAATATTAGCAAAGACATAGTATGAGGTTGATCTGGTGTACAAGGGAGAGCAAAAATGTTGTCTCAATGTGGGCATGCAAAGGAATGATGGGTGAAGTGTTACGTGTGAGGAGTGGAGCTAGTTAATGAAACATTTAGAACTCCGGTCTGAAGAAGGAGTTTGGGCTTGAGTCCATAGGCAGTGTGAAGCTTTTGTATTCCTATAGAAAAGAGTGGACAACATTTTAATAAGATTTTAATAAGATTAATATCAATATATTAATTCATATTTGTAATTTATAAACATAATTATATATTTTTAGTCTTTATAAATTTTATAATTTATAAAATTAATCTGACAGCTAAGTGGAGTAGGGAAAGAGGCTGGAGATAGTGGCACCAGTAAGGAGGTTATTGCAATAATCTAAGCAGAAGGTCTCAGACCTTCATAATTATAGGAGGAATGGTTAGAAAGGGATAATAGAAGAGACCATCCAAAGAACAATCCCAAGTGGTGACTGGCTGAACATGAGGGAAAAAGGAGAGAGTAAAAATTAACCCTTAAAATTTTGAACTTGGTGAACTAAGAGCATGAAATGGTTAGTAGTGGTGCTCTTTATGAAAATAGGGGAGTTGATGGGGGTGCCTGGGTGGCTGAGTCTGTAGAGCATGCAGCTCTTGGTCTCGGGGTTGTGAGTTCAAGCCCCACGTTGGGTATAGAGCTTATTGAGAACAAGGAAGAAAGGAAGAAAGAAAGGAAGGAAGGAAGGGAGGAAGGAAGGAAGGAAATAGGGAAGTTGAGAAGGGATACAAGTCTGAGCAGGAAATGCATTTGTGTGTGTGTGTGTGTGTGTGTGTGTGTGTGTGTGTGTTGCAGGCTGTCAATCAGTTGATGTGGTCTTACAGTTGAAAGTTACACGGTGGTGATGGAGGGATTGAGGGCAGATGTCTTGGAAGCTACTGGGAATCTGAGAATGGTAAGGAGTAGAGGGGTGGAGATGCATGTTTAAAATCTAATGACAACAGCGTTATATGTTGGCGGTATGGTATGAGAATAGAATTCTCCAAGTATAACCCAGAATTTCAATGGGAAACACAATTCTTATGCATGCAGTTATGTTCACCACGTGAAAATCCTTTCTTTTTTCTTCCTTATTTTGAAAACTTTTTATTGAAGGATATCATACATACATAAATTTTTACCAATCATAAATGTACAGTTTGATGAATTTTTGCAAACTTAACATTATTATTAGTGTAACCAGCATGCTGATCAAGAAACAGAACATTATCACTATCTGAGAAGCCTCCCCCTTGTACCTCTACACAGTCACAATCTGCTCTCAAAGGTATTACCCACTGGGGCGCCTAAGTGGCTCATTCGGTAAAGCAGCCAAGTCTTGATTTCCACTCAGGTCGTGATCTCAGGGTCCTGGGATAGAGCCTTGCGTTGGGCTGCAGATTTTCCCGAAGGTGTAATGTATACTCCCACTAGTAGTGTAGGAGAGTTCTGCTTCTCATCCTCCTTCATTGTAGCCATTCAGGAGAGTTTATAGTATAATATCTATCACATTGTGACTAACTAATGAGGTTGACACCTTTTCATGTGTTTATTGTCCATTTAATATCCTCTGTGGTGAAATGCCTGTTCAAGGCTCTTTCATATTTTCTCATGGATTGCCTGTCTTTATCTTAGTGTTTGGTTTATTATGTATTATGAATAAGAGTCTTTTGTTGGATTTGAAGATTACAAAAAATTTTTTTCTCCCACTCTGCAGCTTACCTTTTCACTCTCCTAATGGTGTCCTTTGATAAACAGAAGTTCTTAATTTTAAGTAGTTCAATTTATCATTTTTTCTTTATTAGCATTTTTTTAAGATTTTAATTTTTAGTAATCTCTACACTCAACATGGGGCTTGAACCTATCACCCTGAGATAAAGAGTTGCAAGCTCTATCGACTAAGCCAGCCAGGTGTCCCTATTGCTGGCATTTTTTGAGTTGCGTTTAAGAAATCTTTGCCTATGCACAAGGTCATGATTGAGATAGAATATATCTTCTAAAGGATTTATTTCTTCTAAAGGACTTACTGTTTAAGCTTTTACATTTAGTTCCAAAATATACATGGGAACTGATATCTTTGTGTGTGTTTGGTATGAAGTAGAGATCAGACCCAATTTTTTCCTCATATGGATATCCAGTTGGTCCTTCACTATTTATTTATAAGACCATCCTTTCCCCACTGACTGCAGTGACACTTTTGTCATGAATTAGGGTACCATATGTATATATAGGAAGCCTCCTCTCACTAGCTCATACATATTTCAACTTTATTATTTTCTAAATTATTATAATCCTTTTTAACCCAAGTAATTAACTCATATGTATAATCAGCCCTATATGTTTCAAACATTAATTTATTTGTTTCTTCTTTTTGGAAACACATATTGATTGCCTACTAAGTTGCATATATTGGGCCAGGGATAGGGTAGGGTAAATAGATGTTAATTTGGCAAGATTTAATTAGATATAATGCATTCTGGTAAGTCCCAAGAAAGACGCATGGCATGATCCAATGCAAGGAGATATATTACCTATAACTTCTAGATCTTTGGGGGATGGGATGGTGTAGAGAATGCAGGAAGGCTTCCTGAAAGAGGCAATTCTTGGGATTGTTTTGAAAAATAAATAGGAGTAGCAGGTACAAATGGAGAAGAGAGTGCACATGCAAATACACAGACAACTGAGTTAATTTCAGAAACTGAGAGTGGTTTGTTACATAAAGTATAAGGAAAGGGAATTGGGGAGCCATGAGACTGGAGGATTAGACAAATAATTGATTTTGAAAGGACCTTATTTCAAACTCAATGAGAGCCACTGAAGGAAAGAGGAATAATGAATTTTGCATTTCAGAAAGCTACTTCTGACTGCTGTGTGCAGGAAGAACAGATAGAACAGAGTTGGGGATAGGGAAACATAATGAAGGAAGACTGGCTAGAAGATTGCTGATTAGTAGATGGTAAGACTGACTCAAAGAAGTAAAAAGAAGTAGACCTACTTGGGAAATATATGGAAGAGTCTAGAGCTGGTGAGGTCTAGGAATGAGGTACAATGAGCAGTGAAGGATGGGGCAACTGGCTCTAGCGTCAGGCAGACCTGGGTTCAGTTTTCCTTTCTGTCACAATTTAGCCAGGTTAGAAAGACCATTCTGGCTTTAAAGAATGGATTGGAAGAGTTTGAGACTGAAAGCAAGGAAACTAGTTAGGAGGCTACTACAATCATCTAGGCTTTGTGATGAGAGCCTGATTAAGGCTAAATTTAGCTATAGGGACAGAAGGAAAGAGATGGATTGAAAGGAGAGAAATGGATTGAGGAATATATATAGGAGGTTGACTTATCGATTTGAGAACATACTTAATACATTAAAAACAGCAAACGGGGGTGCCTGGCTGGCTCAGTGGTTAGAGCATGCGACTCTTTTTTTAAAAACTTTTTATTTATTTGAGAAAGAGAGCACATGCACCTGACACAAAGGGTGGGGGAGGAGCAGTGGCGGAGGGAGAGGGAGAGGGAAAGAACATCCAGCAGACTCCATGCTGAGTGGGGAGCCCCACGCGGGGCTCAATCCCTGGACCCTGCAATCATGACCTGAGCTGAAACCAAGAGTGGGTTGCTTAACCAACTGAGCCACCCAGGCACCCTGCGTATGTGACTCTTGATCTCAGGGTTGTAAGTTAGAGCTCCACCTTGGGTGTAGAGATTATTTAAAAATAAAATCTTAAAAAAAAAAAAAAACAGTAGAGGACTTCAAAGAAAAGAAGAAGAGGAGGAGGGGGAGGGGGAGGGGGAGGAGGAGGAAAAGAATAAAAAAGGACTGGCTGAAGGAGGAGGAAAAGCAGAAGATATTGATGTTACAGAAACAAAGGAAGGGCAGTGTCAAGTAGAGTGCTGAAAAATAGCAAATACGGCAGAGGGGTTGTTAATAAGGACAGGGGAATGTTTATTGGATTTAGCAACAAGGAAATAAGTATATAGTAAGGCTTGGCACAAAAGACCTAAAACATGTTTCTTGGCCTAGAGGAGTTAAAGGTCCTATGATTGAAACTGTTACTACAATACATTGTCTCAAGTACTGTGAGAGAGAGGACAGTGCAGGAGCTGCCAACACAAAGAAATGTGTTACATTTCCCAACCTCATCCCAGTATAGTGTTCACTGTCTCACACCACACCATTGCCTCTATCTCCTTTGTGGAATGATCATGCCTGTCTGTCTCACACTGCCCTTCCTCATGCGAGTTTGAGTGTAAAAGGGTAAATTCAAGCAAGTAGGATTCTCTTAAATTCTCTAACAAAAACACATCTCAAACTCTAAATATAAACAAGGATATGGACATGATTATGCTGACATGCTGAATTTACACTTGTCTTTACGTTAGGGTTCAGTACTGATCAATGTATTGAGTAATTTAGTTCTCACTTTGTATGACCTTTAAAAACCATCCTTGGCCGAATTCCACCATTAACAGTTTAGGTAAGATTATGACCCACATCTGAATTTAATGCAATGTTACTAAATAATAGTTTTTTTCTGGATAACAATGGTAAGAATTATCAGTGATTCTGGTAACTGAGTGTCATCTATTTAGGGAGGACTTTGGTGTGTGTAGCAGAGAGAAATACTAATGAATTTCTATTCCAGAAGTAAGACTATGAAATAACACAAACACCTGTACTGTGTAATGTTTTTTAAAAGATTTTATTTATTCATTTGACAGAGAGAGAGAGATCACAAGTACGCAGAGAGGCAGGCAGAGAGAGAGGGGGAAGCAGGCTCCCTGCTGAGCAGAGAGCCCAACGAGGGGCTCGATCCCAGGACGCTGGGATCATGACCTGAGCCAAAGGCAGAGGCTTTAACCCACTGAGCCACCCAGGCGCCCCTGTACTCTGTAATATTAAAAATATATCTCTGGCATTGTAATATAATGCTTTGAGGTCACTCACGGCTGTTCAGTCACTTACTGAAGCACTCTTTTGAACAACTTATTAATGTCCTGAGATACACATTTTAATTTGTAATTTTGCTCTGACATATTGGGGAGTTGGTTCACCTAAGCCTATTGACAAACTCTGACATGTGGGAAAAGGGGACAAACTTGAAGGGTTCAAAGGCATCCTGAGAAGAGAAGAAAGAGAAGGAATTAAAGAAGACAGTAAGTAATCTCAGTTTTCCGTAAAACGCAATTTATAATTTGGTTGCATTTCATTAACCCAAATTACACACACTCACAAGAATGCACACTGAACGGCTTCACTTCCGTCCCCCCCTCCTTCCCCTTAAAGCAGATGGAAATTAGGTGGCAGACTGGGAAGGTTGCCATGGTGCCCTGGCTACAAGGATTTGATAGTAGTCAAGAGAAGCTCGAGTCTCCTCCCCCAACCATCCAAACGTGCGCTTCTCTTTTTGTTTCAAATTCTTGTCTTAACTAATTCCATAGTATAGATAAATCAGGGTGAGATTGATATACTAGTGAACAACAGAATAGATGCATTGATGTTGTAAGAAGTAAAATACTGAGGAATTGTAACTGGTCCATTTTTATGTAGCACTAGCTACATAAAAAGTCAGAATTCACTTTTAAAATGACTTATACAACAAGCTCCCATCTTCAGGACTTGCATTTCCTTCTGGCTCTATCCCCTTGGATGACCTGCAGGTATCTCAAGTTCAATATATCTAAATGGAATTATTTATTTTTCTCCATTACCCTCTTTAGTATTCTATATTCTCAATTACTGTGTATTCTCAAGGTCAGTTCATTGTCATCTTTCTAATCTACCAAGACAGATTAAAATAATAATAACCTTATATAATAATATAACCTTATATAAATATTTCCTATATGCCAGGTGCCATTCTTAGCGCTTTATGTATATCAACTCTTTTAAGTTAATCCCAATTGATCACTAAATTCTATCAATTATATTTCAAATTGTCTTAATAAATATTTGCAGAATGAGCAAATGACTAATTATCTAAAGCTTGACCAATTTTATTAGCCCAAAAGGGGAAGGTGTGGTAGAATACTTAGGACTTGGTCTTTGAAGCTTCTTCTGTAAGTATTACATATATAAATCTAAGAGGCAAAATAGTAGGGGATAACCCTTTGTAACATATTAGAATCATCCTCTATACTGGTGTTTCCTAAATGTGCTGAAATAACGAGGGTCCTAATTAAAAATACTGATTCCTAGTCCCCGCACCAGAGAATCTGATTTAGTAGGTCTAAATCAGTAAATAGTATTTTCTTAGAATTAATATTTACCAGTTTGGAACCAAAGAGTTTTAATGGTTTTGGGTGGTATAATTCAGTTATTTCTGAATTCTGAAAACCACTGGACAGTTTGACAGAGAATTGCTCTCCAGACGGTTATAATCTTGAAAGACACAACTCCCAAAAAAAAAGGTGTTTTGGGAAACATTCTCAGTCTCCATTTAGATTTACAAATCAATTATGGGGGTTCCTGGGTGGCTCAGTTGGTTAAACAGCTGACTCTTAATTTTGGCTCAGGTCATGATCTCAGGGTCCTGGGATTGAGCCAGTCAGGCTCCTAGCTCAGCAGGGAGTCTGCTTGAGGATTCTCTCTCTCTCCCTCTGCCCCCCGCCACTCTCTCTCTCTCTCTCAAATAAGTAAGTAAATCTTTAAAAAAATCAATTATGTATGTGCAGAAAAGAGGAAAGGCTGTATTTTTCTTCATCTGCCCAGCCTAAAAGATCATTTAGGAAACATTTCTTCATTCTGCTTAAACACCGATGATGCATGTATAGAAGAGAAAGGATTAGAAAAAACTGTGGGTTTTTTTTCTTTACCTGTTTATAAGAAAAGCTATCTGTTATTTTAGTATACAGATTATAAGAGATATAGAGGTTTACTCAAGAAAGCATGGCCTAAAATAAGTTCCCTCTGTGGAAGATTGTCTCTGGATTTAGTATATATAATAAGCCCACTATTTTTTTTTTTTTAATGATTTCGGTATTTTTAGATATGTGAGGGAGACTTCACTCTCACCCCTCATGTTACTAAGCAACATGTCATACAGTTGCTAGGAAACAGACTAGCAAGCTTGGGGGCACTTCAATTCCCTTATCACCTTGCACAACACATGACTATACCCTAGAGAGTTTTACAGCCTTAAAGAAAAGAGAAAAAAGTTAATGGCGTATAGAAAGTTTAGAAAAAGTGTGACAGGGGTGGGGGAATAGAATAAGGAAAAGAGCAAGGTATTTGAGAAGAGTGTGTGAGCTTGGCAGAGGATGGCTATTACACAATTTCCTCGAATGAGTCATGGAAAACCTTAAATTGCCAGTGCTCTATTTCATATTCTGTATGCTTCTACCTTTTCTAGAAACAAATTAGAGGCTATACTTGGAGAAGAGGATCTTTCAGATAGTATTACTGAATATTATCAGAAGGATAAAAATCGATTGTAAGTTTGTAGAAGATTGCCAGTTAAAAACACATTAAACAAGTTACACCTTATTTAAAATGCCAAATCAGATCTGCGGTACCGTTTCATTCCATTTCTCCCTCAAAATAGTAGAAACGGACCGCGCTAAGAGAGAGGTTAGAATATAAGTGTTCTTGAACAAATTGAGAAGCAAAATTACTTGTTATACAGGCTCCTGGGCAATGTGTTTCTGTGCAAAAGTTTAAAAATCGAATATAAAAGGGGGAAAGAAGAAGCTGTTGTGCTCTACCTGGAAGACTGTTGGATCTGAAATAAGACACCAGGCTCTAGGTTTCATTGTGTGCATGTGAAAGGTTGAGTCTTTGTGTCTCTGTGGCATTTACTGTTGCTGGCAACCAGGAAGCTCCCTAGCAATTGTTGCTAGGTCCTCAGTGCCTCTGTTTGCCTGAAACCTTAATCAGTGCCAGAAACACCAGAGATAAAAATCATTGCACAAAACCCAGCGCCCATTATCCCCAATGGTCCTGCCGCAAACAGTCCGTCTTGTGTTCAATGAAAATCAGTGTCAAATGGAGACTTCACACCAAGAGTTCATCCTCAATATCCTCTCAATGAATGCCTGTTCTTTCAGTACAGGGCACTGAGAGAACACTGAAGAATGGTTTAATTAAAAGTTATATTCAGGTGTCAGCAGCTTTAACTAAATGCCTAACAGTCTGAAAGAAGGACACAGACAAGAAAGATTTCATCAGATTTAGATGACGTCCAGTTCTGAAGTCCCATCATGTTTGTTTGACAGCTTGAGATCACCTTAGTGACCACAGAAGTCATGGTACAAATTATGGTACCATTTTCAATAGGACTCCAGAGATTCTGATAAAGATCCATGTCAGAATCACCCCCAGAAATAACCTACATCATCTCTTGACATTAAACATCGGCTCTTAGGTGAGCTTCACCGACCAGTACAACCCACTTACTCATGCCATCCTGTACAAATACAGACCTTAAATTTTGCTTCCTGTGTATTTCCTACCCAGGTGTAGACAGTTATAGCTCTGAACTTAACTGGAAACAGTTGCAAATCTGGGCTGAGACTTAGAAAAGATTGATGCTGAGATGACATAAATATCTCCTTCCATCAGGTATTTAGCTGCCAAACGTGGGTTTGAAGAGATAATTATTGTGATTATTACTAATTTTTGAGCACCTTCTTGAGACTAACTGCTATGTTATCTAATCTAATCCTCAAAATAATTCTTGGGGGTAGGTACAATTATATTTGCTTTATTCTTCCGTTGAGGAAACTGAGGATCAGAGAAGTTAAATAATATGCCCAAGGTCTCTCACAGTTAATGAGTTACAAAATGAAAAGTCAAACCTAGACTAATCTGTCTCTGGTGTTTGACTTTGAACCACTACTCTATGCATACAGTTTAATAGAGAATGCTTTTTATATAGAAATAAATTGTGTAGGACATCACATGTGTGTCAAGGTGAAGAGTATGGGTCCTGGAGTCTCTCTGTCCCCTTATATTGGGGTAGTTGAGACTCAGAATGTCTGCTCCCTCTGGGGTTGGCTTTTCTATAAAGACCTCAACCCATCTGCCAGAACCCTGCAATGCCCCATCCTTGCATTTCCCCAAATCTAGGTTATTCAATATGTAATAACACTCCATGGGGTCTTTAAATGAATGGTTCAGATTGGGTTCTGCAATACCAGCCCAGTCTGAGGCAAAGACTTGCCCCTACAGCCTTTCTGCATTTATCTGATCTCCTCCTCTCATTTCCTTATCTAATAAGAACAAGAGATCATTTTTAGGGACCGTGTGATCTGAATTCTAATTTGGAAAGGAATGCTTTCAAAAGAACCAGGTTGGAAAACTGTCACAGTTTACGTTATCCAGAGCTTTGATCAGTGCCTTGGAGTCACATTGTCTCAAAACCTTCATTTTAGAGTAAAATCTTTCCTTTTTCTTTGCATAACCAAAAAGCCCACTGAATTGGTATTTTCAGAACAAAGAAACATTCGATAGTTAAAAACGCTTTCATTCTTACATACACACTGGACCGAAAACCTGAAATAGTCCCACGTGGGTGGTGTGCTGGGGCCTGCTCTAACCCACAGATTGTAGGCCCCTCTTTCCAACTCTGTATTCAGTGACATTGCATTGGTGGCTTGAAATTGGTCATGATTGGAGCATTTACACTATGGAAATTGGGCAATGCTGCAAATCAGGGGTTTTTTACCCTCTCTCTCTCAGAGCCAGTTAAACCACTAGGAGAGGAGTTCTCAAGGAGCAATGTGCCAGCAGTGTAACTTCAGGTAAACATGGTCCATCCTTGTGCCAGTGGGCATCATGTTGCTGGATTCTCATGTTGTGTAAATGAAGGAAGTCATCTGCTCAGTGATGTAGACTTAGGACAAGTTTTATTAAATGAGCACCCTCAAACACAAGACTTGGTAGAAATTGCATTCACCATTTGACACAGGACAGCCTCTTGTATGACCCACAACTTCTCAGCACATGGAGTACATCTGGCAGCATCATAGATAGGGGTACAAAACAGGTTGCAAGGACAGAATAGTTTTCTCATCACAGCACCTGTAGGGGGCTTTTGGATTCTGAGGTGGTCACCCAAAGAGTCTTTATTGAAATCTATAGATGGTAGGCCTTGTCTCTATGTGTGAGAAGCCTTATAACCTAACTTGGAATGGTAATTTTTGAAAAATGGGATTTAAAAAATATAATTTCTATTGCCAAGAGATTTGAGAATATTTATAATTATAGTTAACATTTCTTAGTTTACTGCTGTCTGCCAGGATCTGTTCTAGGCATTGTACTTGGGTTTACTTGTGTTAACTCATTTATTCCTCATTTTAACTCAGAGATAGGTACTGTAATTATCCCCATTTTATAGATGATAAAATGGAGACACAAAATGTTTAAGTAAGTTGCTGAAGGTCACCCAGTAAGTAACAGAGCCAGAGTTCAAACCCAGAAGTTTGAGTTCTAATCCTTTGTAAGCCCCTCCAGTATACTTTAAAAAAAAAAAAAAAAAAAAAAAAGATTTTATTTATTTGAGAGAGAGAGAGCACACATGAGCGGAGAGAGGGGCAGAGGGAGAGGGAGAAGCAGACTTCCTAGTAAGCAGGGAGCCTGATGAGAGGCTCGATCCCAGGACCCAGAGATCAGGCCCTGAGCCAAAGGCAGATGCTTAACTGTCTGAGCCACCCAGGTGCCCCTCCAGTATACTTTTTCATACTAACTATAGATCAAGCTTAACACTTAGGTACTTTCTTTCTTTCTTCCTTCTTTTTTTTAAGATTTTATTTATTTATTTATTTATTTATTTATTTATTTATTTGACAGAGAGGGGGACAGTGAGAGAGGGAACACAAGCAGGGGGAATGGGAGAGGGAGATGCAGGCTTCCCGCAGAGCAGGGAGCCTGATGCGGGGCTCCATCCCAGGACCCTGGGATCATGACCTGAGCCGAAAGCAGATGCTTAACAAGTGAGCCACCCAAGTTCCCCTTAAGATTTTATTTATTTCAGAGAAAGAGAGAGAGGATGAGTGGGGGGGAGGGGCAAAGGGAGAGGGAGAAGCAGACTCCATGCTGAGCAGGGAACCTGATTTGGGGCTTGATCCCAGGAACCTAGGATCATGACCTGAGCTGAAGGCAGATGCTTAACCAACTGAGCCACCCACGCACCCCAACACTTAGGTTATTTCTAATAATTTTTTAACAGAACATATACAATACCAATCAGTATTTTTCCAACCTTTGACCATTGACCCATTGTAAAAAATATATTTTGTGTTCATATTATATACCACAAACAAAGTAATATTCTTACTATGCATAATATTCTCTGACATTTTCTATCCTATTCTATTTCAATTTTAACATACTGGTCACAATTCACTAATTGATTTCTTGACATACTAATGAATGGTAAACCTACTGTTTGAAATTCACTATAGTAAATTTCTGTATATGTGGCCCCATGCCATGGTTTGGTTTACTACTGGTATCCTAGTTTATTTTATTTTTTTAAGATTTATTTATTAATTTGAGAGAGAGAAAGAGAGAGAGAGAGAAAGCAGGGGAGAGGGGCAGAGGGAGAGAGAATCCTAAGCAGACTCCGTGCTGAGTGAGGAGCCCAGTGGGGCTTGATTTCATGACCCTGAGATCATGACCTGAGCCAAAACCAAGAGTCAGACACTTAACCAAATGTACCAACCAAATGCCCCTGGTATTCATTTTAGAGTAGAATTCACAGTATTCTATTTTCTTTCCAGTTACCCTATGGTCTAGTGGCAAAGTCACTTGAGATGGACATATGATTTAAAAAGATGCAAGAAGCAATGGAAGTCTGGGCTAGGCTGGTGGCAGTGAAAATGGAAAGGAAGAATCTAATGGGAGAGTTTTAAAGAAAGATTTTCAGGATTTGACAGGACATTAGTGACAAGTATCCCTCCCCAGATGATACAATTAGTAATGTCTTAAGGGCCCAGGCTGGGCAGGGGTGAGATGTAGAGTATGGAGAGCCATGGGTCAATAGTCAGATGTAATGATGTATCAAGTTTCCAGGCTAATTGTACTCAGGTTACCACATTCTAAAGATGAATTGCTAGATCCAAATGGTTGAAACAAGAAGAGAAGACATGAAGCAAGCAAGTTAGAGACCCAGGAGAGTTCCTGCCTACAGAAGTTCTAGTGATCTGAGAAGGCAGTAATAAGGTGAATCTTGAGGAAAAGTCCGGCTCCATATCGGGCTCCCTGCTCCGTGGGGAGCCTACTTCTCCCTCTCCTGCTCCCCCTGCTTGTGCTCTCTCTTTCTCTGTCAAATAAATAAATAAACTCCTTAAAAAAAAAAATGCCTAAGCCCTATCCCACCTGCTAGGATGGCTATAATGAAAACGCAGATAATAATAAGTGTTGATGAGGATGTGGAGAAATTGGAATCCTCATACACTGCTCATGGGACTGTTAAATGGTGCAGCCACTTTGGAAAACAGTTTGGCTATTCCTCACAATGTTAAACACAGAGTTACCATAGGACTCAGAAATTCCACTCCTAGTTATATACCCAAGAAAAGAAAACATATGCCCACATAAAAGCCTGTAGACAGTTCATAACAGCCAAAAAATAGAAACAACCCAAATGTTCGTCAGCTGATGAATGAACACATAAATTATGGTCTATCCTTACAGAGGAATATTATTCAACAATAAAAAGGAATGATGTGCTTGTTACAATAGAGATGAACTTTTTTTTTCAATCTGTCAACACTGATTTATTTATTCAACAAGTATCTTGAGCCACTTCCACACATTACCCTCCCCTCTCAGCCCTTAGTCATATTCTTTTTTTTTTTTTTTTAAGATTTATTTATTTATTTATTTGAACATGCGCACATGCAAGTCAGGGGTGGGGAGAGGGCCATGAGGGAGAGAGAGACTTAAGCCGACTCTGTGCTGAGTGCGGAGCCCAACTCTGGGCTCAATCTCATAACCCTGAGATCATGAAATGAGCCAAAACCAGGGGCTTAACTGACTGAGCCACCGAGGCACAGGGGCTATGTCATATTCTTATATAGCATTTACAGCTACCTGAAGGTTATCTATCTACCTACAGGTAGTTCGTGACTCCACAAGAATATAGATTTTTTTGTTGTTTTTAATTTTAATTCCAGTATAGTTAACATACAGTGTTAAATTGGTTTCAGGTGTGTAATATAGCGATTCGCGATTCTGTGCATTACTCAGTGCTCATCATAAGTTTACTCTCAATTCTCCTCTCCTATTTCACCCGTCCCCTTATTCACCTCCCCTCTGGTAACCATCAGTTGTTCTCCATAGTTAAGAGTCTGTTTCTTGGTTTGCCTTTAGAGATGATGTTGAAACCATGTTGCTAAGTGAAAGAAGCTGGACATAAAAAGCCACATATTATATGATTTCATTTATGTAAAATGTCCAGAATAAGCAAATTCATAGAGACATAAAGTAAATTAGTGGTTGCCTGGGGCTGGCGAGGAGAGAGTTTGTGGGAAGAAGTTGGAGAAAATGGGGAGTGACTGCTCATGTGTACAGGATTTCTTAGTGGGGTGATGAAAGTAATCTAAAATTGATTATGGTGATGGTTGCACAACTCTATGAACACACTCATAACCATTAAATTGTGTGTTTTAACTGGGTGAATTGTATGGTACCTTAATTATATGTAAATGAAGCTTCTAAAAAAAAGATTATAGTCCTGAAAAAAAAAATTACTGCCTGGTTCTATTCACTGAAAAGAAATAATAATATCCCAGTAGTAAAGAGCTCCCTTAGCACCAAGATAGTGAGATTTAAAAACTATTCTCAAGTCATTTAGGAGGTTAGGGTATCTCAGAATAGAATGTAGTAAGAGAACCTAACTGCATTACAAATGTATGAAAAACCTCACTGAAGAGGATAGGGAGAAAAAGTGCTCATCAAAGTAACTTTGGAAATGAATGGAATCTGTAAGACTAATGGCAAAAAGAACCGTAGATAAGTCACATACTCAAGGCAATAAAGTTGTTTCTCCTGAAGGTACAAGTTAACAATTCTGAAACCACTATGTACCTATACTGGAACTGAACAATTAACTATAATGGGTGGTGGATGGTGGGAGCCAAGTTTCCTTCTTACTGTCGGAGTTGCAGGTTACAGACAAGTTAGAGGAGCAAGTTAAAATGTGATAATGGATTAAAGTTGGGGGCATCAGTAAGAACCCCTCTTTAGCTTCATATACATTTAACAGTTACATATAAAATATTAATAAATACGTGTATATATACACAGACTAGTATACATACATATATTTCTTTTCTCCGCCAGCTGAAAATGCGTAGAACCAATGACACCGCAACAGCACCCCAATCTTCTGTTTCTTTCTTTTTTTTTTTTAAGTAAACTCTACCTCCAATATGGGGCTTGAACTCATGACTCTGAGATGGAGAGTCACATGTTCTACTCACTGAGCCAGCCAAGTGCCTCCTAATCTTTTCTTTTCTTTTTTCTTTTCTTTTCCTTTCTTTTCTTTTTTCTTCCCTTCCCTTTCCTTCCTTCCTCCCTTCCTTCCTTCCTTCCCCCTTTCCTTCCTTCCTTCCCCCTTTCCTTCCTTCCTTCCCCCTTTCCTTCCTTCCTTCCTTCCTTCCTTCCTTCCTTCCTTCCTTCCTTCCTTCCTTCCTCCCTTCCTTCCTTCCTTCCCCCTTTCCTCCCTTCCTTCCTTCCTTCCTTCCCCCTTTCCTTCCTTCCTTCCTTCCTTCCTTCCTTCCTTCTTTCCTTTCTCTTTCTTTTTTTAAAAGATTTTATTCTTAAGTAATCTCTATACCCAGTGTGGAGCTTGAACTCACAACCCTGAGATCAAGGGTCGCACACTCCATCAACTGGCCAGGCTCCCTGACCTATCTTGTGTTTCTAATAAAATTTTCCAATAAAAGGAGCCAGAGCTCCTTGGAGAAGTGACTGATTCTAGAACTAAGGCAAGAAATATACAAAATGTTCCTGGAGCAGCTTATAGTGCTAGAAAGTAATGAATTGCTCAAAAAACCCCAGAATGATAAGGTATGTCAAAGGGACCCAGGAGCCAATTGAAAAGAGCCCAACGGTCAAAGCTGGAGCACTTTCAGCAACAAATAAATGAAGTAATACTAAATTAAAACCCAGAATATAAAATATTTATGAGTATATACTGATATCAATTAATTAATTAATTAGTGGAGGTGAATCTATGAAGCTCCCATGCAGAAGAATTTCAAATAATTTATGTAGATACACAACCTTAAGGAGATGGAGAGTAATTTACCACTCCTTAAGTGTGGGTTGTGCATAATAGCTTACTTCCAAGGAATACGGTATGAAAGGGAGGAGAAGAATAACTTTTTTAAAATTATATTTTTAATTTTAATTCCAGTATAGTTAACATAAAATGTTATATTAGTGTCCAGTGTACAATATAGTAATTCAACAACTCTATACATGATGAGTCAGTGCTCATGATGACAAGTGTTCTCTTTAATCTTCAGCTCATATTTCACCCATCCCCCCCACCCACCTCCCCTCTGGTAACCATCAGTTTGTTCTCTATAGTTGACAGTGTGTTTCGGGATGCCTGGGTGGCTCAGTTGGTTAGGCCTCTGCTGTCGGCTTGGGCCATGATCCCAGTTCTGCATCAGGCTCTTTGCTCAGCAGGGAGCCTGCTTCTCCCTCTGCCTGCTGCTCCTCCTGCTTGTGTGCTCTCTCTCTGACAAATAAATAGATAAAATCTTAAAAAAATAAAAGTCTTTTTCTTGATGTGTCTATATGTCTCTCTCTTTTTTCTTTTGCTCATTTGTTTTGTTTCTTAAATTCCACATATGAGTGAAATCATATGGTATTTGTCTTTCTCTGACTTACTAATTTCACTTAGCATAATAGTCTCAAGCTCCATCCATGTTGTTGCAAATGGCAAGATTTCCTTCCTTTTTATGGCTGAATAATATTCCATTATATATATATACCACTTCTTTATCCATTCATCTACTGATGAACACTTGGGTTGTTTCCATAATTTGGCTATTGTAAATAATGCTGCTATAAACATAGAGGTGCATGTATCTCTTTGAATTAGTGTTTTTGCGTTTTGGGGTATATATCCAGTAGTGTGATTACTGGATTGTGCGGTAGTTCTATTTTAACTTTTGTGGTTGTTGTTGTTGTTAAAGATTTTATTTATGACAGAGAGAGAGTGAGGGAACACAAGCAGGGGGAGCTGGAGAGGGAGAAGCAGGCTCCCCGCTGAGCAGGGAGCCCAATATGGGGCTCAATCCCAGGACGCTGGGATCATGACCTGAGCCAAAAGACGCTCAACTACTGAGCCACCCAGGTGCCCCTATTTTTAACTTTTTGAGGAACATCCATACTCTTTTCCACGGCGGCTGTACCGGTTTGCATTCCCACCAACAGTGTAGAAGTGTTCCTTTTTCTCCACATCCTCACCAACACATTTTTGTTTTTTGTGTTTTTGACTTTAGCCATTCTGACAGGTGGAAGGTGATATCTCATTGTGGTTTTGATTTGCATTTCCCTGATGATGAGAGATGTTGAGCATCTTTTCATGTGTCTGTTGGCCATCTGTATGTCTTCTTTGGAGAAATGTCTGTTCATGTCTTCTGCCCATTTTTTGTTTAGATTATTTTGGGGGAGTTGAGTTTGATTTTTTAATATATTTTAGATATGAACCCTTTATCAGATATGTCATTTGCAAACATCTTCTCCCATTCATTATGTTATCTTTTAATTTTGTTGATTGTTCCTTTTGCTGTGCAGAAGCTTTTTATTTTGATGTAGTTCCAATAGTTTGGTTTGGCTTTTATTTTACTTGCCTTGAGAGGCATCTAGAAAAATGTTGCAGTGACTGATGTCAGAGAAATTACTGCTTGTCCTCTTTTCCAGGATTTTTATGGTGTCAAGTCTCACATTTAGGTCTTTAATCAATTTTGAGTTCCTTCTTTTGTATAGTGTAAGAAAGTGATCCAGTTTCATTCTTTTGCATGTGGCTGTCCAGTTTTCCCAACACCATTTGTTGAAGAGACTGTCTTTTTCCCACTGGATATTCTTTCCTCCTTTGTCAGATTACTTGGCCATGTAATTATGGGTTCATTTCTGGGTGTTCTATTTGGTTCCATTGATCTGTGTGTCTATTTTTGCATTTCATAGTTTTTTTTGATTACTACAGCTTTGTAATATAACTTGAAGTCCTGATTTGTGGTACCTCCAGTTCTGTTTTTCTTTTTCAAGATTGCTTTGGCTATTCAGGGTCTTTTCTCGTTTCACACAAATTTTAGGATTATTTGTTCTAGTTCTGTGAAAAATGCTTTTGGTATTTTGGTAGGGATTGCATTAAATCTGTAGGTTGCTTTGGGTAGTTTAGACATTTTAACAACATTTTTTCTTCCAACCGTGAGCATAGAATGTCTTTCCATTTCTTTGTGTCATCTTCAATTTCTTTCATTTATGTTTTATAGTTTTCACAGTATAGGTCTTTCACCTCTTTGGTTAACTTTATTCCTAGGTACTTTACTACTTTTTGGTATAATTGTAAATGGGATTATTCTCTTAATTTCTCTTTCTGTTGCTTATTATTAATGTATAAAAATGCAACAGATTGGGCGCCCAGATGGCTCAGTTGGTAAAGCAACTGCCTTTGGCTCAGGTTATGATTCCGGAGTCCCGGGATCAAGTCCCGCATCGGGCTCCCGGCTCCACGGGGAGTCTGCTTCTCCCTCTGACCTTCTCTCTCTCTCTCTCTCTCTCAAATAAATAAATAAAATCTTTAAAAAAATGCAACAGATTTCTGTACATTGATTTTATATCCTATGACTTTACTGAATTCATTTATCAGTCCTAGTACTTTTTGGTGGAGTCTTTAGGGTTTTCTATATATAGTATCATGTCATCTGCAAATAGTGAAAGTGTTACTTCTTCCTTACCAATTTGGGATGTCTTTTTATTTCTTTTTGCTCTTGGATATCCATGTTTAGGACTTCCAGTACTATGTTGAGTAAAAGTTGTGAGAGTGGACATCCTTGTCTTGCTCCTGACCTTAGGGGGAAAGCTCTCAGTTTTTCCCAATTGACTATGATGTTCTATGTGGGTCTTTCATATATGGCCTTTATTATGTTGAGATACATTCCCTCTACACCTACGTCATTGAGGATTTTTATCACGAATGGATGTTGTACTTTGTCAAATGCTTTTTTTGCATATATTGAAATGATCATATGATTTTTTTATCCTTTCTCTTAGTGATGTGATATATCACATTGATTGATTTGTGAATATAGAATCACCCTTGCATCCTAGGAATAAATCCCAATTGATCGTGATGAATTTTTTTTTTTTTTTTTTTTTTTTTTGAGAGGGCGAGAGGGAGAAGGGGAGGAAGGGGCAGAGGAAGAGAAGAAAGAGAGAATCTTAAGCCGGCTCCACACCCAGTGCAGAGCCCAGCATGGGACTGAATCTCACAACCCATGAGATCATGATCGGAGCCAAAATGAAGAGTCAGACGCTTAACTGACTAAGCCACCGAGGTGGCAGAGGTTTTTTTTTATTAATTATTTTTTTAAAAATATATTGTTAGATTTAGATTGCTAGTATTTTGTTGAGGATTTTTGCATCTATGTTCATCAGAGATATTGACCTGTAGTTCTCTCTTTGTGGTGTTTTTATCTGGCTTTGGTATCAAGGTGATAGTGGGCTCATAGCACGAATTTCACAGTTTTCCTTCCTCTTGTATTATTTAGAATAGTTAGAGAAGAATAAATATTAACTCTTCTTTAAACATTTGGTAGAGGGGTGCTTGGGTGGCTCAGTCAGTTAAACAACTGCCTTTGGTTCAGGTCATGATCGCAGAGTACTGGAATCGAGTCCCATGTCAGGCTCCATGTTCAGCAGGGAGTCGGGTCTGCTTCTCCCTCTGCCCCTCTTCCTGCTTGTGTTCTCTCTCTCTCTCTCTCTCAAATAAATAAATAAAATCTTTTAAAATTTTTAATAAAATAAAGTAAAATAAACATTTGGTAAAATTCACATGTGAAACCATTTGGTCCTGGACTTTTGTGACAAAAAAATGCAAGTTAAGCTGTCACAACCTGAACCCACCCATGAGTTTTAGCATCACTAAGATAACCTTGGATAACCAGCAGTCGTGCCCTCTGATGTGATGCAGTATGAGGCATACAGTGCTACCTATGACATAGATCCTTGAACCTGAATCTAATCAAGTATTAGAGCTAACTTCTAATTTACAGGAAATATGGAGAATAGAGGAGTAAGTTAAATAAACCACTAACAAGCAGATAAAGAATGGCCAAGGGGTGCCTGGGTAGCTCAGTTGGTTAAGCATCTGACTCTTGATTTTGGCTCAGGTCGTGACGTCGGGGTTGTGAGATCTAGCCCGACATGGGGCTAAGTGCTGAGTTTGGAGCCTGCTTAAGATTCTCTCTCTCTTTCTGCCCCTCCCTACCTCCCTGCCCACTTGTGAGCACATACTTCAGCTCACTCTCTAGCTAAAAAAAAAAAAAAAAAGAATGGCCCGTTCTCTTATTTTTCTTTTAATTATTCAGCGAGACGATGGTCTGGGGATAAAAGAGAAAGGGAATGATTTTGGATTAGAAGAGATAAGAGACATAACCAAAATAATGTGTTCCCTTTGTCTGGATCCTAATTAAAACAAACCAATTATAAAAATAAAATTTTTGAGATAATCAAGGAAATCTGAATATGGACCAAGGAATTGTTGTTAATTTATTAGACGTGATAATGACATTGAGGTTATGTAAGAAAATGCCCATATTTGTTAGAGATGGATACTGAAGTGTGCAGAGGTAAAACGACATGAAGTCTGCTTTAAAATAATAAAGAGAGGCTCAATCAGTTGAGCATCCAACTCTTGATTTCAGCTCAGGTCATGATCTCAGGGTCGTGGGATCGAGCCCGTGTTGGGCTCCAAGCTCAGTGTGGAATCTGCTTGTCTCTCTCCCTCTGCTCCTCCCCGCCCTGCTCACGTGCACGTGCTCTCTCTCTCTCTCTCAAATAAATAAATAAATAAAATATTTTTCAAAAAAATAAAATAATAAAGAGAGAGGCATAGATGAAGCAAATAATGCAAAATCTTGATAATTGATGCATCTAGGTGATAGGAGTTAATTATAGTAGTCTCTCTACTTTTGCATATGTTTGAAAATATTCATTAAATTTTTTGAAAAGCAAGTTGCAACAACATACATTCACTTTGATAGAATTCAAAGCCAATGTGGTGGGCTCTGTGATGCATTGCCCAGATCTCCCCTTAGTGGGGGTTATCGCTCCCGCTACTGGGACATACCCTCAGCTGTTACCCCCTTCAGAGACTGCTTCAGCTGCAGAGAGCTGCCTGCCCAAGGTCATGCCCCCTCCTCAGGTGGCTAGGTCCAATGACACTGATGTGGCAGCACAAAGCCCTGGCCATCTCAGCCCAGCGTGAGATAACCCTGAAAGGCCATTGTTGCCCCAGAGCCACCTGTGGGGTTGGCTATGGCAGTTGTAAGTCCTGCATCACAACTTGACTTATCCCTTTGTCTAATTCTACTTCCTCGCCCTCCCTTCCCTAGCTGTTGATCCCTAATATATTAATAAGTATTAGTAAATATCATACTTGCTAAACTCCACCTCAGAATCGGCTTCCCTGGGAAGACTATTTGTGATAGTCTAAGGGGGTGAATTGTGTCCCCCCACTAAAATTTATCTGTTGAAGTCCTAAGCTCCAGGACTTCAGAATGTGATCTTATTTGGAGATAGGGTCTCTAATGAGATAATCAAGTTAGAGCAAGGCCATTAGGGTGGGCCCTAATCAGTCCAGTATGGCTGATATCCCTATAAAAAGGGACACTTTGGACACAGAAACAGAAACATATAGAAGGAAGATGATGCAAATAGACACCAGGAGAAGACGGCCATCTACAGCCAAGGAGAGAGCCTGAAAGAGCTCCTTCTCTCACAACCCTCAGAAGAAACCAACCCTGCCTACACCTTAATCTCAGTCTTCCAGCTTCCAGAACTGTGAGACCATAAATTACTATTGTTCAAGGCACCCAATGTGTGCTACTTTGTTATGACATCCTAGAAAACGTATATAGACAACAAGCAGAACTAAATACTTTTGTCTAGAAATGTGTATGTATGTAGGAAAACTATCCAAAAAAAGCAAGAGACTAAGAAACACACTCTTTGGTGGGGGAGTCAGGGGTGCCGGGTGGGGGTAAACAGGGAGCTTCATCAGTTTGTGGGGGTCTGTTTCTTGAAATGGTAGTGGTTTCATGATTACTGATGGGTTGCTTTTTGGTTTTTTAAGTAGGCGCCACACCCAACGTGGGGCTTGAACTCACAACCCTCAAGAGTCGCATATTTCACGGACGGAGCCAGCCAGGCCCCCCTCATGAATACTCATTTTATTATTATGCTTTAAAATAAATTCTTATGTTTATATAAATTATTTCATAACCCCCCAAAAGTCATAAATTGTCTGAATTGTGGGAACATGTGCAAAGTCGTCTTGCAGAGTTTGGCATTGTAAGAGGAGGAAGTAGGGACAAACACAGAAATCTGTTTCTCCTCATGGAGACCAAAGTGTGGATAGGAGACTTTCTTTGGTAATATTCACTTCTGGTCCTTCTGAACCTCTTTCGTGGTCAGTGGAATGTGACAGAAGGAAAAAAAATCCATACTTCCATTTTTCATGCCCAGGAAACATGTTGTTCATTTGAACTCAACAATGGATCAGCTGAAGTGACTAATTTCTGTAGTTTTGAGAATGGAGTCAGCAGATTTCTTTAATTCCAACATTGACTGCAGTAGGAAATAATGTGCTCGGCCTCATTCTACATCTCGCCGGAAAATAGGATTAATGTTTACCTCAGAACAGTAATATGAGGCTTAATGTTTCCGAGGAAGTTTTTGGACGAGAGGTGTTCAAGGAATCTGACCTGTTTGGGCTGTAAGTGAGATTGGCTGTTTTCTTGTTTCACTAAACAGAAATCCTGTTTTGTTCTTCCTTTAGTATCGGCCTGGTGCCTGGTACTCCCTTAGAGGCCGACAGTAGCCCTCTCACCTTTCGGGGAAAGTTATTAGGGTGTCTGAAGCCACAGCCAGGTAGACCATTGCCCTGCTGCTCCTTGGGTGGGGGTGCCCTCCCAGAGGGCGTGCCAGCCTTCCCACTGCTCGCATATGCCATCCGCAGGAGGGTCGAAGGAGGATGGCTTAGGGCTGAGCTGCTTCAGAAAAGGCAATTAGTTGGGAAAGCAGTCCAGTCTCAGAAACTGGCAGCTAAAGGGACTGGAACCCAAATGGCACATCTAAATATTTGGGAATAAAGAACAATGAAAATGGGCAATGGCTTCAGTGGACATTTAAAAACTATTTGCCCAAAGCAGCAATCATGTCTCTCTCTCTCTCTTTTTTTTTTAATACTCAGATAAAGGATGCGTTTGAAGCTCTTCTCAGAAAAGAGGTGGGATTGTGGAGATTTATTTATGACTTACTGGAAGCACAAAGAGAAGCTTTTATTGTTGATAGCTAGGCTGGGTGGATGCCAGGAGACACATCCCAGAGGAGCTGTGCTGCCAAGGACTGACACACAAAGAGGGCTGACCTAGTCCTTTTTTATGCTGACTGCTTGCTCAGAAATTATATCAGAGGACGGTAGTGAAAGACCCAGTGTGATTTGGAACAATTATGGAGACTTTAGAGCCATTCTAATTCTAAGAAACCACTTGAAGGGGCATGGAGAAGCCATATGTTCATTAGCTTTACGTGCAACTAGTGTTCAGCTCGTATAGGAAAACTGCCTCGAGACCGCTCCGCATGGCCAGGCATTCAGATTCAAATTCAAATTCAAACTTTCAGCAAATGCCCCTGGACATCTCCAGAGGGAAAAAATCTAAGGAACACATCATTGTAACCAACAGTTTTAAGCTTGGGAATGTTTTTCGGATTGAAATGAAAGTCAGAGAGAAAGGGACAGGGTGTGCATGCTGGGATGGCTGGGGTGGAAGGAAGAGGGAAAGAGCAGAGGAGAGAAAAAGATGGATCTTGTAGGGAAATAGAAAAATGCAGAATAATTCATAGATTTTCTTAGATTCAATCGAGCCGTAGAATGTCAGGACTGGAAGGAGCTTTAGAGATGATCTCCCTGTCCCTCACTGGTCATCTTACTAATGAGGAACCTTGGACCAGAAAAGTGAAATGGCCTGTCCAAAGAGGCAGAGCCAGGTGATGGCAGAATCAGGCTGGAAACCGGGCGTAGTCACTGTTCTTACGACACCCCTGCCCTCCCACCATGTCTGCATCAGATTCCCACCTTGCCTGATAGCTATGACCTCTCATTCATCACTTTAAGAGCTTTGGACAAAGGGAATAGTCATAGCTGTTGGGATTGTGATTCAGTGCAACTGCTGTCTAGCCTCTGTGTCTTGTATCTTCACAACGTAAAACAAATCAATTATGTTTTTCAACCAACTCATTTTTCATTTGGAAGATTTTTTATTTGGAAAATATGACCCTGATGTGTAAAAGAGGAAGAAAACCCCCAAAGAATTGCTTTACAATGCAATTCACATTCTATGATCTTTTATAGTATGGATCCTACACGTGGCCCACAACCATCTAGTAGTACCAGCTGCTGTATTCTCCCATTCCTCCCCTCCAGCAATGCTTTGTTTTCTCCATAGGACCGTGAGTCCCAAGGGTTTCACCAGGGTGCAGCCCATGCGACTGGGTCTTCCAAATAAGCTGGTTGAAGCTGTTTAGTTTGTAGAGTATTTGGGGGGGGGGGGCATGCCTAGTAATTGGTATAATATAAAATATAATAACAGTGTGTGCCTAGAGCTCAGCCTTAGGTCTTTAATTACCTTCTTCTCACCTTTATCATTGTCTTGCACTCCACTAGACATACTGCCGCCTCAACTACCAACAGGCCAATACAGAAATTAATGTTTGTTTCCTTGAGGTGTACACAACCAAAACCAAAAAACTACACATACGGGGCCTCTAGAATGGATTCTTAGCAGATGATGGGTACTTGGCCCCCAGAATACTCCAAGCATCTGAGGTCAATCTTGCCATCGAATGTTCATTCCCTGTTTTCTTGAGAGATGAGGGAAATTAGCCTCTTGATTTCCTCACCTGGGCACCAGGACCCAGGCAAGGTAATACATGCAGGGCAATGGTGAGATGCTCCCACAAATTTGGGAGGTAAAAGTAGAATATTATTATCTTGATAAATCTTTAAAAATAATTTTGTTGTCTGTACAAACACACACTTTCTTGTCTCAAGACAAGAGACTCTGAATCTCCTAGGCATATTAAAGAGATTTATGTGCAACCCACTAAATCAGCAAAAATTAATTTGGGGGCATGTATTCAGTGTTCAATGATATGCTAAGCCATGTGGGGGATAACAGTATTAGCTAATGTTTACTGAGTTCTTATAACATGCCAGATATCTGCTGAGCACTGTGTATGAGTTGTTGCATCTAGCCATATAGCCACTCCCATGAGATAGGTACTTTTATTAACTCCATTTTAAATTTTAGTAACTAAGGCATAGAGAAGGTAAGCCATTTGCCCGATGTCTTATAGCTGGCAAGCAGGAGAGCCAGGATTTGAGCACAGTCTGCTTCCAGAACTTATAAAGAAGAATAAATGATGGTTCTTACACCCCAATAAATTTATAATCTAGTTGGGAGAAACATGACTAACACACAATAAAACAATAGTAAATTATGTTAGATGCGTATATATAATTAAATGCTAAATTGGATGCTATTAACTATGAATGCTTCGGGAGATCAGAGGGCACAGGGAGGCATGGACCAGAGAGGCAGGATTTCATGAAGCTGAGCATTGAAGGGTCCCTGAGATGTGCGTGGGGAAAGGACTGCCTCAGGCAAGAAGGTGGCCAGAGTGCTAGAAGGGGGAGCGAGCAAGATCTGTGTGGGGAGGATGAGGCGGCCACAGCTGGGTGGAGCTGATGGGAAGGGCCGGGCCAGCTATAAAAGCCTTTAAAGCAAGCAGAGTTTAGGCTTGGTGCATTAGTGAGAGAGTCATTAAAGGCTCTGGGTCAATAAAGCAGTATTAGAAAAGAGATGTTTAAAAGGAAGACTGCTTGGCAGAACAGAGAGAATCCGTCTTATTAAAACTGCAGATGACATGAAGCTTGGAAAAACATACGAAATCACTCTAAATTGTGACCAGTTCTTATTCTCCCGTTTAGTGTTTATTCTGGTTGATCTTTATGATTTATGTTTGCATTTATTTCACATTGGCAAGTTCTACCAATTCTACCTCCTTAAGACTTTTCAAATTTGTCCGTTTTTCTACAATTCCTTGCCATTAACTTTAGTTTGGCCACCATCCTAAGGATGAGGGGATGTGTCAGAGGCCTTTACGGAAGAGATGGTATGTTTCCAGAGTCCTGAATATTTAACAAGAGTTAGCCAGGAGTAAAGGGCAAAGATAGAAAGAGGGGGGGCGGGAGGGGCGCCTGGGTGGCTCAGCCAGTTGAACATCTGCCTTCGGCTCAGGTCATGATCTCGGTGTCCTGGGATGGAGCCCCACATCAGCTCCCTGCTCAGCAGGGAGTCTGCTTCTCCCTCTCCCTCTGCCTGCTGCCCCCCCTGCTTGTACTCTCTCTTTCTCTGTCAAATAAATAAATAAAATCTTTTTGAAAAAAGGGGGAGAGGGTGGGAGTGAGGAGGTGGGAAAAAGAGCAAGGGAAGGATAGCATAATGGGCAGAAGAAAGCAACAAACAAAACAACCGACACGGAATTTGGTGCTAGACATGGGGTGCTACAGGAAGGAAACCAAAATTAGTAAAGGATCACTGGCGGGTGGTAAGGGCCCAGAGCCCAGGCTGGAAAGCTGCTAAGCTTTGTTACGTGATATCAAAACATTGGGTCAGAATTTTATACCCTGGAAGGCAGACCACTTCCAGGGTGGTGGGAGGAAGACCCTTGAAGAAGTGACGTCTGACCTAGGTAGCTTGAACACACAAATTAGCCTTCTCAGTGGAGGGAATGATCTTGGCAAAGGCACAGAGTCTGACACTTTGAAGGACAAGGATCCCAAATACCATACAAGCTCTAGGAAGATTAATTGGTTGTTGGGTGTACAGCACACTGGGAAGTGGACCTAAATAGGGAATAACCTAAATTTAAGGAAAAAACCCATCTGGAAACTGCTTATAATTTTAGAGAAATGTTGATGAATGAAATAAGTAAAAAAATTTTAATTATCTTTCAGAATCCAGTGAGAAGTTAGTGCTAGATTCCTAACAGCTTTAATGAGATGTATTTCATATACCATACCACTCCCCTTTTGAAAGTATTATGATTCAATGGCTTTTAGTATATTCACAGAGTTGGGCAACCATCACCACAATTAATTTTAGAACATTTTCATCACCGCAAAAAGAAATCCTGCCCCTAATTTGCACCCTATCCTCACAGCTCCTGGTGATGTACTAACCTACTGCCATCTCTGTGGGGTCGCCTGCTCTGGGCATTTCATATAAGTGGAATCATATCATATACAGTCTTTTGTGACTGACTTCTTTCCTAAATGCTAGATTTTGTAACTCCATGACTTTGTTATTAAAATGGCCAGCTGTTGAATTATACATTTTCAAATGTATTAGGAAGGAATAATAGTAAAAATTTAGAAAACGATCAGTGGGACAGGATGCTAGTGTAAGAATAAAGACCGTAGGCCAGAAATCAGGAGGTTTGAGTTCTAGTCTCGATTCTGTTTTTAACCAGGCGTGTGATCTGGGGCAAGCCCACAACCTGTCTGGGCCCCAGGTTACAGCCTGTAAAATGAGAGGAATGGGATTTGAACAGTGATTCTCAGCTTTGAATGCCCCACAATTGCCTGTGAAGCTTTTTTGAAAAATATACAACCCTGGGACCTTACCCTGAGATATTTCAAAAGCTCCTAAGGTAAGTGTGTTGTTTACCAAAGGTTAGGAACTACAGGGCTGACATGTATTTTAGGGTTCCTAGTAAATCTGACATTCTATGAGGTAAATTTGTTTACCAAAGGCATTTTTGCCTAGAGCCATACCTGTGGCTCTTGGTCAAGTCCCTTTGTCTGTGATCAGTAATTACGTCAAATGGGGCAACTCTCTGATGAGGCTATGGATGCAGCAGCTGCTGGTGGCCGTGATCCTGGGTGCCTGACTTGAACTCACTGTGAGTCATAGTAATAACTAAGAGTAATTGGCCTTTCCTGATGATTCCCACTTTATGGAGGACAGAAATAGCCAAAAATAAGGAACCAACTATGTGAATAAATAGCATATATGTGGTGTATTGCTAAGCACTGAAATCTGTGGATGTGTAGGGTGTGTGTGTGAGAGAGAGAAAGAGAGAGAGAAAGAAAGAGAGAATGCTTGACATTTTTTTAGTCCACTTCCCCATGGACAGCTGGTCAAATTCCTAACTTATGACACTGCTTGGATAGAAGTAGTTGAGTTTAATGACAGAGTAATGCTTACTGAAAGTTTTTAACAACATGGGAAGAGATACAGAATACTTTAGGGGAAGTCTTGATTTCCCTGTATTCTGTTAACATGAAAAATGTAGACTTTTGATCCTTCTCCTCAAGTACTAGCAATTTGTTACTTCCGTGCCTTTTTATCTCTCTTCAGCTGCCAAACCCCTTCTGAAAACAGAGGAGGGGGAAGCTAAAATTACAAGCTTGGCAGGGGTGCATGGCTGGCTCAGTAAGTGGAACATGTGACTTGATCTTGGGGTTGTAAGTTCAAGCCCCATGTTGGGTGTAGAGATTACTTAAAAATAAAATCTTTTTTTTTTTTTAAGATTTATTTATTTATTTGAGAGAGAGAGAGACAGAGAGAGAGAGAGTGCGAGAGCACACATGTGCTCCAGCGAGCTGGGGGTGGGGAAGAGGGAGAGAAGCTTCCAGCAGACTCCCCGCTGAGCGGCTGGGCCTATCTCAGGGCTCAATCCCAGGAGATCATGACCTGAGGCAAAACCAAGAGTCGGACATTTAACTCACTAAGCCACCTAGGCACCTCAAAAATAAAATTAAAAGAATAGAAAAGGAAAGGAAAGCCTGGCCTCTACCTAAGACAAAGTAGAGAAAGAAATCTCATAAATGTAAATGAGCCA
Organism: Potos flavus; assembly: GCA_028534135.1. NCBI lineage: Eukaryota > Metazoa > Chordata > Mammalia > Carnivora > Procyonidae > Potos > Potos flavus. Next base: position 57,436,777 of record CM052897.1, on the reverse strand, counting down.
ACACTCATTGTTACCTATTGTACAGTGTCCAAATTAGCAGGGATAGTTGCTTGTTTCCTTTAGTTTAGTTACAAAATTAACCTTCAGTGCATGCTTTTGTGGCCATCTTATACCTCTCCTCAAAGCCTTTCAATTCACTTCTTTTCACTTAGTATAAAATCATTTTATTCTATAAAGCTGAAAACGGTTCCCTTCTTCTTTTTTTTTTTAAAGATTTTATTTATTTTTTTGACAGAGAGAGTGAGGGAACACAAGCGGGGGAACAGTAGAGGGAGAGGGAGACAATGCAGGGCTCTATCCCAGGACCCCGGGACCACGACCCGAGCCGAAGGCAGATGCTTAACCAACTGAGTCACCCAGGCAACCCAACACTTCCCTTCTTAGGTTCACTTTATCTAATGATTTTCATGTCCCCTTTCCCCTCATCCCAATCACCAACATGTACAAATTTCTGCCCCTAAACATTATATTTGGTCAATTCTGGATATATACTTTTTCACATTTTAACATCTCTGAAGTCAGAAGTATCTTACAACCAATGGTATCTGATATTCAATGAAGTACAGTAAGTTCTTTCTGAGTGAGCAGTTCACTCCCCACCCCTTACTGAATGATGTTCTTCCATCCAATCATCTGGCTCCAATTCATAAATCTTATAAGAAGTCTTGCCTTATTTTTGTGAATCTATTTGATAGTAATATAATTCCAATATTTCTAGCATTCTGATATGTATGTTCCTAAGCAGCATATGAATCTAACTTTATCAATTTAATAGCTGTATAATATTCCATTATTTGAATATATCATGATTTTAGCACCCAATCCCTACTGAGGTTATCAATAATGCTCAGATAAACCAACTTTATATACTTACCTATTTCCCTATGATGCATTTTCCAGAAGTAGAGAATGATTACTAGTTTTACTGGTACAGTACAACAAACTTTCCTGTCCCTATGTTTTCATTTGTTAACTGGTCTATTAGGTTTTATTTCTAATCTAATGATTTTTTTTGTCTTTTATTCCTTTTTCATTGTGCTAAATATATAACCTAAAGTTTACCATTTTAACCATCTTTCAGTGTACAGCTCAGTGCCATTAAGTATATTCACGCGGTTGTGCCGCTGTCCCCACCATCCATCTCCAGAAGAATGATCTTTTCTAAGGTTGTAAATACATATTGCCAAGTTGCCCTATAGAAATAAGTAACTGCTGTACCTTGCAACAACTTATTTATCTATTAAACACACATTTATTAAAGAGTTTCATGTGTCAAGCAATGTACTAGATACATAATATATCAGTTACATAATATAATATATATTATATATATATATATAATATCAGTTATATAATCAGTTACATATATCAGTTACATAAATGAGTTATATGTAAATATTACATCAGTTAAGATGGTTTTATTGCAGGGGCACCTGGGTGGCTCAATCGGTTAAGCAACTGCCTTCGGCTCAGGTCGTGATGCCGGGGTCCTGGGATCAAGCCCCTCATCGGGCTTCCTGCCTAGTAGAGAGCCTGCTTCACCCTCTGCCCCTCTCCCTGCTTGTGCTCACTCTCTCACAAATAAATAAATAAAATCTTAAAAAAAAAAAGATGATTTTGTTACCAATAACAGAAAACCCAACACAAATGAATAAGCAATAGTTTCCTTTCCAAGCACAGCTGAATTCAGTTCTGTTTCTATCACCAGGACTCTGTCTCTCTCTTTCTCTTGGTTGTCTTCTCTCCAAGTACTACGTTCATTCTCAAACAGGCTTGTCGCTTGTGGTATCAAAATGACTATAGCAGCCTTGCACCCTATTGACTCCATGTCCAGCAGAGAGAGAGAGAGAGCTCACCCCTCTTCCACTAACTCTAAAGATTAAAGTCCTAAGATCTACTTTGATTGGAAGGCTTACAGCTTATGTTCACTCAAACCAATCAGGAAGGCCATAGGAATGGGATAATAACTGACTAATTTAGACCTGTGACTTGTCCTCCACCCTGATCCCAGGGGTTGGGGGGGCCTCATCTGAATCACAAAGACTAAGAGCAGAAAATTCACAACAAAAATCGATCCTATTGCCAGAAGAACAGGAAGGGACCCTGGGGTGACAAAAACAATGTCCACTGCAATGCAAAAGCAGAGTGAGGCTGTCATATAAGAAACCATACCATATAGCATGTAAAAATGCAGTTTTAAAAAAGAGGAAAGGAAAAAAAGAAAAGAAAGAGGAAAAGGAGCAAAGTTCTGTTCAACACTTTTTTTTTGTATGTAGAGTGCCATGCACTATGCTATGTATTGATGCTCTAAATATGTAAAATATACATATATGGCTTCGGCCTTTTGGAAACATATTCTAATGAGAGAAACACATTTAAGCAGATCTAATAGGCTGAGTGTTAAGAGAGGTGGAGAGGGGGTGTGCTGCAGACCTAGGAAAGGCTTCTTAGAAGAGATGACACCTGAGCTGAATCTTGCTTGCCCTATAACATAAAGGAAGGTGGAAAGACACTTTGGGGAAAAGAGGACTGCATGAAATGGCTAAAGGGGAATTACAAATAGGTTAGTATCCAAAAAACGAACATCTGTTGAATGCTGTTATATGCTAGACACTTCCCAGCCCTTTTTCTATATAATATTTTATGTAATTAATATATTCAGAGAATAGTGAATAGCCTGGCATTCTGGAAGGAAGGTTCATGAAAAGGAAGACAAAACAAAACAAAAACAAGCAAACCCAAAAAGATCAGGCTGAAAAAAGCAGGTTGGGATCAGATTATGGAAGGGCTATATTATACCTAATACCTAATGCAATAGGTACTGGAGCTAATAAAAATTTTGGGCCAAGGGTTTGACATGATCAAGGTCATGCTTTATAAACATTTTCCAGATTTGCTACCTGCAAGATGGTGTGGAGTGGAGAGAACGGTATTTGGGGAATCATTGAAGAGGTTGCTAAGACACGCCAGCCAAGGGTGGAAAGAATCCCCTTCTGCCGTCGTGACTCTCACATAGTGCTGACCTCGTAAACTCTCTCCACAGTGCCCTCTGGGATCTTTGTTTCATTGAACTGTCCCCTACTTTTTTTTTTTAATTCTTAATCTCTTTATAGAACTCTCCTCCTCCTCGCTTTAAATAAGACTTGTTCTTTTTTTCCTCTCAGGTATCCACTTCTACTGAACCCCCTTGAGCAGAGGTTATTGATTGGACCCAGAGCTTGCTCATTTGCAAACCATTTCTAGGCACCCCCCTCCTCCTGTGAGGACCATGCAATCCAGCCCTCCCCCATCTTTCAGACTTCACTTACTCTTCCAATTCACTTTTCAGCACATTACTTTCTCTTGAAAGTTCTTTGGCCATTGTCACTTTGATGCTAAATCCAATGGGTTTCACATTTTAACTTGGGGTATTTGATTCTGTTGACCCCTTATTTCTTGACAGATTCTCCAGAAACTTTTTTTTCCCTGTTTCTTTTCATACTTATCCTCTGGCCCTTCTTCTTTTCCAAAAGTTCTTCCTCTGCCCACTTCTTAAATATAAGTGTGCCTTGGGCTTCTTCCTCAGCCATCTTACCTTCTCGTCCACCATGCTCTCCCAATGGTTTCAATCACTACCCAAGTGTCGGTGAAGTGACAGATTTGTGAGCTATCTAGTCCAGCCCTAGCTTCTCTCCTGATCTTTAGATCTATGTGTCCAACTGCCTACTGGACAGCACTAACTCAGTGTTTCTCTGAAATTCCAATTCCGCATGCCTGAAAGAGTGGGTTCTTTCCTGTCTCCCCAGTACCCAAGCAAAAGCCTGGAAGTCATGTCAACTCTTCAATTTCAATAACCACTTTTGGGGGTGCCTGGGTGGCTTAGTGAGTTAACTGTCTGCCTTCGGCTCAGGTCATGTTCCCAGGATCCTGGGATCAAGCCCCTCATCGGACTCCTTGCTCGTGGGGAGCCTGCTTCTCTCTCTCCTCCCAGCTTAGTGCTCTCTCTCACTCTTTCTAAAAAAAAAAAGAAAAGAAAAGAAAAAAAAAGCCTCAATAACCACTTTTAACCAGTCACTTTTCATTTTGATAATTTTTTTAAAAGATTTTATTTATTTATTTGACAGAGAGAATGACAGTGAGAGAGGGAGCACAAGCAGGGGGGAGTGGGAGAGGGAGAAGCAGGCCTCTCACTGAGAAGGGAGGCCGATGCGGGACTCGATCCCAAGACCCTGGGATCGTGACCTGAGCTGAAGGCTGACGCCTAACAACTGAGCCACCCAGGCGCCCCTCATTTTGACAACTTTCAGATATACATAGAGCATAATGAACTCTGACATATCCATCATCTGGATTTAATAATTATTAACTTTTCTTAATAGTTACTTCATCTATTATTTCTACAGTTTTAGAACAAATCCAGACATCATGACATCTCACCCATTAAACACTTCGGTATGCTGTTTTTTTCAAGGCAACATTATCACACCTAGCAAAGTGCACAAGAATACCTTAATATTATCTAAGACTCTATTTGTCTTCCACATTTTCTCTTTAGAGTTTATCTAGTTGAGTCGGATCCAAAGTGATCGAAGTCTCTTGGAAACAAAAACTAAAACAGTGCCCTCCCTTGATTCTTCCCGCTGAGTCTTTGAAGAGACTGAGTCAGCTGTCTTATGTCACCTAAACTGTTGCAGTTGTGTCATAGGTCTCTTTGCCTTGGGTCTTGCTCCTTCCCAGTCCTCCCCTAATCTGTCTTCCCCACTGCCATCAACGCCATCTTTATAAAATGCAATCGGAACCGTGTTAATTCCCTGCTTGGAACTTTTCAGTGGTTCCCTTGAACTGCCACAATAAAATCCAAACTTTTTCCTCTGTGATATAGTGTTTTCACTAATCTCTACCTAAGTGTCCAGTCTCATCTTTGGTTGATACTTCCTCATACTACACAGGACAAAAACACCCCCCCCCAAACAACGGGCTCACTCTCTGTCTGAATGCCACGTACTTGCCTCACTTCCACCTGGAAAATAGCCTTCATTTCCTAAAGTTCACCTCTAGTATCACCTCCTCTATGACTTTTTTTTTTTTCTCTATGAAGTTTTTAAATTCCTTAAACCCCAGTCAAGGAGAATCGACTGACTCCTCCTTCCACCCTCGTCCCTCAGTGCTCCCATGCACATCAGTGTTTACGCTGCTGGCTGCTTCTGAGGCTCCTTGAGCCTGGATGCTACTCATTGTACCAGCCTTGCCAGCTCTCAGGGGCTTAACACAAAAATGGGCTTTTAATAAATACTTGGAGATAGGTGAGTTAACCATAAATGAGTGGGTTTTCATTACAAACTGGGAAACAGCAGATTTGTTCCAAGGAGAAATTTCTAACAGTGTCTCCTGGCAACGGGCACAGCCAGACTTGGGTCAAGGAGGGTGTCACTCCTGTTTGAGAGCAGGGCCCCAGACCCTGCTGTCTGTTGAGTTCCATCCTGCACCCCAGTAAGAGGCATGTGGCACTGGGTGAGTCAGGATCTATTTATTACAGGACCACTGGATTCTCAGTAAAGGGAAGCATTTCTGAAAACATCGTGCTTGGGTGAGGAGAATTCCTTCCTCAGAGAAAGAAAGTTGCCTTTGTGGCCAGTATGATTGATTATCAAGCGTAGAATAAACCGGGAAATGGCAGGTTGGAGATAAATCTAATTAGCAAGCTGTTGTTCAGTGCCAGGTGTTTAAAGTTTAAGAACTAATTTCATGACCCTGTGCATGTCCCCAAAAAAAACATTTGTCCTCTGTTTTTTTAAATCTTCCAGATCAAGATATTGGACTAGATGATCTCTAAGATCATTTCCAGCTCTACCATTTTATGATCTAATTTTTTTTCATTTTATGATCTAATTTTTATTTAACATAAGCATAACATGTTTTTGATACGACAGAGGTTCAAGAAGTATTGGTGGCATTTTACAGATACGGACACTGAGGGCAGCCAGGCCAGGGATTTGCTTCAGACCCATGCAGGTTGTGTCAGGGCCTGAATCCTTCCAGAGCTCTGTTTCATTAAGCAATCAATATTTCCTGGCTCCCGGGCGGAACTGCAGTATCTTTCGCTTCAGAAAGGCTGCTGTTTTTTCCCCACCAGACCTGAAGAAAAAACCAAAAAAAAACAAAAACAAAAACAAAAACCAACAAACAAAAACCAAGGGTCAGAGTATCAGTATGAAAAATATTAGAGCACACTTATTCCTCTCGTACAGACAATGAGAGTTTGAATCTCACCGTATGGAAAGACAAGTCCATGGCGATGAGACTGCCAGGGGGGTGGAGGAGAAGGGGAACAGATCTGAGCTGCGAGGGGGGATACATTTCATACATTTCGGTGTTAGTGGACTAGGGTGGGGGGTGGGGCACTGATCCCAAGGGCAGAGTGACAAGGTCAGCCTCACCTCTTCTCTCCGATCTTGGCAATAGCCTGTCTAGCCAGAAAGAGCAATCTGTCAAGTCTAATTAGAGTAGAACAAAGTGAACAATGGGCGCCCAGCTCGAAACTGACAGCTCAGTTGAATGGGGTGGAGGAGCCCGGGAAGGATGTATGCTTTGTGTGCTTGGAATTGGTTCCTTCAAATGGATCCTTTCCGAACTCAAACTGCAAAACAACTTAAACTGGATTCTTCTTTGCTTCACCAGAAATCTGCAGGTTCCTGCACTTTTTAACACAGGCACATCCAGCAAAAAGTAGAGAACCCTGGCTCTGTTTCCAAGGTGAGGCTATGATTGAACATAGTTCCATCCTGCATGGTTGGCATGGTGCTGTGTGCATGCAACTGATATTTACTCATCTGCTCATGTTTCTCTTTTGTGTCTGATTATATTGGCGATACCAATGTTTTGAAACCCCTTTTCTTATAAGGCTTGTAATTGGATTCTGGAAATTTCAGAACAGCTTGAAATTTTAGTAGGACCACAGAGAAGCACATTTAAGGTACAAAAAAAATTTAATAATATTTTTGGCCTGTACTTTAAATGATCTCTGATTTGGGTATTTTAGTTCTTGCATCAAAAGTAGGTTTCACAGGAAAAGGGTACGTTGTATACACGAATCGAATGAATATATTCCTTAAAATACATACATGAATTGAAGCTTAAAAACTATGCATGTTCATAATCTAAAGCCTCAAATAATGGAGGCCTGTGATCATTGCAAATATTATATTGAAAACTGATGGCTTGTTCATTTAACTCTGCCTCAGTGTGGGGCATACTTAAAGGTGTGAGAAAACATAATTCTCTGAAGTGGGAGGGAAAGAATGGGAAGGGAGTCAACACAAACATAATTTATAAGTTCTAAGTCTCAGTCTCCATGATTTTACTCTTCTTTCCTGGGTGTTATCTCAAACCTCGAAGCATCCTATGAAGTATGTTACTGTTGTTTTTGCTCTGCAGATAAGGACACTAAGGCCTTGAGAAATTAGCCCAAGTTTACAGAGAAATTGAGTCAGGCCTTGACCTTAGGCTCTCTGGCTCCAGGTCTAACATACTTCTCAGCACTGTGTCTCTGGTAGAGTTAGGAGGCATTATATCTTAAAACTCACCCAGTTCATAATAATAATGCCAACACGAGAACTCTCTGCTTGTCCTCTGGTCTCTTATGGACATGAGTGAGGCAGTAGATTTTCGTCTGGAAGGTTTCCTACCGCATACGGTACTTAACTGTGTGTTGCTATCCTTTCTTTTCCAGCAGCAACACTTGTTTCTTTTCTGCTCTTTCCTTTTTTTTTTCCCTTTTACATGTTCGTTATTTGAATAAATTATCTTGTAAAAAAAATAAAGTCTGCCGGTGCTACCCACCTCACCCCAGGCCTTGTCCTCTCCCCAGGGAAATCAGCTATCAACTTGGGGTATAACAACTGTTTGCTGTGCGTGTTTGCATAGATGTGTGTGTGTGTGTGTGTGTGTGTGTGTGTGTGTGTGTGTGTGTGTAACATATTGTTTTGTGTCTTTTAAAAACATACGCGATACCATGCTGTATTTTTTTATTCTGCAGTTTGCTTTTATTATTTTTGTCAACTTACTATGCCTGTGGAGATCACTTCATAGCAGTATGTTTTAATGTAATTCATTCTTCTTAATTGTTATGTAGCATTCCATGCATTGTCACTCTTACTCTTTCCTCTCTGCCTTGCCTCTGTTTTTGAAATGACTTAGTGACACATCAGGTCAACATATAGCCATATTTGGATTTATGGTGCAGGTAGAGGCAGACATAAGCTTTATGGCTCATGGAGCATTAATAAGGAATAAAGGAAGGGAGTGTAGGAAGCACCTAGACCCGCACTCTGGGCTGAGATGAGAGGCCGAGGCAGGCCTGGTGTTACCTATCAGTACATTTGCTACCTCTCAGCCTCAGAATTTTAGCATGTTGTTGCTGTTGTTTTAAACCCACCTGTTCTCCACAGAGACATTCCTTACCTATAAGAGAGAAGAGTAACATACTTGACAGAGTGCTGTGAGGATTAAATGAGTTAACACACAGAAAAGAACATTAAAACGATGAAGACAGAGACATGTCAGTTATAAATTGTGTTTGCTTATTACCCTCTTCCCTCTTTCCCTCTCACCTCAGATATTATGTCATGAGGGAATTCTGCAAAGAAGGGTAGTTAGTTAGAGAATGGAGCTATAAATGGCGTTATTAGATATTGTGGAGCATGAATGTGCCTAAAGGCGTGGATTCCGAACACTGACTTATCTCTGAACTCAAGTCCCGCTGAGGCTGTTTACTCCTTGTGTGGCTCAGGTAATGTTTTGTCATATGTAAAATAAGGGCAGTAGTAATAGTAAACTTAGCCTGTGGTGAAGTATGAATGAGATAATGTATGTAAAGTACGTCTAAGTTTTCTGGCACATCAGCCAGGGAAGCTGTGATCTCTCTCTCTACTTCTGTTTTCTGTCGATGAAGTAGCACTCTCCAGTTTCCCCAGACATGACAACAAAGGCAGGCCTAATCTCAGGATTAAAGCACAGCCATTCATCGTTCCTTCAGTCCATACTCTTTTTTTTTCTTTTTTTTTAAAGACTTTATTTATTTGACAAAGAGAGACACAGCGAGAGAAGGAACACAAGCAGGGGGAGTGGAGGAGGGAGAAGCAGGCTTCCTGATGAGCAGGGAGCCGGTTGCGGGGCTCGATCTGAGGACCCTGGGATCATGACCTGAGCCAAAGGCAGATGCTTAACTGACTGAGCCACCCAGGCACCCCTGTTATTTTTTCTTTTTTTTTTTCTTTGTTTTTCTGTTATTTTTTCTTAAAGCAGCTCTTTCCTGAGCACCTAGTGCATGTCTAGTACTCTGCTGGGTACTGTGTGAAACATAAAGAAAGGGCGAGGGCATGACAGGGCTCTTGCCCTCCAAATGCTTCTGGCTATTAAGTTGGAGTGCCTTAATATGCCAGGTTAACACAGGAAGGGACCTGTCAGATGAAAGGCATTCTGTAATATGCTGTCTGGGTAACAGAGAATAATATAAACACAGGGTAGTAGTCTGAATATGTATGCCCAGTGACTACTTTATCAAAATTTTCTGTTAATTACAAATGCATATATACTCCTTAACACCTGCTTATTCGTTCCTTATCTAGCTTCAGAATTATTTTAGAAGCTCATCTGGGCCTCACCTGTAGAACCTGAGCCCTTCAATTAGTGGCTAACATGGGGCTGGTTTCCTGGCTGGGGGTTGCTCTCACTTCCTCTTGAGAGTGCCAGAAAGAATGAAGTCACCAGGAACTGGCAGAGAGGAGCTGCTCTCTCCTCAGCCGGTCTTGACTGAGTAAAAACATGCAGATTTTCTGTTCGTCTGGACCAAATAGACAATATTTAGTGAGCAGATAAAGCCCCCCAAAAGTAGGAACTGTAGTAAAGAGCCTGAGGATGCCACATAAAGGACTGAAAGTACTTACTTTGGGGGTGGGGGGGTTCCCAAGAAGTAAACCGACAGTATTTCCAAATGTCACTCTAGTCCTTCTCAGCCCAGTAAGCTTTCTCTTGACGCACAGAGCCCATTTTCTGTTGTGCGTGTGAACCCATTCCAGCTGGCTCACACTGGACGTCGAAGGCCACCTCAGCTGTCAAGCACAGAAGCCATGTGTGGCTTTTGGTTGAAGAATCAGTCCAGGCAGCAGATGCTCTGAGGGCTCTGAGGGCTTGGGGAGTGGCCTGCCTATTCCCAAACCAAGCACTCTTTTTGTCTTAATTCCACGCTTAAATCTGGGATAGAAAATTCTCAATGTTTTTACATTGAAAGGAGCTATGTTAAATCATTCTTACTAGAAAGAAGTCACTTATGGTATAAAAAGGTGTGGTTTGTCAGAGAGCCCTTTTCCTGCTGAAGGGATTTCTTAGCAGACAAAGAATTTGCTCGTTAAATCATAACCCCTGTGAGAAAGAGATTCTGAAGCATAAGGTACAGGACATGTAGTTATTAGGTTAAGTGGAATTCAAAACACTCTGCCTCCATTACCCCTTTTGGAAGGCGGTATTTTTATTTTTATTTGATGAAGAGAGGCCCCTCTCTGAAATTTTTGCCTAGAAATACAGAATAAAAATTTCTAGCCTATTAGAATTCTAAAAATAAATGTATCCTGCATTTCACAGAGTTCAGGGCTCCAGAAATATGCTGTCCAAATCATTATTGGCGATTACTTTATTTTGCTCTTGTACAAGAGGTAAAAGCAGCTGGTGTATGAGACTTGAGAGACAGCCCGTTTTCCAAGGAAGAACAAAGAGAACCAAGGGAGAAGCTGCTTTGCTTTGTCTGAGCCAGCTCCCTCTGAGGATTGCAATGGGAAAGGCTCAGAGCTGTATCCCTCCCCATTACACTTGGTTCAGCAGTTCCGGAGATGTGGGGAGACCTACCTGCACAGTATTAGTGTTACCGGCTGCCCTGTTCATGGATCCTCTCCCTGGAGGACACTTTCATAACACAGTAACACTTGAGACATTCCCTCCTCTACTCCCTTTCTCTGCTGATAAACAAAATGTCGGACTTCCTCTTGGATCTTGTCCCTGATTCACTAAGTTACTATATATTCATTGCTCTCTTTTGTGTTCCAAACACTGAGCTCTCAGTGCTCACCTGGCTGGATCCAGGTTGTGAACCTAGTAGCCAGGTTGTGACTGCTGCCCAGGTCATCAGTACAGGACTTGGGGGCCCAACCTTCCTTCTCCAGGACCCTCAAGAAGCCTTGTGTTCCAGTTAGGTCCCTAATTAGTGTGTTTCTGATGCTACTGGGCAAAAGAGAGGGCCCTGTTTTGAACCAGAGACTGTAATTGATGCCTACACCTATACCCTGATGGAGATGCGAATTTTCATGTCAGAGAACAGGGATCTGATAAACAGCATGACTAATCCAAAGGGCACGGACCACCTATGGGTCTCTAGTCCCTCCTGGAAGAAAAACAGAGATGGGCGATTTTTACACTTAATACATGGAATCTCTGTGAGTGGAAGGGACTTAGTGCATCATTTGGGCAATTAAAGGACAGGGTTCTACGGGAGAAAGCATCAGCTAATGAAGAGCAACATAAAGTTCCTTGCAGCATAAAAAAAGGGGAAGCTGCCCTTTTGGCATAATCTTGCAGGTTACAATTCCCAGCAATCGCGCCGGCTCAAGAGCAGAAGCGCAACCCGTCATCTTCTTTCTCTGGGCTTCAGCCATAGGGGGAGAAAGGTGGTGCCACGACTCTCTCCCAGTGGATGATGCTGACGTGTTCTAAGCAGATGATTGCGGAGGCGCCTGTCAAATGAGTGAAGAGAAAAGGGAAGTGGGGAGAGGAGGAGGGACTCAAGAAACACCACTGCAACAATCCTGGAATAAAAATGAGGGGCCGTTATGGGAAATGAAAAGTGCATTCACCTTAAAACTCAGTGCCTTGCTCGTTGTTGTTGTTGTTGTTTTTCCAATTTGCTTCTGATAACCACTTATAATATTTTGTAAATAACTTAAAGCAGGATGGGATAAATCAAAGAGAGCTCCGATCGGATTTCTATTTTCCCTCTTCTTTAGGATTGTCTTAAATAACAATTATCCTTTCTACCTTCCTCTTCTTTAGGATTGTCTTAAATAACAATTATCCTTTCTACCTTTAGGAAGCATTAAAAACAGCCAAGCCCTTTGAAACATTGTTCCCTAAAACCATAACGGGCCTGCACGTTTCTCTTCTTTACAGAAAAGCTGCTCGGGTTGTGCCCATCACTTTCGGTTTCGTTGGGTAGGGGGTTTATCGCGCAGCAAGCATCCTGAGTGCAACGGACTTTGGAATGTCTGCTGGGTCTAAGCCCACCAGGTTGGCGACGCCACAGCCTCTGGCCAGATCTGCGCTCTCTCCTTTTTCACCGGCAGGCGGCGCTGTGTTTCGCGGAGCCCGCGGCCACCGCCCCGCCCCGCCCCTTACGGAGCTCACTTCCGCCGCGGCCTGGGGAGGCCGCCTGGCTCCTCTCCTTTCTGGTGTATTCTTGCGGCAGTGTTTCTTTATCCAGCGCTGCCTGCTACCGTTTCGGAACCACCATGCCCTTGTGACAGTTACTACTACTGAAAACTTGCTTCTTGGGTCCCTTGAAAGAATGGAAATCCTAAAAAAACATGTATTGGGGATTGCGTAATCACTGATTTTTTAAAACTTCAAATGCGTTTCAACTTAGTAAAATAAAAACAGCCTCTGACCTGAGGAAGAAGGCAATATAGGTTAAAAATTAGAATGCTTAAAAAAAAAAAAAAAAATCCCCTTCCTGTTTATTCCAGACTCTTCTTCCGTGTAGAGAGCGGCTCACGAAAATTCAGCTCTGGCTCCATCTTCTGGACGCGCCGCGCCGCTGCAGGCCCTGCCCGGGGAAGAGAGGCGTCAGCCGCAGGTGAGGCAGGCCAGGAAAGGCCCCCCCCCCGCACCAAGGTAGCGTTCACGTGCAGACCTGCTTATCTAAAAAGAGACTAAACTGACCCTCTGCAAGAAACAGGACAACTGAATCCGTTTTGAGGAGCTCTCGGGCCTAAATATACTGGCGTGTGTTATATGGGTGTTTTCTTAGGAAAACCTGGGGCTTCAGGGAAAAGAGGAGGCATAATTCATTCCATTACACCCCCACCTCTTTCAGGTGCAGGGCTGAAAACTAAAACTGTATTTTTCATCAAGGCACACAGGGAAGTATCAGGGACAGAAGTCAAAATATATTTGTTCTCCTGAATTTTGCTGAATGGAAAGAATTTCAAAGGTGAAGAGGGTGACAGAAATAAAATTAATCTGGGAATGAGGACGTGTTAAAATGTGGCCTTGGCTGTGGTTTGATATAAGGTCACTAAGCCCTGTACCATTTTCCAAACTATTGAGTCAGTTCTGATATACTTGAAGATTTTTCTATTTAGGAGACTTCAGGCCCTTTTCACCCAAAGGTCTAAACCCATTTGCAAATGCATTTATATACATACTTCAGCACAAGCCTGCATTCACCATCGTTGCAAACTTTGTTAAAGGTCATAATCATAAACTGCTTGGGTGTCTGATAGAAAGCAGAGTCTTAGAGCAGAATTAATGTTGGCCCACCCATCTGGAAAAACATGGTATCACTGATAGGAAACATTTCTAGTGGAAAATGTTAGCAACATACTTCTGACCCTCCTGGGATTGATAATAACTTTCTATCAAAAATGGAATTTTTGTGTTCTGGGATGAGTTTATAATGGTTTTCCTGAAAGATGAAGTAGCTTTACCAACAATATCGTCTATAGGACTATCACTGGTTACGTAGTCCTTGGAGTGCATGTCATGTGACTTCCACAGACAGTGTTTTATAATGACATCCTTTGGTGCTTCAATAACTAAGCCCTCATGGATGAAACTTACCTGATTCTACTGCCACAGTGAATAGTGTCATCAAGAAAATGTTAATCCTCCACATGGGCACTCAAAGAAGATACACAACTAAGAAAACAGATGAGAAAGAAAATAAAAATCCATTGAAATGATGTGTGGGTGGACTGTATCAGAGAACTAGCAGGGTGAGTATATTTTCTGTTTTGAATGAGCGAAGAGTTACTGGATGCCAAATTGTGACCAGTCTGGGAAAGATCTGATGGCTGATGGCTACATCTATCATACCTTTCCTCTACTAATGTTTTGTAGAAGAGAGTCTTTCATAGACATAAATTGCTTGATGACACATCAGCACTGTGAGTGGCCATATGAAGCAGAGAGTTGAACGTCCCTCAGTGGAGCTGCTTTCATGGCCTCTGGCTCAGGACAGTGAGGGAGAGGATCAGAGGTGGAGCAGTGAGGAACCAGATACCTTAAGCCCTCAGAGCCTTTCCTCTGTTGTGGCACAAGGCAGTCCCTGAAAACTGAATGTTTTCCCTTCTGTGTTTCTCCTTGTTTATTTGTTTAGAGGGTGCCCCACACTTAGAGCCACATATATAAACCACCTGTCACTTTCTTAGCAGACTTCCCGAGAGTGTTCATTTTGCACTATTTCTGGTGAACCTAACATAAAAAGGCCGCCCATTCCCCAAGCAATTGAGCCTCGGTTCAAATATTTTGTTTTTGGGAAAAAAGCAAGGGAAAATTTTTATAGAGATGACCTCTCCCTTGACTTTCAGTCTATTCTAAATTGGGCTCTTGAGAGAATGTGACCAATCTCTCAAGAATATGAAACAGATTGAACTTGGTAGAAATTTCTGTCTGGACCGTACAGTTAGGTAAGTGTGTCTCTCCTGGTCAGAATCCTAACTTTACAGAGGAACTGCCTTGACACTGTCAATTAAACTCACTTTTGTTCTCTCAGAATAGATCAGTCCTCTTCTCTCCCCTTCCTGCAAAATGTCAGGCTAACTCCTGCTCATCAGTGGGTCTTGGCTTTCTGGTCTCTGCCTCTGAGACTTCCTTGACCCCCAGGGGAAGAGGATGGCCCTGCTGAGTTCCCAGAACCTCATGGTTCCCCATCATAGCTCTGTAATATTATATTGTCACTGCTTATCTGTCTGTCTCCCATACTAGACTCTGACATCCTATGAAACCGGGGCCACAGTTATCATTATGTTCATTTTCCATCCTCAATACCTAATTAGCTTGCCTCAGATCAAGCAGCTGTTAGGTAGGAATTCAACACACGGAGGTGGAAGGGAAGGGTATTTCTGAGGGAGGGACTGACATGAACACATATGTAGGTATAGACCTGGAAGAATGCCTAGGAGCATGACTGTGGTTTGGCTGAAGCTTGACGGGGACTGACAGGAGAGACAGAAAAGCGTGCTTCAGAATATTGTGAATGTTAGTTTAAGGCAATGGTCGTCGGAAGATGAAATAATTGCAAATGTTGAAATTTCTGGGGTATTGTGTATCGGATAAGTGCTTTGCGTATTTTCATCAAAATATGGAGCCTGGGATCTAGCCCATTCCACTTGTGGAATATCACTTAATTGGCAAAACCAACCTCCATGACTAAGCCACTCAGTTAAACAGACTCATCTTCTGTCAGAATAAGTTTAGCTTCATTTTCTAATTAAAAACACTGTATTCCAGAGTGCCTGGGCGGTGTAGTTAGTTGAGCAGCCAGCTCTTGGTTTTGGCTCAGGTTGTGATCTCAGGGTTGTGGGATCGAGCCCTACATCAGGCTCTCTGCTCAGCACGGAGTCTGCTTGGGATCCTCTCTCCCTATATTCCTCCCCCTACCGACTCTAAAATACATAAATAAATCGTACAAAAAATTTTCTTAAAACGCTATATTCCTACAAGGTCTTCCACCGCCTCACTTGTGACTTCTAATTCGAAGATAGCCATTGTTCGCAGCCCAGAGGTTTGCCAGTATTTGTCCAGGGAAGGAAATAAAGTGCTGCCCTGTCAATGTTTCTTACGTGGCTCTCAAGAAATTCTCTCTCAAGGGACGCCTGGGTTGCTCGGTTGGTTGGGCACCTGCCTTCGGCTCAGGTCATGATCCCGGGGTCGTGGGATCGAGTCCTGCATCGGGCTCCTTGCTCGGCGGGGAGCCTGCTTCTCCCTCTGTCTCTTCCTGCTTGTGCTCTCTCTCTCTCTGACAAAGAAATAAATAAAATCTTTAAAAAAAAAAAAAAAAAAAGAAATTCTCCCTCAAGTATAGTGCATTCTCAGATTGTGCCTTCTTTTGGGGACAAAGCACAGTTCAGATGGCTCAGGGGTGGCTTTCTGTTGAGAAGGGCCCGATTGGGAAAGGAGAGGTAGAAAAAAGAAATCAGCTCAATGCCAGCCATTCCCGGGCAGATCACTTTCAGGAGAGCGTACATTTTGTAGTTCAGAATCTGGAAATTGACCCTAATACTGTGCTATCTACAGTACATACAGTTGGCTATTGAACAAGGCAGGGTTAGGAGCCCCAACTCCCCCATGCCATTGAAAATCCATGTATAATTTTTAACTCCCCAAAAACTTAACTGCTAGTAGCCTACTGTTGACCAGAAGCCTTACTGATAACATAGAGCATTGATTGACACATATTTTGTATGTTATGTATATTATATACCATATTCTTTTTTTTTTTAAATCCACCCTTCACTTCTTCTTTTTTTTTTTTTTTTTAATTTTATTTATTTATTTGACAGAGAGATTACAAGTAGGCAGAGAGGCAGGCAGAGAGAGAGGGGAAAGCAGGCTCCCTGCTGAGCAGAGAGTCCGATGCGGGGCTCGATCCCAGGACCCTGAGATCATGACCTGAGCTGAAGGCAGAGGCTTTAACCCACTGAGCCACCCAGGCGCCCTATATACCATATTCTTAACGATAAAGGTAGCTAGAGAAAAGAAAGTGTTATTAAAACAACTACAAGGAAGGGCAAATACATTTACAGTACTGTTCTGAGACAAAATTCACAGATAAGTGGACTGTGCAGTTCAGACCCATGTTATTCAGGGATCAACAAACCCCAGTTTGAAAGCTGTGGTTTTAAAGAACCTGGATTTTATCCTACAGACCTGTGGTCTCGAGAGTGGAGTAGTGCAAGGTACAGAGAGAAAATATTACAAGTTCTATTTATACTTTTTCTTATGTCTTCCTCTTAAACTTTCTATATTGGTAGATGCTTTTAATTTAAGATAGAAATACAGTTTTAACATAAATTACACGTGTGTCTATTAGAGGATATGTAAGCATTAGTTTACTGATAAGCGCATTTAATCAAAAAAAATCTGAGGACCACTTTTAAGTTCAGTGGAGAAGCACTGAAGGTTTCTGAGTAAGGGGGTGAAAATAGTCATTGACTGTAGGTCATAGCAAGGGACCGTACCAAGCATGGAGGTGGATACACAAAAGTACCACCCCTGCCTTTGGAGAGCTGGCAGACGGGAAAAAACAAATAATAGTAGTGAATAATAGTAGTGAATGCGTATTGCTAATTAAAGGAAAGCCAATAAGGAAGAAAATTTATTTTATTTTATTTATTATTATTATTATTTTTTAGAGATTTTATTTATTTGACAGAGAGAGACACAGCAAGAGAGGGAACACAAGCAGGGGGAGTAGGAGAGGGAGAAGCAAGCTTCCTCGGAGCCCGATACAGGTCTCGATTCCAGGACCCTGGGATTATGACCTGAGCCGAAGGCAGACGCTTAACGACTGAGCCACCTAGGCGCCCCAGGAAGAAATTTTAAAGAATATGGAGAGAACAATTGTTTTTCATTCTGTTTTTGAATGTGCATTTCCTGCAGAAAGAACTGAACTTTCAGCAAGGCCCTAAATGGTGATGGCCTCACCACACTATTTTTATTTCAAATTCCAAGCATTCTGTTTGGTCATGTTCCCTCTTCTCCATCCTTAACCACCAAACTGATGTTTTATTTCTGATTTGGGGGGCCATGTCCTTCAGTTCTTAGAAGAATAAACACCTAAAAATGTGAGAGTTTCTTATTAAGAAGGATTTACATCTATAGTCCTGGTCTTTCAGAAACTAGCAACAGTATCATGGTTAAAATGTCCAGGATAAAAGAAGTCAGAGAAGTAATTTCAATAGCTTCCCTATTTCTACTATACCCCAAATTTCCCAGAGAGAGGGATTTTAAAAAGTTCCCAAAGAACGTCATCATAAGGCATAATAATATCTTCGAGTTGTGTATAATAGATCCAATCTCAAAGGATTTTCATGATCTTATCCTTGCATTCCCACCAGCTATGTGTCCATTGAGTGTAAGGGCTATAAAAAAGTTCAAGAGGCATCCCAGACTCAGTCTGCACAGGACATCAGGCCTCTGACAAACACTGTTGGAAAGAACCCTGAAGTGTCCCCCCCCCCAATGCTTGCTCAGATCCCACTGTCCTTACAATAACACCTTAGGCATGATTTTAGCCATTGAGCTAAAGAAAAAACAAAACTTGGAGAATATAAGTACACTTGCCAAGTGCACGATTACTAAGTGGCGGAACTGGAATTCAACCCAGGTCTGTCTTACTCAGAACCTGTTTCAGTGCCTGGGAGGCAATTGATCTTTTTTGCTGGGACAATTACAGTAGAGTGGTAGAGGTAGCAGACAGATTACACAGTGTTTGGTCACTTATTCATCAAATATTTGTTGAGGAGGGTGGGACTTCCGGCTCTGGCAAATCCTCTCCCTTAAAAAGCCATTACAAAGCTGGAAAAAATGGATGAAAACATTTTTAGCACTGTAGAGATAGATCAAAGGTATGTAACAATATGAGGAGTGTTTATGCTTGAACAACTGCTAAAATTCAGTACTAACAGTGGGAATCTGTGGCACCCTTGCCTGGGGATGCTCCCATTTTCCAGCCCTCCACCCAGCCCAGTCACCTGGAGATTTTCGCAAGGTGGGGAGATGCCATAGGACCGGCAGCTTTGCTGTCACAGCCAAAGAGGGCTTGCTTGATTTGGAGCAGGAGCAGGCCAGTGGTTCTACTGCCCTCAGATTTCAGTTGTGGTGGAGCGAGCGTATTCTTGGATGATATTGTGCACATTTACAGCTGAGAGCACAGGGCCCAAGATCACGACATACTCCTAGCTGACCTTGAAGATTCCCACATAGAGGAACTGTGAAAGGGCTCAGTGGAAAATAAAAAGTAAAAACCTGAACTTTGAATGCGCTCCCCTACCCCCACACAAATTCATTATTAGAGGACGGAAACCTTATTGGTTTGAGGTGTTTGAGCATAATTTCCGTCCCATGATTGGCTGACCATGGGGCTAATTAGACACAGAAGTGAACGCTCTGAAGCCAGATGAAAATAAAAACAAGAAAAAAGCAGAGATAGGAGCAGCCACACACTTCGGAGAGACATATTTCATATTTAACCTCGGCAAATTACTAAATGCATGACACAAAAGACAGCCTCTCTCTCTGTCAAATAAATAAATAAAATCTTAAAAAAAAGATGTATTTATTTGTTTGACAGAGAGAGAGATCACAAGTAGGCAGAGAAGCAGGCAGAGAGAGAGGGGGAAGCAGGCTCCCCGCTGAGCAGAGAGCCCGACGGGGGGCTCGATCCCAGGACCCTGAGATCATGACCTGAGCCAAAGGCAGAGTCTTTAACCTACTGAGCCACCCAGGCGCCCCAATAAATAAAATCTTTTAAAAAAATTGTATAAGGCAATAATTATAACATTATATTGATGGATTATAACATATGCATGTGATATATATGATGTATATATGATATATATGATGAACAATATATACTATAAATATAACTAATATTAATATTAGTCATATTAGCCATATTATATTAGTAATAACTAATATTATTATAAAGATATATGTGAGATATAATAATAGCACAAAGGAGGGGAAGAGAGAGTTATATTGGGACAGTTTCTATATTTTACTGAAATTAAGTTAGTATTAATCTGAAATAGATAATATTAAATTAAGATATGTATCATAATCCCTGTAGTACCATTAAGAAAATAACTAAAAAAAAGCTTAAAAAATCTACATAAGAACTAAGTGGCACACTAAAAATATTTATTAAACACAAAAAGTGGCAGTCAAGGAGAAAGAGAGGAACAAAGAAGAAAGGAAACATAGAAAACAAATACCAAAATAGTAAATGTAAGTCAAGTCACATGAATAATTACATTAATTGTGAAAGGTCTAAACATCTCAATCAAAAGCAGAAATTGGCAGACTGGATAAAAAAGTAAAATCCAACTATAAGATGTCTACAAGGAACACCTTAGATTCTATGACATCAATAGATTAAAAGAAAAGGATAAAAAAAGATTTTACTATGGATATGGTAACTAAAGGAGAGCCAGAGTGACTGTATTAAAATCAGACAAAATAGACTTAAGACTAAAAAAAAAAAAAAAAAAAAAAGAGGGACGTTTAATAATGATTAGGAGATCAATTCATCAAGAAGATATAATAATTATACATATGTACATAACAGATCTGCAAAATACATGAAAGAAAAACAGGAGACTTCAATGCCCTACTCTCAATTATGGATGGAACAACTAACTACATAGAAAATCAGTGAGGATCTAGAAGACTTGAACAGTACTATCAACGAACTTGGCCTGATTATCATCTATAGAACTCCGAATGACAACTGCAGCATAGACATCCTATTCAAGCACACGTGGAACATTCTCCAGAATAGTATATTAGGACATAAAATAAGTGTTCAATAAATTTAAAGTAATTCAAATTTAAAAAATTCAAATCATGCGAACTATGTTCTCTGACTACAGTAGAATTAAATTAGAAATCAACAACAGAGAGTAATATGGGAAATCCCAAAATATTTGGAAATTAAGCAGACTTCTAAATAGTCTGTGGGTTGAAGATACCACCAGGGAAACTTAAAAATATTTTGAACCGAGTAAAAGTGAAAACGCAACATACCAAAATTTATGGACTTCAGCTAAGAAATGCTTTGAGGGAGACCTATGTCAGAAAAGAAGAAGGTTTCAAATCGATAACCTAAACTTCTACCTTAAGAAAGTAAAAAATTAAAAAGAAAAAAAAGAAACTAAAAAATAAGAAGAAGAGCAACTAAACTCAAGGCAAGCAGAAAAGGGGAAATAAAGGTTAGAGCAGAAATCAATAAAATAAAAAACAGGAAAACAATACAGAAAATAAATGAGCCGAGAGTTGGTTCTTTGAAAAGAGCGACAAACTTTTAGGTAGATTTACCAAAGAAAAAGGGAGAGAGGAGACACAAATTACCAATATCTGGAGTAAAAACATCGTGTCTACCCTTTAAGAATTAAAATATTGTAAGCGTATATTATGAACAACTTTATACCAAAAAGATAATTTAAATGAAATGGAATAATTCCTAGGAAGACAAAAATTACTAATTACTAATACCAATTCAAAAGAAAGAGAAAATCTGAGTAATACTTATATCAAGTAAAAAAAAATGAATTAATATTCCAAAATCTTTCCACAAGGAAGAGCCCAATCCCAGATGGTTTCACTTGTGAATCCTATTAAATGTTTAAAAAAGAAATAATACCAATACTTTACAATTTCAGAAAATAGAGTAAGGAATACTTCCCAGTTCATTTTATAAAGCTAGTATTATCCTGATACCAAAGTCAAGGCTCCCTGCTCAGAAAAGAAAACTACAAAAACTACACTTCAGTATACTTTATGAATATTGATGTAAAAATCCTCAACAAAATATTAGCAAACTGAATCCAGCAACGTATGAAAAGGATTATGTACCATTGCCAAATAGGACTTATCCCAGGAATTCACTATTGGTGGAAA
Source organism: Potos flavus (assembly GCA_028534135.1). Taxonomy (NCBI): domain Eukaryota; kingdom Metazoa; phylum Chordata; class Mammalia; order Carnivora; family Procyonidae; genus Potos; species Potos flavus. The sequence continues at coordinate 57,415,075 of CM052897.1, read as the reverse complement.
ATCCTAAGATCAATTAATGTAATACATCATATTAATAGGATAAAGGACAAAACCCACATGATGATCTTAATACACAAAGAAAAAAAATTTAACAAAATCCAACTCATTCATGATGAAAACTCTCACAAACTAGGAATAGAAGGGAACTTCCTCAATCTGATAAAGGACATCTACCAAAAACCCACAGTTAACATCCTGTGTCCATCAGCTAATGCATGGCTAAACAAAATATGCCGTATTCATATAGTGGAATATTGTTCAGCAATAAGAAAGAATATAATACTGATACATATGCAACATGAATTAACCTCAAATACATGCTAAGGAAAAGAAGCCAGATGCAAAATGCCATATATATATATGATTCTATTGATAGGAAATGTCCAAAAAAGAAAAATTTATAGAGATGGAAAACAGATCAGTGGTTACATTGGGTAGAGAGCAAGCTTGACTGGGCTGTATGTCCATGATGGGTTGGCAGTTGATGAAGGAAATGATGGCAGCCATCACAGAGATAGCTACCATATATGGGAAGCCATGAGAAGACTTTAAGTAGAGAAGTGTTATGATCTGACTTTTTAACAGGATCATTCTGGCTGCTGTGCCAGGGGAAGATAGCAGATAGTCAGGAGGAGTAGAAGAGGCAGGGACAGTGGCACTGGTCCAAAGTGGCTATAATTGGAGAGAGTGAAAAGTGGTCATTCCATAGATGTATTTTAAAGGTAGAGCAGTTAGGATTTACTGATAGATTGATGGGAGTGACAGAAAAACAAGAGCAAATGACAACTCCCAGTTTGGGGCCCAGGCTGCTGGAAGAATGGAGTTGCCATTATCGGAGATGGGAAAGGGGAGGAGCATGTTTAGGCAGAAAGATTAGGAGCTTAGGTTTAGGAATCTACTAGATATCCAAGCAGAGAAGTCCCACAGGCAGTTGGATATACAGATCTGGAATTCTAGAAAGCATTTCAAGTTGGAGACATATGTATGTATCAGTGTATGGAGAGTATATAAACCAAGAGACTGGATGAGATCAACAAAGGAGCTGGTGGATAGGAATGAGACCTTGAGCCCCTGACATTCAGAGTTTAGGAGAACCAATAGGAAACAACAGTGGAGACTTGAGAAAGGGCAACCAGGAAGAAAACCTGAAGAGTCCTGGAAACCTAGTGAAGAAAGTGAAGAAGTGCTTCACAGTGATCAGCAAGGTCAAATGATGCTGATAGGTTCAATAAGATGAGAACTTGAGAACTGACCATTCGATTTGGGGATGTGGAGGTCATGGACAACCTCGACAAGAGTAGTGTTGGAGAAAGGGTGAAGATTAAAGGCCGATTCTAGTGAGTTCAAGGAATGGAGGGAGAGAAACTAGAGGCAGTGATTGTAGGTATTTCTTTGGTTTCAAGATGAGGAGAAAAATGAGATGGTAGCCACAGGCAGAAGTGAAATCGAGGGAGGCTGTTTTGGAGATGGAAGAATATGTCTTTATACTAAAAACAATGGATAGAGGGGGGAAATTGATGCAGGAGACAGAAAAGAGAATCACTAGACTACTATCCTTGGGTAAGCAAAGATGCGACATAATAGCCAAGTGGAAAGACTGGCCTTGAATAAGAGCACGGACAGGTTGGTAGCTAGAAGGCAGGCTAGAATACGTGGGTTAAGTCACAAACAGGTAGATTGTTAAGAAAAGTCATCCCAAATTTGGAAATAGGCAAACAGGATTACTGGGTATCTTTTTAGTGAGAAGCCGTGCTCAGGAGAGCAGGCCCCCTGGGGATTACCTGATTTTAGTGGGGCATGGTACCTTTGCTTCACTTTCTATTTACTATTGATGAGGATATTTTGCAATTCTGTTTCTACAGAAAACTTATAACAATGCAAACAGTTCTTGTGTGATAGAAATGCAAATTACTTCTGTGGAAAAGAGAACCTCATAGGGTCTGGGGTTTTATTTTGTTTTTTGAGGTTTTTTTTGCCTTGTAGGGCATTAACCACTTTTGCATCTAACCTAGCAGTCTTATTCTAATATTTATAAACACATTTCCTAATGAAATATATCAACTCCTGTTCCTCAAATGTTCTTTGCACCAGCTTTTTATGTTTTTTTTTTTTTTTTTGGTTTCTTAGTTAATAAATCATAGCCATATGTTTATTCTATATTTGTATATGTCATAGTTTTAAATTTTTGGAAGTTATATTTTAACAGTCTATGGGGGCTTGTGGACAGTCTCTTCTGATTACATCTATTTTCTTAGGATGCAAAGTTGTGAACTGAGAGTGGCAATGGGGAGGAAATTTGGGGGGTTTGAGGGTTGTGAAGAAGATAAAAAAAGACTTTTTGGAGAGTGGGAAGGTGAAGAGACTAAGGGAAATACACTATGACTGCTGAGCCACGTAAGGCCCACTGGAGGTTCGTAGTCATGAATTTTAAATGGCTCTGTCAGCATGCCACAGCCATGCCTGCAGGCATGGGGTAGGCAGGGTTAGATTTAATCAGGTTTGAGGTTTTGCTAAGTGAACACAACAAAGAAAATGGAGCAAAGGAGTTGCAGGTGTAAGCAAGAGTGTAATTATAGCGATGGACCATGAAAGGAGAGACGGGAGGACACAAGGGGGTAAAGGACAGTAAAAAGGTGGAAGGGTCAATGGCTTGTCAGTCCCACTAAAGAAGCATCGTTGGAATTGGCTTCCTCTTGGTGGAAAAGTGGAGGTGGTGGTTGGATACTGGAAAACTTAAAATTGAAATCGTGATGGGGGGCAGTATGTGGGGTAGGGATGCTTATTAGAGCTAAGAAGTGGATGGGAGGATGGAAGGAAAAGCACAAGTGTGAATAAAAGGGAAGAGATACAGGGTAGTAACTCAAGCAGGAAGTGACACTATGGGGATTTAGTCCTAATTTGTGTAGACAAAGAGTGAAGGGTCAAGAAAAGGAGTTAATTTATAAAGCAAGATCCTAGGGGCTGTGAGCAGGAATAAAAACTAGGGCATAAGTGCATGGGATTAGTATTAATAAAATTGGAGGGGACCGTAATGAGATAAGAGGGCGGGTAATATCAGAACAAGAAAGAAACAGACATTTTGTTGAGGATGGGATCAAAGTTGTTGGAGTTTAGGTTAGATCCCTTAATCCTATCACTAAATTAGGAATCTAGGTTATCTGCTGTGAGTGAACAGGTAAGAGTAGATTAGAAGTTTAAAGATATAGAAGAGATTGGGAGCAGCTGGTATGCCTTGGGAAATGAGTAAAAGAGATGGGTAAAAGAAATCATACAGCAGTGTGGGGCAGAGAAGGATATGAGAAGTTGGTCTTTGAGGAAATTGAGAGATTATCTGAATTTCCTATGTCTCCATAAATGTGGAAAACACAGTAAGCTACTTATATGGGTTAACGTATATAATTTACATGGGTTACAAGGTCGATCACACAGAAATTTTACTATGTCACGACAAGCCCTAACAAGGGTGCCTTCAAGTTCCTCTTGAGCTCCAGATCTCCATACTCACTACTTACTACTTACTTAACTAGCCTTCACAATTCACGTGTTCTGAAGGTTATCCAGAACTCTCTACCGGAAAGCCCAAAACAATCTGACTTCAGCCTTATGTCAAGAAAATAAACAGAAGTAATCCCCACCTCCTCTGATATTTTGTATCATGATTATCAGCCTAGGCTCCAGAGAGAAAACTCAAAGCCTTTCCATATCCCTCACTCCCTCCGATCCAATTAGACACCAGTTTCTACACTGTGAACACCTCTCGAACCTTGCTCCTCCTCCTATTAGGATTGCTCGCTAACTGTCCAGAATCTTGGGAGGTTTACAGATTCCAAACTGGGACATGGGGAAGTGAGGGAGAGTGGTCGCGTTCCCCCTCCAGGCATCGAGGGAACCGGTTCTCCCGGGGCAGGTTCATACATGCACTTGGATGGCTAGGCTCTAATGGGCTTCCGGTCTCCAGTTCCAGTTTATGCGGGAGCACCATCTGTGGTCCCACATCAATACTTACTTGGGGCCTTGTTTTGTTTTATTTTACTTTTATTTTATTTATTTTTAAATATTTTATTTATTTGTCAGAGAGAGAGAACAAGCAGGGGGAGTGGGAGGCAAAGGGAGAATCAGGCTCCCCGCTGAGCAGGGAGCCTCACACAGGACTGGATCCCAGGACCCCGGGATCATGACCTGAGCCGAAGGCAGACGCTTAACCGACTGAGCCACCCAGGCATCCAGGGACCTTGTTTTAAACTACATCACTTACTAGACTGCTTTCCTTAAGGTGATTTTGTTTTGGGTCTCAGTGTCCTTTTCTGCCACTGGGCTATTGTCAGGCACTTCTTGTCTACCCAGACTGGATTCTCTAATACAGAAATTTGAGGATCCAGGGCACCTGGCTGGCTCAGTCAGTGGAGCATGCAGTTATTGATTTCAGGGCTGTGAGTTTGAGCCCCATGTTGGATGTAGAGAGTACTTAAAAATAAAATCTTAAAAAAATTTTTCTTTGAGAATCTGGGTTGGAAGTTTTGGTCCCTTCCTACTGTGGGATCCTTACACATACTGATTCACTTCCCACCTCAGTTCCCCACTTGGATGCCTAATAGGCATTTCACACTCATTATGTCCAAAGCAAGCCCTGGTCTCCCTTCTCCTCATCACCCTTGAACCTGCTTCTCCCAAAGTGTTCCTCATTTTAGTATCTACTCCATTTTCCAGTTGTTCGATCCCAAACCCTTGGAGTCATTCTTGATTCTTTTTCTCACAATCCACATCTAGTCCCTCAGAAACTCCTCTCCTATTAGAATCCGGCCACTTCTCACCATCTCCTCTGCTACCACCCTGGAATCCTGCCCAGATTATTATTGGGCCACTTAACTGGTTGCCTGCTTCCATTTTTGCCTTCCTACCCTCTATCCTAAGCACAGAGGCCAGAGGAACCGTGTTAAAACAAAGGTCTAATCGTGCCATGACTTGCTTCGAACCCTCCCACAACTTCCAGTCTCACTCAGAGAAAAAGCCAAATTCTTTCCATGGCCTCTTAGGATGTACACAATCTGGGCCCCACTCTGTCTCTGACTTTATCTTCTATTGCTTTTTCCCTCACTCACACTGCTTCAGCCATTCCCTCGGCCTAGACTGCTCTTCTCCCAGACACCTGTGTGGCTCAGGTCTTCCTCCAAATCGGAGAGACCATTGCCAGGTAGAATAGCACTCCTCATTACTCTCTAGTCTTCTCACTCAGCTTTATTTTTCTATGGTGTCTCTTCCCCAAAAGCAATATGAACTCCATGAGGGGCTTTATCTTGTCCTCAGCTTCTAGTACATACTAGAGACCAAATAGATATTTATTGAAGAAAAAAAAGAATAATGTAATTTTGCCTTTCTAGATGATCTTTATGTTTTCGAGCACTATATAAAATGACCGCATTATATAATGAATCTTTAGAGGCTATCCAGTCAGTTATGCTATAACTAGTATCCGGATTTCCCAAATCCCAATCCAGTGATCTATTTAGAAGGCTGGTTTGAGAACAGGTATTATCCTCACACTGCAAATGGGGAAACTCAGTCACAATACAGCTAGGGACCTTGCTGAAGGCCGTGCTGTTTAATCACACTAGAAATGAGAATTCCCAGTTCCTAGTAGTTGTAATGGCTCTGAGAGTTTACACTCTTGTCACTGAGGGGTCATTAAAGTCCTTATTTCAATATTTTCTTATTCTAATCTTTACTTTCCTAACCACCAACGCCCCCCCGCCCGCCTGGTCTTTCTTTGTGTGTTTTACTCTGTCCTTGTCTCTGGAGATCAGAACAACTCTCTTGCTTACTAAGTAAGTAACCACTACTTTCCCTGATACCTGAATTTCATCTTCTTTTGGCTTCCTTAATCATGTGCCTGGGATTAGGCTACGTCTTTGCTCAGGCTGCTATAGCAAAATACCATAAACTGAATGGCTAACGAACAACAGAACTTTAGGGGCGCCTGGGTGGCTCAGTGGGTTAAAGCCTTTGCCTTTGGCTCAGGTCATGGTCTCAGGTCCTGGGATCGAGCCCCACATTGAGCCCCGCATCGAGCCCCGCATCAGGCTCTCTGCTCAGTGGGGAGCCTGCTTCCCTCTCTCTCTCTGCCTGCCTCTCTGCCTACTTGTGAGCTCTCTCTCTGTGTCAAATAAATAAATAAAATCTTTAAAAAAAAAAAACTTTATTTCGCCATCGCGATGGCTGGAAGTCCGAGTTCTACATGCCAACATAGTTGAGTTCTGGGGAGGACCGTTTTCTGGGTTACACTCTACCATTTTTTGTTGTGTCCTCACAGAACAAGAGAGCTCTCAAGGGACCTTTTATGAGGGCACTAATCCCATTCAGGAGGACTCCACCTCATGACCTAATTACCTTCAAAAGCCCCACCTCCTATTTCCATCACAGTGGAGGTTAGGATTTCAGGATATGAATTTGGGGGCACACAAATATTCAGCCCATTGCGGCTGTCTGGGCCCTGACCAGAGGCCTTGACCCACCCCCCAAACCCCTAATGCAACTGAGCAAACTAGCATCGAGGGAACAGGTTTCTCAGCTTGTTAGGTGACCTACATTCCAGGTTTTTTTTTTTTTTCTTGGAACAACTTTGGTTTACTATCAGTCATTTCAGGCATCATAAAGGGGAAGAGCATTCAGAATGTAAAATTTCTTTGTTTTGAGCACAAAGAATTCTTTCCTTATCTTTTTCTTTTCCCATGATAACATGAACCGGGCTCTGTCCCTTGGGTCCGGTACAAATAAACGGAGCTGCTGAAGGAACAGGGTAAGCAAGTTGATTTTTGTAGTTACAGGCTGTTCCACGTAATCCATTTACAAGGTCAGCAGGGACTACAACTTACCAAAACAAAGAAGTATGTAATCTAAAATGAGAAACTCTTGATCCATCAGAAAGAAGCAAAGACCTTTTGGGGTTTCTAAATAGCTTATATTCCTGGCTCTATTGGAACAAAATATGCCAGAGGGTAAGGAGAAAAGTACATGGACTAGAGGTTCAAAATAGCAAAATGCTATAAAAATAAAGGCCCGTGAGTACCGGCCCACATATGTTAGAACTCTGTACCAGGCTTCACTGTGTCTTATAATTGAAAGGTTTGGGGATCATTCCAGGTTTGGATGATTTGAGGAAATAAACATGTAGTTAAAATTGTAGATGTAAATGTGGTTCTATATTAATGTTTTTGGAGAGAAAACAATGGTTCAGAAATGAGGGTCTTAAAACCCACCTCCTGAGGAACAGGGTGAGGATCCGAGAGAGGAAGGCCAAACTGAAGGCAGTGTGGGCCAGTGTGTGACTTTATTTATTTTTTTTAAGATTTTATTTATTTATTTGACAGAGAGAGATCACAAGTAGGCAGAGAGGCAGGCAGAGAGAGAGAGGGGGAAGCAGGCTCCCCGCTGAGCAGAGAGCCCAATGCGATGCGGGGCTCGATCCCAGGACCCTGAGACCATGACCTGAGCCAAAGGCAGAGGCTTTAAACCACTGAGCCAGCCAGGTGCTCCCAGTGTGTGACTTTAGATAAGTTATTTAATCCTGTGAGCCTCAGTTTCCTCTTCTGTAAAATGGAGATAATGAGCATTCCTGCCTCATAGGATTGTTGTGAAGAATGAACAATTTAAGGCATGTAAACTCCTCCATCTGGAGATGAAAGCCCAGAATGGTGACACTGGCACTATTTGGTGGAGATGCTGGGGGAGGAGGGCAGTAAAGGAGTTGGGGACTTTTATAACCCAAGAAATAAAAGGATTGGGAAAGAATGAGTTGATTGGGACCAGAGGGCTGAAAGGCTGAAAGGCTGAATTGGGAAGAGAAGCCAGGCTGGGATTTTGGACTTTGGTTGGCTGTGGGGAGAGGATTCAGCCTGGAGCCGGAGAATGAACCAAGCTCCAAGATGGAGGGGGGCCGGAGCGGGGAAGACCTTGTTATGCCTGGAGTAAAAGAAGAACTAGGAGAAATGGCCTGATTTGGACTAGTGTGGGAGTACGGGCAGTCCAGGTGGTGTGCACGTACCTGTTTAACAACGGGCTGGGAGTGGGGTAAGAGCCTAACTTGTAGTGTTCACTGATTTATTTCCATGGTGTAAATATAGCCACCACTGCTGATTTCAAGCTCCCCATGTGATGTCCAGCTGGTTCACAAAAATCCTGAAACTCTGACGATTGGCTCTGGCAGACCAATGAGTAGGGGGACTAGTACAGAAGCATAAGGGGTTCAGATTAGGGAGAAGCCCATGGACTTGAAGAGGCCAAATGCTTTCAGCCAAGCTGAACTATCTGAATAATATGAGACTGATTTACCTTTAAGTTTCCCAACTGCGTGTAATTGATGCACTGATATTGCCTTGGGTTGCAGTACTACTGTACCAGTTATGTAGGAAAAAACAAATAATTAGTGCACCTAAAAATGGTTGGCTCTGTGTCCCGGGAGGAGGGGAAGAGGCCAGGTGGAGAGATACCAGGAGAAGGAAAAGGGGAAAGATCATCCTGAGAGTCACAGTCTCCAAGTAAATCCCTTACTCTCTCAGGGGCTGGCAAGAAGTTATAATCACAAGGAAAGAATACTCTCAGGGGCCTTCCACTTTGGGCCGCCTGGGTGCTTTTTAGGTACATGAATAAATAAAATTATTAAATAAACATTGCTATAAATAGGAAAGATTTCCAGACTCCAGGATATGGTCCACTTACTAGAATAATAATGTAGATAATTGAAGAATTTGAGTACAGTAGCTCCTTTTAATCTTCTGCAAGAGAATTAACCTGTCGGTCCTAAAGGGATGGGGGCAGGGCAGGGAACAGAGGGAGTGGTTACTCATTACAGGAAAGATTAGAAAGAGCTGGAAGTAAGAGGGCTTGGCTGTGGTCCCTGGAGTGGAAATACCTCGGAAGTACCACCTCCTCAGTTTTTTCAGTTAGTCACTGGGAGGAAACATGTCTGAAGTACTGTACGTTCACGGAATGTAAAGCAGATTAGAGCAAGCCAAATGACATGTCTGTGGAAATAAAATGTGAAATTTCAGAAATGAAAGCCAGTCTTCTCTGGTAAGCCCCCCGGAATGCAACTAGCATAAAGAGCCCCAATGAAGGGGAAGAAGTCCAAAACACGGCTCTGGCCACAGCGGGAGGAGAACGTTGAAAGAACGTGTAAGAAAGTTATAAAGGTTGCAGATATTTTCAGGATAAAGAGTGAAAGCTAAAAAATCTAATTATTATTTTCCCCATAAAAGAAACAGTGTATTACCTAGAAGATAAATCTGCCCTTCTGTATTACAAGGGAGTGAAAAAAGAAAAAAACAAACCGCCTCAGAATACAGAGATTTAAAATAGGCTTGTAGGGGCGCCTGGGCGGCTCGGTTGATTAAGTGGCTGCCTTCAGCTCAGGTTGGGATCCCAGGATCCTGGGATCAAGTCCCACATTGGGCTCCCTGCTCAGCAGAGTCTGCTTCTCCCCCTGCCCCTCCCTACCCAGCCCCTGCTCCTGTGTGCGCTCTCTCTCTCTCTCTCTAGCAAATAAATAAATAAAATCTTAAAAAATAAAACATGCTGGTAAAGAAGGTGGTTGAACTTAACTTCAAGGAATCCCAGCTGTCCTTTGGAGGTCTTAAAAGTAGGACAAATTCTCCTTTTTCTTGCTATATTAGTAGTAGCCTTGTCTTAAGACGATAAATTCAATAAATGACTTTTCTAGGACTTCCTTTCCTTGTGAACTAGGGCCAGTAACAGGCTAACGGAGGGCCTAGAAATAAAAGAGGCAACTGTCATTTCATTCATTTATTCTGAGTTCCCCCTCTTGTGGTTTAGGATAAGTTATTTCAATCTCAGGACCTTATTTCTCACGGTTCTATAATAAATACCTTTATTAACAATTTATCTTTGAAAACTCCAAGGCACTGTTGCAATGGAAACTATCTTATTGTAAATTGCTCTAGAGCACAATATATCCATACCACTATTATTGTAACATGTAATTTGTAACTGAACACAAAGAAATTCTTTAGCATTACTGGTATCCTAGCATAGAAAACGGGAGTCAGACTAAAAAAAGAAAAGGTTCAGTTTCCTCCGAATTCTTTCTGCTTTGCGAATGTTCCGTGGACATGTTATATGACAGCGAGTCCGAGAAGGCACGCCCCTTCTCTGATGCATTGTAAGGCTCCAGCAAGAGCCCCATCTGTGAGTATTTATCTAATGTACTGGTGATTCTTAGAAAAACCTGGCTGAATGAAGCATTTTTTCAACTTTAATCTTTTTTTTAATAAAAGATTTATTTATTTATTTTTGTATTTATTTATTTGACAGAGAGAGAGAGAGAGAGACAGCGAGAGAGGGAACAGAAGCAGGAAGAGTGGGAGAGGGAGAAGCAGGCCTCCCGCCGAGTCCACTTTGCTCATTTTGGAACAGCTCATATGTACAGAAGAGGGCTCAAGTCACAGGATCACGGAAGGTCAGGGCTGGAAGAGGCCTCAGAGATGAAACTGTCCAGTCCCCTCAGAATGCACATGGGAACCCGGGGCCCAACGAGGAGAAATGCCCCTCCAAAGTTCTATCTCCAAAAATGGCAGAGCAGCAGCTCTCTATTAATGACTCAACATGTTTGTGGTGAATTCTAGAAAATTTCACCTGGAAAGCAAAACTGGCTTCTGCCTCTTCTCACTCAGTAATTTTTTTAGACCCATAAAGACCTGTTTACATAAAGGTTACATTTTTAACTGTCCCCTCAGATTTTTTCCCCTCCAAAACAAACCAGCAGGGGGCAACAAAATTAAATATGGATCCCAAAGCTTAAAATGATTTTAAATTCCAAAAGGATGCATCTTCATCTCTAATTTTGTCCTCTGCCACCATCACCTCCAACAGTAACAGCTACAGATATTAGTGTTTTGCTGTGTATATGCTATGCATTTTTTTAAATCTCATTTAGTCCTCACATCAGTGTATCTACCTATAAGTTATATATTATCCCCATTTCATATGGAAGGAGATTTAGAGAGATTACAAAATTTGCTTAAGGACTGACAGCTAGAAAACAAAAACAAAAACCAGAAACAAATCAAGGTAATCAGGACTGCAAAGCCCTTAAACATATTGAAGTTCCTTAGGGGCTATCTACTTGAATATGAGTTGGTAGAGAGTGAGAAGGAAACTAAAGATATTTAAATGAATCATATGAGAAACATAATCAAAAAATAAAATGCCAGGGCGCCTGGTGGTTCAGTCAGTTAAGCGTCTGTCTTCAGCTCAGGTCATGATCCCAGGGTCCTGAGATCGAGCCTCACATTGGGCTCCCTGCTCACCGGAGAGTCTGCTTCTCTCTCTCTCCCTCTCCTTCTCTGTGTGCTCTCTCTCTCTATCTAGCTCTCACTCTCTCTCAAATAATAAAATCTTAAATAAAAATAAAAATAAAATTCCTATTATTTTTAAATTGCCACACTGAACTATTTTCATTAGGGTTACTAATGACCACCATGTGGCTAAATCTAATGGTCTTTTTTGAGTTCTCTGCTTTCTTGACCTATCAGTGGCATTTGACCCTGATAATCATCCCTTTTTCTTTGTTTCCAGGACCTCACACTCTTGGGTTTCCTCCTAACTTACTGGCTGCTTGTTTTCAGTGTCTTTCACTTGGCTCTTCCTCTTTTCCCAAAGTTTAGTACTTAGTCCTCTTCTCTTATGTTTCTACACTCACTCCAGTCATATCTCACCCCATGTCATGACTTGAGGATGGCATGTAGATGTCTTCTCTACCCAGATCTCTCTCCTTGGAGATCCAGACTCCTATATCCAGTTGTGTACTGGGCATCTCCACCTCTACATAGACATCAACATTTTGACATAACATGACCAAAAACAACCCTTGATATTAACACCCTCCAGGCCTGCCCTATTCTCAGCCTTTTGCCTCTCTCTGTCAATGGCAAAATCTCTCACTCATTCGGGCTAAAAACTAGAGTAATCCTTGGCTTCTCTTTCCCTCACAAGTGAGCCTTTGGCCCTATCTATAGAATGTAGCCAACTCTAACCACTTTAACTAATTCCTTTGCTACTGCTCTGGTCAGAGTCTTCATCATCTCTCAAAAGGATTATGGCAATGAGTTATCATCTTAAGATGTCTTCCTGCTTCTACCTGTGCCTTACTATAATCTGTTCTCAACACAACAACCAAAGAACCAAAGTGATCTTTTAAAAAAAGGCAATTAGGTCATGTTGTTTCTGTTTTCAACCCTACGTTAGCTCCCCATGTCAGAGTAAAAGTCACAGGACTTGCAGTGGCTTACAAGAAGCATAAGATCTGGCTCCTTTTTCCTCTCCAGCCTCATCCTCTACTATTCATCTTTTCCAGCCAAGCTGGCCTCCCTGCTCTTCCTTCCAGGAACACTAAGGGCTCACTCTTGCTTGGGATGGGGAGTGGGGGGTGAGGGGTTCCAGCTGCTCACTGTTAGGCGCTTGGCTAACCCCTCATGACCTTCAAGTCTTTGTTCAAATCTCAGGTATCATTAAGGCTAACCCCATCATGTTGTTTATATTGCAACCTCTCCCCCCACTCAACCCTCTCAGCAGTCTCATTCCACTTTGCTCAGTATTTTCCTATAGCTGTCCTATGCACTCCTCACCTTCTAATGAATTTTATGATTTACTTATTTACTGTGTTCATTGTTTCTCTTTCTTCATATCCCTCCTAGAACATAGGCTCTATGAGGCAGAGATCTGTCAATTTTGTTCGGATGCATATTCCCAAGAACTCAGAAACTGTGCTGAATATATTGGTGGAATGAATTAAAAAGTTGAAAAGCTTTACTAATTAAGACTAAAATATTTAGCAACAGACTACGAGGCTGGTTATTCCAACTTTCAGAATATCCTGCCGCACAATAGGTTCTCAATAAACATTTGATGACAGAACTGGGGTACTGTCATTTGAAAAGGAGTCTCTGTGCATATTTCCACAGCGTTCACTTTGTGTGTAGCAGTTGGGGTGTATCTTGAGTTCTGCCTATTCTGTACCCAAAACCCATTTTTCCTTTCATTTTGCCTTTTTCTACTTCAGGAAAAAGTCCTGTATCTTCTATTCTGTATAGCGGTCACTTTTCTTCTCTGAATCTTTCCATAAACGCTGCCACCCAGAGCGGGTGAGGAGCTAAGATAACACGATGAAGTTTCAAAGAAAGAAAAACAACTGAAATAGAGGCTACTTTTGGGAAAAAAACCTTTTCAGAGATGGTCAGCGCGGTATAATTGACCGTGAGGCTGTACAAGGTAATGAGGGCTTATGGGCAGCGCCATTACTCCACCTGTGTGACCTTAAACTAGTTTAATTCCTCTGAGTCCTCGTTTCCTCATCTGTAAAATGGGGATAACTCACAGGGTTTGTCGTAGGGACGAAATGTGATATGGTATGAAAAACCAACTACTTGGAATAGTAAGCACTAAAAAATCGAAGCTACTATAACGAACGGATAAAACTGCTTTTACACCAACTGGAAGGAGACTGTTGTTAGGGACAAAAGGTTCATTTAATAGAAGGTAGGAAAACGAGTGAAGAAGAGAATATGGGCTTCAGGCCAGCTGGTGGTAATTAAGAGCTGGAACAGGGAGCAAGGCCTTCTCTCTCCGGAATCCCTCAGCCGCAAGAGAAGCGAGCTCCAGGGCTTTGCAAGGCGGAAGGGCCGGCCTCGCAGACCGGGAGGTGTGCGGCGGCGACTGGCTGTCCGTCCCGCGGGCCGCCGCTCGAGGGTCCAGAGACCCCCGAGTGGGGCGCGCGGCGGGAGGGCCTGCGCTCCCTACACCTGCCCCCTAACTCCTGCGGTTTTGCCCACCTGACGTCCCCCTCTCCCTCTCCCGGAACCCACTAGGAACCCGGCAGATGCTTCGCCTTCCTTTCCCTTCCAATCGCCGTCTCCATCCTCTCCCCGCCCTACCCGCCCTTCCCAGGCCCCAGGATGTCTCCTCCCTTCCTAGATCTGGCTCCTTCCGAAGAGTTTGGTTTGAACTTTTGAACCCACCAATCAGCGCCGCGCGCCCCTCCCCTCTCCGCGACCGGGAGTCCTCCCCGGGGCCGCGGGCTCGGAGGCGGGGCCGCAGCGGCCGGGGCGGGGTCAGGGGCCCGCCCCCTGGCCACGTGGCCGGGGAAGGGGTATATAGGGTCCCTCGGGGGCGGGCCTACCTCTTACCACTTCTCCCCCGGACTCCTTGGTAGTCTGTTAGCGGGAGACTCTTGTCGCCGTCCCCTCGCTTCCTCCGGCCCCGAGGAACCCTCTAAGTCTCAGTCATGGTGAGTGTGGGGTCCCCGGGATGTGGCGTGGGGGTGAGAACAGTCCGAAGGGGCGGTGGAACCCTGGTGCACGTGGGGCCGCGTCTGGGACGCCTCCGAGTAAACTGGCTTCTGATGGCCAGGCTGGGAAAGCCGAGTTCACCGGCAAACTTCTCTTCAGGCTCGAAAAGGCGGCCAGGACACTGCCTTTGGGGGAAGTGGAAAGCCCTCCAGATCCTAGTGAGAGGGCATCGCCCCAGGGCCCGCCACAGCCGAAGGCAGACCAGGGAGCCTTCACTTGGCCCCCAAAGACTTGTGAAAACTAAAAATCCCTCCCCTCCACTTCCCTAAATGACCTCACCTTCCCGGTGCCTTATCCATTCCGGCCCCGAAGGTGCATCCACTCCCTGGCACCCCCTCCCCGGCGCCCGGTGACTCCCCGCTGAGTCACCTGTGGCTGGTCCCTGGGGAGAGCTTCCAATTGCATCAGTCCACCTGAAGGATGTAGGCAGGCTGCTCCTTTTAAGGAAATTATTAACCGTCACTTTGTCTAATTTTGCAATTCTAATGTTAATATAGTGGATGTTTATAGCTGAAGCTTTGTACTTAGGCCAGGTTTTTAAAAACTAGTCTATAAAAAGATATTATAAAACCGCTGAGTAAACAAATACTAACAATGTGTTCTTAGAGGTCAGAGGTCTACCTAAAAGAAATCATGCTTTTAAGCCAGTATTTGTTTATCAAATGTTTCAAAATAGTATCTTTAAGGAAAAGGGGATACAGTGAACAGGCCAGTCACCCTCTTCAGAGACTACCACAGTTGTCAAAACTAAGTCTGGCTGTAACAAATTGTCTGAGTGCTTTATAGCAAGGGAGGTGGAAAGATACTGGTAAAAGTGTGATTCAGAAAATAATGGTGCTTTTTAAAGAAGGGCAGGAGAGCAAGAGCAGCAGATGGATTTAGGCAAACACTGACTAGATTAATAGTTTTTTTACAAGAGACGGTACCTGTTTATCCAGTGAAAGTTAGACTAAGTGAGCCCATCACCTGTGTCTCACTTCATCTCCGGAGTGTCCAGGGGAGAGTGGAGGGCAGGCAGTGGCCGAGGTCTAAACAAGAAAGCAATTAGGACTGTTGCACAGCGAAAGTTGTTTTGGGTTCAAAAGTCAATAGAAGAAACGCTTTATTAGAATGAAAGGCTTTTCTTAAATACTTTCCTTGGGCCTGGAGCTGTCATGAACCGATCTCTCTCCAGCTTTCCTGGGCTGTAGAATTTCCAAAGTCCAGTTAAAGGTAAACATGATGCAATGGTAAATAGTCATAGGTTCATTAGAACAACCAACTCCCCTTTCTCCCACAGCCCTAGAGCTGGGCAAGTCGACGCATGTAATAATGAGCCCGGTGATGTGGTCAGGAGACCATGGGTGTTTTATGAGGAGTGTAGGTGGGAAGGAGGGGACCATAAGTCAAAGGTTGTGGGTGATTGGGGTTTTTATTATCTCAGCTTATGAAACTAGGCCCTTTGAGACCTTAGTGGTGTTGAGTTTTCTCTAACTAGTTTTCTGTTAGCAGCTTTTAAAAAACTTAAACTCTCTTATTTGGGGAAAACATAAAAGGAGATAAATATTTGGTGTCAATATTTTGGAAGTCCTCTGCTAGTCTGCAAGGTAGCTAGTCTGACTTACGGTGAAATACAATAAGGCACCATTTTTTGTTTCCCTTTTAAACCTGGAGGCATAGATTCTATGTTCATGGCCTTATTTTATTAGGCAGGAATGAGTTTGGAAACTTACAAATGATCTTGTTCATCAAGTAAAGGAAAACAGACATTTTCCCAGTATCATTAAATTCTTGACACCATAGACTTTTTCCCCACAGTGCCAGAGATATATGTATGTATGTTTTGGTAGGAAACAACTAATTTCTTAAGCTGTTAGTCAAGTCTTCTTGACACTTCTGGCTTTTATTTACACGTGTCTCCAACCCTCCCTACTCAAGATGTGTTGATAGTGAAGGAAAAAATGTTCTTCCTTAAGATAAGTTCTTCCACAGGGTTAAAAAGCTGCCTCTGACCACAGTTTTTAGAATACAGCTAACTGCTGCTTATCTGGCATTTTCTCCATGAGTCATATGGCTGTAGTTTGCTGGTTTAAGCTGGTTTTAAAGGGAGAGGGAGAAGCCCTTGTCTTTTAAAGAATAGGATTAAAGAGGGACCAGAATGAGCTCACCACTTACACAATCACACTGAATGAATCAGAGCTGCAAAGGGGAATTTTGCATGCCTTTAAGGAATCAGCAGGCATATTTCCCAGGAGCTGGGGGAAATATATTGCTATGGAACAGCTTCTGTCTTTCTAAAATGGTAGAAACCTGACCTTGAATAACTAATGTGACTACAAAGCAAGGGTCTGATCTCTGGTCTTGCCTAGTAGTTCATTAACATATCTTTGGTTTTGCAAAGCATTTTCTCCGAATTAGTCAGC
>CM052897.1:57316972-57397819 GCA_028534135.1 Potos flavus | reverse complement strand
CCAAAGTCCAGCGAGCTGTGTGCATGCTGAGCAACACCACGGCCATCGCTGAGGCCTGGGCTCGCCTGGACCACAAGTTTGACCTGATGTATGCCAAGCGTGCCTTTGTTCACTGGTATGTGGGGGAGGGCATGGAGGAAGGAGAGTTCTCTGAGGCCCGCGAGGACATGGCTGCCCTTGAGAAGGATTATGAGGAGGTCGGGGCGGATAGTGTTGAGGGAGAGGACGAGGGTGAGGAGTATTAGGCTGTGTGCTATGATTTTACACTCCGTTGTCTTGGGACTATCTTATTTCTGTTCTGGAAGCTGTCTGTCGTGGCCCTAACTTGTCAATAAAAGTGATGTTTCTATTTTAAATGTCCAGCTGACTTCTGTATCACGGTAAATACTAGCCCCGCTTACTTAGGGCCAGTTGGGGATGGAGGAGGCTGGCAGAGGCTCTCCCCAGTCGCTGGAGCAACGCTGTAGGTGGCTTCTGGGTGTCATGCACTGTGCTAAGTGGTCTTGTCTCTCACTGAAGACCCAATTGGTGAGCGGTGATAGAACCCTGCGGTCAGCGAGGCATCAGGCTCAGGTTGGGCCTGTGTTTCTCAGACTACAGTGTGGATGTGAATCACACGTAGGTATTAAGATGTCGGTCCTAATTGGTGGGTCTGGAGGGGAGCTTTAGGAGACGCTGCATTTTTTAACAAGCTTCCAGCTCCTGCTCTTGGTCTGCTGGGACTACACGTGAAGTAGCAAGGGGTTAGGTGACCTAGCTGGTAGGTGGTGGAGCCAAGATTCAAGGAACCGGCCAGTCTACCGACACTATTGCTATCAGGATTTAATAACGCCTTACAGTCACGTGGGAAGGGCTGGGAACTGTGCTGATTTATTCCATACTTAGACAAAACCTACAGTGGCAAATAAGATTGCGCTTGAAGAACTTACGCTTGGAGACTGCAGGTGGCCGAGACACAAAATTGCAGTAGTCACAAGTCGTTACCATGCTGGTACCTGACGTAGTATATGTCCTAAGGAATAGCAGCAGGAGAAAAAGAAGGAAAATGGAGTGATGCGTGTGTAGGAAAGTTTGGAGGGGGAAGATCCCCTAATTGGGACCCTCTTCCAATACAGGTTAGAAGCAGGGTGGTTCTCCATGAGGCGAGGGTGGGGAGGTGAGGCATGAATGTTGAGTGCCTGACAGCGGTGTGATGGGTAGTCAGGGACTCGTAGCGGCGCCGATAAGGTGGAGTGGAGCAGTGGAAAGGGCCGGGCCTCAGGCAGAAAGGAGGAACCAGTTTCGGTGCTTGGGTGCCGGCCCAAGTGGGAATGCCACACAAGTGGAAGGAGACCGGGACTGGTCCAGAGCTGCAGATGTGTTCGCCTTCGCTCCATGACTGATCATACTCCACTGGGGCTCTGTTCCCTCTTTTTTTCCCACTGGTGTTTTCACCCCTGACTCTTTGAGGAAGGAAAGCATCTGAAAAACATGCCCATTCCATCTGGGAGCACAATACTGCCCCCTGCCCAAGGTGCTTCAGCTTAGTGCCCCGGGCTGCCCTTACAGCTTTCATCGTTAGAGCAGCCGTGGTCTTCAGTGCCCTCCAGGGAAAGGTCCTGAAGATAGATAGCCTGGAGCCCCTGGGGCCAATCACCCCTGACCAGGAACGACCCCTCCCATGACCTCAGTAAGCCTTTGCAGATAAATTGTTCTCTACTTGTGCCAAGACGTGAAAAAGGTTGGAAACCTTGAAGCAGCCACAATGGTGTGGGGGTGAAGGAAAGTGCGAGAAGAATTTAGTTGAGAAGAAATATTCTAGTGGAACAGAGCCTGGGGAATTGGAAGAACAAAGTGCCAGTGGCTGGGGAGGGATCGTCCTTGCAATGATTTTTTTTTTCCCCTCCTGTGTTGGTGAGAGAGTGAATAGAAGTTAGCCTGCAGCAAGAACAAATATACCCCAAGGTCTAGGTCACTGCTTTGTGGCTGACAATCATCTGATCTGCCCTTGAGCACAAATGGAAAGTCTGGACTCAGAACGGGCTGCCATGGCTGATGCTGCTGAGGCTTGATGGGGATAAATGGAGAAAGGCTAAGAGTGCAGGCTTCGAGATTGGCTGGGGCCCCAGACTCTGGCCATGTGGACAGAGGGCTTAGGCTGCCCCCAGCTGACCTGACCAGAGGAGCCATCCGCTTCTGCCCCATGGAGGCTGCCGGCCACTGAAGGCCCGTGGGCCCAGGCATGGCTGCTTTGAGCTGGGGCGAGGAGTGAATGACCGGGAGGGACATGTGCGGGCTACTCGTTCTGTGTTTGGGAAGCTGCTGGCAAATGCCTCTGCTCCAGTGGGCATCTGTCAAACAGCCCGGTGCTGGTCCAGAGGTGCAGGTGGGATCGAGTTTGGGGAGAGCCTATCTTCAGGCTTCTGACTTCTGGAAAGTGTGTGGCAACTCGGAGTGGGGTTGAGGGAGGAAGGGGAGGCTGCGTCAGGGTGGGAGTGTTAGGTTATCTTCACAACACCCTTGGAGGTGATGTTATACCCATTTCCACAGCTGAGGAAGTTGAAACTCAGAGAGCTTAAATCTCTAGCCTAAGGCTACAGAACAAGTGGTCAGACTGAAATTTGACCGCAGAACTCTGATTCCAAAGCACTTGCTCACGCCATTCTGCCCAGTAGCTCCCAGGGAGGACAAGGGCCATGTCTGGGGTCGTGTGGGGCCTTAGGGCAGCCCTGGCATGGGCTCTCGATGGTCATATGACTTTCTAGGAGCCCCATTCCCGGGCCCAGTGGCAGCGGGACGATCCAGGGTGGCA
Organism: Potos flavus; assembly: GCA_028534135.1. Taxonomy (NCBI): domain Eukaryota; kingdom Metazoa; phylum Chordata; class Mammalia; order Carnivora; family Procyonidae; genus Potos; species Potos flavus. The sequence goes on along the minus strand of CM052897.1, from coordinate 57,395,028 downwards.
AGGCCAGCTGCTTCCCACCGTCCGGGCTCTAGCTTCTCCAGGGAAGGGGCTTTTGTGTCCAGGTCCCTCTCCAAGCTCAGCAAGTCCATTCGGAGATCGTGGACAGTAGCATCCTTTCAGATGGCTGCCACCACCCGCCCGGACTCCTGCTGACAAGACACCAGCCACCAGGCAGACCAGGATGGTCAGCTTTTGTCAGCCAAGGCCACGAGGTGAAGCGGGCAGAGATGACCCAGGCAGATGGCCCCTGGAGCCCAATGCCAGGGCAGCACAAGGTGAAGGGAATAGAGCCTCTGCATGTTGGGGTGGAGAAGGTTCCCAGCTTCTCCCCCATGGAGGAAGTCCTCTTTACTGGGACTCTCATTAGCCTGTCACTGTCCCATGTGTTCAAGAGCCTGGTGTCTCTGAGATTATCAGCCCTGAGTGGGTTCTGGGAGATGGTTTCTTCCTCGTCCCCCGTTCCCTCGGAGCTTGCCGCGGGAGAGAAACACTCAGCAGCAGCGACGCTTGCTAGAGGCTTGTCTCCTTGAGTCATAATACAGAGAATGCTTTTAAACACCTGTCTCACCACCAGAAGGTTTCTTTTTCATGCGCTTTTTCAAATGAGACCAGAATGTAAAGCTATCCTAATTACACGACGGAGTTTTGTCTAAATTCACGCATTAGTCTAATTCACTGAGGGTGAGTAGGCGGGTGTAAATTCGGTGTCATTGCTGTCACCCTTCACCTCCATCCCACACTCGGTTCTTTTTTTTTTTTTTAAGATTTTATATATTTATTTGACAGAGAGGAGAGAGATCACAAGTAGCCAGAGAGGCAGGCAGAGAGAGAGGGGGAAGCAGGCTCCCCGCTGAGCAGAGAGCCTGATGGAGGGCTCGATCCCAGGACCCTGAGATCATGACCTGAGCCGAAGGCAGAGGCTTTAACCCACTGAGCCACTCAGGAGCCCCTCCATACTCGGTTCTTACCAAATAGCTCATCTGGCTCATAAGAGATGTCTAGCCTGACAATAAACTAATACTAAAATGCCCTTGGCCAACGTAATCACATCCAATTATACTATTATAACGATCATTTCCATTTTTCAGTTTAACTCATTCGGTATTTTCGAAGAACCTAATTGGTGCAAGTCACTGTGCTGGATATTGTAGGGATTATATTTGGCTTTTTTGTCTCTCCCCCTCACCATAGAGACAGATCACAGAGGCACAACCCTAATTCAAGGCAGTATGGGTTCTGTGTCAGAAGAGATTGTCACATGATGCAGCCACTATGACGCATCTACGCAAAGCCCTCCCGGCGGGTGGTACCACCTGCCGACACGGCCCAGCTCTGTTCAGGTGTTGGGCTACCACAGGGCATCCGGGGAAGCTGGGCCTCTCCACCACCAGGTTGAATCTTCGTCTCAGCTGACGGAGGGAATTCCAGTTCTCTGGCTAGGGATTGGCCAAGGAAGCAGCCTGTGATGCGGTTACTGACGGAGAGGGGAGGTAACGTCTGCCGATTTGGGGCTAGGGGAGGATGTTCTTAGAAAAATTTCCTTGCTCTCGAAAAGGAATGCAGGGAAAGGATTTTCTGTCCCTCAAAATACTTGGGTATTACTGCATGAGGACACGGTGCTTGACAGTGCTGCAGTCATCTTATGACCACGAGGGGACAAATGTGAGGACAAAAGCTAACACTCTGGGTATGACAGAGCAGAAAGAGGAAAAGAACCTGGGTTCTTGGTAGGATATTGAGGCCCTGAATTAACCAGGCTTGAAACTTCTCTGCCTCTTGTTTTCTCATTATCTGTGATTAAAAATCCCCTTGCTTTTTTAAAATATAAGTTCAATTAATTAACATATAATGTATTACTGGTTTTGGAGGTAGAGGTCAGTGATTCGTCAGTATTATGTAACACCCAGGGCTCATTACATCATGTGCCCTCCTTAATGCCCATCACCAGTTACCCCACCCCCTACCTCTCTCCCCTCCAGCAGCCCTCAGTTTGTTTCCTATGATTAAGAGTCTCTTATGGTTTGTCTCCCTCTCTGATTTCGTCTTGTTTTATTTTTTCCTCTCTTCCTCTATGATCCTCTGTTTTGTTTCTTAAATTTCACATATGAGTGAGATCATATGATACTTATCTTTCTCTGGTTGACTTATTTCACTTAGCATAAAACCCTCACTAGTTCTATCTATGTTGTTTCAAGTGGCAAGATTTTTTTTGATGGCTGCGTAATATTCCATTATATATATATATGTATATGTACATATATGTATATATGTACATATATATATATGTATATATACATATATATATATATATATATATACACACACACCACATCTTTATCCATTCATCCGTTGATGGACATCTGGGTTCTTTCCATAGTTTGGCTATTGTGGACATTGCTGCTATAAACATTCGGGTGCACGTGCCCCTTCGGATCACTACATGTGTGTATCTTTGGAGCAAATACACAGTAATTCAATTGCCGGGTCTTAGGGTAGCTCTATTTTCAACTTTTTGAGGAACCTCCACACTGTTTTCCAGAGTGGCTGCACCAGCTTGCATTCCCACCAACAGCGTAAGAGGATTCCCTTGTCTCTGCATCCTCGCCAACATCTGTTTCCTGACTGGTTAATTTTAGCCATTCTGATTGGTGTGAGGTAGTATCTCATCGTCATTTTGATTTGTATTTCCCTGATGCTGAGTGATGTTGACCATTTTTTCATGTGTCTGTTGACCATGTACATATCTTCTTTGGAGAAATGTCTGTTCATGTCTTTTGTCCATTTCTTGATTGGATTATTTGTTCTTTGGGTGTTGAGTTTGATAAGTTCTTTATAGATTTTGGATACAGGCCCTTTATCTGATAAGACATTTGCAAATATCTTCTCCCATTCCGTAGGTTGCCTTTTAGTTTTGTTGACTGTTTCCTTTGCTGTGCAGAAGCTTTTTATCTTGATGAAGTCCCAATAGTTCATTTTTGCCTTTGTTTCCCTTGCCTTTGGAGACCTGTCTAGCAAAAAATTACTGCAGCTCAGGTCACAGAGGTTGCTGCCTGTGTTCTCCTCTAGGATTTTGATGGATTCTTGTCTCACATTTAGGTCTTAAAAAAACCCTTATTGTTTAGGACATTTTGAGTTGGGTTTCCTGTTGCTTCCTGCCAAAAGCGTATTATCTAATATAACAGGGGTGCCTGGCTGGCTCAGTCGGTGGAGCGTGCAACTCTTGATCTTGGGGTTGTAAGTTTGAGCCCCATGTGGGGTATGGAGCCTACTGAAAATAAAAAATTTTAAAAACCTTATATAATAATTCATAGAAATTTTTGGTAAAATGATTAATAATAAAAATATTAAGGTCCATTAAAATGCGTATATCCTATTTTCCAGTGCAAACATAGCCCTGGGAGAACACAGATTCTCTGCCCCCCAGGAGTCCCGGCTGACCTTTATGTCATAAATCGAAAGCACACAGAGAATATCTGCAGGTTCGAAAAATGTACCTCCTTCCCTTTTACATGCAACTGTGAATGGAGCCCTAGTCTGAAGAGTAAGGAGGCCCACTCAGGGAGAATCACCTCCCCCCAAGAAGCCTAGCCAGAGGCTTCTGACCCCAGGGCGGTCCCAAATCTCCCAGAGCCTAGGGAGCTTTGAGCATCTTTTTTTTTTTTTTTAAGATTTTATTTATTTGACAGAGACACAGCGACAGAGGGAACACAAGCAGGGGAAGTGGGACAGGGAGAAGCATGCATCCCGGCCAAGCAGGGAGCCCAATGCGGGACTCCATCCCAGGACCTGGGGATCATGTCTTGAGCCGAAAGCAGACACTTAAGAAGGCAGACGCTTAACGACTGAGCCACCCAGGCGCGCCCCCCCCTTTTTTTTTAAGATTTTATTTATTTATTGGAGAGAGAGCATGTACAAGCAGGGGGGAGGGGTAGAGGGAGAAGCAGGCTCCCTGCTGAGTGGGGCTCGATGCCAGGACTCTGGGATCATGACGTGAGTGGAAGGCAGATGCTTAACTGACTGAGCCCCCCAGGCGCCCCAGCTTGACTCCTGAGACAAGAACCAAACCAGATTCTGTGGGCTGCTGGCTATGAATAGGGATCACTCCACTGCTTGCTCCCCTGTGTGGAGGCCCTTGGATCCTTGAGAAGAAAAAGCCTTCGAGGTCCTCTCTCCTTCTCTGACCCACTTGGTTTCCCCTACTCTTTCTCTTCTCCCCACTCTACCCTGCCCTTCATCTTCTCTCTCCACTTCTGTTTCTCTCTACCCTCTCTCTCCCACTTATCTTCCCCTTTCCCATCTCCATGTCCTCCACTACCTCCCTTCTCTCCAGCCGGACATCAGCACAGGCATGCTGCAGAGAGCATTCCCCTAAGGTACAAGTGTTTCCTCTTCCTCTTCCCCTTCTTCCCCCACCCTTCTTCCCTTATTCTTCTTCCCTTCTCCTTCTTTATGTGCAAGGAATATTTTATTTCTTCCCTGGTTGCTAGTAACATTGTTGTACATTTTTTGTGAAAATTAACCCTGCCGTACCGTGAGAACCTCTAACAGACACTGACAATGGCCCTCACTGGCTGGAAGGTGATGCACAGGCTCCCAGAGCACAGGACCGGCTGGGCCCAGCTGTCAGATGAGTGTCTGCATGGCCTGCAGGCAGAGGGCGTGCAGGGCAGTTTGTAGGTATCAGACTCTTTGAACTTGACTGTTCAGCCATCACCAGGCCTCTCCCCACAGGAAGCAGGGCGGGATGGATGGCAGAGTGTCATGACTGCAGAAAGGAGCCTCCTGGCAGCTGGCCTGATGGGCAGGAGCGCCCGTCCTGACTCCTTGCAGGGGCGTGCATGTGCTCCAGCCAGTGCCTGGTTAGAGAGGAGGCACCCAGGGCTCCTCTAGCTGAGGCCACGAGCCAGGGACCCACCTCTTCACAGCCCACGGAACTGTAAGTACCGCCTCCCACCACGGCATCTTCTTTAGGAAAGTGGGGGGGAGGGGGCTGGTGTCCCAGAGTTTCCTGCTCTAACCTTCTGCAGGGCCAGACTAAAGGGCTCATAGCAATTGTCTGGAGGGAGGGAGTCTGCCAAGTGGGCCAGCATCAAGCCCACACCTCCTCTCGTCGGGTGGTGTGGCATAAGAACATGACACACCATGTTCATGTTCTTATGACATGAACCATATCTGAATCAACAGAGAGTTGAGGATTAGGGAGGACATCGCTGCCCTCCTGGGATACCCTGACTGTGGTCTACTCTGAAAGTGGCTCCTTCAGCCGTAGATGAGATCACATGAGAACATGAGTACGTTCCAGCTCCGGTACCAGCCCAAGACGGGTTGCCCCCACTTTCCCCATCCCTTCTCATCCAGAGAATCTCAACGCATGACCCCATGAAGGAAGAGCTTCAAGCTCCTGGGAGCAGTGCTCTGAGACCCACCATGATCTTTAAGAAATGTTTCTTTTATTCCCTGAGTCCCCTACTCAACAACCTATCTGCTTGGAGAAAATGTCAAGAGATCATTTAAGCCAACCCCTTTCTTTAACCATGTGGACAGCACGGCCCAGTGACAGGCCCAGGCCTAGGACTCGGTTTCTTGATTAGTGGTTAGGCGCTCCTTCCTTGCAATCTGAACCATCTTGCGTGTAAACCCCTCTGCCTCGCTTTCCGGCCCTCCATAAACCAGTCCCGCCCGCTCAGGATGCCCACAGCCTCCCCTCAAACCTCTTCGGCCCTAGCCTCTCTAAGGCGCTGCTGTTCTCCATCATGCTCCCTAGACTTTAGCCATCCGAGTCCTGGCCATCCCTCAAGGCCTTTGAATCAACTCAGCACAGTCTCTTCTCACTGATCATGCTGTTGGACCAGAGCATCAGGCTTGTCCAAGACTACAGGGCTCATTATCTGCGAGCCCAGGGAGCACGCCTGCTGTGACCTCCTCCATCCCTTGGGGTGGCCCCGAATCTCCCCAGGAGAGTGGAAAGAAGCTCTCCTCAGGCACAGTCTTCCAAGAGACCTGCAGAATCAAGCGGAGGCCAAGATGAGAGGCCCAGTTTCTATTCTGATCAGCGGTGTGACTAACTCTGCAACTGCTCCTTCTTGGTCTCACTCGCCTGGTGGCCAGCGCCTCTGCCTTGCCCTACAACCGCATCAAAGACAGTGGGACTGACCTACTAGAAAGGTCTGGGGCGTCATGACAATTCACTCTTAAAGGTGCTACTATGGGCATCTGCCAAGAACAAGAACATTCCCTTAAACAACCATATTCCTATCTTCACACCTAAAAACAGAGTCATTCTATAGCATAGAATACACAAATTATCACAGTAGCACTTTTTCCCCCCTTCAAATCCGGGATCCAATCTAGGTTTATACATTGCATTTTGTTGTTAAATATCTTGGTCTCTCTCTCTCTCTCTGTTTTTTTTTTTTTTTTTTTGCCTAGAACAATCTCCCACTGTAGTGGGTTGAGTGGCGGCCCATTAAAAAGATATGTCAACATCTTGGAGCTTGTGAATGTGACTTTATTTGAAAGAAATATAGTTGCAAAATATGGTTAAGGATCTTGAGGTCATCCTGGATTAACTGGGTCCCCAAATCTAAAGATAAGTGTCTTTATAAGAAAGAAAAGAGAAGACATAGACAGAAGGCCATGTGAAGACCGAGGCAGAGACTAGAGATGCAGCCACAAGCCCAGAACACCAGAAGCCTCCAGAAGCTGGAAGAGGCAAGGAAGGATTCTCCCCCAGAGCCTTTGGAGGTACAGGCCTGCCAACATCTTGATTTTGGACTTCCAGCCTCCAAAACTGTGAGAATGAATTTCTGTTTTTTTAAGCCACCAAGTTTGTGGTGATTTCTTACGACATCCCTAGGAAATTAATTTGCCCACCTTCTTAAAAAAAAAAAAAAAATGACACTGACATTTTTGGGATGCCTGGGTGGCTCAGTTGATTAAGCATCTGCCTTCAGCTCAGGTCATGATCTCAGGGTCCTGGGATCCATCAGGCTCCTTGCTCAGCAGAAAGCCTGCTTCTCCCTCTCCTTCTGCCCCTCCCCCTGTTTGTGCTCTCTCTCTCAAATAAATAAATAAATACAATCTTTAAAAATGACACTGGCTTTTAAAGAGTCTTGGCATTGTTGTACTGTAGAATGTCCCAATTCTGAAATTGTCTTTAGGTTGACCTTTTAAAGTCATAAATCAGATCAAGTCATTCCCCTGCTTAAAACCCTCCCCTGGCTTTTCATTGCATTAAAATAAGCTATAAACTCTTTACTCTGATTTACAAAACCCTGCGTGCCCAGACTCCTTCCCACGTCTCTAACCTCACCTTTCCCTCTCTCCTCCTCACCCACCTTGCTCCAGCCTCACTGACCTTTCTCTAACCCCTCAAACATGCCAAGCTCATCCCAGCCTTACCCCTATGCTCTGGCTCTTCCCTCTGCCCAGGTGACAAGCAAATACAATTCTTGATCTTTGATCCCAGATGGGGGAAAATAGCTAGGAAGGACATTCTTGGAACAATTGGGGGAATTCTAATAGGACTGTTTATTAGATAATATTGTTCTATCAATGTTACATTTCTTGAGTGGGTTAATAGTAATATAGGATAAGGTCTTTGTTCTTAGGAGATGCATGCTGAAGTCTGGGGGTAAAATACCATGATGCCTGAAACTTACTTTCAAAGGGATTATGGCAAAATATTGACAACTGGTAAGTCCAGGAGAAGGGTATAGTGGTATTTACAGCAGGCTTCTTTCAACTTTCTCTGGGTTTGAAACTGTTCAAAATAAAATGGGGGAAAAGATGGACAATTTAAAGAAAAAAACTTAATCCTGGAATACTCAAATTTCCATGTGCATTCAAAATCACCTAGGAAGTTTGTTAAAATGCAGATTCTAGAGATTCAGAAGACCTGGGTGGGGGACTGGGATCTACTTTTTTTTAAAGAAAGTTTTATTTATTTATTTTTTAAGATTTTATTTATTTTTTTGACAGAGAGAAAGAGATCACAAGTATAGGCAGAGAGGCAGGCAGAGAGAGAGGGGGAAGCAGGCTCCCTGCTGAGCAGAGAGCCCAATGCGGGGCTCAATCCCAGGACCCTGAGATCACGACCTGAGCCGAAGGCAGAGGCTTAACCCACTGAGCCACCCAGGCACCCCTGGGATCTACTTTTTAGCAGTCCCTCAGGTGACTCTGTCAAGCCCCCAGGCCACGCCATGAGAAGGAGAATTCACTTAGCATTCCATGTCCATTAGCTGCTCTCCTCTTCTCCAGCGGAGGGGTAGCTGGTTGGAAAGGTCAGGAAGGCAGGTGGAGATGTGATTTTATGATGGGCCAGGACTGGAGGTTGTGAACATAGTAGATGATGAGGAAGCTGGGGGTGGTGTTTGAAGGCAGAGAACAGATTTTGCCCTCCTTCCCTGGCTTTTTGCTTGGAGGGGTGGGAGCTGCCAGGGCGGTATAGAGGAGGCTCCTAGAGATAGGTGAAGAATGGAATCAGGGCCCTAAACTCCTAATACCAGTGTTGCTGTTCTATTTTACACACGCTTATGAATTTTTCTTAGCTGTAGAAAGAAGGTCCAATAATGGTGAATTCCCTAACTTACAATGTTCCATGAACCTTGAGTCTTAGATGTATTCAGACGGCAGACATGTCATTCTAGCTTCTGACCAGAAGGTGGCAGCAACACATCTCTCTTTATTTTCCCGACCACCTCTCAAAGGAAAGATTTTTTTCAGGTGCCTCAGAGTTCCCTTCAGTTTAACCAACATTTAGTTGACCTAGATCCTACGCTATACTCCACAGACACAAAGGTGACTGAAACCCGATCCATTCCCTCAAAGATCATATTGTCAGGGATGGGGAAGTCAGACATATAAACAGATTGGTGCTAGTTTACTAGCTGTGTGACCTTGGGCAAGTTGCTTAACCTCTCTGGGCTGCAGCTTTTTCAACTGTAGAACGAGAATCATAATAGTTCCTATGTTGTAGGGTGATTTGAAGAATTAAAAATGATAACGTGTGTAGAATGTATGCCACATAGGAAATGTTAGCTATTACTACACTATACGGTAGAAAAGTGATGGGATGGAAAAGACACCCAGAGTGCTCTCTAACTGGGAGGAATGGAGCACCCAGATGGAGATAATGGGGAAGGGATTCCACTCTGGTGCAGCCACTCCGTCAGGGGGACCCTGTGGCTGGACCAGCCGCCTGGGAGAGAAGCCACTTTGAGAAGCGTGGAGCTGGAATTGTCCTGGCTGAGGCTCCTCCTGGCTCCTACAGGTCCAGAGCCCAGAACAGCATCAGTGCCTGACCCACCAGGATGTGCCTTCCTGCAGAGGGAGCCACTCCTAGCTTGCTGTGCAACCTCAAACAGGCAACTTTGTCCCTCTGAGTTCTACCTAAGGGGTGGGGATGGAGACCACAGAACCACGTGATGGTGCCAGTTCCATATCCGGGCACTGTGGAGAGTCAGCTGGAGAGTCAGCTAGTTCAGGGGCAGCAGGACTTGGAGCTAGGGGTGTCGAGGAACACTAGGAAGGCAAAGAGATCTTGAGGATGACATTGGACTATCCCCAGCATGTGGACTAGAGGTGGAGCCAGTCCTAAACTTCTGAAGGGCAGGGGGACCCCAGCTGACACTTAGTTACAAGTAATTAGGGCTATGGCATGGCTCCTCTGTGTCTCAGTTTCCTCTCCGTCACATGGCAGGGGAGGAAGGCCATCGGTGGTGCTGAGCACCTGCCGTGAGCTTCATGACATGCTAATCACTTCGTGTACAAGTAGTACATGAAGTACTTAGATCTCACTTAGAAGTCAGAACACCCAGGGAGGGAGGGGTCATTATCCCTATTTTACAGATGAAGAAAAAGCTCAGAGAGGACAAGTAAGTTGCCCAGGGTCACACAGCTGGGAAGTGCCCAGGCTGGCGGCTTGATCTCTTTTCCCATGACCTTTTCCTTCATTCAACTTTAGCCTCCATTGCCCACTCCCTTAAAAACACCCTGGAAATCTTACCATTCATAAATACCACAGCTCCAGAATTCATGGCAAATCGCTCTCTGAAAACAACTTCCTACCCCCCGCTCCCCCGCCTTGTGATGCCTCTTTCAATTTCTCTGTATGAGGACTGTTCTTTGGCCTTGCCCAGGAGGCCAGCTATGGACCTCTTTATTCTCCCAATCTCCCACCCTCCCTTGCCCACACACCCCTTCCTCATCCAGCTTTGAGCCCATGGCCTGTCATTCCGTAGCACTCTTGCCAGTAAACTTCATTGCTCACCTTCCTTGCAAACCTCTGAACACATCTGTCATCTCTCTCCAAGCCTTCACCAGAGCAGCAGACGGGAGAGAGTATTTATAATACTGGCTAGTACTTATACAGCACATATTATGTGCCAAGCACTAAGTGCCTCAAATATTATAACTCAGCTAATCCTCCAATAGCATAGGTAGGTACAATTCTTTTTTTTTTTTTTTTTGGTAGGTACAATTCTTATTGCCCCATTTATGGATAAAGAAAATGGAGTGAACAGAGGTGGAAACACTCACCCAAACCCAAAAGCACACGGCTAATTAAATTGAGGACCCAGGCGGTCCATCCAGAGTCCATGTCTTCGCCAGTACATTGAGGATAGATCAGCCAGGCGGTACCCGGCTCCTTCTACCCTGGGTCCAGAACTGCTCTCAGCCACTAGCAGGGGGGGCAATCCAAAAGAAGTCCAGATCCTCACCGCGTTCGGCCGCTGACAACATCATTTGGGAGATCAATCATGATAATGGTAAAACTAACTTACATTTCAGCCATTATTAAATGTGCCCTAAGTATTGAATCCTCCCATCAACAGTATGAGGTAGAAGTTACGATTATCCACAGTTTACTGGGGGACATGGAAGGACATTGTAACAAGCCTAAATTCCTACAACACAGAATGTTGGAGTCAGATGGGAGGCTTGGCCGCTGGATGCTGGAGCCCTGGCTCTTAGCCGTGACCCTATCCTACCTTTCTTCTGGTCTTAAGATCTCCCAGGCCCGGCTTTTTCTGAGTAAGCGGGAGGAGTCTTCTCTGACTTGCTAGCAGGCCTGGTTCCCCCACCCAGGGCCTGACCTCACTCCCTCCACAGCTCCCAGGACCCTGCCCAGGAGGCCCTGGTCCTCTCTCCTCTCAGGCACCGGGGTGCCGAGCTGGGAGCTTGAGCAGCGAAGAGGTGGGAACTCCACCTGGAACTGCCTGGGCCCAGCCCAAGGGGCCTCTGTGTGATTCTCAAAGGCCCAGATCTACCAGCAGCTCCCTGTAAAGACAGAGTCTGGGAAGGACCTGCTCAGACTCCCAGTTTGCTCCCTATGGACCGCAGGCAGGGATGCACCACGGCCTGGGCTGGTGCAAATGGGGCTCCAGGCCAATGGCAGCTGCGGCTGAGCCTAGGGCTGTGGCAGAAAGCACCAAAGTTTCCCCAGCATCCCTCCCCCACCACGCCACCGAATACACACACAGCTGCCAAGCCCCTACCCCCAGCCCAGGCCGGACCCTACCCCTCCCCACTCCAAGAAGTCAGGGGACAGGCCCAGGTTTGCCTGTCCTGTCCCCCCTCTCCCATCCTCCCTCTTCCCATTCCCCTGGCAACCAAACCAGACCCATCAAGGAGGAGGACCTGGCAGCTGTGCAGGGAGAGACTAATGGCCCGGAAGGAAGGAGGGGCCTGGAGAGGAGACGAAGGAAGGCGGTAGGGATGTGAGCAGGCGGGCGTTGGCCCATCTCAGAGGACACACAAAGGAGGGGAGGTTCCTCTGCCCTGCAATGCTGAGGAGCAGGCTGGCCAAGGAGCCGCCCTCCTCACCCCCTTACCCAGAGATTCAGCCTGGAGTCCCAAACCTGCTTCCCCAGATGCCCAGCTCTGGTCCTCAGGGCCTGTCCGAGGTGGACCTATGCGTGCTGGAAAGCCCTGGAGTCCCCGGCAGCAGCAGCCCCCTGGCTCTTGGCAGACCCAACGGGCCTCAGCAGCCTGGCTCCTGCAGACCACCTGAGCAGCCTCTGTCCACTCGGGGGTGGCCCGTGCCTGAGTTCTGGAAGCCGCAGACATGCAAAGGCCAGACGTCAGCCTTCCCGATAACCGGGGCGGGGGAGGGCAGGAAGGGCTGTGTGGTTGTGTGTGTGTGTGTGATGTGTGTGCATATAGGTGAGGCTGTGCTATTACACGTGTGCATCTGCTCTGGGGCCTTCTCTCTCCTCTTTCCGTCCCCGGACCACTAGCGATGGGCACTTTCTCTTTTCCCATTTCTTCCCCATCCAGCCCCACCCATCCCTGGGTACCTGCAACTCCTCCATACTGGTAACCGGTTCCTGCCAGTCCCTTCATGTCTCAGCCTTGGCAGCCGCTGCGGCCCCTCAGCCCCCTCCCCTTCCCACCTCAGGAATCGCTCTGGTTCCCGTAAGGCCCATGACTGAGCAGCAGTTGGTTGGGGGAAGGGAGAATCCAGGAAAGCCGGAGGGCGCACAACCAGGCTCATTCAGCTCAGCCCCTGGCAGGGCACCGAGAGTGGGACCCCCAGCTGGGTCCAGCCACCAACGGCCCCAGTGCCGGGCCCACCCTGCGGGAGCCTGGTGTAGGTCCAGGTTTGGGAGCTGTGTCTTTAAGGCTGAGACATCAGCAGGCAACCCCCTGGCCAAGTGTCCAGAGGAGGGGGAGGGGACATGGCCAGTCCATTAGCGGCAGAGCTGGCGCCAGGCGGCAGACCTCCTCGGGGCCCTGGGGATTACAGAGGGATCAGCCCTTCCCCACCCCCACAGGCTCCCCCGGCCCTCTTGTCCCCCGTTTCTCCCTGGGTGTGGTAACAGGGGTATCTGACAGCAGGTAAAAGCAGGGCCTAGCCTTCAGGGGACAAGTGGGGGCACAGGCCCTGGGGCCTAAGCCAGGCCAACTCTCCATCTACCGGGGCCACCTAACCGCCCCTGCGCCAGCAGCCTGCCCTTTAACCTCCAGGCCTCCTAGACCCCCATTTTTTGTACTGAGGTGTAACTGACCTAACATATTAATTTCAAGTGGACAATGTAATGATTCTACATTTGTACATCTCCAATTTTTACCAGCTCTCGCAGGCAGGAACCCCAGCTCCAGTCAGGCCCTCCCAGCCTAGGCTCCCGCTCTGGATGCTTGCTGGAAGGATCCTTCCAGCTGAGCCCCCAGCCCAGGCCTGCTTCCTTCCCCGCCAGCAACAGGGGGAATCAAGTAGGCAGGGCGCCAACAACCTTGGAGGGAGGGTGCGGCTCTCCTGCCGCTCCGCAGGGGTGGGGCGTCCCCCTCCCCACAGAGACCCGCCGTCAGGCCAGTGGGAGGAGCTGCCCGTGCCCCCCCTGAGCCCGCAGGCCTATAAAGCCACCTCGCAGCGGTCGGCAGCTCCCTCCCAGCTCCCGGACCAGCTCTGCCCGTGGTGACTGCCCGTCCTCGGCCGCCATGAGCCACCCGTCGGGCCTCCGAGCCAGCGTCACTTCCACCTCCTACCGCCGCACCTTCGGGCCACCGCCCTCACTGTCCCCAGGGGCCTACTCCTATGCGTCCAGCTCCCGCTTCTCGGGCAGTCGCCTGCTGGGCTCGGCGTCCACCGGCTCCTCCGTGCGCCTGGGCAGCTTCCGCGGCCCCCGGGCGGGCGCGGGCGCCCTGCTGCGCCTGCCCTCGGAGCGCCTCGACTTTTCCATGGCCGAGGCCCTCAACCAGGAGTTCCTGGCCACGCGCAGCAACGAGAAGCAGGAGCTGCAGGAGCTCAACGACCGCTTCGCCAACTTCATTGAGAAGGTGCGCTTCCTGGAGCAGCAGAACGCGGCCTTGCGCGGGGAGCTGAGCCAGGCCCGGGGCCAGGAGCCGGCGCGCGCCGACCAGCTGTGCCAGCAGGAGCTGCGCGAGCTGCGGAGGGAGCTGGAGCTGCTGGGCCGCGAGCGCGACCGGGTGCAGGTGGAGCGCGACGGGCTGGCGGAGGACCTGGCGGCGCTCAAGCAGAGGTCAGGGGGCAGGGCCGGGGCTGGGCGGCGGCCTTCGAGGCTTCCCCACCAGCCGCCGGAGGGAGTGGCTCCCCTCGGTCTACCCAGGCATGTGCGGGGAGCAAGCTCGCCTGCGGGCTCTCACCGCCCCCGGCCCTCCCCCTACCACTTTGCTGCCTCTCTGGGGGAGGGGAGGGAGGAGAAGTTACTATGTCTGCCCTATGGATAAAGGAGTCCCATCTCAGCTCCCAGTCCGTTAGAGAGGAAGCGGGCGAGGCCATCGGGCCACTTGAAGACCCGTCCTCAGAGTCCTGGACAGCAGCAGCCTCTAACCTAGACCCTGGGGTGCGCGGGTCGATGGTTGGGCGGTGACCCTGCAACTCGGCCTCTGTCCATCCTGCCAGGTTGGAGGAGGAGACGCGCAAGCGGGAGGATGCGGAGCACAACCTCGTGCTCTTCCGCAAGGTGAGCCCGGGCCCCACGTCAGCTCAGTGTCCCCACGTCTACCCCCGCCCGCGTATCTAGGGTGACATGTGTCGGCGTGAGGAGGCGACCAGAAGCCTCCAGAAACAGGCAGGGAGGGCCTGGCCCTTCCTCGGCCTGAGCAGCCCCTCCCTGCTCTTGAACCCCTACGGCCACCCCTTAAGGACGTGGACGACGCCACCCTGTCCCGCCTGGAACTAGAGCGCAAGATCGAGTCTCTGATGGATGAGATTGAGTTCCTCAAGAAGCTGCATGAGGAGGTAGGTGGACCGAATGTCAGGGGAGGCTTCGAAGGTTGCAGGTGGTCGCATTGGAGCTGAAAGGCAGGCACTGGAGAAGATTGGCGAACGCAGCGGAGGAATCGCCCGGGGGAAGAGAAGTGAGATTCGCTGGGTAGACGCAGCCCCTTAACCCCCCTCTACAGGTGGTTTGACTCCCACCCCTGCGCCACCTGGTGGCGAGCAGCGGAGCTGCACTCTGGAACTTGGCCGCTGGCTTGGAGCGGACCGGGGCGCAGGACGCGCAGTCCTATGCGCGCTGCGCTCCCTGGCGCCCCCTTCTGTTCGTTCAAGTGTTTCTTCTCTTTTCTGCGCGTGAACTTCGGGGCCCGCGTGGGATCCGCGCGGCAACCTCGACAACTTGTTGTCCTGGGCGGCAGGAACTGCGAGACCTGCAGGTGAGCGTGGAGAGCCAGCAGGTGCAGCAGGTCGAAGTAGAGGCCACCGTGAAGCCGGAGCTGACGGCGGCGCTGAGGGACATCCGCGCGCAGTACGAGAGCATCGCGGCGAAGAACCTGCAGGAGGCAGAGGAGTGGTACAAGTCCAAAGTGCGAGAGCCTGGGAGGGTGAGGGAGGGTCTCGGCGAGTGGGGCGCTGCGGGGAGGGCGCGTCCCGCCAGCTCAAGGCTGGGTTGCCTCGCGCGCTGCAGTACGCGGACCTGTCCGACGCCGCCAACCGGAACCACGAGGCCCTGCGTCAGGCCAAGCAGGAGATGAACGAGTCCCGACGCCAGATACAGAGCCTGACTTGTGAGGTGGACGGGCTGCGCGGCACGGTGAGTACCGGGCTGCAGGCCCGGCGGGCGGGGGTGGGGGGGGAGGTGGAGGCTGTTCCCCCAGTGACCCCCTGCTGCCCGCCAGAACGAGGCGCTGCTCAGACAGCTGCGGGAGCTAGAGGAGCAGTTTGCCCTGGAGGCGGGCGGGTACCAGGCGGGCGCCGCGAGGCTCGAGGAGGAGCTGCGACAGCTGAAGGAGGAGATGGCACGGCACCTGCGCGAGTACCAGGAGCTCCTCAACGTCAAGATGGCCCTGGATATCGAGATCGCCACCTACCGGAAGCTGCTGGAGGGCGAGGAGAGCAGGTGGGGGGCAGGGCTGCTGGGGGCTGGGAGGGTAAGGATGGTGGGGATTGGGAGTTGGGGAAGGGGCGGGGCCTGGGCCCAGTCGCTGACCCCTTGCTTGGCTCCCAGGATCTCCGTGCCAATCCATTCTTTTGCATCCTTGAATATAAAGACGACTGGTGAGTCTCCCATGCCTGGCTTCCAACCTGCCTGTCCCCTTGTCCACTTCTGCCCTGGCCAGACTCTTGCTATGCCTCTGCTCAGGGATCGATTCTGTCCATGAACTACTGAGTCCTAGTCTATACTCACCCCTGCTCCTCATGCCCTGCCACTCCCCTCCCCTCCCCTCATAGATGAGAGGGAGGGCTTAGAAGGAGAGACACCGCAAGCCTCCTCTCTTCCACCCCTTCATCCTTTTTCCAGCGCCTGAGGTGGAGCCTCCTCAGGACAGCCACAGCAGGAAGATGGTTCTGATCAAGACCATTGAGACCCGGGACGGGGAGGTGAGATGGACCACTTGAACCCAGGGCCCCATCATTGCCCATATTATTTCTGAGCCCCAACCTGGCTGCAGCTGATGTTAGAGTACTGCGGGCTAGAGGTCGGTGGGGCAGGAGGGAGATGGAGGAGGTGGGCAAATACGGAGCCTCAGCTGGTTTTGTTGGAGAAGGAGACAACATACCCCAAAGGAGATCGAAGGAGGGTGGTGCTGAGTGGCTTGTGCCCTTCATGTGCCTTGCCCCAGCAGGTGGTGACCGAGTCCCAGAAGGAGCAGCGCAGTGAGCTGGACAAGTCTTCTGCTCACAGCTACTGAACCCACTGGTCCCGAGCTCCCTGACCCTGCCCTAGGCCTACTCCAAGTCCCAGACCCCAGTACCAGTACTGAAGTAGTCCTCTCTGGCTCTGCATGTGTCTAGGGGATGCCACAAGTCACCCCTTCCCTGGCCTGTGGCCAAGCCCTACCCAGCCAGCAGTAGCTGGTGCTTGTCTCCCTGCCCTGGCACGTATCTATGACCTATATGTTCCCCTTATCGCGTCCTAGTAAGAGGCCGGCGATCTCCAGATCTAGTCTCCTCCTGCCATTATCCCATGACCAGTGGAGTGGGCCAGGGTCTGAGATCCACTTTTGAATCAAATAAAACTGCTGTCAAGAGAAACCTCTCCAGTGTATTTGTGTCTGTGGAAGTGGGGGTGACTGTGGGGAGGGGGCTCAGCAGTATTTTCCCCTTGTCTCTAGTCATTTCTTTCCTGCATCCCGTATCTTGGCATCTGTGACTCCTATCTATCCTTCTCCTAGTTCTACATCTGCTTCTTCTCAACTTCTGTGTGCCAGTGGCACCCCTGAATGTCCCAGGTGCCTTCTGGCTGTGCCCTAGGCCCCTCAAGTTCAACGTATCCAGAGAGAGCTCCTCATTTCCCTCTCCACCTACAATCGTGTTCTTCCTTCTAGAAGATGCTCTGCCCACTCTAGAAGAAGGCACCACTAAGGAGAACGAGACTGCCAAATTAGAACACCTCATCTTCTGGCCCTTTCTTTTCTTCACCTACCCCCAATTCTGTTAGATCTACTTCTTAACTCTTTCAAGTCTGTCTCATTGTCCCCATCCCCACTCCCAGCGCCCTAGTCCACCCATCGTTTGCCTGGGTCCATTGTCTCCCTCACTGGTCTCTTTAACCTGGCCCAGCCCTGCCACCCACCTAAACCTACTTGACACGCTTCTAGCAAATCAGACTCTGCCACCATCACTCCCCATCCCACTTGAAAAATGTCTCCTTCTACAATGCTCTCCAACTCTACTCCATCCTGCCCTCGCCTTCGAGTCAAAATCCATTTCTGAGTTGGCTTAAAATGATCTTTTTCACTCAATTATTGTGCTACATGCAGGAAGTAAGCCAGAGTCCCTGCTCTCAAGGAGCTCCCAGTCTGGGATAGGGGACAGGGACTGACCGGCAGGCCACTCCAACCTTGTGAAGAGCACTATGACTGGGAAAGAAGAGGACATGGTGGGGACATGAGGAAGAGCGGCTAACCCAGCCTCGCGGTAAAGGCACGGCTTCCCGAAGGTGGCCCACCACGCTGAGCACTGAAAGGAGCAGGAGTTATTCAGGGAAAGCAGGGAGAGGAGGAGGCCTTTCTAGGCAGGTGAGTCAGTAGGGAGGTGAGAGAGAGCCAGTTGGCGAACTGGAAGTAATTCTACCATTCCTCAATGAAGAACAGAAAGGAGGAATGGTGCTGAGGTTGGAAAGGTGTCACGAGGGCTGGGTCGTGCAGGACCTCACGTGCCTCATGAAGGCTTTCCAAACGCATCCTAAGGAAAAGGGAAAAGACATGGTTTCATCGGGAGGGGGAAGCATTCAGATTTGCATTTTAGAAAGATCACTCCCACTGTGGTGTGCGGAAGCCATTAGGAGGCGGAGAATCAGGTCAGAGGCTGTTGCGGTGAAACAGGCAAGAGGTGATAGTGAGTGGAGAAGTGGGTGGATCTGAGAAATATTTGGGGGGCGGGGGGACTCTGCAACACCTAAGGAGACATTGCCTCTGGGGGCAGAAGGAAAACAAATAGCGATGACCGAAGGTTTTGGCTTGAGTCAGGCAGATGGTGGATCTTTCACAGAAACGGGGAAGCTGAGAGGAGGGAGGAGGGGGCCCAGACAACAGTCCGTTTTAGGCCTGCTGAGTGTGAGATGCTCTGGAACAGCCCAGAGGAAGAGCTGACCGGCAGGCGGATCCACAGGTCTGGAGTTCAGGTGTGATGGGGTATTTTGAGAAACTGAATCTATCAGGATGCTATCTGCTGCAAGTAGCATATCTCATTTTTTAAGAAAAAGAAAGAAATAGCTCATGTAACAAGGAGCCAGAGGTAGGCAGTCTCTGAGGGCTGTTGATTCAGTAGTTCAATGATGTCATCAAGGACTTAGATTCTGGTCAAGGTTCTACTCAGCCTTCCTCCTTGAACCTTTGTCCTTGGGATAGTTCCCCTCACGGTCCCAAGATGGCTGCCAGCAGCCACTGCGTGATGCTTCCCTCTTCACATCCAGCGGAGGAAAAAGAAAAACCTCCTCCCAGGTATGAGATACAAGTTCTTTCCTTTAGACGGTCTGGCTGAGGCCACTGGTGTGCCCAATCCTGGAGTAATAACAGGGAAAGCTAATCATCTGATACGGAGCAGACACTGAGAAGCAACCACAACGTCCATTACAAATATTGTGCAGGCTTCTCACCGCCATTGCCCTCCACACACGGGCACACATATATACACGATGTATATACCTCTTGCTTTCTCTCCCTTTCACTCAGTGGCACTTATTACCTCAGAGGAGAAATATCACAACAGAAAAACAGACGAAAGCTCTGGAGTTGCCTCAGGAAGGTAAGGCGAGAGAAAACTTTTAAGGGGGAGCAGCGGCCGTACCAGGGGACGCTGGGAGCGCGGGTTAGGTAACAGTGGGAAAATCTGGGCTCTATCAACAAGGAAGTTGAGCACCACCTGAAGAGTGAACCCAGGTGAGGGAGTGGCGAGTGGATTACTCTCTCGAGATACTTGAGGACAGAAAAGAAAGAACCAGAGCAAAGGGAAGACCTGCATTTGAGAAGTGAAATTTTGGAGAAAGGCGAAACTAGACCAGTAATTTTCAAACGGTAGGTCATGAAACTTTGTGGTATAAATTACTGGGTCAATACCAACATTTAAAAAGAAAAAGAATAGAAAGTGTTACAGTGTGGTGAAACTAATGTATTTATATACATGTGTATTGGCTTGTCATATAAAATGCATTTTTAAAAAAGATTTATTTATTTATTTGACAGAGACACACACACACACACAGAGAACACAAGCAGAGGGAGTGGGAGAGGGAGAGGCAGGCCTCCTGCTGAGCAGGGAGTGCCAGTCTATCCCAGGTCCTGGGGATCGTGACCTGAGCCAAAGGCAGACACTTAACAACTGAGCCACCTAGGTGCCCCTAAAATGCATTTTTTAAATCTTGGATTGTGGCAAAAAAAAAAATAATAAATAAAAAATAAATTGAAAAGCAAAGCCCATACTTGAACATGTTTAAATGCTGGGGAGAATTAGAAAGAATCAAATTGTCATGGGTGGATCCAGCCATCTATTGAAATGACACCAACTGAGACTTGGCTGTGATTGAAGTTTTAAGGAAAACTCCAAATCCAATTCTAACCAAGGGGGAATCAGGTGTTAACCTCAGAAGACAGGGCTGGGATTTGATCGTAATTAACAAAGCTTATACCACATTGATTTTATTGTACTCAGCTTGCTGGGAGCATGGAGCTAGTTCCCATGACATCTACAGGAAGGTCATCTCAAAAGCAGGGAGGCGGCCACATTTATTTAGTAGCCCCTAGAAGGAACCAGATGTGGTGGGCACGTGGGCAGGTGTGCTGGACCCCAGGGAGGTGCCCGCTATGGTAGCCGGGATGATTTCGCAGGGGCCGCCTGTAGTGGGTGGAAGGAGCGCAGTGATCTGCGGGGCGACGAACGAGACGAACCAGACATCTAAGCAAAGTGGAGTAAATTGTGAGCTGACACCCGGAAATACGGGGACTGAGAATTGCAGCTGCCTGGGGCGGAGTGGGCGTGGCTTCACCGGAACCGGAAACACGTAGAGGAACCTGGCCTCCCAGAAAGAACCGCTCTGCAGCCCTCCAGGCCCCACTGAGCCTGAGAAGGGACAGAAAGGCCCCTCAGCAGCAGGAGCACATTGCTCCCTGATGGAGGGTTCTACGGCTTCTATGGCTCCTGTCACCATGAGCTAATGCCCTCATCCTCCACCCTGGCTTCTGCGTCCCATACTTCCTTCTTACTTATGGCTTCAGTCGTCCTGTGGCTTCCAGGGCCTGAGAGCCATTGCATGCTGACCTCTGGGGCTCTCTTTGGTTGTACTTTCACTTCCTTGCACAGAAGATGCCGACTTTACTAGCTTTAGCAGGTGAATTGACATTTCCTATTCCCCCTGGGAGACAGACCAACACAGATCCAACACACGGAGCTCTTGGGGCTGATGGGCTGCTCAGGCCGCCTGGGCACTTCCCCTCCCACCGATTAACAAATGTTGATAAATGCCGAACAACTGTTGGCTGTATTTGTTCCTAAACCTGTTTTGTTACATGATCCCACAGTTCCAGCAAATGTTTTTTTAAACTCATCGAAGAGTGTGAAAAGTACCATTTTAATTTTAACAGATAGCACGGTGATTAAGAATCTGCATTTAAATCTTGGATCCGTACTTACTAGATGCACGAAAGATCTATCTAGTATCTTTCTCTGGGAAAGATACTTGGCCTCTCTTTGCCTCGGTTTTCTCACCTGTGAAATGGAGATGACTACAGCAAGCTCCTTCACAGGATTATTGTGAAGAATAAATGAGATGATTCAGGCAGGGTTCAATGGTCTTGGCTATCCCGTAGGCAGGAGAATGAGGGGATGTGGTTCAGCATATGGCCTCCCACCTGGCTTCCCTCAGCAAGGTGACCTGGGATGGTCATAAATCATAAACCGAGGATCACAGTTGACTTATTCTTCCGCAGTAGAAACATCAGAGGTTTTTTTTTCTGTTTCAAGAGGTTGGCTTGAGCATGTCCTGCAGCTTTTCTTCATACTGTATTAATTTCCTATTACTGTTGTAACAAATCACCACGAACATAGTGGCTTAAAACAACAAATTTATTATCTTCCAGTGCTGGTGTTTAGAAGTCTAAAATGGGATGACAGATCTGTGTTCCTGCTGGAAGCTCTAGAGAAGCCTTATTCAGCTTCTAAAGACTGTCCACGTTCGGTGGCCTGTGGCCCTCTTCCATCTTCGCAGCCAGCGACTGCATCACTGATCTCTGCTGGCCTCTGGTAAGGATCCTCGTCATTACATTGGGCACACCCAGACAAGCCAGCACAATGTCCCCATCTCAATACATTTAACTTATGCCCTTAACATCCCTTTGCCATGGAAGAAAACAGTCACAGGTTCTGGGCACTGGGATGCGGACAGAGGAAGGCATTGTTACGCTTACCACGGTCTGCCCTCTGGCCTCCAAAGATTCATGTTAGTCTATCTACAAAATATATACACCCCATTTCAGGGTCCCCCCAAAGTCTCAACCCATTACAGCATCAGCTGAAGGGCAAACTGTGATTGAGGTGTCATCAGCTCAGAAGTCTCAAATCTCATCACTTAAACCACCTACGTTAAGTGTGGGTGAGGCTCTGGGTAAAACGGATCCTGGGGTCGGGGGGGCTCCTCTCCCTCCCCGGACTTGTGACACCAGAAAACAAGTTATCTGTTCCTAAAATACAATGGTGGAACAGGCGGAGGGTAACAGCTGCAGACATGCCCATCCGGAAAGGGAGAACTGGAAAGGCAAAAGGTTGGGAAGCAAATTTAAAATCCACCTAGCAAAACAACGTAAGGCTTCAAGGCCTAGGAATGATCTTCTGTGGCTCCCGGCTCCCCTTGCCGGCCTCACTGTCTGGCCTTGGAATCATCCTTCCTCTACCCGTTTCTAGGCACCTGAGCTATTCGTTTCCCGGGTGTACAGCCCGGGGTGGGGGCTCTGACAGCGTTCTTCCATTTTACCCTCTTCGTGGTTCTTTCAGCACAAGCTGGCAGTGTCTCTGTTTGCAGGCCATTCTCAAGAACCGTGTGGGTCTCCTGTGTGTGGCTCTGGGATTCACTCCATTAGACAAGCCTCCACAGATCTTTTTAGACAATCCCATTTCCATGCTTGGTTTCTGCTGACATGGCTGAGGAAATCCATGGGTCACACGGCTAATCTCTCCAAAGGGGCCTTCGTGTGAGTGCTCTGACCTTTGATCCTTCCTAGGCACTAGCGAAAGATCGTCCAGGTACATCCTCGGATTTCTCCTCAGAGCACACTTTCCTGACGGCGAATGGCCTAATTTCAGCCTTGTTTGCAATCTGGGTGGGCTGAAAATTTCTCAAATACCAAGTTTGGATGCCTTTTTGCCTCTTTCCTCTCAGATTTTACGCTAAGCAAGCAAGGAAAAAAAAATCAAGCCACACCTTCAACACCTGGCCACACAGATAACTACCCCCGTTCACACTCACAAATTCTGCTTTCCACATACCTGTGAAACACAATTCTGCTAAGCTTTCTGCTACTGTATAAAAAATCTCTCCTTTCCTCCATCTATCAATAACACGTTCCTCATTTCCTTCTGAGCCCTCGATGCCAGCAGCACCTTTAACGTCCATATTTCTCCCAACTGCCTGTTTGTGGTGATTTAGGTATTCTGTACCCCGCTTCCTCGCTCCCCTCTGAGCCCTCACTAGCAAACTGCAACATTCCTATTTCTACTAACAGGCTGTTGAAGGCAAGCTAGGCTTTTCCTATCATCCTCCTCAAAGTTACTCCAGACTCTATCCATTACCTAATTCCAAAGCCAAGTCCACAGTTTTAGGTATTTGTTACAATAGCACCCATTTCCAGGTACCAAAACCTGCATCGGTCAGGGTTCAACCAGAGAAGCAGAACCAGCAGGAGATACACGTTAAGAGATCTATTGTAGGGAACTAGATCACATGATTGTGGGGCTTGGCGGGCAAGTTCAAACCCCATAGGGCAGGCCAGGAGGCAGAGTGGGCACAGGTGGAAGCTGCTGTCCACAATCAAGGAAGCCCCAGCTCCGCCCCAAAAGCCTTTCAGCCAATGGAATCCTGCTCTCCCCGCTGATCTAGGATAATCTCCCTTAAAGTTCACTGACTGTAGATTTTAATCACACATAGAAACCTTCACAACACCACCTACATTCATGTTTGGGAACCATAGCCCAGCCAGGTCAACACATAAAACTGACCACCGAACATCCGAATCACTAGAAATGAAGGAAAACATATACCAACAAATTAACAAATACTTAGCCATTCCTTGAAACAAACAAACAAACAAAAAGCATTCTTAGGGGTCCAGAAATCAAGAAATCAAGATAATTCTTTTTCCCCCCAAAGGTCCTATTTTACTGTTTTCAGTATAGTCCCAGGAGTCCCCAAAGAATGAAAACCAGGTACTCCAACAAACAACTCAACATGCGTGTTCATAGCGACACCATTCATAATAGCCAAGCAGTGGAAAAGACGAGAATGTTCATCACTAGATGAATGGATAAACGAAATGTGGTCTAGCCACACGATGGACTAGTATTCAGCTATAAAAAGAATGGAATACTTGTGTATGCCACAAAAGGAATGAGCGTCGGAAACATGATGCCAGCTGGAAGAAGCTGGGCACGAGAGGCCACATATATATGATTCCATTGATAGGAAGTGTCTGGAATCAGGAGACATAAAGCAAATTGGTGGTTGCCAGGGAGTGAGGGGAGGGGAGAATGAAAAGTAACTGCTTAATGGGTATGAGATTTCCTTTCAAGGGGATGAAAATGTTTTGGAACCAGATAGAGATGGTGATTATACAATGTTGTGAATGTACTAAATGCCACTGAATTGTTCACTTTAAAATGGTGGATTTTAGGGACAGGCTTTAAACTATAGGGCTGGGGGCGCCTGGGTGGCTCGGTGGGTTAAAGCCTCTGCCTTCGGCTCAGGTCATGATCTCAGGGTCCTGTATTCGAGCACCACGTCGGGCTCTCTGCTCGGCTGGGAGCCTGCTTCCCCCCCTCTCTCTGCCTGCCTCTCCGCCTATTTGTGATCTTTCTCTCTGTCAAATAAATAAATAAAATCTTAAAAAAAAAAAAAACAAACTATAGGGCTGATGTCTAGTTGACTGATACTGGTCCTGGGATGATTAGGACAGAGGAATGTCACCTCCTGGAGTAGAGGGGCCAGATAGAAGAGGCAGGCTCTGGATTGGTTAGTTTGCATATCGAAGGCATGCTCCTGGCTGAGTCCTCTGCTGGCTGTAGGAGCCAGTTAGCCCTGGAAAGGCAGCCTTCTCTAGTTTTATGTTTTTTTATTTCTTTTTTAGGATGTCAAAACACCATAATATACTGAAAATTATATATATATATTTACACACACACACAGTTGACCCCACAAAGTCAAAAATCCATGTATAACTTTTGACTCTCCAAAAGCTAACTACTAAGGGCCTGCTGTTGACCGGAAGCCTTGCTGATAATATAAACAGCCAATTAATACGTATTTTGTAGGATATATATACATATGGTATCATAGATTGTATTCTTACAATAAAGTAAGCTAGAGAAAAGAAAATGTTATTAAGAAAACCATAAAAGAAGGGCGCCTGGGTGGCTCAGTGGGTTAAGCCTCTGCCTTCAGCTCAGGTCATGATCTCAGGGTCCTGGGATTGTTATGCCCAGATTTTTAGATCCCCAAAGACCACCAGGGAGCCGAATCCGATGCAAAAGCAAAAGAGCCTTTACTCCAGCTAGCTCGAGCTCATCCTCCCACACTCAACCAGGCTGCGGTGTGTTGTGGAGAAAGCGAGTCTCAGAAGGCGCAGCGGTTTTATAGGGGCCAGGGGCCAATGAGCTGGTAACAAGTACTCAGTGGCCAATAAGATTGTAACACACACACAGGCCATACGCAGATGGCCAATTGAATTACGATTCTCCCTAAAGTAGCTGTCTGAACCAGCCTATCACTCTGGTCAGAATTGGCGCGCGAGTTTGGCGGGGCTACAGGCGGGGTTTACAGTCTTTGGCGGTTAGGGGTTCCGTATTCCTTAATGGAGTTAGCCTTGCTCTGCTCTTTCAGGATCGAGCCCCGCATCGGGCTCTCTACTCAGCAGGGATCCTGCTTCCCCCTCTCTCTCTGCCTGCCTCTCTGCCTACTTATGATCTCTCTCCTCTCTGTCAAATAAATAAATAAAATCTTAAAAAAAGAAAGAAAACCATAAAAATGGGGTGCCTGGGTTAAGTGGGGCTTAGTCGGGGGCTCAGTCGGTTAAGTGTCTGCCTTTGGCTCAGGTCATGATCCTAGGTCCTGGGATCAAACCCCACGTTGGGTTCCCTGCTCAGGGGGGAACCTGCTTCTCCCTCTCCCTCTGTTCCCCAGCTCCTGCTCTCTCTCTATCTCAAATAAATAAATAAAATCTTTAAAAAAAAAGAAGACCATAAGGAAAAGAAAATGCATTTATAGTACTGCACCATTTTTGTAGAAAAAAAATCCATGTGTAAGTGGACTTGCACAGATCAAACCCACGTTGTTTGAGGGCCAGCGGTGTATATACATATGTACAATACCCAGATCATCCGAAGAATTCCAGAATGCTCCTATTGAAGATTAATTTAGGGAGGCATTGCTCCAGATTTTACAAAGGGATAAATAGAAAGTATGAAAGAAAAGTTAAAAAATAGATAATAGATTCAGAAATTCCTAAATCTGTCCAGTAGGAGTTTCAGTGGGAGAAAATAAAATAAACTAGTATTTCCTAAACTTCAGCATGTTTACAAATCACGTGAGGATCTTATTTGAATGCAGATTCTGATTCCGTGGGTCTGGGTGGGCGGTGCCGCCGAGCCATGAACCAGACTTTAATGAAAATTCTCGGACACAAAAGATAGGTGTAATTGCAAGGCCCTTCAAGTGCTCCTTTGGATAAATCAAAACACATACCAAGACATGTTACATTTAGATTTCAGGACTCTCAGACCCACTCCAGCCCCACTGAATTGGAATCTGCATTTTAAGTCTCAGGACATCAAAAATAAAGGGAAAATTCCCAGAGCTTCCAGAGAATGCCTACAAAGGAATAGGATCATCTACATCACCAGCCCTATAGTTTTTTTTTTTTTTTTAAGATTTTATTTATTTATTTGACAAAGAGAGAGAGATCACACCAGCGACATCAGACTTCTCATCAGAAACATGGGATACAAGAGGATGACAGAGAAATGTTGCAAACACGCTGAGACATCATCTCAAACCTAGAATTCTATCCTCAAAGTCTCAAAGATTTGATGAAATTTTAAGATGAAGAATTCAGAATTTTATCACCCACAGATTCTCTCTGATAGAATCTTTAGAGGAGATACTCCAGATAGGAAGTAAAAAAAACCAAGCGGTAGGGCAGACGCGGCACCGCTAAGCACCCACACAGCCCAGCCCGCGTCAACGCCACCGTGTCCCTCCACATGGCCCTGGGTCGCCGACCCTTGAGCCTCTCCTCCTTCCAGCCGTTTGCGGACAAAGTTCCCAACATGGCAGAAGACTTTTCGTGCTCTGAGCACTGCAGAGAAAGGATTTGGTTCTAAAGGTCCCTGCTTTCACAGGATTATTCGGGGATTTCTGTGCCAGGGCGGTGACGTCACTCGCCACCATGACACTGGCGGCAAGTCCATCTACGCGGAGAGATCCGAGGATGAGAATTTCATCGTGAAGCGCTCGGGGCCTGGCATCTTGTCCCCGGCACCTGCTGGATCCAACACAAGTGGTTCCCAGTCTTTCATCTGCACGGCCGAGTGGTTGCTGGGCAAGCGTGTGGTCTTTGGCAAGGTGAAGGACGTCATGAATATTATGAATATTACGGGAGCCATGGAGCGCTTTAGGTCCAGGATTGGCAAGACCAGCAAAAAAAAAAAAAAAAAAAAAAAAAAATCACCATTGCTGACTATGGACAAATCTAATAAATTTGACTTGTGTTTTATCTTAACTACCAGACCATTCCTTCTGTAGCTCCAGAGAGCACCCCCTCACCCCATCTGCTCAAAGGGTTCTATAATCTCCCTCTCGCTGCAGTTCTGTGGGTTCCATATTTTCCTCCCTCCCCTCCAAGTCTAGCTGGATTGCAGAGTTAAGTTAATGATTATGACATAAAAACTAAACGATAACGAAAAAATGGAAAAGTAGGAAAAAGTAGTCGTGGAAGAAAGTGGTGGGATATGAGAAGCAAGGGTAATAAAAAGAAAAAGTACTAAAGCTTATTAAATCTAAATAATAATTGTAAAATCAAAATATCGTCAAGACAAGACAAAAACAAAAGCCATGAGGGTCATCTTGTGTGGATACTTAGAGCTACCTGCCTGTCCTCCATCTGTCTGTCTATTCAGTCGTCATTTCTGCAAATTATCTATTGAGCACCTGCCCTGTAGCAGGTCATAGGCCAGCTATGGGACAAGGTTGTCCTGTGCGTATGAAGATGAGCAGAATAACCTGTTCACTCATAGAGGTTACAGTTCAGTAGAAAAGACTGATAATAATAGTAAGCAGAGAATTAAATATGTAACTAGAAACTGGAAGTGCCATGAAGGAAAAAAACAAGGCATTGGGAGAGGGAATAGTAGTGAAAGGAATAATAGGGATCTTTTCTGAGGAAGTGAAAGGGAAAATAGCATCCCAATAATGGTTAAAAATGATAGTAGCTGGCATTTATTGAGTGCTCACTCAATAAATTATTTTTCAAGCATTAACTGATTTAATCCTCAGAATAATCTTTTAGGTAGATATGATTATTATCCACATTTCATAGATGAGGAAATTTATAGGTGAAGCAACCTGTTCACTATTACAGTATCCTACAGTTAGTTTCCCTTCCCTAAAAATTCTCTGTGCTCTGCCTATTTATCCCTCCCTCTCCCCTACCCCCTGGCAACTTTCCTTCCTGCTAGCTCTTGCCTTTTTCAGAATGTCATATAGTTGGAATCTTATAGTATATAGCCTTTTTGAGATTGGCTTCTTTCACTTAGCAATATGCATTTAAGATTCCGTTCAGTGGCATAATAGCTCGTTTCTTTTTATCACTAAATAATATTCTATTGTATGGCCATACCAGTTGTTTATCCATTCGACTGTTGAAAGAGATCTTGGTTGCTTCCAAGTTTGGGCAATCATGAATAAAGCTACCAAAAAAACCCATGTGCGGGTTGTTATGTGGACATAAGCTTTTGACTCATTTGGGTCAGCTCTTGGTTTCTAAATAACTTACTCCAATAAAAGGAACCAGAGCTCCTGGGAGAAATGGTTGATTCCAGAGCTGATGTAGGGAAAGTATAATTTGAGCCCGAAATATGTTGCTATGCTAGAAAGAGAAAAAATGCTAAAAACTGATAAATGCTAAAAGGATGCAGGCAAGCTGACAGGACACAGAAGATAACTTGAAAGGGTCCCAAATGACCAAATCAGAGTCAACCTGAGTGTAAAAATAAACAATATTAGTAACTGGGTAATAATCCACTGAATATAACAGGGAAGTATGAGTCCATACTGATGTACTTAAGTAAAGTGAAAGTTGGATGAGGAACAGAGCATTTGCATAATCTCAATATACTCCCCCCCCACACACAAAATAAAAACTACAAGGGGAAAGAATGATTTACAGCAGAGAAATCTGGCATTACTTTAATGAAGTAATCAAAGGAACAGGACATATGGAGGTGGGCACCCCCTGGTAGGATGCGCTAGAAAGAAAACAGCATCATTTCCATGATGGTCCTGCCGGAGATGCGTACCCCAAGACTCGTCATGAGGGCACAACAGACAAACCCAAATTGAGGGGCATTCTGCAAATAAAGGGCCTGTAATCCTCAAACACATCAAGGTCATGAAATTCGAGAATGAAGGACTGTTCCAGATTGAAGGAGACAATTCAATGCAACACCTGCTTCTGGGCTGGATCCTTTTGCTATAGAGGATATCACTTGGAAGATGCGAAACTGGGGCGCCTGGGTGGCTCAGCCCATTAAGCGTCCGACTTTTGATTTTTACTCAGGTCATGGTCTCAGGGTGGTGAGTTCGAGCCCTGCATCGAGCCCTGCATCGAGCCCAGCATCAGGCTCCGAGCTCAGCCCGGAATCTGCTTGAGAGGCTCTCTCTCGGCCCCTCCCCAACCCCTCTAAAATAAATAAATCTTTAAAAAAATAAAAAGAAGAAGAAGAAGACTAGTGAAACTTGAATGGGGTCTGAAGATTAGATGGAAAGAACGTGTCAGTGTTCTTTTCCTGATTTTGACAGTTGCATTGTGGTTATGTAGGAGAATGTTCTTGTTAGCAGGAAATATACACTAAAGCATTGGATGGAGATGGAGCAACATATGGGTAACTTACCCTTAAATAGTTGAGAAAAAGTTCTGTGTACTCCCCTTGCAAATTTTCGGTAAGTCTGAAATTGTTTCACACAAAGAAGGTGAAAAAAGAGAAAAATTTTAGCTGGTTTCCCACGTCAGGGTTCAGTGTTGCCCCTGGCACTTCTTCTGTGTAAATATAATATTGGAAGCTTTTTAATGATGTAACAATGATGTAAGAAAAAAAATCAAAACAAAATAACCCAAAACAAAAATAAAACAAACAAAGAAACAAAAAAAACCCAGCAAGGTGTAAAGATTGAAAAGGAATGTATGTAACTGTTTTCATTTGCAGAAGATATAATTATCTCTATATAAAACCCAAGAGAATTAGTAGAAAAGCTAGGAAAACAAAGGAAAAGTTCATTACAATTGCCAGATGGAAAATCAATTATAGGATTGGTAATCCTAGATGGCTCAGTCAGTGGAGCATGTGACTCTTGATCTTGGGGTCCTGAGTTTGAGCCCCACATTGGGCATAGAGATTAGTTATGAGGAAGGAAGGAAGGAAGGAAGGAAGGAAGAGAGGGAAGGAGGAAAGGAAGGAAGGAAAGAAGGAAGGAAGGAAGAAAGAAAAGGAAGGGAGGAAGGAAGGAAGGAAGGAAGGAAGGAAGGAAGGAAGGAAGGAAGGAAGGAAGGAAAGAAAAGAAAATAGAAAAGAAGGAAGGAAGGAGAAAGAAAAAGAAAGGAAGAGAGAAAGAGAAAGAAAGAAAAGCAATTCCATTTCTTCTGTAGGTAAAAGAAATATTTGCAATGTCTAAAGTGGACATGGGATTCATATGCAGAATATACAGTAAAATCTTATAAATCAACGAGAATAAAGACAGGAAAGCCAATAGGAAAAAATGCACAAGGACACAAGGAGGCACTTTAAAGAGAAAGCAGCTCTATTGGCTAACAAGAATAAGAAGTAACGCTCAAACTCGCTAGTAATCAGAAAAATGCAGTTGAAAATAACCGAGAGTCTGGGGTGCCTGGGTGGCTCATTCAGTTAAGCCTCTGATTCTTGATATGGGCTCAGGTCATGATCTCAGGGTTCTGCGATTGAGCCCCGCGTCAGACTTGTTGCTGGGCGTGGAGCCTGCTTAAGATTCTCTCTCTCTCCCTCTCCCTCTGTGCCTCCCCACTCCCTCCCTCCCTACAAAAAAGAAAGAAAATAACCGAGAGTCCACTTAATACCCATTAGAACTGTAAAAATTAGAACATTGTATAACATCACGTGTTGGAAATTAAAGAAGTGATAAGAACTTCAAGTAATAGTAAGAGTGTAAACAGCTACGAACCTGAAAAATAATCTAGCAATATTCAGTGAAGTTCGGTTTGCATAAGCCTTCTGACCCAGAAGCGGCACTCCTGGATATATGTCCCAGAGAAATTCTTGAACAGCTTCACAGGGGACCATTTAAGAAGAGAATTCTCTAGTATTGTTTGTAGAAGTCGGGAATGGATAAGTAAAATATGAGGGATGCCCATCATGAAATCCTATGCAGTTGTTGTAAGCAATGAGCTAGATTAAACACAGCAATAAAGATGGATCCTAGAAGCAGAGTTGGCTGAAAAAAAGTAAAACCAAAATCATATGGCAATGCCACTTACGCAAACTAAAAACGGTTGCCCTAAACAAACGGTAGTAGGTTGAATAATGACCCAGTCCCAAAGATGTCCACGTCTGAATCCCCTGAATCTGTGCGTGTTACCTTATATGGCAAAAGGGATTTTGCAGATGTGGTTAAGGACCTTGAGACGGGAAGGTTATCCTGGATTATATGGCTCACGCAATGTTATCACAAGGGTCCTCATAAGAGAGAAGCAAGAGATCACCGTGAGTAGTAGATGTGATGACAGAAGCAGAGGTTAGAGTGATGGAAGAGGAGGCCACAAGTTACAGAATTCTGGCAGCCCCTAGAAGCTGGAAAAGGCAAGAAATGGACTCTCCCCCTGAAGCCTCCAGAAGGAACAGAGCTGTGCCAGCACCTTGATTTTAGACTTTTGACATCCAGACCCATAAGAGAATAAACTGGCGTTGTTTTAAGCCACTAAATGTGTAGCAACTCATTACAGCAGCAATAGGAAACTGACGTACAACCTTACATGTTTACAAGCACACATTCATAGTCAAGAACTTCTCTCAATCACATTAGAGTGCTGTCTACAGGGCAGAGGAATAGGAGAGAAATAAGGTGTGTGTGTGTGACAGAATGAAACAGGAGATGTGGCTTGCGCCTCCCTGTACACAAGGTCTAGCAAAGACAGACAGACTGACTGCTATGTAGAAAACAGCTTGGATGCTCTGATAGGTAGGACAGATACTCTGGTCAGTGGTTCTTTTAAAGACTTCTCTGATATAAAAATCAGTCTCCCTTGTACCTTGATTCTGTGGAGGAGATGCCCTAATGAGCAGGCATAAATATGTTGGTCATTGAAAGGTATGTCCTCTTGGTAAATCATTCCATTTCTCTTATTAATTCGATTAGTATGAGTCAGTCCCTAGATCTACTCCGGGTAGACTGACAAACTCACGCTTCCAGGTTGTAAAGCTGAGGACCAGACCTGCATTGTGCTGACTACCTTAAACCCATGTAAAATCACTATACACTATACACTATACACTATACAGCCAACCTCCATCTTGGTGCTTGCTGCATTGTGCTGACTACCTTAAACCCATGTAAAATCACTATACACTATACACTATACACTATACAGCCAACCTCCATCTTGGTGCCTCCCCATCTTTCAGATTTGGTCTTATTCCTCCCTATATCCCAAACCCCTAGCAAAGGGCTTTACACACAGTAGGTGCACAATGCTTGTTAGTAACCATCCCTGTGGGTCTAGTGGCTAGAAACTGGCACATTCACAGTGCCTGTCAGTGGAAGGAGGTGACCTTCTTTCCTCAACTCAGACCACCTTTCTAGTTTTATTTCCTACTATTTCCTACATTCCATCTACCCCTAAGAGCTCACTATTCTCTGAACACTCCATATTGTGTCTTTTTTTTGGGGGGGGGGTCTTTGTTGAACAGCCTTCTCTCTTTTAAAAGAAGACTACCGGGTTGTGAGACTCCTGTGAGAAAAAGACGGTTTGTTTGTTTATTTAAGGTTTATTTGCCAAGAGAGAGGGGGCGGATGAGGGGGGGTGCGGAAAGGGAGGACAGAGGATCTCAAGAGGACTCGCCAAGGAGTGCAGACCCCCACGTGGGGCTAGATCTCACAACCCTGAGATCATGACCCGGGCCAAAATCAAGAGTCGGAGGCTTAGTCGACTGAGCCACCCAAGTGCCCCAAAGATGGCTTATTTTTATTATCGTTAGGCTCAGTTCTATTCCCTCCAGCCTTCTCTGTTGGGAGGAGCTTCCTTCTCCCAGGCACAAAGTGCAGAAGACGTTTCCTATACGTGTCTGGAAGTGCGTCCCCAGAGTTTTCAGCCGCGCTCTGGTCACAGCCGGGTCTGGAGGTCTGGCCAGCCTCTAACACCGTTAGCTTCTTTCAGGAGCACCAGCCCTCCCACAAAGCCGCGAGAACCATCCTTCTCCTTGCAGTCCCCAGACCTCGCGAGAGTAGGCAGCGCCCGTTGTGGCCGGGACTCGGAGCGCCACGCCTTCCCCGGCCTCCGAACGCCCGCCTCCTTTCTCTTTTCCCACCTCCCACCCCGCGCTCCGCTCTCGGATTGGCTGACTGAGTCGGGTCAGTTTTTTCCTGGCCAGAAAGCGGCTCGGCTACTAGCCCCGCCTTCTGGCCCCGCCTCCGAAGCCTGTGGATTGGACTGCTCAGCCAGGTGTCACGCGCCTCCGCGGGAGCGCAGAAGAGCCAATCAGGCGCTCGGCGTATTTTACAAACTGGGGAAGTAGCTGCAGCTGAAGCCAGTCAAGAAAAAGCGAATCAAGTGGGGTTGAGTCAGAGTGGTTCCGAGGAAGGTGCGGCATGGAGATCTTGGAGGGACTGGGGGGCTGCGGGGCTCATAGGGAGGAGAGGCAGCTCGGGGTCCTGGAGCGAAAGAGTAGGATCGGGGTGCCTGGAGGGAGCGGCTTCTTGGAGCGGCCTTGGAAAGCATCAGGTCTTCTGGGCACATGGGTTTGGGCGGAGGTGGGAGCTTCGGGAAGGTCAGAACTGGTGCTCCGAACTGGCCGACCTTTCATCCCAGGTCCTGCTTTCCTCCCCATCTCAGCTGTAGCAGTCATGACCACCCTCCAAGCCACGAAGGATCCTGTCCTCAGGGGTGTATCTCCTACCCCTAGCAAGATTCCCGTACGCTCTCAGAGACGCCCGCCTCTCCCCACAGTCAAATCCTGCGCCCTGGACCAGGAGAACCAAGATCCAAAGGTAAGAGGGGCCTGGTGGGTGAAGACAGTAGCTGCAAGGAGAGGGCACATACCACCAATGCACCCCAGAGCTGAGCCCTGGCTTTTGGTCTTCCCCTCCCCCAGAGACTGGTGCAGAAGCTCAGCCTCGACTCAGCAGGCCCCAGGCCGAAAGTCACACATCAGACAGAGAAATCAGAGAGATCGGTGGGGAGCACTCAGCCGCGGAACCCCTTGGAGGAACTGAGGCCTAGCCCTGGGGTTCAAAATGTGGGGCCTCGGCCCCCTCCCCAGACAGGTACCTGTTGGAGGCTTGAAAACACACAGTTTCCTTATGTGGGCGTGGGGGAATGGGATGGGTGCAGCTGGGCAGCTGGGTTTGGGAGCTTTCCACTACCCTGGTCTCCTGCTTCCTATAAGAGTCTTGAACCCTGCTCCTGGACAACTCTCTACACCTAGAAGCCCTCTCTCCTTTTCTAAAGCCTTTTCCAGCTCCCTCAGTCCCATCAATTGCCCCGTGTGCTAATATTTTGTAGTTCTTCTTTTATTTTTTTAATTTTTAAAATTATTTTATTATTGTTTTATGTAGTTCTTTTATAGCATGTCATACTTTGGCTTGAGCTTGTCACCTCTCGGGTGTGACAGTAACGTCTTGAGGCTGGGGACTTTCTCATTCATCTCTGAGCCCCAGTGCCTCAAACAGTGTCTTACATAAAGTAAAGTTCTATGGACTTCGGTGAGCCAAGTTCAGTAATATGAGTCTCTTCAGCTCACTCTTGCACCTCAGGGTGACTATGTGGCAGCCCCTGGTCCCCTCAGCCTTCCTCCTCTTCTCACCTTTCCTTCTCCTCTTCTCTTGCAGAGGCTCCAGGGACTGTAGAGTTTGTGGCCGACCCCGCAGCCCTGGCCACCATCCTTTCAGGTGAGGGGGTGAAGAGCTGTCGCCTGGGGCGCCAGCCCAGTTTGGCTCAGAGAGTCCTGATTCGAGGGACCCAGGGAGGCACCACCCGTAGGGGCCAGGTAATGCGACGGGACATGAGGAAATCAGGCCGGTGTGGACTGAGGACGGAGTCCTGAGCCCGTGCTGACGGCCTCATTTGTGGTGTCAGGGTGCCCGCGCCTCTGCATATTTAGCCCCTAGAACCCCTGCCCACCGACTGGACCCCGCCAGGGCTTCCTGCTTCTCGAGGCTGGAGGGACCAGGACCCCGCGGCCGGACCTTGTGTTCTCAGAGGCTGGACGCCCTGGTGAGTGCCCTCGAGGGGCTGCGATGCTCAGTGCTTCTGTGAGCTCCTCCCTGGGACCAAGCTGGCCCTGAGAAGGGAAGATACTTCCTGATGAGCCAGAGATGTTGTGGAGGCTGATGGCCCTGGTCGTGAGGCCTGAAGGTTTGAGGCCCACCTCTGACTCTGCTTTTTTCTCTTGTTCCCATGGGTCAGATTCCACCTTCAGGACCTTCCTCTCACCCCTCTGCTCACCGCAGTTTCCAGGAGCTAAGAAGAGTGACAGGTGGCGGCAGTCGGTGAGGAGAGGATCATTTGGAAAACAATGATCTAATGTCTGATACAGGGGTCCCTCAGAGCTAGAGTTTTCCAGTAGCTTTAAGACTTCCCAGCAGCCGAGGACGGGAAGGGGGAAACCTGTGACTGCCCAGGGCGAATCCCTGGAAGAGGGCTCAGGCCTCCACAGCCAGGCCTCCATATGACATCAGTTTTTTTCAGGTTGGGGGGGAAGAAGGAACAGGAATGAGAAATGCTGTCTCTTTTGTTTAGTGGCTAGAGCATAGCCTATGGCAATAAATGGGATTTGGGTTTGACTCCTGACTCTCAGCACTTACTAGAGTAAGCTCGCCTTACCCCCCCAAGCTTCAGTTTCTTTAATCTGTCAAATGATGATAACGTTTGTATCATTAGAGGTTGTTGTGCAAAGACTTAAATGAGATGACAGTTTTGTAAAGCACTTAGCAAAGTGCCCGGTTCATACTTGGTACTCAGTGACTGCTAGCTGCTGTCCTTATTGTCGTCAGGACTTCAGTGAGCCAGACCTCAGGACTGCTCCTGGAGACCCCGGTCCCGCCTGGTGAGTGTGTCTGGCCACAGGGAGAAAAGAGGGGCAGAAGGGCTGCCTGAAGTTGGAGGAAGGTCAGCAGGTGGGGAGGGCGCTCGAGGGGAAGGCCACAGGAGAAGGAGCCGCAAAGGAAGGAACCTTGATAGGCCAGAGGTTGCCCAGTTACACTCGTCTCAAAGGAGGTGGTTCCCATTTCAACACTTTCTCTGCCACTTCCTATAAGATTTACCTTCCACTCGCTGTTCTCGCCTCAGCCCTAAGAGCCACCATCACCCCCCGAGTCCACTTGGGGTATTCAGATTAATAAGTGATTACTGAGATAGTGCTGGTCTCCAAGGGGCTGCTGGGTGGGTCCCCACCGCTGATGGTACAGTGGGGGCTGTTAAGCCGACATACCCTCTTTGGAGGTTCCAGAACCCTGTGCCAGCCGTTGGTGTGTGAGCCAACTCTACAGCAAATTTCCTGTCTCCTCCTAGCTCCCTCTCTCCCTGAAGGAGAACATGAAGTTGTTACTCGCTCAGATGAAGGAGGAGGGGGCCCCCTAGGTCTGGCCCAGCGGGTACCATTAAGAGAGATAACCCACACCAGGGTGAGATGAGATCCTTCTGGGATGGGGGGAAGCAGGGAGATGTTTGGGGGGAATTCTCTGGCACTGGCCAGGATTGTGGGTGGGCCTCGGGATGTTAATTGAGTCTGTTTGCCCCACGGGCGCAAGGCCTCTCCAGAGTAGGACTAGTCTCTGCTTACCAGCTGTCTGGAGCCTGGGGCTGAGGGGGCACAGTCTGCTATATGTTCGTATCACACAGCAGATCAGTGCTGAGAGCGAGGCAGATCTGACGGTCGTTGACTCCACAAGTGTTTGTTGACCACTTACTATGTGCCAAGCAGTACTCTAGGTTCTGGATACACAGTGGCAAATAAGTTCACATTCTAGAATGCGAAGACCAAAAAAAAAAAAAAGTAAAATATACAGCATGTCAGGAGTGAAAAAAAAGTAGACACTGAAGGGGATGTGGAAGTGGGGGAGGGGGTATTACAATTTCAAATAGATTGGTCAGGGAAATCTCATTGAGAAGATGACATTTCAGTGAAAAGCAAAAGGAGTTGGGGAAGTGAACCATGCAGATATCTGGGGGAAGAATGTTCCAGGCCAGTTGAACCGCAGACGCAAAGGCCCTGAAGCGGGAATGTGCCTCGTGTGTTTAAGGATCAGCAGAAAGGAGACTCCAGCCAGGCTGAAGCAGAATAAGGAGGACAACGGGAAGTGAGGTTAGGGTGATGGCAAGATCAGATTGGGTAAGGATTTAGAAATCAGTGCGAGGCCTCGGCTTTTCCTTGGAATGAGTGGAGAGCCATGGGGAGAGGCGATGAACAAGGGAGAGACAGGATTTGATTAGATCTTAAAAGAATCCCACTGGCTGCTGGAATGAGGAGACATGGGAATGCAGAGGGGGGGCGATCACTCTTCCACCTTGTTCCTCCCCACAGGACAACAGTGCCCCCCACCTGATACCCTCCCCTGGCCGTGCGGCGCCACCTTCCATCACCCACCCATCACCCTTTGGACGGGCTCAGCGTGTACCGTCACCTAGCCCCTTGGCTCCAGTTTGTATCCACCGCTCCGGGTTGGTGGGAAGGGGGAGGGCGAGAGCAGAACATTCTGGCTGGGATCCCCGCCAGGTCTAGCTCTTGCCCCCGCTCAACCATCCTCCTCTCTCCCCAGACCTCGTATTCGGTTTTGCGGCACCTTGCCATTCGTCCCAAAACCCAGTTCACACCCCTCCGACCAGCCCCCAAGGTTCAGCAGGTAAGAGAGAGCAGGGGAGGTCGCTGACCTAGGCCAGGGCAGGGGAGGAAGGGAATGGGCAGGAACAGGGAGAGTTACGATGTCCGCCTTCTGTCCCAGGCCCAGGGTTTGAGCGGCCTCTCCCCTCAGTCGTGCCCCGAAGAGCCTGCCCTGCCCTGGGTACGTATCTGAAGGCTTCCCGTGCTGAGATCCCAGCAGTCTGAGGCAGGCAAGCTCTCCAGAGAAGCTACCAACTCTCCAACTTTCCAACACTCCGTGCTCCTCAGCTGCACCTCCTCCTCTAAGTTTAGGGCCTCTCGACTAACCTGATCCCTTCCTGGGGTGTGTTGAGGGCAGACGGATCTTCCTCACGCACTCCCTCTCCTTCCCCGTGGCAGGAGCAGATTGCAGTCCGGTTATTTGACCAGGAGAGTTGTACAAGGGTGCAGGAGGGGCCTGGGAACCCCCTGGTGGCAGCTTCTCGCCCTAGTACACCCCCCACGCTCCAGAAGCTGAAGATGCAGGTGGGTGGGTGTACGGGCGACAGCGCTGAGGCCTGACCGGCAGCAGCAGAGGACGGGAACGGGACAGTGTGGGTGGAGACTTGCACCCACCCCTTGACATCCCCCTGGGGGCTCTCCTCCCCACAGCGCATCAGTATCCTGCAGGAGTTGTTGCGACAGGAGGTGGAAGGGCTGGCGGGGGGCAAGTGTGCCCCCCTTAATGGAGGCTCCTCTCTGGAAATGGTTGAACTGCAGCCCCTGCTGGCTGAGATTTCTGGAACCCGGAATGCCCCAGAGCAGAATTCAGGGGCCTTACACCTTCCTGGACAGTTCCAGCGCCCTGGGCTTCCAGCGCCCTGCCTTCCAGAGGAGTGTGGGGAAGCACAGCCCTGCCCAGCAGCGAAGCCAGAGGTAGCTCAGCCCTGCCCTCCAGCAGAGCCAGGGCCCCTAGAGTCCAGCCGAAGCAGGGAGCCTGGGATACCAGAACCTTCTGTCCAGGGACAGCCTGAGGTATCAGAGCCCTGCCCT
This sequence comes from Potos flavus, assembly GCA_028534135.1. Lineage (NCBI taxonomy): Eukaryota > Metazoa > Chordata > Mammalia > Carnivora > Procyonidae > Potos > Potos flavus. The sequence continues at coordinate 57,356,054 of CM052897.1, read as the reverse complement.
CCAGTAGAGCCCGGATGCCCACAGGCTGACTCCCACAGGTGCACTGGACTCCTAGAGGCCTCCCCTAGGATAGAGTCTGGGGCATCTGAGGCCTGCTCCCCGGAACCTAGAAGTCCAGAGTCGGGCCCACAGCCCTGCCGCAGTCAGTGGGCTCCAACAACCACCAGCCTGATCTTCTCCTCCCAACGCCCACTTTGTGCCAGCCCCCCTATTCACTCACTCCAGTCTCTGAGGCCCCCAACAGGCCAAGCAGGTAAGGAGTTGGTCAGAAGGGATTCTGAACAAAGGAGCTCATACCTCACTGGGAGCGGGGCCCCTTCCTTGCACCAGGTGGTCCCATGCTTTTCTCCACCTCGCCTGCCCTAGCCTGGCGCTCCTTGGGAAAGAAGGGAGGAGTTGCCCCTCAAGCTCTGTGCTCCTAATTGGCTAACCCCCCTGGGGGGTGAGTGGGGTGGGTGGGAAAGGGCCGCAGATGGTGGGAGTATAGGACTCCAGAGCCTGCCCTGAAGTCTCTTTGGCCCTCAGGTACCAGCAGTCTCGCGCCTCGAACCCTGGCCCTGAGGCAGCGCCTCAAAGCATGTCTGACTGCCATCCACTACTTCCATGAGGCCCGCCTGGATGATGAATGTGCCTTCTACACCAGCCGAGCCCCGCCCTCAGGCCCCACCCGGGTCTGCGCCAACCCTGTGGCCACCTTACTTGAATGGCAGGATGCCCTGGTGAGCCCCCCATCCACAGCCAGGCTGCGCCTGCACAGCACACCTGGAAAATGGGGTGGTGCGGGTGCTGGGGAGGGGGCGGGGGACAGCCTCTGCTCCTTCGCGGAGGGCAGTGGGGAAGGGCTGGCTGGCTGCAGTTCAGGGACGGCTGGGCTGTGACAGTCTTCTCTCCCTCCAGTGTTTTATTCCAGTTGGTTCTGCTGCCCCGCAGGACTCTCTCTCATGATGCATCCACCTCCTGCCCTGCCTTGCTCCTCCTTTTTAGCCCTTATTTATTGTCCACCCCGTGAGACCGGGAGCCCCTACCCTTTGTCCTTCAATAAAGTTCCTTAAGTGTCCGAAGGTCTGTTTGCCGCTGGGCTGATCTCTGCCAGCTACAGCTGTTGTTCTCCAGTTGGCCACACGGTGGCAGTGTCCTCCAGCTTAGAGGCAGGCCCTGGGCTCTCAGGATTCCCCAGGCTCCCTCACCTGCCAGCGGTCCTAAAGAGACAGCCCACACTCCTGCCCACCCCGCCCCTGGGCAAGCTGTACCAGTGCGCGGTGTGTGTGAATTGGGGGTATGGGGGGTGGCAAATCTGGACCTTTGCAGACCTTGCTCTTTTTGCTTTTTGAAAGATCAGTGCCCCTCCAGGAGCCATCAGCAACTCCCTCCTGCCGTAGAGCTCCTCCTCTTACAGCTCCCCCTCTTACAGCTCCCCCTGCTCCAGGCAGAAAGCAGAAGCACCTGACCCGTATCTCTGGAACCCCCCTTGTTAGGGTCATTCTGGCTGGTGTCTGCCTACCGTAGGAGGCCTCAAAGCTCTCTGGAAGCTGATAATGCCTCCCTTTCCATATCAGAGTAGAAGCCCTGGGCTACTCCCCTCCTCTCTTCCCCCCAGATCCAGGCCTTGCCAGGAATAAGTAAACCTTTGCCGCTGGCAGAGAGTGGTAGGGCCAGAGTCAGGAGGGACAGGAGGGAAAGGATCAGCCATTCTCCCCCACCCTGGGTGCTAAGTTAAGAAGCACGCACGTTCTCCAACTTCACTTTATTGGGCGAGGCAACAGCAGCTGTAGCCCCAGGGCCTAGGCAGGATGGGGGCGCAATGGGGACTGTACAGAATGAGTTTTAAATGCCAGGAAAGAATTCACTGGTTCCTCCAGTTCACAGGAAGGCTGCTAGGTCGGTGCCTGGAGCCTGAAAATGGAGATGAAGGGAAGAGAGGACGGCGAGGGAAAGTTGTGGTGACAGGGGCCGAGCACCAGCCAAACATTTCCTCTCCTCCCACCTAGATGGGCTCGTGTTTCTGCTCTCCACCCCCCGCGCACACACACAGGGCCGCCCCCGAATGCCGGAGCTTCCTTTCTGCTCGCAGCTCCGGGTCGGAAAGCTGTTCCCAGCCCCAGGCAGTCGAGAGGGCCCCAGACCTCCGCCTTTCAAGGGCGCGCACTCTGACCCCGGGGGGCCCTTCCGGAGCCGCTCTTCTCCTCCTCTGCCCGGCCTCTTCCTCTCCCCAGCCGCTTGGACCCCGGAGCGTGCAGAGTCCACCCAGCAAGGCCGCCTCGGGAGCGGGAGGGTCCGCCCCGCCGCCGGGCTCTCAAAGGAAGGGGCGGCGCCTTGGGTGGGGTCGGCTGGAGGTGGGTGAAGAGGGGCGCGGAGGCGAAGGGCGAGCGGGGGCGCGGGGGATGGGGCCCTGCTCAGTCCGGGTAGATGATGAAGCCAGAGAAGGTGCTGTACTTGTTGGTGTTACCGCCGTGCACCTTCCCGCCGTCCAGCTTGATGAAGACTTCGTCGCCCACATCCAGGTGCAGGATGACGCTGTTGCTGGCGTAGTCGTAGTTCTGGTCCGCGTCCTGAGCGATGGCGCTTGCCCGGACCTGGCGGGGGAGAGCAGAACAAGCCACTCAGCCCCTGTGCGGAGCTGGGGTGGCCAGAAGCGTTGGGCCGAGCAGGTGCAGCGGGGCCTGTGAGGGCGGAGCAAGTGGAGCGGGCTGCAGGGGCTGGGGAGGACCCGGAGCGCGCAGATCGCCGAGCTTCTCAGGCACTGCCACTCCCCAGCTGTGCGACTCGACAAGTTTCACGCCTTCTCTGGTCCTCAATTTGAACTAGAAAATGGGAGGTCATAATAGAGCCGACCTCATAAGGTTGTTAGGATTAAGTGAGTGAGTACATATGAAGTGAGTTAGAACAACGATTTGGACCTAGAAAACGCTCTATAGGGTTTGCTATTATTAGCATTTAAACAATAAAATTAGCCTGTAGGGTAATTGCTAAGCTTTTGAACCAGCTCTGACCTCCTGAAGTTTTGTTCCCTTCCCTCAGGGATAGGACACAGGTGTGTCTGTAGCCTTCGAGAGAGAGTGCGGGCCAGGGGAAGGTGCAATGATGCGTTCTCGCCTCTGGGTGCCCTTTCCCCTTCTAGTGCCCGCTGGCGCCACGACAAGGGGGTCGCCTTCCGCCCCAACAGGTAACCCCTTCTTTCCTCTGGCCTCGCTGCTGGTCGCCTAGGGCCGCCAGCCCCTTCCCCAGCCCCCCTCTTCCTGTCCCGCGGGGGCTGGTTATTAACTCATTAATTATTCATCATTATTCTAATCACTATTTACCGTCCCCAGGGCCGCAGTGCCCGCACCGCTGAATACAGAGTGGGAGCCGGGAGGCCCCCGCCCCCTCGGAAACCAGCAGACTCTAGATAAACAGTCGCCCCCTCCTGCTCACAGATACCCGGCATAGACCACACACACCTACCTACTCAGGGCCCGGTGCAGATAGACACTGCTCTAATCTCACACTCTGCACCCACAGACACACTCCCATCACACGGACACACACACGCTCCCTTACACACATACGGCTCTCACTCCCATGCAGGCACACATACACTCTCTCTTTCCTTGGGACCCTGGGGCAGCCCTGCTGGGGGGAGACCCCAATGCAATGCCTACTAGTCCTGGAACGGGAGGGTGCTGCAGTCGGAGCAGGACCCGGGTTCAGACCTCCAGGACCAGCAGGCCTGGTGCGCCACGGCCAACACCTGGTGCACGGGGCATTCAGAGGTCACCGCTTAGCCCCAATCTTACCCCCTGCAGCTTGTGGGGCCCAGGTGCCTCCCCAACCCCCACCCCTGTGGCCTCTCGTTCCCTCTCTGCATGTCCCAGTCCTCCCGCTGCATCCTTGGAGCTATTCTCCCAAGCCAAGGTGGCAGTGACTCCAACTCTGACCACAGGGGCAGCGAGCAGCAGAACCTGGAGGCCAGGGGTTGCCAGGGAAGATGTGGGGCCTACAGAACCAGGCCGGGGTCTAAAGCTTCTCCTTTACCTGTTCTTTGCCTCTTTCCCCTTCCAAATCCCTTTCATCATGCTGCCTGGCTGGCCAGTGAACTGCCACATGATTTCCACCTCTGCCTACTGACTCAGTATTAGCTAAGGGTAAGGCCAGCTCCAGAATCGGTCCCAGGCCCGGGGGTGAGTGTTGTCTTTCTTTTTTGCCTTTTACTCGAAAATCCAAGCTGAATGCCCCCACACAAGAACAGCTGCCCACTGCCCATTGCCAGAGGCCTGGATTCCATGCTAATTTGAAGGTGCCAGGCTCCAGGTAACTCGCCCATCCTGAGGCTGGGAAACCCGAAAGCCAGAAAGGCTGCCTCAGAAGAGAGGGTGGCCCAAGACAGGACGAGAGAAGACACTAACTGGCAGAGTGAGACACCAAAGAAGTTTTGGTGTAGGGTTGCCTGTAGTTGGAGTGGGGATAGCAGCTGCAGAGACATTAAGCGTTGAGTCCTGAGTTCCGAGTCTGACACCATTCCTAATGCTCGGTGAGACCCTGGGCAGGTCATTTCCTCTTCTCTGGCCAATTCTGGTCAATTCCTCTTTGGCTAAATGAAACAATTTGTAAGTTCTTGGCAGCCTGGCGTTTCTGGACTCAGGGACGCTGTTGGGGGAGGAGTTCGAATGCAGCCCTCGGGTGGAATGAGTGCACCGAGATGTAGAAAGCTACCGGGTCTTCTCTGGGCCTGGGTGGGGGAGGGGCACCTCACCTGTCCGTTCTTCATCAGGTCGGCCCACATGCTGGTGCCGTCACCGCCGCGCATGAGCACATGGTAAGCGAAGAAGTAGACACCTGGCATGGGGCAGGTGAACTTGCCGCTGGCCGCCTCGTAAGCGTTCCCCACATTGGTGACCACGTCGTCGAAGCGCAACACCTCGTAACCTTCGTGTGGCCGCCGCAGACCCGCGTAGAAGGCGATGCGAGGCACGTAGCCGGCAGGGGGCGCCACCCCGCCAGGGCCTGGGCCGGGAGGACCCGGTGGACCTGGCCTGCCCGGCTCTCCTGGAGGCCCTCTGGGACCTGGGGGTCCCGGGGGCCCTCGCAGACCTGCCTTCCCGCGCCGGCCCACCTCTCCCTTGGCGCCCGGAGGGAAGGGGGGCACGGAGGCGGGCGCGCCGTCGGGTCCAGGGCCTCGCGGCCCGTGTGGGTCGCATACCATGCGGCAGCGACCCAGCATCTCATAGTGAGCTGGCCCGCGGGAGCTGTGCACCAGCAGCGGAATGGCCACCAGCAGCAGCAGCACCATGGCCACCCCGACGGCCGCGCCCGCCACCCGCTTGCGGCGGCTCAGCCGCGACGCGGCCAGGGCCAGCAGATCCTCCTCACTCTTGGGCGCAATGGCGGCGGAGGCCCGGGGCTCTCCGCGGGCCCCGGAGGCGGTGGCCGGGCTCGGGCCTGGGTCGGGACCCCCCCGACGGCTGCGCCCGGCCCCCCCGCCCCTGCGGGCTCCCGCCTCAGCGGTGGCGTTCCCCAAACCTTCCGTTAAGGCGGAGGTCCCCCCCGTGGGTTGGGCCAGGGGTCTCCCGACGGTTCAAAGCCCGTGGTCCTCTATTACCCTCCTGTTCAGCCTAACGTTCCCGGGCGCCTGAAATCAGCGGCTTCTCGGACGGCCGGTTTCTTACAGATCTAGGATGCCTGCTTTCCGGACAGCTGCTTTCGCAAGGATGGCGGCGCCTAGGTCCCCGGCTACCCAGACGGATCGCTCCGGCCGGAGCGGGGGACTACTCTCAGCGCTCTGGACGTCCCGGACTCCGCGCTGCGGGTGGCGCCCACCGGACGCGACCTCCTCGTAGGTTTGCGCTCTGGCTCTTGGCGAGCACTGACGCACCTTTCTACCCCAGCTGCGGCCCCAGCCCCTGCTAGAGCCCTGGCCCCGCGTTTCTCTCCAGCTGCAGCTCTCCCTCTCTGCGTCCCTAACCTTCCTCCCCTCCCTCCCGGGGCGGCAGCGCGGGTGGTGTGAGCCGCTGCGCGGCGGGAGCCTCTATAAGCGGCCCGGGGCGGAGCGACCCCTGGCGCCCAGAGTGGGAAGCGCGGGGGCGGGGCAGGCAGAGGCCCCCACCCGCATCCCCCCAGCTTCTCGGTTCCTGCCTGTTCTGAGCCGATTCTGCAGGAATTCACTGCCCCCACCCTATCCTTACTTTCACCCCACCCTGAGTTTGGTATTCCCAGAGCCCGGAGGAAGCCAGAAATAGGTATGGGATAAAAAGGGGTCGACATACACACACGGAAAGAAGACAGGGGTGGATTCCAGAGCTTAAAAAGCACCCCACCAAAGAAAGACCCACAAACAGGAAGGGCGATAAAAGATTGAAATTCACCACCCCACGCCCCTCAGTGCTGTGACCCAATAACATATGGTAAAGGCTTCAACGAGTACATGTTGGCCTGAGCTGGAAAAGGAAAATTTCCGGCCACCCCTACCCTCGACCCCCAATGTTGGGGGGGCGCAGAGCAGCGAAGAGGGTGAGGGAACGAGAGAGAAAAACAGATCAGCCTGGGGGAGTGAGCAGGAAACCGACAGGAAAGCAGAGAAGGAGCGACAGAGAAATCAAAGAGACAGAAAGCCAGATAGAGACACAGAGACAGAGACAAAGCTTTGAAAAGAGACTGACAGGCCCAGAGGGGGAGAGGGAGAGACAGAGACAGAGAGAGAGAGACAAGAGCTGAGACAGGTTGACAGATCGAGAGAGAAATGTAAATGGTGCGCTGCAGAGAGACACCCAGGTCCGTGTTCGGACTCCAATGTGACATATCAACTGTGGGGAAGATGCAGGGGCGGGGCGGTTCTTCCAACAGAGTGGTAGGCTCCGGGTCTGTGCGATGTGACAGTGTGCTGGCAAGTGTGCTGGCCCAGGCCACGGTACCCTGGCCTTGTGTGTTTCTGGGTGAGTGGGATTGTGGATTGTGTGTTGTCTTTGTGGGGGGGGGGGAGGCTGTTTGAAGGGAGGTTGTTGTATTTGGCTTCCTCTTAGCCCCTAAATGTGGGGCCCCATGAATGCCATCTCTCCTATCTTCGGACTGAAGAGTAGAGAATGTACTGGGGAGAAAGAGTCAGAAAGCAGCTGTAGTCTCTCACTTGCCCTCCCCTGCCCAGCCCCGCACCACCCTTGCCCCAGTCCCAGACCTTGTCCAGCTGCAGCATCTCAGCCTCCTTCCCCTTCCCCCAAAATCTGTGGTTAGATGGAAACCCAAAGGAGTTGGATCCCACATAGTAAATGTTGGAGGGAGGGATTTGAAGTTGGGTATGCAAATTAACACAACTAAAATGCAGATTAAATGCCGGGCACCCTCCTGTGAGAGGCGACTGTTTCTGTCGTTCCAAACAACCGAGAGGGGACACAAGCTTTGATAGATCCCTCTCTGTGTGGGGTCAGAGTCCAGGAAAAAAGCTAGTGGCTGCATCTTTCCTTATGGTCTGGCACCCCTGGAGGAAATTTCTTGCCTACAAGGGACCCCGGGGACAGAGGTTTGGAAAAGGAGCTCCAGGACCAGCAAAAGTGGGGATGTTTGGAGACCCTGGAGGTGGACAGCTGCAAAGGACTTCTTACTGACTAGGATAAGCCAGGGCTGTAATATATAGGAATAAGTTGTGCAAAATGGAGGGCACGGGGCATACCAGGGCATGGTTATTGGGTGGAAGGTGATTCCCCTCATCTTGTTTCCTGTACCCCTTTCCTGCACCTCCCAGCCCATAACAGTGCAGGAAAAAAGAGGTTGCTGAGGCTCGGCCGGTGTGGAGGGAGGCCCCTACATGCTTGAAAGGGTTGGGAGAGAAAGGATTGGCAGTCAGTGGGGGAGGGGCCTCCTCCTCCAACCATAAATACAAATTTTATTCAAGGTCTTTGTCGCCATTTGTCTTCCTCGGGGGGCTGAGGACCATGTCGGCCCCGTGCATGTCTAATTCCGGAACTGCTCCCCCAGGCTGGATGATGGATGGATCAGAGAGGAGAGAGCAGGCCGGGGCTCACGCGGGCCTACCCTGCTAGGTCCTCAAGCCCCATCATCCCCAGGTCCTGCCACCCTTCTCCTTCCTCCTCCCCCCTTCCCTGCCCTCCCTCCGCTGACCAGAGGCCCTCGCTGCTCAGCCCCATTCCCCACCCCACGCTCCTACTCACCGAGACCCTCTTTCTGAGCCCCTCACCTCAGCCCCTTTCAGGTCCCAGCCCTCTTCTCTCTGGAGCGTCCCTTCTCCTCCCGTCCCCAGCCCAGGCTGTGAGCTGCGGTGACCAGCAGGGCTGCAGGCGGCAGCGGGTCTGCGTGGTGGGGGGGGCGGGCTTGGCTCACGGGGAGCTGAGGGGCCAGCTCCATGAATTTATTCATGTTCTGTTGCTCTTTCCCCACGCTCTGGAATGAAGCTGCCAGCTCACCAGGTCCTTATTGCTTCCCCTGCAGCTGTCACATTCGGCCGACAAGGGACCTGGGTAGGGTCAAGGCCAGCCAGTGCTCCTGGGGCCAGAAGCCAAGTGTCTGAGCTCAAGAGGAAATGCTGAGGCCCAGGCTGGGGTCTGGGACGATTAATCCAGAGTTCCCCAGGCAGCCAAACTGGGAGGCCCCAGGGAGGTGGTGTGGTTGTGAATAGGAAGTAGGTGGAGAAGGGTGTGCTGCAGAATACGGCCAAGGGCAGTGGAGGTGGGGACGAGTCCGATGGGGGGAGGGGCGGGGAAAGGAGTCCCCTATACTCCCCTCTTTAAAAGCACAGCCCAGGGGTGCCCTGCTGGCTCCGTTGGAGGAGCATATGACTCTAGATCTTGGGGTTGTGAGTTCAAGCCCCCCCTCCGCCTTTGGGTGTAGAGTTTACTTAATAAATAAGTAAAATAAAAGCACAGCCCAATCTGAATCCTATATTAACCTCCATTCTTGACTCTGCACTAACCTTGACCCTAATCCCAAATTATGCACTTGACTCCTCTCCAATCCTGAAATGAATCATAACTCCATAACCTGAGCCTAATGGAACACATCTCTTGTCTGTCTTGTCCTGGAACCCAGGGGTGTCCCAAGAATTTCCCCCAGAGCTTACAGCCAGGTGTGTGACAGAGTTCTGAGGACCAGATTTTGGATTAGCATGTGATTAGCATATGATTTGCATGGGATATGTGCTTTCTACTCTGAGGAAGTTTTTGTCTTAAAATTTTATGAAGTCTAGTGGAAAGGTCTTGGCTCCTTGAAGGTTCTCTCTTTTTGTTCCTTTTCCTGCACTCCTTGTTACTGACCCAGATCCCCTCAAGGGAAGAAGAGGAGTGAGGAGATGAACAATAGAGGGCTGATGGGAGCAAAGATCCTAGCAGTGTGACCCGTCCCTGTTACTAGCAGGGGAACCGCCCTGAGCCTCAGTTTCCTCATTTGTAAGAGGAGAGAAACCATCAGGCTGGTGTCACATTACGATCTAAGAAAGCACTGTTGTTCGCTTGCACTCTCTCTTTCCTCACTTTTCGGGGTAATCCATAGTGTGGCCCCCCACACACACACGCTGGCTTCCAGCTCCCACGTGTAGGAGGACACAGAACTGGAAGCAGCCTGGGTTGCCTGGTACCAGGCCCCTGGTATGATGAGAAAGGAGCTTTGCCCGCCTGAGAGGACAGGGGATAACATGGAAAGGGAAATCATATAACTGAGTGTTTGTGGTATTTGAGGGCTTCTATATACAAGTTCTTACTGCATCCTCACAGCACTCCTACGAGCTGGATATATCGTCTCCATTTTTACAGCTGAGGGAGCGGCCCAGAAAGTAGAAATGGCTTGTCCTGTATCACCCTGTAAGTGGCAGGCCTGGAGCTAGAGTTCTGATCTCAGTGCCCTGGAGAAGAGAAGTGGAGACGGAGACAGTGCAAGAGGGAGAGAAGCAGGGCAGGAGTGAGGAGCGAGGTTTGAACGGGTCTCAGAGGAGATCTATGTGTGTGAGGCCAAGAGGGCAGGGCTAGGCTCAGTGTCCCTCATCCCCCACCCCTGCGCTAGGAACCTGACCCCCAGCAGGTGCTCCGTTTTTGGCTAATGGTCGGACCACGAAGTTAGCTGCGGAGAGGAGCTATTCAAAAGACGAGTGAGCAGAGAATAGGGATGGAGAAGGAAAGGAAAGGAAACGAATCGGAGGAACATCATTTTCAAGAGGCGAAAGGGAGGAAAGCTGGCCGGGGCAGGGGGCTGGCGCTGAGGGCAGCTCTTCTCCCACCATCGGTGGGAAAACAGTCTCACACTTTGCCCCATTGCGCGGAGGCTCGGCTGGGCTTCGCCGCAGGGGGAGAGGGCCAATGTGCTACCGGGCCTAGGGCTGCCACTCCTCCCGGCACCGCAGCTCCGTGTAGCCAGGGGTTCAAAGGGCCGCGCTAGCGCCCACTGGCCTGAGGACAGGCTCCTGGTTCCCACGGGGAGGGGGCAGAGACTGTTTCCAAAGTGTTTGGCAAGATCGCGCTGCTGACTTACTTCCGCAGCCCTTGACCCCTGGCCAGGTGCGTCTCCTCGCCCTGGCCTCCCTCTCCGCCTCTTTTTGCTCCCCCTTCGCCCCCCACCATCCGCCTGCTCCAGCCTCCAGTTAATGAAATGTGGCGAGCGGCCGCACAGACAGCTGTCAGACCCCTCATTTCTCCGCCGGGATATTGGATCCGCGCTGGGAGACCGACAGGTGAGCAGAGGAGGGGCTGTGCGGGGGGCCGAGGGAGGGGCGCCAGCTGGCGAGAGCCCAGAACCCAGGAGGCAGCGCCGAGCTCCAAGCCTCGAGGGCAAGGCTAAGCGGGATTGGCCCTAGGATGTTCTTTCTGCTCGTGACTCTTTCCTCTTCTCCAAAAAGCAGGAGACTTAACAAGCCCCATATCCACCGCGCCAGGACCCAGGTTCACCCTGGACTCCTGGTCCTGCACCCTAGGCGGGCCTGGCTACAGCGTGCGCCGCGCGCAGTGGCTCTGAGTCGGCGGCCGCAGCCCGGTGCTTCCTCCCACCTCCTTCCATCCCTTCCTTCTTGCTCCCCCTCCTTTCCGCGCTCCCTCCCCGGCGGCCGCGGCCTTTATTAGGGATTCCGCGGCTGTCGGTCCCGCCATCCATCCTGTCCGCCGGCAATTAGGCGGCCAGACAAAGAGCAGCTTCGGATGGATGAGGGTCCCGGCGGATCGGAAATGTGAAGGGTCAGCGCTGCCGCCCGCGGCGCACCCCGCTCCCCCCTCCGCATAATCACCGGCCGCCCGTCACTCAGCCGGCCGCCCGGGGAGCTCCGGGGCCCGGGCTGGGGAGAGGGCGGGGGTGGGACTACAGCCTGGGCGCCTAGGGCAAGGCGAGGGCGGACCTGCAACAGGGGCACCTCCTGCGGGAGAACGGAGGGCTGCGGGAGGCGGGAGGCGGGAGGCACCTGCAGGAGAGAGAGGGCAGAATATGGCCCCGGGCGTGACCTGAAGGCGGACTGGGGGACCGCTGCCTTGGGGCCTTCCAGTGCGGAAGCAGGGATCTAGCTGCAGAAGAGGGTGGTGGGCCAGGCGCCCCCTGCTGGGATACTGGGGGACGACGTCCTAAGGGCCTCCGGTCTGTACAAGTGGAACTGCGCCCAAGAAGAGCTTTCCTAGGGAAACTGAGGGTCTGTAGCCTGGTGCGCCTCCTATTGGAATAGAGTGATACTGCGCTCCTCTTCCCCCATCTCTTAAGTGAAATCCAACCCATCCACGTCAAAGCCAGAAAAGCTCCAAGGCTGGGCGAACCCGCACGCAGCCGAGAGGAAGTTCAAGGAGTCCGGGTTTTACTGCGGATTCTTTGGCGCTAGCTCCCAGCTGACAAATCAACATCTCAATCTGACAATTAGTGGTCGAGGTGGGGGGAGAGGGGCTCTCGCCGCCCGGGCCGCTTAGCCCTCCCGGCGGGTGGCAGAAAGGTGGGCGGTGGCTGGCAGTGATGAACGACTTCGGGGGGGGCCCGGGCCCCGGAGCGCGCATTCATTACTCGACTGACAGGCGGATGGCGGGCCGGGCGAGCAGCGAGTGGACGTGCCCGGAAAGAGGCCAGTGGCAGGAGGGAGAGTCAGGGAGTCGTTTAATAGCCCCCTCGAGCCGGTCAGCTCCCGATTCTTCGCCTCGACCCTGGTACTTGACTTCCTTCAGCTCGGCCTTTGAGCCATTGGAGCTGGCTCTGGTAGTAGAATTTGGGGAGCGGGGGCGGGAACCTAAGCCCTCTCCTTGGGTTAGGCGATTTAAGGTCTAACGTCAAGAAAGTGTATAGACGGGCCTTAGGACTGGGGGCTTCAGCCTGGCCTGGGAGGAATTTGTGCATGTCCGTGCACACAGAGGTGGCGTGGGTGACAGGGATTGATGAGTGTGAATCACACGCGGAAGTCAGTGACGGTGTGGGTCAGTTTTAGGAATGTGCTGACCTGATTTTGTCAGTGGTGGTGTGTGTTGTGTGTGTCTGAGGATCATCCGCAGCCTCGTCTTTCGTGTCTGTGCTGCCCCCCCCTACTACTTGCTGTCAGCTCTCTCTCCAGTTATGTAGGAAATGGCAGTGTGCACAGTGACAGCTGAGGTATGCTGCTGGGAGTTGGGGGGGGGACAGATGTTAACTGTGAGGATGCTGGTCTGGACAAGTGTTCCTCTCCATCATCTCCACCCCAAACATCACCCCTTCCCCAACCTTCCTGAAAGTAATGGATGCTTTTTCCAAAGCCTGGAGCCCCAGCTGCTGAGTCCTGGGGAAGGAAGTGGCTACTAGAGTTTTCCATAGTCCACACCCGTATTCGCAGTCTTCATCACATACAGGATGTGATCTCCAACGCATCTTAGTTTCCCAGGCTGGTGGTGGTCAGAGAGGAGGAGGTGGGTCTCAGGCAGCGGTCAGACCATCAGACCTCCAAGAGAGCCCACCTCTTTGGGGCCTGGGCTAGGGGCATCTCGGACCTTTATCTTTTGCACCTCAGGTCCAGTTACTAGTTGATACCTCGGGAGAATAATGTTAATTCTAGTCTGATTCTTCTCTCTAATAACTCTCTTTCTTCACCTGGGCTTTGTCCTCCCCCACTCTCAAACACACCAAAAGGTTAAGCCTGACTTCTTTTCTAGTCCTGAATCTCCGGGTCTGTAGGGCAGAGTTGGGGGGTGATTCTGAATCTCTCATCTTCCGGCTTGTTCAATGTGTCTTTCAGCCACCTTCCCTTCTCCTTGCTCTTCCTCATAACTAGGGTATCTCGTGGAGCCTCTATATCTTTGTCTCTGTACCTCTCCTTGTGTCCATGTTTAGGGATTGCCTCCAAATTTGTCTCCCTACATTTTGGGATGTATGTCTTTGTTCCCCTGTGCCTTCTCTGTTTCGGAATACGCCAGTGCAACGGTGAGGCCCATGGGAATGGGAAAGGGAGCAGGGCTTCCTTCCTGCCCCCATCTAGAGGTGACTGCAACTCAAGGATGGCCACGACCGACCAGGTTGCTTCTCATTCAGGACACAAGCACCTGGTCGATGTCCCGCTGTTCGCCCCCACCCCGCAGCCGCCTTCTTCCATCCCCCCGCCCCCGGCCCCTCCGCCCGCCTGGAAAAGGCAAATTTGACATTTTTAAATCCCGAGCCTTAGAGGGATCGATGCGGCCCGGGGGCCCCACCCGGGGTCGATATTCCTGATTGGGAAGCGGCCGCCGCGCGGAGCCCGCGTGTAAATCACCCGGACTGGGGGAGGGGGCACGGGAGCCAAACGCGTCCCAGGCGCGCGGAGCCAGGCGGGCTCCCGGCCGGGGCCGACCCTAGGGCAATGGAATGAGGAGACCGACAGGCCTCAGAGAAGGGGAGACAGGCCCGCCCAGGGGTTCTCCCCCCTCCCCGGCCCAGCTCTGCCAACTCTGCGGGCCGGCTCCGGTCTCGCTTCAGCGGCCGCCACCCTCCGTTGCCCCTGGAGCCGCCGGGGAGGCCGGTGTCTGAGCCAGCCATGCGGTGGCTCCTCTCAGGCCGCTCCCGCGGGGCCTGGGCTTCGGCGGCGGCTGTCACGAAGCCGACAGGCCGGGCGGGCCGGCAGGGGCGGGCGGCGGGGGAGAGGTGCGGGGGGAGGAAGGCTGGCTCGGCTCTGGCTCACAGGGGGCGCGCAACAGATGTTTGCGCAATAGAGGGACATGGTGGCGTGGGGGCACCGAGCAGCTGGGGGGCGCGGGAGGGGCAAGGGCCGGCCTAGCCCCGTGGGGGTGGGAGTCTGGCCATCCAGCAGGAGTGAGCAGACACCCGAGGGGCGCTCTGGGGACGGCTGAGCTGGGATAGACCCCCTTCCGCTGTGACCGAGGTATCAAGAACAAAAGAGAATGGGTGAGCGGGGAAGTTTGGGCCCCACCTACAATCTCCTCGGCGGCCCCTGCCCTCCAATCCTCACAGTTCTCTGTTGGGGAAACCGAGGCAGCGGAGGCTGAGAAGGGCCAGGAAGGTTAAAAAAGCGGGATCAGCAGCGAGGCGGGAGCACCGACCAGAGTTCCCGCGTGGGTCTCTGGATTCACCTGCCCGCCCCGGTCCGCTTGTGGGTTGATACTCCGCCGCGTCCCCCGCCGCGGTTCAGACCCTCCCCTCCTGCTTCAGCTTGTCAGATCCCCCCATTCCCCACCCCGCGCCAGTTTATAGAACAACAATTTGGGGAAAACAATCCGGGCCGAGTGACGGCCCCGTAATTGTGACAAAGTGAGTGCGGGCGGCTGGAGAGAGCGCTAGGGCGGGAGCGCGGCGGGGCGAGGCGGCGGCAGGGGCGCCTCCTGCCCGCCCCGCAGCCCTCTCCTTCTCATTCCGGTCACCTCCCATCCCTCTCCTTGACTCTTTTCCAATTCTTCTTCTCCCGGCCCCTCGCGCCTCCCTTCGCTTGTTCCTCCATCGCTCTTCCCTTTCCTCTCGGTAACGGCTCTTCTCCCGTCCCCACGCCTGCCGCCCCTCCCGCGGTGCGCTTTTTCTTCCCTCACTTCTCCCTCTCTCCTCCGCCCTCCACTCGTTTCTCCATCTTTTCCGCGGACTCCTGTCGCCCTTGGGCCCCTGGCTCCCACCGCACAATCCGCTTCTCTCTCCACCCAGCCCTCGCTGCCTGAGATGGAACCCTGAGCCCCGTCCCCCACCACCACTCTCTGGGAGGCCAGCGCCGCCCAGCAGTCCCGGGTTCCTCCGGCTCAGAGCTGGCGGCGCGCGGCGGCCCGGGGGCCAGGCGGCCTACCCCTTCCCTCTCCGTTCCGCCGCTGCCTCCCCCGCCCCGCTTCCAGCGCCGGGAGCGAGTTTGTTTGTCCAGCGGCGGCGGCCGCCGCCCGAGCTGTTTGCCGAGCTTAGTGCGCCGCCTCGCAGAGCGGGCCCAATTAAGTCTCATTCATTATTCAGCGCCCTGTCCGCCCCCGCCCCCCAGCTGGCGGCTCCAGCGTCGCTTTGGGGGCCCTTCCCAGCCCTGGCCCGTAAGTGAGCCCTGAGGCGCTTTAGGCGAGCTGCGTTCCCTCCCCCGGCCGGAATTAGGGCTGGGGGGCTGGCGGTGTGGAGGAACAGAAGCACTCGGTCCGCTACGGGGAGGAGACGGGCGTGGGGGCCACCAGGCCCACCTCAGCCCCGAGTCAAGGCTGGGGGACCGTGGAGATCCAAGCTTTCCCTCCATAGAGGAGGAAACAGGCCCCAGAAGAGGCGTGACTTGGCCAAGGTCACGTAGCAGAACAGGGATTGGAGTCCAGGGCACAGAAGCGAAGGCAACTTGCATCCCAGCTCCTTCCCAGCATCGAGGTGGCAGGAAGGCAGACTGCTATGGTGCCGCGGCCTCGCTCTCGCTCTGCTCTCCGGCTGGGACGCCATATCCCTTTTTTGCTACTGTTTCTGCCTCTTGCCCGTAGACCTCAGGATACAGCGGAATTGGGCTCCCGCTAGATCTGGAGGCCCCTCAGGTCTCAGGCTCAGGTCTAGATGTAATTCCCCTGACTGGCAAGCCTGGAGGTGGGGCAGATGAGGCAAACTGGGGTGGGTGGGGGGTGGCTGGAATTCCTCTCTTAGGCCTCTCCATGGGTGAGTCACCCTTAGAGGAATTGGAAGTGGAGCCACGCAAGGCAGTCTTGAAAGACAACCGAGTAGGAAGAGAGAGCACCGTGAGGTGAAGGACAAGTCACCCTCTCATCTGTAGAGGTGGAAAGGGGCGATTAAAGGCCTATTTCTGCGTTTATAGGGAACCGCTCTGGGCTGCTTTGCCCCGGCAACTGGACAAGGTGAGTCTGGAGACCCGCCCGGCCCCGCCCTTCCGTAAGCGGCAGCGCCACCTGGTGGCGGCGGTGCCGCGGTGCAGGCGCGCAGGGCCTGGAGTGGGGCGCTGCGCCAGACCTTGGAGCCGGGGGAGGCTGGATGCGCCCTGAAAGGCTTACACCTAGTTTTCTCGAAAGGACGGGCGAGAGGAGCCCGAGGCTTAAAGGTGATCCGGAAGAGGCCGGGGCGGGGTGGAGGGGGGTGCTTAGGGAGGGGCCTGACCCGGACGGCCCCACTTCCGTGACACAGCAAACGCAGAAAGACAAAGTCCATTTGGATGCAAGTGGGAGCGGAGTGAGAGGGGCCATTTTGACTTTCTAGTCAAAGGAAATGACTGGTCCGACGGGGTCTGGGAGCCGGAGTACCCAGGTACGGCCGCCCACCCAGGGACTAGCGGGTAACTGGTTGGTGGTCTTGAGGCCCACTCTACGTAGCGGGGAGACACTGGCAGGCACACGTTGGCATCTGGTTTGGTGTTCTCGGTGTTCATCAGGCCTCTTTGTAGAGACTCCCAAGTCCGCCTTTGCGGGGTGCCAGGGTCTGGGTCAAAATGTTAGTTTTCCAGAGCTGTTTAAGTGGAGGGACCTCAGGACCTCTTTCAGGTGTTACTTGTGGGAAGATTGCGTGGCTTGGAGAGATGGGAAGTCGGAAGGGGCTGAAACCTTGGCCATGTGTCTGAGAGCAGCCATAGTGTGGCGCTGAGGAGCGCTGGGAGGGGCAGAGGACTTTCAGAATGTGTAGGAACTTTAGAAGGGCGTTCTATTCGCTCCTGTTCACTCCACTGCCCCGTAAGTCATTCCAGGAGTCAGTGGTCTGAAACTTAAGCTGCGGCTTTTCTGTCCGTGTGCTGAGTTCTACAACTGAAAGCATTTATAAACATTTTTCTCTCCTAAATTTGGAGTTGCTATGCTTGTAAAAACAAAAACAAAAACAAAAATAGAAATGAGGGGCCAGACCAACGGGTACGGGAGAATCTTCATTTCAGGGACACTCAGGAAGATCCACACTTTATTATTGGAAGAAGAAATGGTTTGCTGGGTTGGGACCTGGATATAGTCTTACCACTGCTTTTTTCCACCTCTTAGGGTCTAAGGATAACTCTGGGACCATGACAGCCATGATTCTCACAGACCACCCCAGATTTCTGCATTCTGGGCAATGTCAGGTGCCACTGAACTTGATCTGACACCCTTTCCCTAGAGGATGGCAAAGGGGCTCTTGATGACCTACGCCCTGTGGGCTGTAGGGGGCCCTGCTGGGCTCCACCACCTGTACCTCGGGCGGGACAGTCATGCACTGCTCTGGATGCTTACCCTGGGGGGTGGTGGGCTGGGCTGGCTCTGGGAATTCTGGAAGCTCCCAAGCTTTGTAGCTCAGGCCAACAGAACCCAGGGGCAGAGGCAGAGCTCCAGAGGGAGGACACCCCCTCTGAGTCTTACTCGCTTTGTCGCCCAGATGATAGTGGGCATCTATTTTGGCCTGGTAGCTCTCATTAGCCTTTCTTTCATGGCCAACTTCTATATTGTGGGCCTCCCACTGGCAGTTGGCTTAGGGGTCTTGCTGGTGGCCGCTGTTGGCAACCAGACCTCAGACTTTAAGAATACTCTAGGGGCAGCATTTCTTACTTCCCCTCTCTTCTATGGCCGCCCCATAGCCATCCTGCCCATTAGCTTGGCCGCCAGCATTACAGCCCAGAAGCATCGGCGCTACAAAGCTTCGGTTGGGTCAGAGACGCTCAGTGTTCGGCTCTATCGTCTGGGCCTGGCTTACCTGGCTTTCACAGGCCCCCTAGCCTACAGCGCCTTTTGCAACACAACTGCTACCCTCAGCTACGTAGCAGAAACCCTTGGCTCCTTCTTGAGTTGGTTCAGCTTCTTCCCCCTCCTTGGCCCCCTCATGGAGTCTGGCCTCCTTCTGCCTTACCGGCTCTGGAGGCTGCTGGTCGGGGATCCTGGCTTCAGTAGCCCCTCCTTCCAAGAGTGGGAGAAGCTCTACGAGTTTGTGAGCAGTTTTCAGGATGAGAAGCATCAGCTGGCTTACCAGGTAAGGCTTTGTTCCCTCTCATTCCTGGCTGGGGCAGCTCTGGGAGTTAAGCTAAGCCTTATTGGAAATGATGCCCCTTATGTGGAAGTACTGTCTTCATGTCTGCTGGGTCGGGCCCTAGAAGATATATATATATATATATAAAGTGGGGTCCATTCCCTACATGGGGCTTGAACTCACAACCCTGAGATCAAGTCACATGCTTTAGCAACTGAGCCAGCTAGACACCCCATGTCTGACTTCTTTTTTTTTTTTTTAAAGATTTTATTTATTTAACAGAGAGAGATCACGAGTAGGCAGAGAGGCAGGCAGAGAGAGAGGGGGAACCAGGCTCCCCACTGAGCAGAGAGCCCGATGCGGGGCTCCATCCCAGGATCCTGAGATCATGACCTGAGCCGAAGGCAGAGGCTTTAACCCACTGAGCCACCCAGGTGCCCCCCATGTCTGACTTCTTTTATTCAACATTATGTTTGTGAGATTTATTCATACTGTTGCATGCAGATCAATTGTTTCCATTGTTGCATAGTATCCCATTGTATGAATATACTACACACTATCCTCTCTATTGTTAGTGGACATTTGAGTTAGTTCCAGTTTGGGACCATTCTGATCAAGTTGCTGTGAACATTCTCGTACATGTCTTTGGTGGATATATATGCTTATTTCTCTTGCAAGGAAGAGACCTCGTCAGGGATGTGAAGCCCCAGGTTAGAACATGGGCAGCTGTGATTCAAGGCAAATATTGGTTCTTGCCATGAGATCCAGGCTAGCCCATGTTTCAAAAGGGCTGGAATTCTAATCTGAGGCTCTGGGTCTTTCTCTCAGGCAAGTAGAGGCCAACTCTAGAGACAGCACAGCCTGATTTAGCAAGGAAGCAGGAGAGGCTCAGGAGCTCCGAAACTTGTGGAATTCTAATTTGTCAGCTTCTGTTTCCCTAAGGTTTTGAGTCTCTCAGAGGGGGCAACAAATGAAGAAATACATCAAAGATACTGGGAGCTAGTAAAGATCTGGCATCCTGACCACAACCGGCACCGGACCGAGGAGGCTCAGAGGCATTTCCTGGAGATTCAGGCTGCGTATGAAGCCCTGAGTCAGCCCAGAAAGCCCAGGGGATCCCGGAGGTGAGAAGAAATTTCCCCTTGGGGATGGACTCTCTCGCAGAACCAAGCAGCTTGTCCCAGCCCAGCTTTGCCCACTTGGGTCATCCCAATAGAGTTAGAGAAACTGTCTGCTTGCAGTGGGGGGTCAGAACAACTTAAAGGGGTAAGAAAGCTTTTGTGGTAGAAGAATGTATTTATGTTGCGAATTTCTGAATTCTCATTATTGTATTCCTGACAATTTCTTCTTAAAACCCAATAGTGAAACGAAAGGCATAAAACCAATAAAATATCTTTCAGAGAATATACTACCATGCCCTACCCTGGTATGTTGATGAGTAATTGAGGAAGGTTGTTTATTAATTTCATTTCATCCCTTCCCTTCTCTTCTTTTCTCCCTTCCTTCCTCCCCCCCCCCCATTTCCTTCTTTCCTTTCTTCCTTCCTTCCTTTCTTCCTTTCTTCCTTTCTGCAAAGCCCTGAGTTAGGAGATTGAAGGAAAAATATGAACATTCTACTATTTCACAAGCTGTCCTGTGCAGCAGGGATAAGATTTATTTTATAGATTACCAATGGGTAAGAGAGGAGTTAAATTTAAAAATTTCAGAAAAATACCTTAATTCCAATAATAGGAGAACTTTACTAGGAGCTACACTTTTCCCAAGAAGGAGTAAGCTGCCTTGGGCTGGGGAATAGTACCCCCATCACGAACTTTTCTGCTTGATGAAGTATTGTAGAGAGCCCTCAGATTTTACATGGGTGGTTGGACTGGCTGAGTTCTCAGGTGTCCCCCAAACTTGGGGTATGACTCTGAACTACATACTCTGCTGCCTAGGAGCTCACAGTCTGGTGGGGGATGTAACATATACAACATACACAGATATCAAAGTTCGCCTCCTTCAGTGTTTTGAACTAAGTGTCCTAAGAAGCATAAATAGAGTATACTGGAACATTGGAGAAGGGACAGATGACATTGTTTTATGGGGACTTGTGGGAAAATTCATGATTTTTTTTTCAAAAAATTTTTTTAAAGATTTTATTTATTCATTTGACACAGAGAGAGAGGTCACAAGTAGTCAGAGAGGCAGGCAGAGAGAGAGGGAGAAGCAGGCTCCCTGCTGAGCACAGAGCCCGATGCAGGGCTCGATCCCAGGACCCTGAGATCATGACCCGAGCTGAAGGCAGAGGCTTTAACCCATTGAGCCACCCAGGCGCCCTGGAAAAATCATGATTTTATATCTCATATGCCTTTATGGGGACTTTGGGGAAACCCTAGGGAACCAGGAGCATCTCAACAGGGTCTTATTTCATTCCTATGTAACCAGCCAAGTGTGGAAGAAACAGTCTAGGATACACAGGGACACTGAAGAACAGGAATATGATGTTAAAATTATATACCTTTACTCCAGCTTTCTTGTTCTTCTTTTGTGTTTGTGTACATCCCTCAAGCTTTTTTTTTTCCTGGAAATTAACACTGAATGGGGTGTATATATATATATATTTTAAAAAGAATTATTTTGGCTAGTATTTTTTTTTTAAGATTTTATTTATTTATTTGACAGAGAGAGAGAGATCACAAGTAGGCAGAGAGGCAGGCAGAGAGAGAGGGGGAAGCAGGCTCCCCGCTGAGCAGAGAGCCCGATGTAGGGCTCGATCCCGGGACCCCGAGATCATGACCTGAGCCGAAGGCAGAGGCTTTAACCCACTGAGCCACCCAGGTGCCCCTTGGCTAGTATTTCTTGCAGACTAAAACAAAATGTGGTCTGATCAATGGAGAAGAATGAAATTTGTAGATTTTTTCTTTGAATTCATATATTAAAAAAATAAAAAATTTTTGTCAATGAATTTATATGCCATGATTTTAAGACCAAATTAACTTTACCATCTTTTTAAAGTTGCCAAAAATTGATATACTTCTTCTGAAAAGCACACTTTGTCAGATTATCACATGGAATTTTAATGAGGCATTTTCATCGGCTATTGATTAGTAACTTATTAATGTGATATGTAGTACTATTTCTGCAAAATGTAAATATATTAAAAATAGTCTATAAGGAAAAAGAGACAAAAGAATGATTAAGGGCTTTACTTGTTTGGAAAATTATTTTACTGTTCTCAAATTTTGTTATGAGCTTTTGCTACAGAAAATATGGCTATATTTTAATTTATTCAAATAGAAACCATCGATGAGCAGTTTCTGTTATTTCAACGTGAGCAGTGCTACAATAAATACCTTTAAATGTGTGTATCGGTGCTTTTTGGTTTTTTGATGCTGGATTCCAATAAGTAATAATGTGGGGTCAAACAGAATGTATATTTTGTTTTATTTTTATTTTTATTTTATTTTTTTTAAAGATTTTATTTATTTATTTGACAGAGAGAGAGATCACAAGTAGGCAGAGAGGCAGGCAGAGAGAGAGGGGGAAGCAGGCTCCCGCTGAGCAGAGAGCCGGACATGGGGCTCGATCCCAGGACCCTGAGATCATGACCTGAGCCGAAGGCAGAAGCTTAACCCACTGAGCCACCCAGGCGCCCCATTTTTATTTTTAAACTTTTATTCATTTGAGAGAGAGAGAGAGAGAGAGAGAGAGAGCATGAGCAGGGGGAGGGGCAGAGGGAGAAGCAGACTCCCCGCTGAGAGCTGAGCCTGACCTGGGGCTTGATCCCAGGACCCTGAGACCCTGACCTGAGCCAGTCAGACACTTAACCGACTGAGCCACCCAGGCACCCCCAGGCTGCATATTTTAAATTTTCACTGATACTTTTTCAGGTCACTTCTGGAAAAGATTATAGCAGTTTACGCTTCCACAAGAAGTGTAACAAACTGGCCCTTTCTTTGTAACTGGAATTGACTGTTACCGCTCTTAAATTTTGCCAAAATGATAGATGAGAAATAGTATTTGATGACTTTAATTTGCCTTTCCCTGATTCATAGTAATGTTCGGGATCTTTTCAAATTTTTCTTGGGTTCTTGCATTTCTTCTTCAGTGAACGCCTGAGTGTATTATCTCCCTTACAAAAAATTATTTTCCTACTTGTCTTTATGAAATCTATTTTGTTGTTAAACTTGCTTGTTAGGAACCTTAGCCCTTTACCGTGGGTGTTATAGATATTTTTCCCTAGCCTATGATTTGTCTTTTGACTTTAAGCATAAGTTTTAGAATTAGAAGGATTAGTATTAGGATTTGAATCTGGTTCATGATTTTCTAGCTGTTTGTGATCCTGGGTTTCTTTAGTCTCTGAAAGCCTTAGTTTCCCCTAAAAATTGAGATAATAGTATGTACTTTTTTTTTTTTTAATTAAATAGGGTCCACGCCCAACTGGGGCTTGAACTCATGACCCTGAGATTAAGAGTCCCACTCTCTACCGACTGAGCCAGCCAGGAGCCCTTATAGTATGTACTTTATTTTTCTTCCAAGATTTCATTTAAATTCAAGTTAAACAATAGTATATACTTTTAAAGGATTGCTGGGATAAAGAAGCTACCATATGTAGAGTGGACAAATACAACTTTAACATAACACTTTTTCCCTTTTCGGCCCATGTAAGATAATAGGGCTTGAGTATCTAGGGAGTTAACTGGTATGGAATGAAGGTTCTACTTGTAAGGCTGAATTTTCTTAGAGTGTATAGTGTATTTTCTATTTTTAAAAAATTTTCCTCTTGATTTCCTGCAAATCTCTATAATGCTTACAGATAACAGAAAGAAGTAAATAGGAATGATGGATTGGTTGTGTTGAGATGGTAGGGTTGCCAGTGGTCCTTCTTCTTCACCCATTCTTTCCTAGACTCTTTCTTGTTTAATAATTAAGAAAAATTCCAGCCATTTTTAACTGTTTATCAGGAACCAGGGACGTGGTTTGGGTTTGGCTGTTCTTAGGCTATAGTTTCAAAATGGGGAAGAGCTCATCTGGGCCAATTGTGATAGGAGAAGTCCTCAGAGTGACACAAGTCCGAGGGTAAGATGAATCTCTGGGAAGGGAGCTGGGAAACTGCTTGTAAGATGGCCCTTTTCACCTGCAGATTCTCCTTGCAGAAATCTCTTGTCATCCTTTGGCAGATTCATTTCAGTTAGGGAGGCTATTCCCTGACATCTGGAGGCTTGGTCCTTCTATGAAGAACGGAGAGGTATTTATTTCTCAGGTGCTACAGCATGGTGATCTCACACCCAACTCTTAGCCAAGCCATGTTGGTCACTTTAGTGTGGATTGGTTTTGCACAGGAGAGATTTTTGTGGGTATGGGCTGGGGCAGTAGGTGAGAAGTGAGAAAGAGATTAAAGAATGTTTACCTTTCAGTAGGAAAGACTGGTTAAACCATATTTGGATTTCATCTTCCTTCCCAAAGCACCTGACATAGCAAAAATCAGCTGAAAGTAGAAATTCATTATAAAATAACCATATATTTATATAAACCTAAGACATTAGGAAGTGTGAGGTCTTCCTTATTCTCTACCTGAGTAGATTGAATGAAATCCAATGATTTCATATTCTCCCATTCCCACAAATTAAAAAAATGTATAGACTCTTTAAAGGGTTGGAAGGGAATTGAGAAGACCTCTATGCCAAGTGCTCGTTCAGTGCAGAATCTTGAGAACAGCTTTCCTCAAAGATTTCCATTTCAGCTCTTGACTCAATTGGAAATCTGCTCCCTGTTTCACCTTTTGGACATCCTTAATTGTTAAGTTCTTTCATTGGACTGAAATTTGCTTCCCTGTAATTTCTCTCTAGATCTGCCATCTCTTGTTACAAAGAACAAAACCCAACAAAAAACCCTTTCTTGGGGCACCTGGGTGGCTCAGTCATTGGGCGTCTGCCTTTGGCTCGGGTCATGATTCCAGGATCCTGGGTTCGAGCCCTGCGTCAGTCGGAAGCCTGCTCCCTGCTCCCTGCTCAGTCGGAAGCCTGCTTCTCCCTCTCCCTCTCCCTGGCTTGTATTCCCTCTCTCGCTGTCTCTCTCTCTCTGTCAAATGAATAAATAAAATCTTAAAAAATAAAATAAGTACTTAAAAAAAAAAAAACCCTTTCTTGATAAGAACCTGCCCTTCACCTCCTATCCCTCTAAATCTTCCCTTTTCTGGCTTAAACGATGTCTTGTTTGCGGAAGCGTGCTGTAGTTTGGTAGAAAGAGACAGATGGAGAAGTGAGGAGATGGGCTGCTCCCTCCACCTCTTGTGGGACCAGCCTGCAACTTTACCACTCTGGGCCTCAGTTTTCCCTTCATGATATGAGGAAGCCAGACTTAGATGACCTTTGAGATTGCTTTCCACACTGGACGCTGGGTTCTTAACTTTTCAGCTGAGGCTTATGCTAAATGGATCTGTTTTGTCATCTTCTGTCTGCCCTCTTGTGGACATTGTCCCGGGAAGAAAATAAAATATTCAATTGCTTGAAAAGGCATGTAATGGCCACCCACCCAACCCCCCACAAAAATTCACCTACATTAAACTGTTTTCGTGTATTCATGTTTCCTTGTAGTCCTCATCCATAAATGTACATAATTAATTTTTACATGATTGAATCATATCAAGGACACAATTTGGTACGGCTTCCTCCCCCTCACTGAATCATATGCATTTTATATATTATAAAGATATATATGTGTGTGTATATATATTATATATCATCCTTTTTTTCTATTGTGTTATGTTAGTCACCATACAGTACATCATTAGTTTTTGATGTAGTGTTCCATGATTCATTGCAAAAATTCATCCTTTTAATGTATACAGTTTAGTGGTTTTTAAAATATTCATAAGGTTGTGCAACCATCACCACTATGTAATTCCAGACGTTTTTGCCTTCCCCAAAACAAACCCCGCACCCGTTAGTGATCACTCTCTGTTCTCCCCTCCTCTAGCCCCTAGCACCACTTAATACTTTGGGTCTCTATAGATTTGCCTATCCTGGACACATTGTAGAAATGGAATCATGCAATGTCTCCTTTTGTGTCTGCCTTTTTTTCACTTAGCCTAGGGTTTTCAGGATTCATCCATGTTGTAGCATGCATTATCAATCTATGTTTCTTGTTTTATTTTTTCAGATAGCATATCATTATATTTTAATGCTGTATAATATTCCCTTTTTGGGAGACATTTGGACTATTAATATATATATATATATAGATATATATATATATAGATATATATTTGTTGTTATAAAGAATGCTGCATCGATATCTTCATGTTTCTAATTCATCTATTCTCTTGAATTATTTCAGAATAAATTCCCATGGGTGGGATTACTGGGTCAAAGGGTATGAACATTTTTATGGCTCTTGTCAATATTGCTCTTAAATTGTGCCCAGAACTAAATGCAATTCTCAGATGTGTTCAGACAGAACGGGGTACTGTGGGGCTATTAAGTTCTCAAGGTCTGGACAGTATATCATCCTTTAAATCAAGCAGTCTAAGAATTTATTAGCTTTTTTTGGTTGCTCATTGAGCTTATAGCCAACTAAGGCACTTAGATCTTTTCCTAGGCACTGTGTCTTAAAGCTATGCTTGCATCTACTCTAGGACCCAGGAGGCTCTCGAGGACTCCCTGACTGGAATTTAGTATTTCTTTGTTTCCTCTTTTCTTTACCAATAGGTGGTCCTAACAAGCTAGCGGGAGCTTTGGGTTTATTGCAGTCTTAGCTAAGAACTGCAGATGGCGCCTTAAGGCTGTCGCAAGGGTCAAATAGGTCCCTTCCCTTTTTTTAAGGATCTGGTAGAGGTACCTCTTTAGCAGGTTCATTACCATAATTCAGTCCTCCCCTTTTGTTGGGAAGGAAAGAACAACCGTGAAGTAGGATTTAAGTGTTATTCAGGGCACGCTCCAAAGGAAGGGTGTTTCCTAAATGTCATTTGATCTCCTGGGGGACTCTGGGCCAGTCTGTCTCATGTGGGAGCTTTGCTTGAACACACATTTCATGCTACTGAGTTTTTGGCTTTTGAACTGCACACACCAAGAAGCTGATTTGTTGGTTTCTCTTCGTGTTCCTTGCCATCTTTCTCTTGGTCACTGTAAAAGATTGAAACATTCAACTACCTGGTTTTGTTCATTTGATTTGTTAAGGTGGGTTATGAACAACGAAAGTGAAAATTTTTCCTAGGGTCCTGCTGAAAGGGATTTCATTTCAATAATTTGTTGCTCCCTTTATTTTCATTTTCCTTTTCTTCCCAATTCTCTTTTGTCTCCTCACCTCTCATCTGCCCTTTCTATAGCCCATATTTGCTTATTTGCAAACTATTTTAACTATTATAACTTAGCAACACCTTTGATTTTTCTGATTTTAAACCTCACTGACAAGTTTCAATAGTGCCCTGTGTGGGAGAGTTGGAAGGGAATCATTTTAAATCCATTCTGTGTCCGGCCTTAGTCCCATTTCTGGGCTGGGAAAGGTTTTGGGGAACATTGTCCTCTGAGTAGTGGCTGAGTTAGCACAAGAGCCTGGCTAGCAAGCACCACTTGAAGGGACGTTTTTCCTAGCATCAATAGGTCAGGCACCTTTCAGATGAATTAGTGTAAAGAAAGGGACGGGAGGGACGCCTGGGTGGCTCAGTTGGTTATGCGGCTGCCTTCGGCTCAGGTCATGATCCCAGGGTCCTGGGATCGAGTCCCACATCGGGCTCCTTGCTCTGCAGGGAGCCTGCTTCTCCCTCTGCCTCTGCCTGCCTCTCCGCCTACTCGTGATCTCTCTCTCACTCTCTCTCTGACAAATAAATAAATAAAATCTTAAAAAAAAAAAAAAAGGGACGGGAAGGGTATGGGGGAAATATAAATGTCTTCTATTCGTATGTTTCCAAGGCACAGATCTGAGGGCCAGTGAGGCTCATCGTTACTCTTTTACCTCTCCCTCCATACCCATAACCACCAATTTGGACTTGATTTCTCTTGATACTTTCTCCTTTTCACTCGTGGGGTCCATGGCAGAGAGTGTAAATTTACTGCTTTTCTGCGTAATTTGGATTGGCAAGCAAATACCTGCTCTTTCTGGGCACATGGTACCATATTATTCATATTCAGTGACTGGGAATTCATTGCCTCTTAGCAGTTGACTTTTCTTGCACAGCTAAGAGATCGATCATTTTTTTTTTTTTTGAGATCGATCATTTTAGACCCAACCTCTTTCCAACTCTAATTCTTTTCCATCAGTGCATTCCTTTTTCTCATGTTCATGCCTTTGCTAATGTCACTATTCTTTCCTGTAATTCTTTTTTCCCCCTCTGCTAATCCAGATCTTTATACTACTTTTACATCCAGCTTGAGGTTTATCCCTAAATGATGCCTTCACTGATTAATTCCGTCTCCAGTAATCTTTCCCCCTTGAGTTCCTTCAGCATTCTTGTCTAGTTTGGGTTGTTCTATCAAGCATTTTCTTACATGTTGCCATATAACCATTCTCTGTCTCCTGTTCGTCTTGTCTCCTTAACTGTAACAAAGCCCCTTGAGGGCAGGGACTGTCTTCTCCCCATGCAAATAACAGGGCATTTAACAGTGCAAACAACAGGACAGGGTATTTAACCATTTAAAGCCTCCGCTTTCTCATTTGTTACATGGGGATAATGATGCCTGTATCACAGGGATGTTGAAATAATCAAATGAGACAATGTGTTGAGAATGCTTTATAAACCATAAAACATTTTACAAGAGGGTAGGCAATTTTTAAAAAAAATTTATCAATTTTTTAAAAAAGATTTTGTTTATTCGAGTGAGAGAACGAGAGAGAGAGAGTGAGAGCACGCACGAGCACATAAACAGGGAGAGGGGCAGAAAGAGAGAAGCAAGCCCCCCACTGAGCAGGGAGCCCAAGGCAGGCTTGGTCCCAGGACCCTGGGATCATGACCCGAGCCGAAGGCAGTTGCTTAACTGACTGAGCCACCCAGGCGTCCCTATTTTATTTATTTTTAAAAAAGATTTTATTTATTTATTCGAGAGGGAGAGAGAGAGCATAGGGGGAAAGAGAGAGGGAGAAGCAGACTCCCTGCTGAGCAGAGGGGCTGAATCCTAGGACCCTGAGATCATGACCTGAGCAGAAGGCAGGTGCCTAACTGACTGAGCCACCCAGGCTCCCTGATTTATTTATTATTTTAGAGAGAGGGAGAGAGAGAAAGAGAGCGAGCATGGTGGGGCGGGAAGGGACAGAGGGAGAAGAAGAGAATCTCAAGCAGACTCCCGGCTCAGTGCGGTGAGTGACACAGGCCTCCATCTCGAAGCCCTGGGATCCTGACCTGAACTGAAATCGAGAGTTGGATGCCCAACTGACTGAACCACTCAGGTGCCCCATCTTTTTTTTTTTTTTTTTTATAAAATATTTTTTAAAAAGGTCAAATTCAAATTTTTAATGAACTTATAAGGCACTTTTGCTGAACTGTTTCAAATGAGTTTTTGTTTTGGTATTGTCACTAATTTTGTGACGTAACAATTCAACCTTTGATAATTTAAGACCAGCCCTAGCCATAAACATCTGATACACAGCTAAATTTGTCTATGTTACTCATGTCTTTGGACCTCAGTTTTACTATCTCTAAAATGAGAAATGCTACCTAATCAAACCCCTTTAATAAACTTTATCTTTTTTTTAAGATTTTATTTTATTTGACAGAGAGTGAGAGAGCATAAGCACGGGGAGAGGGAGAGGAAGAAGTGGGCTCCTTGCTGAGCACTGAGCCTGAAGTGGGGCTCCAACCCAGGACCCTGAGATCATGACCTGAGCTGAAGGCAGCTGCTTAACCAACTGAGCCACCCAGGTGCCCCTTAATAGAACTTTAGAAAATGAATGCTCAAAGAAACACGAATCCCATACAGAAGTCTCCTAGGAAGAAAAAGTTTCCTTGAGGGAAAGCTGTACACTATACAGTGCATTCATTTAATTATTAACAAAGCACATTACCATGTTAAATACTCTGGGAAGTAAAGAAACCAGTTTAACTTTATTTTACCCAGTGTTTCCCAAATTTATTTGGAACTGGGATAGTTTTTTCCAGATCTGTTTGCTTTCCATGAAACTAATTTTCTAAGACACACAGTTTGGACTGCCCACGTGAAAATTCTTAGGTATTAGAGGTAGGGCAATCAAAGGGAAAAGTACACCCTTATAAGATGTCCTCTGGTGGTCTTCGTGCCTATTGTGGTTTGGAGCTTCAGATTTGGCAAAGACATTTCTAAAAGATCATGTTCCTTGATTACAGTCATTAGTTATCGTCTTCAAGATAATAAGTAAAATTTTTGTGTCTCTCAGACTAAATTCAGCCTTTTTTTCCTAATAAAAATATAGATTCTGGCAATCAATCACTTCAGATACAAAAAGTCAACTCAAATAAAAATATGAGAAAAATTCCCATCTCCGGAATTTATTTCAAACATATCAAATTAGGTCTTATTAATATTTGCAAAATACATCTGCCAAGGTGAAAATTATGTCATGATTTATCTTTAGTTCTAATTTTGCCACTAAGTCATTAGCTAACCTGGGATAAATTAATTCCCTTAAGGGTGAACTGAGACACATGTGTGTTATTTCAAAACGATTTTTGTAATCCTGATCAGTTACTTTAATCGTTTCAGAAATTTGGTTGTTTTTTCGTTTTCTTCAAAGTATGTCACAGGGTATTATATGTTGAATTTATTACAGCATTTCTTGTCCTCCAGTATAATTAATAGGTAGACTTTAAATAATTTGCAATCATTTCAAAGCAGGCAATTATCACTTTGTTTTATTGTGAAGCATGGCATACAAAATAGAAAATGTATATGTAAAGAACAATGATAAAATTAATCTTTATAACGCAGGTCCAAAAGATATTTTTGAAGCATTTATTCGGTGTCTTTTTGGAGAGAGAGAGAGTACAGCATGGAGAATGGTGAAGGCGGTCCATGAGTTGCAGGATCCCTCTTGCAAACCTCACTTAGCAAGTGATATATGTGAACCACCCTCCTTCCTGAAGGACCGTTATTTTTTGAGTAAAATTCTTTTTTGCAGAGGAATTTGTCCCAAATGAAAGAACAGAACAAGGCCATGGCTTAGAAAACCAAACAAACACACAAAATTCTTTTTTGAAAGCACCTACTGCCTCCCCAGGGACTTAGCAAAATATTCCTTTCAACCACATTCAGAACTCTCCCTTAGAGACCTGTTAAATACGATATTCTTCATAGTGTTAGATTTCCGGTGATGGTTTGACAGCTCTCATAGATTGGGCCTAGGTATGCTCCTTAATTCATCTCCCTTCCACATATCTGCTTACGGGATATCCACATATAAAAACTGTCTCCCATCAGACCACTGGCTCTTTTAGGAAAGGCATCAAATGTCTTTCCCAACACTGTAAGATTTCCAAGAATAGATTTATTTATTTATTTAAAGATTTTATTTATTTATTTATTTGACAGAGAGCACAAACAGGGGGAGCAGCAGGCAGAGGGAGAGGGGGAAGCAGGCTCCCTACTAAGCAGGGAGCTGGATGCGGGGCTTGATCCCAGGACCCTGGGATCATGACCCGAGCCGAAGGCAGATGCTCAACCGACTGAGCCACCCAGGTATCCCTAGACCTTATTTTCCTCCCAAAGAAACTACATTGGTTTTGCAGCAACAACAGGCCCTATAATGAAAGTGTTTCCCAAGCAACTTTCGATAGGTGAAATCTGTCATTATGTAAAAGATCTTAAATCCTATTGGTTCAGGTCCCATTCTTCAGCATGAAGTTTCCTATTAACCAGGGCCATATCATCCCACTTCTACTCTCTATGGGAAGGAAAGGAAATTGTGGAAGAATTAGTCATTCATTCCTGAGTTCCTACACCACGTCGCACTTCTGTTTCAACACTTATTACATGCTATTTTAGTTAATTATTTAATAGCTTCTATCCTCCTTTACAATTAGATACTCTCCTTGGGGATAATCTTGTTTTATTCAAATTCTTTGTAAGTGATCCAAAACCTAGAACAATGCCTACCACTCATTGGGTGCTTATGAATATAGCGAATGAAAAGAGCATGGATATTTGGACAGTTTGCTTCTATTTGAGTCTTTGAGAAAATATTCAATAGTAAGCACATATTTCAATCTTTAAGAAAAGATTCAATAGTAAGCAACATACGGTATAATGCCTCAACTAGCTGGTTGACCTTGTCTTTTGTTTCTTTAGATCTGTAAATGATATGGTTGGATTAGATCAGGCATTATTAACCAGGGGTCAGTGGGCTCCAGGGTATTTTTGACTCTCCAGCCTCATGCAAAGTTAAACATAAAGGTCCAGATAATTTCAGAGAGATCTTAACTCCATTACAGGTACTGGGACTTCAGTAGCGTGGAAAAAAGCTTTTGCCTATGGTGTCTAGCAATACACACTCATGTACACTTTCAGGGTTGTCGCGGAAGCCTGTCCAGAGCCCTTTATGCTTTGGCCTCAAAAGCTAAGAACGTGGGGACAAATTCTGATGAATCTTTTCAATGTTAACTATCTAAATCCCTAGCCTCTGGCCGCTCCTGCTGAGCAGTTGACAGTGGGGTGAGTACTTCACACATGCCCGACACTGGCTTGAAAGGCGCGCCAATATTAGAGATGGTTCTGGTCCTGGGGAGGTTGGGCATCTGATCAGGAAGCCAGAGAGTATTTAACAGAAGGATCCACGAGCGGCCCGGCTGCCCACAGCCGCATGGAGGGATGCACACAGCTGAGCAGACCAGAAAACTGACTCAGAAATGGGCCTGGGCAGTGTGTCCGGCGGACGAGGTTATCCTCGTCCCTCACGTGGTTCCTGAGGTTATCCTGCCCCGGACCCCGCACGGCCTCTACGGACTCCCAGGTTGCTGAGCGGCAGCGAAGTCCGGACGTCCGGGAGCTTCCCGAAGTCGGTGGCTCTGAAATGGTCTTTTGGAGTCAAACCTGGGTCGGGAAAGAGGGAAAGGATAAAGTGCTGGAAAGTCCTCGGGGCGGAGTCGTGAGCCGCGAAAGGGAAGGCCGCTTGAGACAGCCCGTCCTTCCTGGGACCTAGAGATTAAAGCCCCTCGCGTGGTTCCCCTCGAGGCGCCCGCCTTCGGCAATCTCCGGGGGACTTTCGGCTCTTTCCGGCAGTTCCAGCTCGGGCCCTCCACTCCCCGAGCGCGCCGTTTCCCCCCTCCCCACGCCGCCTCGCTCTTTCTGGGCCTGGGCTGTTGTGCACGTGGGCACGAGCTCTGGTCTCACCCGTCCCCACTCCCATCTAGTTTGTTCCCGACCCCATTCCTCCAATCCCTACTCTTCCTCGTTATTCCCAATTCTCGGCGACGCCCGAGCTCCCTGAACTCAGGCGCGCAACCCGGCGGGCGGTGCGAGGCGCGAGGGACTGGGTCACGAGAGGAGCGGTAACCCGACGGACTGGAGCCCGCCTCTCTCCCCGTGCCTCTCCACTCGCAGATCCCCGGCGCGCGGGCCGCCTCGCGCCCGGGCCTTCGCGCGCCGGTTGGCTGCAACGGCCTCGAGCTCGGCGCGCGGGGTTCGCGCCGGCGCGAGTACGCGCCCTGTGCGCTGGCTGGGTGGCGCGCACGCGCCCGAGCGGGCTCCGGGGCGGGGCGAACGGCGCGAGCCCCGGCGAGGTCGGTGTGGATCCGCTGGCACTCCGGCCCCAGCCGCGGCTGCGATCCCCAGCCCGCCGCCCGGCCGGAGCGGGGAAAGGGGCGGTGGGGGCGGGGCGGCGTCCGGCTCTGGGAGAGCTGGGGGAGGAGCGCGGCGGCGACGGCGGCAGCTCTAGAAGAGGAGGAGAAGGAGGCGGAGGAGCTCCTTTCCTCTTCTCAGACGGTGGAGCGTCCGGGACGCAGAGCCCGGAACTGGGGGGACGCGGCGACTGCGGGGGCCCCGGCTAGGTGAGGCTGATGGTACTGGGTGGAGGGGTTGGTGGGGGATAAGGGGGGCACAGAGGTGCAAGAGAGCGGGCTTGAGGGAGGGCACGGGGGAGGGGATAGTTGTTGGGGGTTGGGGCGCGGAGAGGAGGGGGACTTGAGCCTTCTGGGACCTGGAGTACCCAGATGGTGAAAGGCTTCTGGGGTCAGTGGGGCGGACCGAAGCACACGGGTCCGAGTTGGGGGGCTTCCAGAGGCACAGGCCGGGGAAACAATGGAGTAAGGGGGGGACTCTGGTGTGAGCGTTGTGTGGGGTATTGGATTTTGAGAAACAACGAGAGAGCGAAAAGAATGAAAGAATGGGTCATTTGGGATGAGAAGTACAATGAATTGGGAATGCAGTGGGGATGCGTAAGATCATCTGCATGGGTGTCCGAGGTCCTCAGGATTTGGGGGCGAAGTGGGATTTGAAAAAGAGATAGAAAGGCATGTTCGGAATGGGGGGGGGACGGAAAAGAAAATAAGGTAAAGAAAGGGTAGCAGAGAAATAAAATAGATGTGGTTTGGGCTTAAAGCGGAAGGATAGATCTTGTTTGAGAGTATAAGGTAGGTGGACTAGAGTGGCATCTTTCTTTTAATTTATCCAGGATGATTGGGTTCTTTTGGAAGGTGGATCTTTCTCGGGCTGGTCCCTCAGCTGAGCAGTACAAGCTGTTTTTTTTAATAATTTGGTTATCATTTATAGTCCGTTTCATTGATGAAGTATGCCTGTAGTATTTATTTCTCCTGTGTTTATCAGGTTACTGTATGTAATTTACCTGTGGTTAATGAAGCAGGGGAGAACATATCACCAACAGTAGGGATCTTGCTTTGAGTTAGGTCAGTGATAATGCAGAGTTCAGGGTGTTTGGGGGGGAGAACCAAGAGTTTATTTTCATTTAGACTAAAAGGTGATGAATAGCGTTGATAAAATCGAAGTTATCTATACTTTGTTAGAATTGCAGTTTCTTACTGAGAAATGTTCACGTACCATCTGCTACTGGTTTTATGCCCCTGGGAGAGTTTGGGTTCTGCCTCAAGAAATTCTTGATGCTGATATCAAATTATCAGGCTGCCTTATACCTTCCAGTTTGAATAAAGGTGACTTGAAAATACTGTGGGAAAGTAGTTCTGGGGTTATGATCTTTGCATTGATCTCCTTGATACTTGGATTTCCAGACCAAATATTGACTGGTACTAGATATAAGATTGCTGATTTTGAAATTGTAGTTACCATTAAGTGTTCATAAATAGTCAGTGTTAATCTTTTTGTTTGTTGGGTATTAAGTTTTGCTGACTCACCTAAGATTTCTGGGAATTTATCCATTTATATTTCTGGTTAGGTCTTGGATGGTAGCATTAGACTACTTTATAAAGATCCAAAAATAATCTAAATTGCTACTTTTCTTATATCTTAGAAAAACTGAATAAAGCAAGGCATGTCTTCACTAGTGGTAATGTGGCTCTTTATTGACCGCTGAACAGTGGACTAGGCAAGGTGCTAAGTTTGTTTTGCATGCATTATCTCATTTAACTTAATCTTCACGGTTATCTCCTATTTTATAATTAAGAGGTTAAATAATTTACTAGGGTCACAGAGCTAGTAAATAAAGCCACATTCAGTCCCAGCTCTATTGGATGCTTTCTTTAAATCTTCACTGCCTGGTGGTTGTACCTGCTGTATCCTTCCTCCTAATCTTCGTTGTAGTACAAGCCTCATGAAGTGATTGAAGCTTGGGTCTGATATTGGATTTATTTTATTTATTTATTTTAAAGATTTAATTTATTTGAGAGAGAGGAGGGGGAGAGGGAGCATGAGGCGGTGGAGGGGCAGGGGGAGAAGCAGGCTCCCCGCTGACAAGGGGATTCCCGACTGGACTCGGTACTGGATCCCAGGACCCTGGGATCATGACCTGAACCGAAGGTAGACGCTTAACCCACTGAGCCACCCAGGCACCCTGATAATGATGATTTAGATGAATATTGGGTTAGTGGGCTACATCTGTAGAGTTTATAAATGTTTATTGCTCCTGTGATTTAACAAATCTGGGGTCCAGATGATAGAGCTGATCTTGCTAAGAGTTTGATCTGTGAACATACTTTATACTCCATTTAGTCTAGTGTACTGCTGAGTACTGTGCCTAGGTGGCGCTTTTCCTTGTAGAAGTCAAGGCAGCCAGTTGTGGAGTCAGAACCAATTAACTCTGGAAAACAATCGAAAACTTCTGGGAGCTCAAGTGCCCTCCCAAGCACCTGTTGAGTCCACAGTTGGTACAGGCATTATCTCTAAATATAGACAGGATCCTCTTAGAAACCGGGAGTGAAAGAAGTAGAACTGAGAGAAACAGCTGGGGCTTGAGGGAGGAGCCATAGGTTGCTGGCCAAAACATCAGCATAGCCCTCAGGGGTTGATCCAGGAGTGGCAAAGGGCCTTAGATACTAGTGCATGGCAGGAGGGGAGGGAATTTTTATTTGTTGAGCATTTATGTATTCTAGGCACTGAACTCAGTGTTTTATATATATCACTTCATAAGATCTTCAAACAACCCTTACAAGGTAGATACAAGCATTATCCCTATTTTTCAGATGACGCTCAGAAAGGTTAGGTAACGTGTACAGATCACTTAGTAAAAGCAGTGAAGGAAGTTTGTATATATTTTTATTATTATTATTACTGCTTGCTGTTTCCCACTGTAGAGATA
Organism: Potos flavus; assembly: GCA_028534135.1. Lineage (NCBI taxonomy): Eukaryota > Metazoa > Chordata > Mammalia > Carnivora > Procyonidae > Potos > Potos flavus. Next base: position 57,320,171 of record CM052897.1, on the reverse strand, counting down.
CAATATTAAACTTGGGAACTTTAAGGCACTCTTAGGATCCACTCTGCTTCTTGTTAGAAGTACAACTGATTATTTCAATCTTGTTATTTCCATTGGAGACTGGAAGGAAGAGCTTGGTTTTTTCTGATTTAATTGTTGGGAAGGGGAGCCCATTCATTATTTAGTAAATAACCTCCTGTAGAGTATAATTCATCTTCCTCAGTTGCTCGGCGTGTATCTGTAGCAGCATGAAAATGGTATGTCCATCCCTCCTATTCTGAGGTCTTGACTTGCAGGTAAGTCATCTGGGCTCTGGAGGATGACAGTGAAGCATGCTTGTTGCCTAAAAGTGCTCTTACCACTTTTCTTGATATATTTTCGCCACGAAGGTTTGACCATCATTCTTGCTCGGTTACTTTTAAAAAGTTGTGGTAAAATATAGATAACATAAGATTTACCATTTAAACCATTAAGTACGGTGGCGCTAAATTCGTTAACGTTGTTATGCAGCCGTCACCACCATCCATCTCTGGAACATTTCAATCTTTCCAAACTGAAACTGTCAAATAATAACTCCCCATTCCTCTCTTCCCTCAGCCATTCCCCTTTCTGTGTTTATGACTATGACTAGGGATCTCATATAAGTAGAATAATAGTATAGTATAGTAGAATAATAGTATTTGTGTCTGGCTTATTTCACTTAGCATGATGGCTTCAAGGATCATCAATATTTTAGTTTGTGTCAGAATGTCATGCCTTTTTTTTTTTTAGGACTGCATAATATTCCATTGTAAGGTTGTACCACATTTTGTTTATCCATTTAGACACATGGGTCGTTTCCACCTTTTGGCTGTTGTGAATAATGCTGCTGGGAACATTGGTGTACATGGGTCTTTTTGAGTCCTTGCTTTCAGTTCTTTTGGATATATACTAAGAAGTGGGATTTCTGGGTCATATAGTAATTGTTTAATTTTTTGAGGAAGTGTTACTTTTAAAGATTTATTTATTTATTTTAGAGAGAGAGACAGAATGAGTGCAAGTGGGGCGAGGGACAGAGGGAGAGACTCTTCAAGCAGACATCTGCTGAGTGTGGAGCCTGACTCAGGGCTCCATCTCACAACCCTGAGATCATGACCTGAGCCAAAACCAAGAGTCGGATGCTTAACGGACTGAGCCACCCAGGCACGCCCCGTAAGGAATTGTCATTACTTTTAAATGGTGGTTTTATTTGTGTTCACCTTAAGGTAGCACTTGGTCTTATGTTAGAGGGATGATGTTTCCTCTACTGGCTTTTTCTGTACTGTTCGTAGGACACTTGTACTGGAAGTGATTCAAAAGGAAATGATTTACCTAGTTTTCACAGCTCTCTCTTAGCTTCTGCCTGTTTATATTTATGTATCACGACATCTGGCAAGCACATTAAAGTACATTTCAACTTAGCAATAAAGTACTTTTGAAAATCTTTCAGACAGCTCAGCTGATGAAGCAAATGGGAGTATCTGTTCTGAAGTGTGAAATATATCCAATGTGGAAGGAACCATTTGTTATATGTAGATCTTTCTAGTCATACCTGTAAATGTGGGTAATCATCTTAAAAACATTATCTGTATGTGCATTTGAAAAATGTGTCAGTAGTGTAGAGCATTTTCCGTTCACTTTGCTGCCTTTGAAATCCAGGGTACTTTTTTCATTTAAAAATGTTTTACATGTATGAGCTGCTGGTTACTGCTTATCTTGTGGATCCCTTCATTCACTGAAAAAAGTTTGAGTGCCTGCTATGTGCTTTAAATATTTCAAGAAGGTAGCTGTAATGCAGGAAGAAAAATTGACTCAAGTCATTATTTGACTCCATTTTTCTTCTATTTGTGTGTGTATATATGTTTATATACACACATATAAATAAATAAATAAATAAATATATATATATATGAATGAGTTCTGTAGTACCACGTATAGTAGATTGATATAGCTGCAGACTGACAGTGGACTATCTCTTAGGATAGATCTAACCTTCCAATTCATTTTTTCTAAATGTCACAAAGAGGTTAATTATCTCTGCATCTTGCTTCTTGAGATTACTGTGTTACAAAGGGACTTCAGGCTCACATGCCATTTTCTGGAAGCTTCATAAAAGAGCCCACACTTACCTTGGAGGTGGTCTGTTGGTTCTGAAATACGGTTGACCCTTGAACAATGTGGGAGTTAGGGGCACTGACCCCTGTTCAGTGAAAAATTTGTGTATAACTTTGGACTTTCCAAATACTTAACTGTGTGTTATATATTGTATTCTTACAATAAAGTAGCTGGAGAAAAGAAAATATTAAGAAGCCTGTAAAAAAAAAAAGGCTGTGAGGAGGAAGAAATACATTTACAGTACGTATTTATTGAAAAAAAACCCATGTATAAGTGGACACATGCTATTCAAACCCGTGTTGTTCAAGGGTCATTGTCCTTCTGAAGATGTAAAGTTTGTAAACACCTTATGTTTAAGTTACTGGGTAACTTGAGGATTGGTCAGAGTCCAGCATTTTGCTCTCCATGTTCAAATCTACCATAGTGGTCTGTAGGGGGTGGGCGAAATATACATCCTCTTCTACACAGATTCTGCAGGGTTTGAGGATATAGCCATTAGCGTAAAGACAACTGCTGCAGTCATTGCCCTATGACTAATTTGTGGTTAGAGGTTATGTAGTGATTCGTACTAGTTCAAACCCTAAATAACAACATTGGATTACTGGTAAGAAGGAGGATTTCTTATATTACTTAATTAGCAAAATAACATGATCACTAGTTGTGGAGTGTGTGTGTTCTTCTTTAAAATTGGCTAAAGGATATTGGGCCTGAGGAAAAGATTTGTGATGAGTCCATTATATGATTTAGATGAGTCATGATTGGTAAGTTGCCAATCGGTAAGCTGCCAATGATGTTGCTTCCCACTGACCTGTATAAAGGACTGGAAAGACCAATGTGTGTAACTTGCAGTCTTTCCTCTCTTGAGTACACGTGGTATGTCCAGTAGTAAATTATTTGCTGCTGTTTTAAGGCTACCATCAGTAGTAGAGCAATACTTGTCTTTAAATTATCCTCTTGCGGGGGCGCCTGGCTGGCTCAGTTGGTTAAGCGTCTGCCGTCCTTTCAGGTCATAATGTCAGGGTCCTGGGATCGAACCCCACATCGGGCTCCCTGCTCCTCAGGGAGTCTGCTTCTCCCTCTCCTTCTC
>CM052897.1:57300519-57316472 GCA_028534135.1 Potos flavus | reverse complement strand
TGAGCATGGAGCCTGCTTGGGATTCTCTCTCCCCTTTTACCTCTGCCTATTCCCTCTTCCCTCTTACTCCCTCCCCCCCACTCTTATGCATGCTCTCTCTCTTTCTAAAAAAATATGACATAAAAGTTGATATTTGACATTTGTCATTTGTCTGCCTGCCGATACTTAATGTTATGATGATCCTGTAAGTTAGACTACAAGGTATTATTTGATGTTCTTGTAATTTGGGAGCACAGGAAACAGTGCAACAACATTGATTACCAAATTTGTTTAGGCATCTAACCTGAAGAAGTAGAAAAGCTCCTGAAAATGGAGGGATATTTGGTACCTTCATCCTGATTACTTGTTACCTGAAATCTTAATATTTAAGTAAGATTAGAATTACATTCAATTTTTACGTGGTTACATTTTTGATTGGGCAGTAGAGCTGAGAACACATGATCCTTTCACACTCTACTGGCTAATTATTTCCATTGTGAAGTAGCCCTAAGCATATTATTAAACTTCTTGGCAACTGAACTTTTTGATGCCTGAAATGTGGATCTACTGAATGGTGTTGGTTATGATCAGGCTAATACTGATAATTATAATATTTCCATGTTGTATTATTTTTCTTCTAATTTCTTATTAAAATAGGGAAGCTGTATAACATGTATGTTAAGAGTGCAAACCTGTTAGTTTTATCACATAGGAGTTGCTAATATGTTAGATTATAGATAGCTGGGCATAAAATTAATTGTTGGAGAGAGGGGCTATATTCTGTCAACATCAAAAAAAAAAGATCACAAATCCAGCACACAGATTGGGCTTTGAATCTCTGTTCCTCTACCCTCTGTGGAGTTGGTCGTCTTTTAATTTCTCAGCCTGTGTTTCTGAATTTTTAATTGGTGCAGTAGTAATCCCTTGACAACCGAGTTGTCATGACTGTTGAATATTTTTAGGCGAAATTCACATAACATAAAATTAACCCTGTGAAGTATACAGTTCAGTGGTATTTAGTACATTCACAGTGTTGTATAGCCATTACTCTATCTAGTTCCAGAACTTTTGCCTCACCCCCAAGGGAGACCTCATACCCATTGAGCAGTTACTCTTCATTCTCCTCTTGCCATATCTCTTGGTAACCACCAGTGTGCTTTTTGTCTCTATGAAATTACTTATTCTGGATATTTCAAATAAATGGAATCCTGTAATATGTGATCTTCTGTTTGGCATCTTTCACTTGGCGTAATGTGTTTTTTTTTTTTTTAAAGATTTTATTTATTTAATTGTCAGAGATGACAAGTAGGCAGAGGCAGGGAGAGAGAGAGGGGAAGCAGGCTCCCCACTGAGCAGAGAGCCAGATGTGGGGCTCGATCCCAGGACCCTGAGATCATGACCTGAGCCGAAGGCAGAGGCTTTAACCCACTGAGCCACCCAGGCGCCCCTGGCGTAATGTTTTTGAGGTTTGTCCATGTTGTAGCATGTACCAATATCTCATTCCTTTTTATTGTTGAATACAATTCCCTTGTGTAGATATATCACATTTTGTTTATGCTTTTATCTGCTGATGGACAGTTGTGTCATTTTCACTTTTTGGCTATTGTGAATAGTGTTGCCATGAACATTCATCTACCAGTGTTTGACTATTTTCAATTCTTTTGGGTCTATAGCTGAGAATGGAATTGCTGGGTCATGTAGAACTTTTTTTTTTTTTTTTTTAAGAGGAAGAGAGATGGGGGGAGGGGAAGAGGGAGAGGGAGAGAGTCTCAGAACTTGATCTCACAATACTGAGATCATGACCTGAGCTGAAATCAAGAGTTGGATGCTTAACTGATGCCCCCATATAGAATTTTTATATTTAACTTTTTGAGGAACTGCCATACTGTTTTTCACAGGGGCTGCACCATTTTACATTCCTAGAAGCAACGTTTGAAGGATCCAGTTCTCCACATCCTTGTCAATACTTGGAATTTTCCTTTTATTTTTTTCCTTTTGATTGTAGTGATCTTATTATGTGTAAAGTGATATCTTATTGTGAATTCGATTTGCATTTCCTTAGTGACTACCGCTGTTGAGCATCTTTCTATTCACTTGTTGATTATTTATGTATCTTCTCTGGTGAAATGTCTATGAAGTCTTTTGCCCAATTTTTAATTGGATTAATTTTTGTTGAGTTGTGACTATTGAATTTAGTGGGCATAAAATAATTCAGTAAGTGCACATAGTCTGCACTCAATAAATATTAGCTCATAATATAGTTAAAAGTATTTTGCTACTTGTAGTCTGAATAGGAAGGGGACTTTGCCTAGCTTTTGCAAATAGGGGTGCAAAGGCAACAAAGCCTTTGTCGTCAATAAAGTTTTGACTGTGTCAGTGTTCATGCGTTGCTTTTAATTGATGCCCCCAAATCAAGAAATTAGAAACACTTATGCAAAAATCAGTTTATCTTGGTCAGAAATCAGTATATCATCAATGTTTAATTTATTCCTAAGAACTATAAAGCAGTAGTGCCATCTAGTTATATCTGAGATTTAGATCATCTCTGTTCATTCTACCATGTTATAAGACATTTGTTGTGAATGCCACAATCAAAATTTTTTGAAAACTGGGTCAAGGAAACCTTTTTATATTTACTGCTATGGGTTTCCCCTTCTATCTGAAAGTAGAGCATTCCTTTGAAACTTCTTAAAAGTAAATAGCATAAAGTCAAGAAGCGTTTACCATTAATTTATATGGAAAATTTTTTTTAAGAATTTCTGGACCCAAAAATAACCTCTCTTAGGCTTTTCTGCTACCTTAGGACACATCTTGCTAATGGCTGCACAAAATAAACCAAGATAAAGCACAGACGCTCACAGACACAGTTCATAGCTGTGGCAGTTTGATGTTGAGACACCACAGGGAAGGAGCTTAAGGGCTCTATCCTCGCTGCTGGGCTGTGCGCTGCTTTTCTAAGAGCTGGATGCAAAACAAATGCAGAATGCTGTGTTCGTTTTTCACCTTTTTTTTGTAAAAGCAAAAATCCTCTTCAGATTTCCTTCCGTTAGTGGAAACAGGTACTCGCGTAGATCTTTTGTAAAAGAGAAGTGGTGTATGGTGAACTTTTGAAAAGCAAGGGATTACCTGCATGTAGCTGATGTATTATAATTGTTTTTATGTTTATTGCAACTTGGCTTTATTGGCTGACCAGAAGAAGATAGATGAGACTAGGAGATCAAAGTAATTAATTTAGGATTACCCTCCTGTCAGAATTGTACCGTCCTGAACTGATGAATATATTCTGGCAGGTTTATAGTATTTTATTTCAGTATGTCATGATTTGGAGTGGGCCAGTAGCTTTAGGCAGAACAGACTGAAAACTATATGCAAGTCTAAATTTGGTTATTTTCTTGGGAAAGGTAACAAAGGGAAATGTATGCTTTCGGGGACTGGTGATTATTCAAAACCTCCCTAAAGCACTCTCCCCCTATACTCTCAAGCTTTATGTTCTATTTGCTGCAGCTCTGAACCCTCCTATCTTTTTGAGCGCCTCTCTGCCTTTGCCTATTCCATGAACGCTGCCTGGAATGCTTTCTAAATAAATCCATTGGTGACTCTTCTAAATCTCTCAGGTAGACTAAACACCCCTTCTTTCGAGCTTTGAAATCTGTTGCATACTTTCATAATAACACTTATCATAGTGTACTTTAAAAAATGCGCATTAATTTGGGATAGGGGCAGAGGGAGAGAGAGAATCCCAAGCAGGCTCCATGCCCAGTGCAGAGCCCAATGTGGGGCTCAATTTCATGACCCTGAGATCATGACCTGAGTTGAAATCAAGAGTTGGATGCTTAACTGACTGAGCCACCCAGGCATCCCTAAAAAAATACACATTAAATTTTTAAAAATTTGTTAAATTTTAAACCAAATTAAGCAGTACAGAGGTAAATGGTGAAAACAGTTTCTCCAGTTCTCTTCCCCAAAGGCCATCACTGATAGTACCTTTTTTAATACATCCTTCCAGAGTTTTTCTGGGCTGACACAAGATTTTATAGTAAATGAAATGCTTATTTACCTCTTATTTTTTATTGCAGAGTAGTTTAGAAATATTGATAAAAATTCAAGTATTATAGAAATATACAGACCAAAAAATGAAAGGGTCCTTTATCTTGATCCTTAACTCTTGTCCTTACTAAAGAATAACTCTCCTCTTCAAGAACATTCCTCTCTCCAGAGGCAATCCTGTCGTAAACTTATTGAGTACTCTTTCAGATTGTTCCATATACATTGATGTACTTACCTAAAAATTCTTTTAGGTATGTATTGTTTTTGTTATATATTCTGTAACTTCTTAATATATCTTGGAGATTTTTTTCACATCATTATATACAGACCCATTTTATTCTGTATGGTGTTTATTCTATAATATGCATATGCATTTTATGTAATCATTTTTCAGTTGATGGATATATATGTGTGTGTGTGTGTGTCCCTGGCAGTGTTTTTAAGATTTTATTTATTTGAGAGAGAGCGAGAATGAGCACAAGCGGCGGGGAGGGGCAGAGGGAGAGAGAGAAGCACTCTTAACTGAGTAGGGTGCTGGATATGGGGCTTGATACCAGGACCCTGAGATCATGACCTGAGTCAAAGACTGATGCTTAACCGACTGAGCCACCCAGGTGCCCCTCCCTTGCAGTTTTCTAACAATGCTTCAATGAATACTTTTTTTATAAACTCTTGTTGGACCTATGTGAGTGTTTCTCTGGCTTGCTAGAAGTGAAATGCTGGATGAAAGGGTATAAGAGGGTATATTCTTCTAAAAATTTTGGTGAATCCTGCCAAATTGCTTTAAAAAGAAAACCATTTTGGTTTGAAATAATTTTAGGTTTGCAGAAGAGTAAAGATAGTACAGAGAGCTCCCATATACTCTTCCCCCAGCTTCCCTTAATGTTAACATCTTTCATAACCATAGTACATTTATCAAAACTAATAAATTAACATTGGTATAATAGTATTAAATTATATAAACTATTTGGATTTTCTCAGTTTTTCCACTAATGTCCCAGAAAGTTTTAGGATCCAATCCAAGATCCCACAATTGCAGTTAGCCAGCATGTCTGTTTAGTGTCTTGCAATCTGTGACAGTTTCTGTTTTTTTTCTTGTCTTTTCCACTGTCTTGACACTTTGAAGAGTACTGATCAGGTATTTTGTAGGCCATCCCTAAATATAGGTTTGTCTGATGTTTTCTGGTCCCCAGACAAAGGTTATGGGTTTTGGGTAAGAATACCACAGAGGTGATGTGCTCTTCTCATTGCATCTTATGGGGGGGGATAGATGATAGCAGCATGTTTTATTATCGATGATGTTAACCTTGATAAGTTGATTTGATGTCTGCTAGGTTTCTTCACTGGAAAATTTCTGCTTTTCTCTTTCCATACTCTTGTTAAAAAGCAAGTCACCAAGTCCAGCCCACACTCATGGGGAGGAGAATAAAGTTTCATCTCCTGGAGGGAGAAATATCAAAGAATTTGGACACATGTTTAAACCTCCACAGTCATAAATAAATATTTTATGGAGATATTTTGAGACTATCCAAATATACCATTTCTCTTTAAAAGTTCCACCTATTAATTTTAGCATTCCTCAGTAGATCTTGCCTAAAGCAGTTATTACCGTGGTATTGAAATGGTTTCAATTTCTCTGGCTTCTGTTTCTCTCATTATTTCTACATTTATATTTATATTATATTTATATTATATTTAATTAGAAATTTTCTATGAGGAGACTTGTACTTTGTCCCCCATTTATTTATTTAGTTTAATTGCATCATTATGGACTCAGGAATTTATTCTTTGGATTATAACATTTTTACTTTGTCACTCACTAAATTACTTAAAAAAACCTTCCAAATTACACTCCAACCAATAGTTGTAGGTAACGAACTTACATACTTACAACATTGGCTGATGAATAAAAGCATTTTTTTTCCTGATTAAACATGAGGTTGAGTATGTTTTATATGTTTATTGACTATATTTCTTTGTGAATTGTCTTTTTCTATACTTTGCTCATTTTTAAATTGAGTTTTTGGTTTGTTTTATGGAAGTTTTTTACACTCTGGATATTAATCCTCTGTTAAATAAAATTTTTTTTCCTTTTGGGAAGAAAATGTGTTTTCCTTCTCTTTCTCTCTCTTTTTTTTTTCTCTCTTTCTCTCTTTCTTTCTTTCTTTCTTTCTTTCTTTCTTTCTTTCTTTCTTTCTTTCTTTCTTTCTTTCTTTCTTTCTTTCTTTCTTTCTTTCTTTCTTTCTTTTTAAAGATTTTATTTATTTGTCAGAGAGAGAACACAAGCAGGCAGAGAGGCAGGCAGAGGCAGAGGGAGAAGCAGGCTTCCTGCCGAGCAAGAAGCCCGATGCGGGACTCGATCCCAGGACTCTGGGATCATGACCTGAGCCGAAGGCAGTCGCTTAACCAACTGAGCCACCCAGGCATCCCTCTCTTTCTCTTTTTTAAAAGATTTTGTTTAGGGAGAGCCTACTTCTCCCTCTCCACTGAGGAGGGAGCCCAATGTGGGGCTCCCTCTCAGGCCCCTGGGATCATGACCTAAGCTGAACTTAACTGCTTAACTGACTGAGCCACCCAGGTGCCCCTCTTTCTCTCTTTTTGAATTACAAAAGTAATGTGTTTATTGTAAAATGTGTCAAGTGAATAGTAAAAGTCTCCTTACTCTCTCTTCACTCTTATTCCCCATGCATATTACCTTTCTTAGCTCACAGGCTAACAGTTTGGTATTTTTCCTTCCAGAACTTTTTCTGTAGAGCAGAAACATATATATATGTGTTGTGTGTATGTGTGTGCAAGTGTGTATGTACATAGAAAAGCATACACTTGGTAAAAATGGAATCATAGAATATTCTTCAGTTTTGCTTTTATCACACATTTAACAAATTATGGAATCCTAATGTGTTGAAATGTATGTTTCATTGTCTTTCACTAGATTACAAGCTCCTTTGTACAGAGATCATGATTCTTCCCACTCTAAAGGTATAATTTTTCTGGGGGCTCCTGGGTGGCTCATCTGGATGAGCGTCTGCCTCTGGGATATCATCAGCTCAAGTCTTGATCTCAGGGTTGTGAGTTCAAGCCCCATGTTGGGCTCCACGCTGGACATAGAGCCTACTTAAAAAAAATAAATAAATGTATTCTTTTTCCAGTATAAATGACCCTATTTTTCCATTTGCTTATGCTAGAGACATTTCATTTCTTTAGCAAAATTTAATGAATGTCTGATACACAGGAGTGAACTGAGCATAAAAATCGTTGCCTTATATTTTAGGGAAGGCAGATATTAAGCAAAGGATTAGAATGTTTAGTATTTAAGTTGGTGATAATTGGTATTAAAAACATCCCCCTAAATAAAAAAAAAACAAGAAAGGAGATAAGTGACACTCTATAAGCATGTAACTGTGTGTGTGTGTGTGTGTGTGTGTGTGAGAGAGAGAGAGAGAGAGAGAGAGACAGACAGACACTGAAGGTGGTAGGGAAGGCCTTGTTGAGAAAGTAATATTTTATTTATTTTTATTTTTATTTTTTTAAAATTTTTTATTTTATTTTTTTATTTTTTAATTAACACATAATGTAGTATTTGCCCCAGGGTACATGTCTGTGGATCCTGAGAAAGTAATATTTTAGCAAAGACTTAAAAGTCATCTTTGATTCCTTTCTCTTCCTCATACCTCACATCAGATCCATATCTAAATCTTACTAATTATATCTTCAAAACATATCTCAGACCCACCCATCAAGTAGGTATATTGATATGGTAGTAGAGGTTTGCAAAAGTTTTCTTCTGATTGTTGTCATATTCTCAGTGAATTAGGAATCAGAATTCTCAGCAGAGAGTGAGGGTGGGGAGGAAATGATGGAGGTTTGTGGAGAGGGAAAGGTGTGAGTGTTCAGGAGAGTGGGAGAATGACTGCAGAAGGGAAGTAGTGTATGATTTCCAGGTGGCACTAAGGGGCCCTTGAGGCTTGTGGTCATGAATTTAAAGTGAGATTAGTGAGTATGTTTTTTTCCTTCCAGCCATATTGAGCTGCAGGGATGTATGTTTGGAGTGGATTTAACCAGAGAGAGATTTTTACCAAGATAGTGGAGTAAAATATGAGAGGGTCAAGGGAATAGAGCATATATTCAAAGGAGTGATTATGATAATATACTGATTTAAGTTATGGAATTTAAACCAGGTAAGCAGGAAAGGGAGGACATGAAGTGGCTAAGAGGTGGTGAAAAGATGGTAGAATCAGTGAATTGAAGGTCCCATTGAGATCAAGAGATGTTGGAATTGGGTATGTGAGAGACAGAGCTATAAAGATTGTAGGTCGTGGTCAGGTAGTAGGATAAAAAAATAGAGATCATGGAGGCATTATCATGCAGGGGCTGTGCGAGTGAAGGACAAGATCATTGAAATTAAGGAATTCAGAGACATGGGATATTAGAAAGATCATGTGTGTGAAATCACTGAGACTTACGACAGGATGTGTTGTGGAGAGTCAGAGTGTTAGGGTTCTCCAGAGGAGAAGAACCCATAGGATCAATCTCTCTCTCTCATCTGTATCTTTATATCTGTATTTATATCTGTATCTGCCTAGAATGGGATTTATTATAAGGATTGGATCATACAGCTATGGGGACTGAGAAGTCCCATGATCTGATGTCTGCAAGCTGGGGACTCAGGAAACTTGGTGTTGTAAATTCCAGTTCAAGACCAAAGGCCTGAGAACTAGGAACACCAATGGTATAAGTCCCAGTCCAAGAGCAGAAGACTGATAGGTAGTTTAGTTCAGCAGTCAGGCAGAGACAAAAGGAATTCTTTCTTCCTCTACCTTTTTATTCTATTCAGGCCTTCAGTGGATTGGATGATACCCACCCACAATGGGGAGGGCCGGCTGCTTAACTCAGTCTGCCCCTTCGTAAGCTAATCTCATCTAAAACACCCTCACAGACACATACGGGTATGGTCTTTATCCACATATCTGGGTACCCCATGATCCAGTCAGGCCAACACATGAAATTAACCATCACAGCTAGGTAAAAGGTAATAGAATGTTTACATGATATTCTTTTGTTTGTTCAAAGATTTTATTTATTTGACAGAGCACACAAGCAGGGGGAGCAGCAGAGGGAGAGAGAGAAGCAGCCCCTCTGCAGAGCATGGAGCCCGATGCAGGGCTCGATCCCAGGCCCCTGGGATCATGACCTGAGCTGAAGGCTGACGCTTAACCGACTGAGCCACCCAGGCGGCTCTCACATGATATTCAAAGTGGAGGATTTTTTTAGGGAAAAGGGAAGGAGACTGATTTAGAAGCATCAGCGAGGAGCAAGGAGTACATTTTCCTTACCCCCAGGTCGAGTGGTATGAAGGGCGTGGAAAAGAGAACTTTCATCACTTGAGGGCTGCGAGGGAAGTATGACCTCAGTAGAGAACCAGATGTTTTTTTTCGTTTGTTTGTTTTTTGTTTGTTTTAAAGATTTTATTATTTATTTGACAGAGAGAGACACAAGGAGAGAGGGAACACAAACGGGGAGTGGGAGACGGAGAAGCAGACTTCCCGCAGAGCAGGAAGCCCGATGCGGGGCTCAATCCCAGGACCCTGGGATCATGACCTGAGCTGAAGGCAGATGCTTAACGACTGAGCCACCCAGGCGCCCCGAGAACCAGGTTTTAATTAGAACAAGAAGTTGAAGGAAGTGTTGAGAGTGGAAGTTGAAAATGTAGTGGAAGAGTTTCAAAATTTGGAGAGAGATGTGTGGCACATGGGCACAGAGCAGGAAATGTGTAGAACTGTAGGGGGATTAGAATACGGGAGATGAGAAGTCTGAAAGTCTGGGGCTTCTTTTGATGGACCACAGAAACAGAGATGTACGTCAAAAGGTTAGGACTGATAGACAGTAGGCCGATTCTGAGGAAAGGGAGTGAGTGTTGGAAGGGAAGGAAGGGCAAGGAGTTCTGGATCCGAGGGAAGAGCATGCTTATTTTACATTTTAATTAGTTTTAATTTTTATTATTGTTTTTTAAAGATTTTATTTATTCATTTTTACGACAAAGAGAGGGAGAGCCGGAGCAGGGGGAGGGACCAAGGGAGAAACAGACTCCCCGCTGAGCAGGGATCCCATTGCGAGACTCAATCCCAGGATCCTGGGATCATGACCTGAGAGGAAAGCAGATGCTTAACCAACTGAGCCACCCAGGTGCCCCTTAATTAGTTATTAAAATGAAAATTGTAAAAAAATAAAATACGAAAATTGTATTTAAGGTGTACATCATGATGTTTTGGTATACATATAGACAGTGAAATGATTACCATAGTCACCACCATTGTCTCACATAATTATCTTGTGTATGTATATGATGCGAAAACCTGAAATCTTTTCTCTTAGCAAATTTCTGGTATTCAGTATGGTGTTATTAACTCTAATCATATTGTACATTAGATCTCTGGGCTTATTCATCCTATGTAACTGCAACTTTGTAACCCTTTGACCAACATCACTCCTTTCCCCCCACCTTCCTGCCCCTCATAACCACCATTCTACTCTTTGCTTCTGTGTATTTGACTTCTTTAGATTCCATGTGTAAGTGAGATCATGCAGGTTTTTTGTTTGTGGCTAATTTCACTTAACATAATGTCCTTCAAGTTCATCCATGTTGTTGCAAGTGGCAGGATCTCAGGAGTGACATTTTTGTTCCAAGTACTTAGACCCTCTTTAAATATCTGTGCATGGCAGGGAGCGATGTCTCACTCCAGAAGTAAGTAGTTTTCTTGTGATGAATCCTGTGGGCTTTCTCCTGATGACTACATGTTAATGATTTTTGCTTTAAATCTTGTTGTGTCTGATAGTAATAATATTGAGATTTCTTTTGATTAATATTTGTGTAGTATATGTTTTAATTTCCCAAATTTCTGGCTCACTTCCTTTAAGTGTATTTTGGTAATCTGTACATAGTTGGATTTTTTAAAAAATCAATCTGATAGTCTGTCTTTTGATAAGTTTAATCTTTTCTTACTTAGTGTGATTACTGATACTTTTAGACTTACGTCTGCCATTTTAGTTTATTTTTTTTAACCATGTTTTTTACTTGGTTTCTGTTACACATGTATAGAGAGAACACTTTTTGCTTTCTTCTTTTTTTTTTTAAAGATTTTATTTATTGGGACGCCTGGGTGGCCCAGTTGGTTAAGCGTCTGCCTTCGGCTCAGGTCATGATCATAGGGTCCTGGGATTGAGTCCTGCACTAGGCTCCTTGCTCAGCAAGGAGTCTGCTTCTCCCTTTGCCTGCTGCTCTCCCTGCTTGTGCTCTCCCTCTCTCTCTCTCTGACAAATAAATAAAAAATCTTAAAAAAAAAAGATTTTATTTATTTATTTGAGAGAGAGAGAAAACATGAGGCAGAGGGACAAGCGGACTCCTTGCCCTGTGGGGAGCCCGATGCAAGGGCTCCATCCCAGGACCATGAGACCAAGACCTGAGTTGAAGTCAGACACTCAACAAACTGAGCCACCCAGGTGCCCCGAGAGTCCTTTTTTCTTTTATCGATTTTGAAGTTGAACATTGTATTTCTCTTTTTAGTAATTAACCCTTTAATTTTTAACACGCAGATATAATTGATCTCTAAAATTAATATCCCTGCCTTTCTGAACAATATGAGAACCTTAGAATGCCTTACATTGCATTCCTTTTTTCCACTCCAGTCTGTTTTTATTGTTTGGTATTTTAGTTTTACTTTAAATCTTATTACTGTAAAGTATTTCAAATGCACAGATTAAAAATAAAGAATAATATAGAAACGCCTGTGCTTTGTCTCATCTTATGCCACTTTGCTTCATATCTTTTTTCCAAATTGACTTATTTTATTGTGGAAATTTTCAATATTCCACACATGTGGAAAGAATATAATGAACTCCCGTGTATCCTCACCTCGCTTCAGCAACTATCAACATTTTTTCCATTCTTAGTATCATCTGTCCTTCCCACTCCCTTCTTTTGATCAGTGGGTTTGGGTACTGTCATCATGATCCATCCTCTTAAAGGTTTCCATGAGTCTTTTATCTAATGGTTTTTGCAACCATGGTCATTGTTGCCTAGATCCATTCTTTCATTAAGGCTTGCAAAATGGTGATTTTCTAATGTTATTATTATTCTGTATTTATGAGCTGGAATCCTTCTATAAAGTGGAATTTTCCTTCATTAATTCCTTGATTACTCTAAAGTATGATTTATACAGAAGAGGCAGAATAAATGCTTTGGTTTGTCATCAGTGTTTAGAATAATGAAATGAGTTAGTCCCTACTAACCTCCAAAAGTGACCAATGAGTTTTTTGTGTTTTAGAGCATAATATGAGTCAGGGGATTTTTATGTATTTGATGTATTTCAGGCACTATAGACATTATTCTTATTGGTGCTCACATTGTCCTATCTTAGTGTAATGGGACTCATTTAAGTTGACTCCTGTGTTCTTTTAATGAGACCCCAATAGTCATTGGATAGCTTTCTTGCTTTTAGGCCCAAGAAAATATCCCAGTTTCATCTGTTTATTTCCTTCTTTAAAGGAATCAGCCTGGAATCAGCTATTTCTCTAAGAAGTCCTAATTTCTTTATTGGGAAATGGTATTTAAAGACCACAATTTGGGCATCAGGTTTTTTTTTTTTTTAATATGCTCCACACCCAGCATGGAGCCCTGTGTGGGGCTCGAACTCATGACCATGAGAGCGAGACCTGAACTGGATCAAGAGTTGGATGCTCAACCACGCAAGGTGCCCCACATTTTTTTTAAAGATTTCATTTATTCATTTAACAGAAAGAAAGCACAAGCAAGGGGAGTGGCAGGCAGAAGGAGAGGGAGAAGCAGGCCCTTCACTGAGCAGGAGCCAGATGCGGGGCTTGATCCCAGGACCCTGAGATCATGACCTGAGCCGAAGGCAGACACCCAACTGACTGAGCCACACAGTGCCCCCCCATTATTTATTTATTTATTTATATTTTTTATTTTTTCAAATATTTTATTTACCCAACAGAGAGAGGGAGAGAGCACAAGCAGGGGGAGCAGCAGAGGGAGAGGGAGGAGCAGGGCTCCCGGTGATCAGGGAGCCTGATGCAGGGCTTGATCCCAGGACCTGGGATCATGACCCAAGCAGAAGGGAGATGCTTAACCAACTGAGCCACCCAGGTGCCCCTAGATTTCTTTTTTTAAAGAAAACATGGCAGTTATGTTGCCCTCCTTTCCCCAGAGGTAGCCACTATAACATATTCAGTGACAATTAGTCTATTGCATGCTTTTAAAATTTTCACTATGTATATGTACACAAACTATACAGAAGAGTATTTCATTGGTTCTAAGAAGCATATTTCCCCAACTCCCCATTTAATCTTTGCATTTGTGATGTATTTTTACAACTGATTATAGTTTAACTGGAGAGTTTTTTCTTTTTCAGATAATAATGTGTCTTATCTGTGGCTTCTTAGCAAGAAAATAGTATTTTAATTTTTAAATTTTATAAATTCAGCATCATATCGTGCTTATCTTTTGGCAGTTTGTTTTTGTTGCTCAGCATGGTTTTTGAGATATGTTCCTTGTTAATAAATGTAGCTCTAATTTAAGTTTTCTGTAGGTGTTCAGTTATGTGGCTATACATTTAACTAAAAAAATTTTTTTTAAAGATTTATTTGAGAGGGAGAGGGTATGTGTGTGCAAGTTGGGGGGCTGGGCAGAGGGAGAGGGAGAGAGAGAATCCCAAGCAGACTCCCCCTGCTGAGCATAGAGCTCTATACAGGGCACTATCTCACAATACCGAAATAGTGACCTGAGCTAAAATCAAGAGTCAGACACTAAACTGACTGAGCCACCCAGATGCCCCAAGTTATTTTTTTTTTTAAGAATTTATTTATTTGAGAGATAGCAAGCATGAGCAGAGGGAGGGGCAGAGGGAGGGGCAGAGGGAGAAGGAGAGGGCCAAGCAGATTCCCCACTGAATGGGGACCCCGACATGGGGCTCGATTCCAGGACCCCAAGATCACAACCTGAGCTGAAGTCAGATGCTTAACGGACTGACCCACCCGGGTGCCCCCCATTTTTTAACCAATTTTTTTTTTAAAGATTTTATTTATTTATTTGACAGAGAGAGAGATCACAAGTAGGCAGAGGGGCAGGCAGAGAGAGAGGGGGAAGCAGGCTCCCTGCTGAGCAGAGATCCCGATGTGGGGCTCGATCCCAGGACTCTGAGATCATGACCTGAGCTGAAGGCAGAGGCTTTAACCCACTGAGCCACCCAGGCCCTCGTTTAACCAATTTTTAACCATCACAATCACAATGTTGTAGTGTGAACCTTCTACATGTTTCATTGTGCTGATGAGTGAAAGAGTTTCTGGGTCTTAAGGTTTATGCATTCTTAACTTTCTAGATATCATCCAAATGCTTTCCAAAGAGGTTGTTTCAATACATAACTCATCAATAGTATATAAGAATTCATTTTGCTCTATGACAATCCTGAATTTTATTGATTATAACTTTTGCTGATCTTATTAGTGTCATACTATTTTATATTTTAATTTGCCTTTCCTCCATTGTTAGTGAGTTTGAACATATTTCAATTTGTTTATTGTCTTTTAAGTTTCCTCTCGTGTATTATTTGTTAATTGCCATGGCTTATTTTTCTTTTGAATTGTTTTTGCTTTAACTGATTGATAAGTATTCTTAATACATTTGGATACGAATCCTTTGTAGTTGTATGCATTGCAAATGTTCTCCTAATCTGTGGATCTCCCTGGTTTTTATAAACCAGCTTTATAAAAGTTTTTATAAGCTGGTTTTTATAAACCAGCTTTATAACAATAGGTGTTATGTTTGAGGTGTAATTGACATAGAATAAACTAATGTATTTATAGAGTAGACAATTTGATAAATTCTGACATAATCTGTGAAACTATCGTCCGGGTCAAGATAATGAACATATCTATAACCCCCAAAAGTTTCCTCGTTTCCTTTGTCATGCCCTCTCCTCCACTTCCCTTGCCCCCCCACAGGCAACCACTGATTTGCTTTCTGTCACTAGTTCAGCTTGTATCTTCTATTTTAAATAAATAGAATCCTACTTGTATATTCAAATGGATATGAAAAATGGATATCCAAATGGAGACTGACATTAGGTAATATGGGTAATATGGAGCTTAGTTGAAAAGGTCTATTTCTGTATCATTCCCTACAATTTCAATTAAACAACCTATTTTGGCTTTTTTTTTTTTTTTTAATCTTAGGTTGTTTCAGCATGCTTTGTATCCAGTCCTCCTTGCAAAGCTGTTCTTCCCTTTGTTTTTGTCATTTCTCATTATTCTGCCCTTGCTAGATAGAGTCAAGGGCTTCCTACCTTCTGACCCCTGCTTTTTCCCCCCCATGTCCATGTACATTTTCCTCTCTCCTCTGTTTTTTGCAAAGATTGCTTAATTTTTTCTTTTATTTAGGTTTTAAGGTTCATTTTTATCAAAGTTATATGTGTATATAGTATGTAGAATCAAATAGTTCTGTAAAATTTGTTTTAAAAAAAGCTCCTTTCCTCACTTATTTCACTTTCCTCAGAGGCACTTTTAGCTTTTTTAGTTAACACTTTTTTGTACTTATTTCTATTTCTGTAAATAATATGCTTGTATTGCTATTTTGGTACTATCAGCTGTAAGATGCATCACTATTTTATGTACTACTAAAAAAAGGAAATAGGCCCAAGATGGGTAAGCTCTACAAGGCCCTACATAAAGCTGGAAAACTACATGAAAATGTAGATGAGAAACAAACCCACCACACAGAAAGTGACAGAAGGCATGTCTCAATCCTGGTGTTATGTAGGAGGGGGAAAAACTTTCTTGGGAGATTTGAACTGGTTCTCAGTCAGAATTCACATAGATACTCAAATGTACAAAACACTCAAGCAGAGATTTTTTTTTTT
>CM052897.1:57278964-57300019 GCA_028534135.1 Potos flavus | reverse complement strand
GGGTACATGTCTGTGGATCCTCAGGCTTACACATTTCACAGCACTTACCATAGCACATACCCTCCTCAATGTCCATAACCCAGCCACCCTATCCCTACCCGCCCCTACCCCCCAGCCACCCTCGGTTTGTTTCATGAGTTTAGGAGTCTCTTATGGTTTGTCTCCTTCCTGATCCCCTCTTGTTTCATTTCCCTCTCCTGCCCCCCACAACCCCCCACCCTGCCTCTCGAATTCTTCATATCAGAGAGATCATATGATAATTGTCTTTCTCTGATTGACTTACTTCGTCAAGCAGAGATTTTAATTAAAGGTTGTTTTAGAGGGCAGCTTGGTGGCTCATTTGGCTAAGTGAGTGCCTTTGGCTCAGGTCATGATCGTGGAGTCCCGGGATCGAATTCCACATTGGGCTCCCTGCTTAGCAGGGAGTCTGCTTCTCCCTCTGACCCTCCCTCCCTCTGACCTCCTCATGCTCTTTGTCTCTCATTCTCTCTCTCTCTCAAATAAATAAAATCTTTAAAAAAAAATAAAGATCATTTTGGGTTGGTAATGTCATAGGTGCTTTAGAAATATAACAATTGAAAGATACCAGTTGTGTCTGGATTTCAGAGATACTAAAATATGGGGGAACAGGCATTTTAGAATCAGTGGAATATGATACCATGTACTAGACACTGTTCTTTCTCAGTGCTAGAGAGGTAACTGAACAGAAGAAACATCCCTGTCCTCACTGAGCTGACGTTCTGGAGAGGGTAACGTTCGGACAAAATAAGAATATGGTGTACCATAAATAAGATGGAAACTGAACAATGACCATTGGATTTAGCAATTTGGAAGCTGTTGCTGAACTTGATAGGAGAGGGTTTGGTGGAATAAACAGGAAATATAAGGCCATTGGAGTGATTTTGAAAGAGAAAGGGAGGAGAGGAATTTGGAGATAGTGAACATAGACGGCTTCTTCTAGGAGTTCTGCTGTTAGGAGAGCAGAGAAATGGATATATAACTGGAGAGGAAATTGGGGTTAAAGAGTTATCTTTTAAAATGAGAGAAATAATTGGACACCTGAAACAGCTATAATGTTATGTATCAATTATACCTCAGTAAAAAAAATAAAAATAAAATAGAAATAAGAGTGTGTGTGTGTGTTTTAAAAATTTTATTTATTTGAGAGAGAGAGTACAAGCAAGGAGAACAGCAGGTAGAAGAAGAAGCAGGCTCCCTGCTGAGCGAGAGCCCGATGTGGGACTCGATCCCAGGACACTGGGATCATGACCTGAGCTGAAGGCAAATGCTTAACTGACTGAGCCACCCAGGCATCCCAAAGAATGTGTTTATATAATGCTGATGGAGAGGGTCCGTAGAGAGGAAACAGTGCTGATACAGAGGTGGGGATGGGAAAAGGCTGGGCAATGGGGAATGGGCTTGGGATCTGGTATCCAAGGGAGGCATTGGCCTTATAGACAGAAGCAGTCGGTTCATCCGAAGTAAATAACAGGGCAGACCAGGCAGCCAGGAACCCATGCCCGTAGTGGTAGTGAGTACTTCCTGTTTCACTGAGAAAATGGAAGAAAGGGCAGCAGCCAGGAGCAAAGATGGAGAACAGGTGTTGATGGCTTGAGGAGAGAGGAAATGACATGAAATGGACCTATAGGGGAGCAGGAGAATGAATGGATAAAGCAGAAGTAGTAGGATTGTCATGTTGAGCTAAGGCACTATTTGAAGTTAGTGATTGTGAATTTTAAGTGAGATTGTTTAGTATGGATGTGTGGGTACGTGTTTTTGTTTTTTTCATTTCAAAGCCATGTTTAGCTGCATGGTATTGGCACAGAGTAGTGAGACAATTGTATTTTTTGTTTTTAATATGTTATTAGGAAAAACTTCCAGTACGCAAAATAGAGCCATCATGTACTCATCACACAGCTTCAGTAGATACTAACTAGTGGCCAGTCTTGTTCTAGCTGTACACTTACCTACTTCCACCCTTCCATATTATTTTGAAGCGACTCCAGACATCATATTTTATGCACAAATGTGTCATATTTCTAAGATATATGGATGTTTGCAAAAAATACCATTACCATACCAAAAAATTTAAGAATTCCTTAATATCCAGTTTCCTGGCAGTTTTCAAATTCCCATTTGTCTCTGGAATGTCCTAAAGTGTTTAGTTGTTTGACAGGGAGTTATATTTAATAAGGGTGGGTGTTCTGCCAGGCAAGTATGATGAAGGGAAGGAGGGGGCAGGACACTTGAGTTGCGTGCAAGAGAGTGGACCTCAATCAAGCGCTAATGGACTTTGAACTCTAAGCTAAGGCAGGAGATGAAGACCTGAGAGGGGGGTGGAATCAATGGCTTGTAATTCCTGGTGGGGTCAAAGTATTGTTGGAGTTGGGGTGCTAGAGGGAGCAACCTGAAAAGACAGGGAGTGGTGATTGAAGGGTGGGGCGCAGATGAAGTAGAGATTATGGAGGGACTATAGTTACTGTGTTGGCAAGCTCTAGGACAGGATATTGATTGAGGGGAGTAAGTGGCTACAGTAGGGTAGAGGGCGTGTTTGCGCACGAGGAGATCAAGAAACTGAGAAGGCCAAGTATCATAACAGTCACCTAGGTGAGTGAGTGAATCTCTTGGAATTATGACAGGCCAGTGAGATAGGAACTAAAATCTGGGAGACTTGAGAAGTAGTGATCCAGGCATAGCCCAATGAATGCAACAGAGGGGTGGGAGGTGGTGGCACCATCTGACAGGCAGCTTTTTTAGCAAGGAGGAAAGGGGAATAATCTGGAAGCAGAAGTGAGGGACAACACGAATACCTGCTTCTTGTGCCCGAGGCCCAGTAGTATAAGGGGGTGGGAGAGGAGCAACCACAGATAGGACAGTAGAGAGCGCGGGGGCCTCAGAGCAGCTTGATTTCAACTGGAGCAGAAATTGAGGAGGAGAAGGAGAGGGGAGCAGTTCATGAAAGGGGATATACTTAGCCATCTGGAGATGAGAGCTTAGGGATTTGGAATGGCCCCAGAGTCCCGGGATTCTTGTGGTAAGTGATATAAAGAAGGAGAGATCATAATGAGATTAGTCTTGATGTCTCAGGCAAATTGTAGTGTAAGCAGATGAGGGATAGAGGTGTAGGAAGACGCTCCAGAGTAAAGGATCCCTTCACTTCTGCTGCTGGTGCTGGTGTAGAGGCTGGGGGAGAGGCAGAGGGGCCGAGGCCCCATTACTTGCTCTCTACTCCTGGGGCTAAGGTGGTCCAGTAAGAAGCCGTTAAAGCAGCTAGTCAAAAACCAGAATTTCCTGTTCTTTTCCCTGTTGTTTACCTACCCTGCCTCTATTTTTTCGGCCTTTTTTATTGATGACTTAGAGTATGACATCTAGATGTTTTTCAGTACCCTATTCTTAAATATCGTAGATATTCTGGAAACTGGTAAATGATGCTGTTACTAGCTTGCTGGGGAAATGACAGCAAGATTACAATAAGGAATTAGGGAGTCTCACCACCAGGGTTGGAAAGAGAAAGGAGGGAAGAGGTTTCAGAGAGAGAGAGAGTTAGCTTTAGATTCCTTAAATCTGGTCTAGGAAGCAGATGAGGGAAAGAGTTTGACCCGTGTCCTGGGAGAGAAGAGTAAGTTCTGTCTGGAAGGAGGGAATCTGCCCAAGGATCCGTGTTTTTGTTTGTTTTATTTTATTTATTTATTTGAGAGAGAGAGCATAAGGAGGGCTGGGTGGGAGGGGCAGAGAGAGAGAGAGAGGGAGAGAAAGAATCTTAAGCAGGCTCCACGCTCAGCAGAGAGCCTGTCACGGGGCTCAATCCCACGAACCTGAGATTGTGACCTGAGCTGAAATCAAGAGTTTAACACTTAACCGATTAAACCACCCAAGTGCCTGCAAGGATTTGTGTTTTGACAGGTTCCTGAAAGAGCTGTTGCTGGATGGGGAGACTCAACTATTTTAGATTCATTCCAGTGGATATTTATTAGCACTTACTATGTGCCAGGCACTGGGCTAGATGTTCAGGATATCATGTTGAGCATGTAGAAAGGTTCCCATTTACATGCATTTACAATCTAGCAGGAAAGACAGTTAAACCAGAAATCATAATTTAATGTGAAGGCTTTATAGTGAGGGTTCTTTGGAAGCCCGTGGTAAAAGCATCAGGTTAGTCTCAGGTAGGGTAGGTAGGGGAAGTGTGCAGGTTCTGGAGTTAGTGACCTGGGAGCAGAGACCTGAAAGACAAGCTGCAGTTAGCTAGGCAAAGAGAATGGGGAAGAGAGTTACATGTCCACAGCAGGCCACAGCTCGACTCTCTGTATCTCTCCGACTTCCAAACCTTTCTTACCCGGGAAATAGGGAACAGAATCATCTGTTCTGATGAATTTGTTCTGGTGAATATGGTGATACTCACCCCCAGTATTCCTGTACACCAGGGCTTGGCAGACGGCTGCTCATAGGGCAGCTGTGGCCTGCTACCTGTTTCTGAATGGCTGGCAAGTTAAGAATGGTTAGCAGTTCCAACTGTAAGCCAAGACTAGTGGCAAAATTCAAACCCAGATATCTTAATTCAAAGTCTGTGTTCAGTCCGCTGATCACATTGTACTACAATTAGTTGTTTCCATCCCCCAAGAAGAGACTTGAACTTGAATGACAGGTTGCTTTTTCTTATATCCATCATTTCCAGCACAGGGTGAGTCCAAAATAAATGTTTATTCAATGACTTTCATGTAAGTAATTTCATTTGCTCCCTTATAACAAATCCTATGAGAATAACACGTACATCAAATTTTCAAATAATTGATATTAACTCTTACATACCATTTCTTCCCCCCCAGCTTTTTTTTTTTTTTTAAGTTTGTTTATTTAAGTAATCTCCACACCCAGCATTGGGCTCCAACTCCTGACCCCAAGATCAAGAGTTGTATGCTTCTCTGACTAAACCAGCCAGGTATCCCCCGCTCCCTTTTTTCCCTAAGATTTTATTTTTTTAATTTAACTTAATTTTTTTAATTTAACAGAGAGAGACAGTGAGAGAGGGAACACAAGCAGGGGGAGTGGGAAAGGGAGAAGCAGACTCCCTGCTGAGCAGGGAGCCCAATGTGGGGTTCCATCCCAGGACCCTGGGACCATGACCTGAGCTGAAGGCAGATGCTTAACCAACTGAGTCACCCAGGAGCCCCTAAGATTTTATTTTTTTTAAAGTAATCTCTACACTCAGTGTGGTGCTCAAACCCACAATTCCGTGATCAAGAGTCATATGCTCTACTAACTGAGCCAGCCATTTCTTTCGTTTCTTTTTTATAGATTTTTTATAGATTTTTTATTTTTCGTTTTTCTTTTTTTCCGATTACTTTTATTTTATTTTTTCAGTATTCCAAGATTCATTGTTCATGTACCACACCCATATTTTTAAAAGATTTTATTTAAGAGAGAGCGAAAGTGATCACAGAGGGAGAGGGAGAAGCAGATTTGCTGCTCAGCGGAGAGCCCGAGGTGGGGCTTGATCCCAGGACTCTGAGACCAGGACCTGAGCCGAAGGTGGACGCTTAACCAACTAAGCCACCTCGGCATCCCTATTTCTTCCATTTATAATAGCAATATTTAAAAAATGTATGATGTCATTGAAAAATTGATTTCATTAAATGTAACTAAAGATAATTAGGAATATTTTGTGCTATAATATAAGGCCTTCAAGGACTACTAACTTACTGACATTTATGTATAGCTGTTTCATCCTATAGTAAATAATCTCAGAATGCTAGATATTTCTAGTTTTTGTCAGCTTTTTGTAATATCTGTTCCTTTGTCAGCTGTCAGTTATAGCTGCTTCCCAACCCTTCTTTAAATTTGCTGTTGCTGTCTTTTATAGATTCAGAACCTAGAAATCTAATCTTATTAGAACTGTATATAAAGTAAGCCTGATGATTCACAGACATGTACCCTGGGGCAAATAATACATTATATGTTGATAAAAAAAAAAAGAACCATATATAAAGTAGGAGCAGATAGTCTTGAGGATAATACTTGTGAGTAAAGTGAAAAGTGAGATGTTTTTTTTCTTAAGGATTTTGTACCTGTTGGAGAGATCAGAGATACTGGGAACAGTCATAACGTAAAAGTATATTAACTTCAAACTTGTATAGTCCATTGCCTACTTAATGTCTCTACGTGGATGTCTAATATGCATCTCAAACTTAATGTTTCCCGGCGGCTTCTTCCCACAGCTATCCCCATTTTAGGACATAAAGACTATCCTTCTAGTTACTTGAGCCTAAAACCTGGGAATCATCCTTGATGCCTCTGTCTCTGTAACATTTCCCATCTGATCATGTTTTACCTTCAGAATACATACTGAATCTGATCACCATTTCTGATGCTACCACCAAGATTCAAACTGCCATTCTCTCTTTCCTGGATTATTATTACATTTAGCCTTCTGACCTATTCCCCTCCTTCTGCCCTTGTCTCAATACAGGCTGTTCTCAACAGACATCCAGAATGATCCTCTAAAAAGTCAAATTAGATTGTCACTCCTTTGCTCAAAACCTTCCAGTGGTTTTCCATCTCAGAGTAAAAGACAGTTCTGACAGTGGCCTAAAAGACTCTAGAGTCTGTTCTCAGTTTACCTCTCTGGCCTAATTACCTATGACTCTTTCCTCTGCTCATGTCCCTTCAGCCACAGTGACATCTTTGCTTTTTTTCTAAGATCCAGGTTGTTCCTTCTTTAAAGCCTTTATGCTTCCTATTACCTCTCCCTGAAATGCTTCTCCTGTGTTGGTAGCATGGCCTTTCCTCTTTCTTTCTTTAGGTGTAAGGCTCAAATGCCACCATATCAGTGAGGCCCTGGCTCTCTCTATCTCCTTTACCCTGCTTTCTTTTTCTCCATAGCATTTGTCAGCATGCGATAGGCTGTGTGCATATGCATGTGTAATTAATTAATTTTAACTTTAAAATTTTTTGAAGATTTATTTATTTGAGAGAGAGCGAGAGAGCAATAGAGAGTGAGAGAGATCATGAGCAGGGGGAAGGGCAGTGGGAGAGGGAGAAGCAGACTGCCCACTGAGCAGGGAGCCCAAAGTGGGGCTCCATCCCAGGACCATGGGATCGTGACCTGAGCTGAAGGCTAATGCTCAAACAGCTGAGCCACCCAGGTACCCTTAATTTTAAAAATTTTTAAAAATTTTAAAAATTTGTTTCACTGCTGTCTCCCTGTAGGTTTAGAATAGGGACTGGTAAGCCAAAAAATGTCCAGCTGCCTGTTTTTGTAAATAAACTTGAATTAGAACACGGCCACGCTCATACATTAGTACATTGTCTGTGACTGCTTTCACACTCCAACAGCAGAGTTGAGTATTGTGACAGAGACCATATGGCCTGTAAAGCCTACAGTGTTTGGTGCCTGTCCCTTTACTGAAAAATTTTGTTTGCTGACCGTTGGACTAGAACAATATCTGGCACATAGTAGGTACTGAACATAAAGTAAATGCTAAGTGGCAGGGTACAAACTGTAAATTACTAGTGAGGATATGGGGTAATATTTCAAAAGTCGTTACTAGATTTTAATAATGAGGATGATTTGGGAATATGTCAACCATAATAACTTATTTGAGCTGAAGTTCTTGAATTTATTGCTGGCATTACTACCTGATAGCAGAGATAGGCCAACTTTTTTTTTTTTAAAGATTTTATTTATTCAGAGAGAGAGATCACAAGTAGGCAGAGAGGCAGGCAGAGAGAGAGGGGGAAGCAGGCTCCCTGCTGAGCAGAGAGCCCGATGCGGGACTTGATCCCTGGACCCTGAGATCCTGACCTGAGCCGAAGGCAGAGGCTTTAACCCACTGAGCCACCCAGGCGCCCCTAGAGTTGGATGCTTAACTGACTGAGCCACCAGGCGCCCCCCCCCCAAGTCTTACCTTTTTATAAGCTGCATCCAGGGGATAAATAATATCAGTCATGCAAAGCACCTGTGTGAAGAGGTGGAGAAGATTTTAGAAGTATTCTAGTTTTATTTATTTATTATTACTTTTAATTTTTATTTATTTATTTATAAAAGATTTTATTTATTTGACAGAGAGAGACACAGCGAGAGAGGGGATATAAGGGGGGGGAGTGGGAGAAGGCTCCCTCTGAGCAGGGAGCCTGATGTGGGGTCGATCCTAGGATCCTGAGGAAGGCAGATGCTTAACGACTGAGCCACTCAGGCGTCCCAGTATTCTAGTTTAAAAGTCCTTTACCGTTAATCGAGCTGAGTAGAGAGAAGGAATGTTGAACTATATACTGCATGCTTAGAAAATAAATGTAATTTAAGCAAATGATAAAGAATTATGGAATCAGGGCTGGAAGAAACTTCATTCAGTATATATTTGAATGCACCATGGCCACTTTATTAGACTGCGTTACAGAGGTATTGAATAAGACAGTTGTTGCCCTCATGAGACTTAAGGTCTAATCCTCCTCCCCAGTCTCCACCTCACCTCATTTTATGTTGTATATTGGAATCTAAAGCTTGAGAGAGCAAGTACTTTCCCCAGGGTTGTGTAGATTGTTACTGGTAGAATGGAACTAGAGTGCAAGTTTCTTAAATGGGACATAAAGGCAAAATATCGATTCATTTATGCACAGTTTTGAGTGCTCACTAATGTGTTTATCCCTATACTAAGTACTGGAAGATAGGGTGATAAGTAGAAGGGCACATTTTTTTGATGTAGAGCTTAAAAGGAATTTTTTTTGGGGGGAATCCAGAATGTTTTCCACTATGTTGCATTACACTATTTGCAATCTTTAATCTCGTAGGAAGGTTAGGGGCTCTCAAATATTGATTCTTCAGTGTGACTAAGTTCAATAAGTTTAGTGTTTTTCTGAGACCCAAAGTCAGTTTTATTGAAGGACTGGGACTTTTGCATGATGGAAGGAAGAACGAAGTAGTTCTAGATTCTCTGGGAATCTGACCTTTATTATTCTCTGGGAAGTGACCTTTATTTATTTATTTATTTGTTTGTTTGTTTGTTTGTTTATTTCAGAATTTGTATAGAGCCTAAACTTTTGCCCTATGAGTAAGAAAGAACCTTTTTCTTTTCAGTAGCTGTGCTGTCAGGACTTAGAACCCAGGCCGATATTTAAAATCAGCCATATTGTGGGTTAAATAGACTTTTCACACTGACCTCTTTCCTTTTAGTTACCCAAACTTTGGGTATATGTAATACTCAGTGGTCAAAGATCACATCTAAAGCAGAACACATATTTTATTCTTTAAAATTTCTTCTCAAACTGATTGTGATTATATTTGATTTTTTCTTCTCAGTGCTTGCTTGCTAAAAAAATCAAACATATGACAGTCTAGGGAAGAGTGAAAAAGGTTAATTAAACTGCTGCTAAATAATTTAGGATGTTTTAGTTATTTGGTGGCATAGATGATTAAGGCTTTTTTCCTTAAAATGCCTATTTGGGAATGCTTTCACAATGGAGAATTTTCCGAGTAAGTTGTCTTCACCTCAGGCTTCCTTGCTCTTCCTGTTCCAGAATATCTTCTTCCATTCTACTGGGACCAATTAGTTTTGTCTCAGTTGTTTTAGTTTCTCTGTGCAAGGTGAGCTTAACCATGTTTATAATCTGTGAACATTAATTCTCTGCCAGTGATCTAAAACACATTGAATTGGGTATCTTCAAATGCAGATGATTTATTTTCTCTGAATTTAGATCATAGCATTTAAAAATGAAAAGACCTGGGGTGCCTGGGTGGCTCAGTTAGTTGAGTGTCTGACTCTTGATTTTGGATCAGGTCATGGTCTCAGAGGGTTGTGAGATCGGGCTTCGTGCTCAGCACAGAGTCTGCTTGAGATTCCTTCTCCTCCTTCCTCTGGCCCTCCCCATGGTTGTGCTCAATAAATAAATAAATTAAATAAATAAATTCTTTTAAAAATGCCTCTTTAAAAAAATTTTTTTAAAAAATGTATTTATTTGAGAGAGACAGCATGAACAGGGCAAAGGGAGAGGGAGAAGCAGACTCTCCACTGAGCAGGGAGCCCGACACGGGACTTGATCCTGGGATGTCGGGATCATGATCTGAGTCAGAGGCAGATGCTCAACCGACTGAGTGACTCAGGCACCTGCAAAAATGCCTCTTTAAAAAAAAAAAAGAAGAGACCTTAGAAATAGTGGTTATTATATATTAGTGACGATTATTCTAGTTCTGTTGCAGGTATAACCACATTTTTATTAAAGATTTTATTTATTTATGACAGAGATAGTGAGAGAGGGAACACAAGCACGGGGGAGCTGGAAAAGGAGAAGCGGGCTCCCCGCTGAGCCGGGAGCCTGATAAGGGGCTCAATCCCAGGACCCTGGGATTAAGACCCAAACCGAAGGCAGACGCTCAATGACTGAGCCACCCAGGTGCCCCTATAACCACATTTTAAGACATTTAAGACACTACAAATTAGTGTTATGTTGTAGAGGAGGTAGTCTCTCAGTCTCAAATTACTTAATCATTTCAAAAATATTTGTAGAATAACTGAAATAATATGCTAGTAAGAAACATGGACTAAAAAAAAAAACATGGATCGTGTGTATAAATATAGGTGATTTCAAATAACACTATAGAATGGCATATAATGTGAAACATAATTGTCATATTGTAATTGTGTATATGTTAAATCAATCATAAAATATTTCGGTGGGTGCCAGAGAGGAGGAGGAGGAGCTGGACGAGTTGAAATGTTGTGTGATGTCCTTTGGTTGGTATATATAGCAAGACAGTCTAAGTTTGACCTTCCAGCATTCCAGGCTGGGGTCTCAGACACGCTGTTGCAGTTATCTATTGCCAGGGAATAAAACCACTTCAAACTTGGTGCAGAACTCTCAAGGTTCTGGGTGTTGACTAGGCTTATCTAAGTGATTCTCGCACAAGTTCTTTCATGCACTTGTGTCTGATGGGCCTTGTGTTCTCTCCTAGATTCACAGCTCTGGCACTTGAGCAGGGAAGTCCAAATAACTAGGATCTGGAATAACTCCTTGAACATCACGGTCTCTGTTTCTGTGTAGTCCCAGCGTTGGGGCCTCGTAGTAGCCAGAGTTCTTACATGGAGGCTTAGGGCTCCAAAAGCACTTGTTCTGAATAAGAGAATCAGAAGGGAGGTGCATTGTCTTTTATGACCTAAATTCAGAATCAGTGTCATTTCTACTGCATTTTATTCATTAGAAGTGAGTCATTAAGGCCAACCCGTATTCAAAGGGAAGGGAATTAGACTCCACCTCTTTCTGGGAAGAGTGTCAAGAATATGCAGACATATTTCAAAGCCACTTTGGTGGTTCTTCTGGCCACAAATTATTTACATTCCTCCCCAGTGCAAAACACACTTAACCCCTTCTCAGAGGAGTCTTTGCTTTTGTTTTTAATATGGAACACTTCAAGAATTTGAGAATTCAAATTTGAGAATTTGCATGTCATGCTTGTGCAGGGGCCATGCTGATCTTCTCTGTAAAATTGTTCCAATTTTAGTATATGTGCTGCCAAAGCGAGCACAGAGGGATCTTACCTGATTTGTCATCGTGCTCAGGCTTGAGGTCTAGGATCTTGTCATCGAAAGCAGATCCAGGTGCAGGTTAGGCTCTTTGGATAGTGTTCCTTGCGTGTGGCTCCCTGGGTACCATTACTTTCACTTGGAGGACCTGCAAGCTAAAGAGAAATGTTCTCTCTCCCTAGTCCACCCAGTATGCAGCAGTGGACAGGCCTAAGATAACCACTATGGACACTTCTGTTAAAAAATAAAGAAAAATGTAAGGAACATAATAGTTGTTGGTCCACAGCAAATCTGAAATCCAGCCAGGCCCATATCATCACTTCTGTGATTAGGGCTCTGCTATATTGCCTGGGAACCGTCCTTCATAGCTCTTGGTTTTGCCCTCTGAATTAGCCTTCCTTTTCCATAAAATGTATCCTTTGTTTGCAGCTGAGTAGTTTCCTAAACCATAGGGTTTGAGCATGAAGGGGGTGTTTGTCCCAAAAACGTCTTTTCATTTCGTACTGTCTTTTTTAGTCCAAGATGACAATCTCAACATAGAATTCTCTGTGAATAGAACATAGAATTCTATAGAATTCATAGAATTCTATTCTCAACATAGAATTCTCTGTGAATCTTTTTGAGGGGTTCACTCTGTTAGACAAAAGCCACACTTACACAATGATATCAGCCTTTCTCTGCCTTAGGCTCTGTAGAGAGGTAAAAGTTTTCCTTGCCCTAAGATTCCTGGCTGGGTCTGAAAATTAAATTGACGAAGAAAGATCAAAAGGATACACATTTATTTAATATAAGTTTTATGTGACACGGGAACCTTTATTAGTAAATGAAGACCTGAAGAAATGTTTGTTTATTTTTTAAGTTTTTATTTAAATTCCAGTTAGTTAACATACGGTGTAATATTAATTTCAGGTGTACAATTATAGTGATTCAGCACTTACATTCATCACCCAGTGCCCATCACAAGTGCATTCCTTCATTCCCATCACCTATTTCCCCCATCCTCCCCACCTATCTCCCCTCTGGTAACCATTGGTTTGTTTTCTGTAGTTAATACATTATGTGTTAATTAAAAAAAAATAATAATAATGGGAAAAGAAAAAGAAAGAAAAAAAAAAAAGAGTCTATTTCTTGGTTTGCCTGTTTTTTTTCCCTATGCTCATTTGTTTTGTTTCTTAAATTCCACATATGAGTGAAGTCATAGGGTATTTGTCTTTCTCCAAGTGACTTATTTCACTTAGCTTAATGCTCTCTAGTTCCATCCACATTGTTGCAAATGGGAAGGCTTCATTCTTTTTTATGGCTGAGAAATATTACAGTGTGTGTGTGTGTGTGTGTGTGTGTGTACAACTTCTTTATCCATTCAGCTATCGATAAACACCTGGGCTGTTTTCATAGTTTGGCTATTGTAGATAATGCTGCTATAAACATTGGGGTGCATGTATCCCTTTGAATTAATATTTTTGTATTCTTTTTTTCCTCTGAAATTGTATTTATTTATTTATTTTTGCTTGCTTCCTAGGACTTTATTTTTTATTTAAATTTAATTAAATATCATATAATGTATTATTAGTTTCAGAGGTAGAGGCCAGTGGTTCATCAGTTGTATATAACCCCCAGTTCTCATTATATCACGTGCCCTTCTTAAAGCTCATCACCCCCCCACCCCTCGAGCAACCCTCAGTTTGTTTCCTAGGATTGAGTCTCTTACGGTCTGTCTCCCTCTCTGATTTCATCTTGTTTTATTTTTTCCTATCTTCCCCTATGATCCTCTGTTTTGTTTCTTAAATTCCACATATGAGTGAGATCATATAATTGTCTTTCTCTGACTTGTTTCAATTAGCATAATACCCTCTAGTTCCATCCATGATATTTTTGTATTCTTTGGGTAAACACCTAGTGGGGCAATTACTGGGTTGTAGTATAGTTCTATTTTTAACCTGAAGAAATGTTTAAACCTGAGTATTTTTATGCTAGGTTTGATTAAGAGTGGGCAGTTGTGGAGAAATATGGTAAGACAAAGAGTATGAGGAAAGTATGGTAAACTGGGGGAAATTTAGCAAGGCTTCTTTGTTAGGATTCTTCTCTATGTCCCTTTGCCTTTGGAGATAAGAATGCTCCCTTCTTCCAGGTAAAGGGAAGGCACCTCTCATATGAGAGTTTTATGACCTTTTTCAGGGGAGAAGTGCAAGGGAAACGTCAGAGTGACCTTCCTGCTTCTGCCATTTTCTCAAGCTCCTTCATCTTAAAATACTCATTAAAATACTTAAAATACTCAGTAAGTCAGTGTACCTTATTTTGGGGTAGCGTCTCCTGAACCCTCTCAGCTCCATTTGAGGTTTTTGTGGGACAACACATTTAAGATTCTTAGAAGGCTTTTTGTTTGAAAGGAATTATGAGGCAACACCTTAAATTAAATTTCTTTAGAGTCTACCCTAGGGTTGGTCAACTGTTGCCAGTGAGCTAAGATTTGCTTTTACGTTTTTAAAGGGTTGTAAAAAAAAGAATGTTCAACAGAGACTGTATATGTCCCTCAAAGTCTACAATATTTATCTTCCCCTTTGTAGAAAAAGTTTGCCAGTCCTTGGTCTAAACAAATGTTTAGTCTTTAGACCATGTGCCCTGACACTGCCTTGGATTTGATCTTTATCTTAATTTTTTTAAAAAGATTTTATTTATTTATTAGAGAGAGAGAGAGATAGCGAGAGAGCACAAGCAGGGAGAGTAGCAGGCAGAGGGAGAAGCATCTGGATGATATGGGGCACCATCCCAGGACCCTGGGATCATGACCTGAGCTGAAGGCAGATGCTTAAGCGACTAAGCCACCGAGGCATCCCTGGGCATTTCTTTTTTTTTTTTTTTAATTTTTAAAAATTTTAAAAAAGATTTTATTTATTTATTTGTCAGAGAGAGAGAAAGAGAGAGAGAGCACAAGCAGGCAGAGTGGCAGGCAGAGGCAGAGGGAGAAGCAGGCTCCCTGCCGAGCAAGGAGCCCGATGTGGGACTCGATCCCAGGACCCTGAGATCATGACCCGAGCCGAAGGCAGCCGCTTAGCCAACTGAGCCACCCAGGCGTCCCACCCCTGGGCATTTTTTAATTTGAGAAATGTTTGCTATATGGGAGTAAGAAATAGTTTTATTTTTGGACCTAGCAAGTCCTGGACTCCTTTATATTTCCTCTATATTTTTTGAAAATTATGTAATTCTTTTTCTCATCTCTTTCTACATGTACTTTATGATACTTAGCTGAAAAAAACCATTTGACACTTTTGATATTCTTTTTTTTTTTTAAAGATTTTATTTATTTATTTGACAGAGAGAGAGATAGCAAGAGAGGGAACACAAGCCAGTGGAGTGGGAGAGGGAGAAGCAGACTTCCCGGCCAAGCAGGGAGCCCGATGTGGGGCTCAATCCCAGGACCCGGGACCATGACCCGAGCCGAAGGCAGATGCCCAACAACTTAGCCACCCAGGCGCCCCCACTTTTGATATTCTGCCTGGAAATTTCCTTACCCATATTCATCAGTTCATTGGTTATATTTTCTGTTTTCAACATTATTTCAGGTGACAGCTTTGCTAAACTTTCCACTTATCTAATAAGATTTTCCTTTCCTTCAGCTTTCAGAAACACTTTTCTCACTTTCTTTTAAGCCAAGGATCAGCAACTTTATTCTGTCAAGGGCCAGACAATACATATTTTAGGCTTTGGGGCCTTGTGGTCACTGGCACACCTACTTAACTTTGCTGCGTAGTGAGAAGGCACCCGCAGACAATATGTAGATGAACGGATGTGGCTGTGTTTCAGTAAAACTTTATTTACCAAAGCAGGTAGCAGGTTGAATGTTGCTGGTAGATTGTAGTTTGCTGACCCCCTTTTTAAGTCTTTATCGACAGCTTTCTTGAGGCTTTTCCTAACAGTGACATTAAGACCCTTTCTGGCTCTCACTAACGCTTTCGGCCACTTCTGACTTTGTCCTGCCATCTAATCCTGAAGCCAAACGTTTATATTTTTCGGAAGCAACCCTATAACCAAAATCAGCTTTGGTTTTCTGCTGCTGTGTAATAAATACATCATTGCAAACCTAGTGGTATAAAACAATCTTTTTTTTTTAATCTTTTATGGTTCTGATGTTTGAACTTGGCTAGGGAGTTTTTTCTCAGGGTTTTTCGTGAGGAAGCAATCAGATGATAGCTGGGTTGGAATCGTTTAAACGGCTTCCTCTCTTACACAGTTGGAGGCAGATGGTACTTGGGCCTGGAGTCCTCTTCAGGGATTCCTCATTCACGTGTCAGGTGGTGGGCTGGGAAGACTCAACCAGCCGGCACTTCTTGGACATCTCTATAACCCTGTGACATCTCGTCCCGTACCCCGGCCAGCATGAGATGAGGGCTTTAGGGTAGCTGGATATCTTAGATGGTGATTCCGGAGTCCAAAGTTGCCTGACCTCAGACAGTGCCAGACAGAAGTTTTATCACCTTTTATGACCTATGATCGCCTTTTATGACCTTACTTAGTGTCACTTCTGCTTCATTCTCTTCACAGGGAGGAGAATTAGACTCTACGTTTGATAGGAGTAGATCGAAGAATGTATAAACATGTTTTAAAACACAGAATGTCTCATATACCCCTATCAAAAAGTTTCAGAAACTAGAATATAGAAGGTTATACTTTGTTAGAGCAGGCTTTCTCTTCCCCGTTTATGGGGTTAGAGGTAGGTGAATACCTCCCTTCATTTAATGTTCAAGAATGGACGGGTGCGGGCTGCCTGGGTGGCTCAGTCTGTTGGGCCTCTGCATTTGGCCCAGGTGATGATCCCAGGGTCCTGGGATCGAGTCCCACGTCCAGCTCCCTACTCAGCGGGGAGCCTGCTTCTCCCCCTGCCTGCCGCTCCCCTGCTTGTGCAGTCTCTCTTTCTCTGACAAATAAGTAAGTAAATAAATAAATAAAACCTTAAAAAAAAAAAAAAAAAGAATGGAGGTGTGGAAGAGCTGTGGAAGGAGACTTCACAGCAACAAACACCTCTTTTCTTTAGAGAAAGAAACAAATAACTCTTTTCTTCCAGAGATAGGTCCTGGAAGCTTTGGACTTGGCATTCTTTTTCCTTTTGTATGAGAGTAGGCATATTGGTGCTTCCATCCCAAAAGAGAAAACAAAAGAAACAAAGAAAGAAGAAAAACTATCAAACTGTAGAAAATCCTACCATTTATAGATTTGTTTGAATCTCCGGGTAGCATTTTTGTAAGGGTTAAAGAGTAGGTGTGCCTGTTTGTCATTTTCGATTTCATTTGGATTAGTTTAGCTTTCTTAATGCTGGCAGGGATACTTCTAAGGGAAAATCTGAGAAGTGGGTAGGTGATAGAAATGATTTTAAATTTGAGGACTCCAGAGCAAGTGGTAAAGCAGGTTTTAAGAGACTTCAAATAGCGTTAAGGAATGGTCTCTAGAACTGCTCTACTGCCTGACCCCATCTGAAAAGATTTTGCTCACCTTATATAGTGAGCTGGCTCTGGAGCTAAAATATTCAGAAAAGTTGGGATATTTTATGGTATGTATTTATAGAGGCTATTGTGTTATTCCCCCCCCCCCCCCACCTTTTCTCACTAGGTGAAAGGAGGGTGGCAGTGAGTATGTTTTGCTGTATTTATGGTCGAACAACCAATGTGAATATTGCGTTTTTGTGTTCTTTGCATTTTGGTTTTTCTTTCCTTCCCCTTTTGCTTCTTTCTTCACCTTTCTTTCTGGATTTGTACATCATGAGAGATTCACCAAATTCTCTGATGATCTGATAGAAGAAGATAGCTTAGGGAATAGGAAGTTGTTATAGAATTAGCTGCCTGCCATACTCTTCCCATTTCTAGAGAATGAATGCTTAAATGCTTGTATTTAATCGCTTACCTGTTTTATTTTTCTTGGTTTCCATATTTATATACGTTGTTGAATTGAGGGTAGAAAGCAAAAGCTTTTATTTTAAATGATTCCATTATTTTTTTACTTGGAACTTGAAAGATGCTTTTACAAAGCTTTAATAGAATCCTCTAAACACATGCCAGTTGTTGGTGGTATAAGAACCTTCAGAAGAGTCAGGAAAGAAAATTTTGGAATGAGTTACATTCCCAAGAAGGAGGACAGTACATACCTATCTTGAAGTCCTGAAAATGTAAAGACTTCTCACTAGCGTTCTTTAACTTCAGTTACAACTTGGAAGAGGCAACATCTCCTTTTGGCATTAGCCTTCTATAACTCTTTCACTTGTTTTGTTTGTCTGCATTCTTTTTTCCCCCCTAGTTGGCACATATTACCAAATGAAAGGTACCTGTTGGTTTGGAGGGAGTAGAGATGAGAAGAAAGAGTTAATTTTTCATGCTTTTAAATCCGCTAATATTACTTAACTAATTTCAACTAGATGAAAACTTATCTTTTAAAATATTTAATGCATGATATGCTGCATGCATTATGCATTAATTTTGAGAATTATAATATAGTAGCATGGATTTATGAATGACATGAACAGCAAATTATTTCCAACCTAAATTGCCCTGTTCGTTTTTGGACAAAATAATTACTTGCTAGAGCAATATTTTTCTGGCATGTTATAAGCCAGGAGAGTAGTTTGGAAGGATCTGAATGAATGCTGAGTATAAAGATTTTTGGTACAAGTTGATTTTACTCTTTCTTTCCTTGGAGTGTCAGGGGATTAGTTTTATGCTGCATGAGGAAAAAGCTGCTTTGTGAAATCCGTAATTCCATAGAGACTGGTAGTATTAGAGATATTTTTAATTTGGGTCTTAGGAAGCCAGAAGATCTGAGGATTAATATACCTTTCCCAGTGTATTAATGAGTTCAAAACATGTTGTTGATTTAATGTTTAGTTTGGATATTGATTTCTGGTTTTGTCTTTTTAAAGGTGCATGTATATGTTTGGATCAAGTTAGTTTTTATTTAATCATTCTGTCCTTTAATGCGACACACACCAATAGAAGACAACTATTATTTTGAAAACAAATATAGTTTATTTTCTTATGATTGTACAGATGTTGACTGGCAAAAAAATCTTTTAGATTAGAAAAAGCATTGTCAAATGTAGATTTTTAGTTCAGTATGAAAATATACCATCTATTTTATTGGTGACTGTAATTAACAAAAGTAGTTCAACAAAAGATTCTAAGTATTTCTGAGATGATGAAGCTTCTGTTTTTCAGACAGTGCTGTATTTACACTATGCATCAGGGGAAAAAATTGAGAATATCATTCAAATAATTTTTTTGTCAGTTATAGGTCCTTTCAAGAATGACCAATTACAATGACTGGTTCATAGAGTCTTAAAATTTCAGAACTGAGAAGAGACAAGGCATGTTTTGTCTGGCCTTCCTTAAATATATATATAGTAAAAAGGATATTTCCCTTCCTCGAGCTTTTGCATTAAAATGTTCATTTTCCATGGTATCTACTACATATTTATCAAATTAATTATTAAGGGATTAAAAAATAGGCAAATCATGATTTTCACACAAATATAAAATGCACACATGTAAAAGATGTTATTTAACTCGTTAATTAACAGGAGAGCCTGTAAGATGCTAAAGTGGCTCAAATAATTCAAGTACCACAAATATATAGGATCAAGAATGCTGAAATGAGTTTACAAATTGACGCAAAACTGGCTTTATTTTATAGGGGCATGAGGGAAATCATTCCTCCCTCCACTGCACAGAATTTATTTGCATGTGTATGGACAAGAATCCTTGGCATTGCTATCAGTTATCTACAACGTACAGTTATATGATAGCTTAGAGATCATGGAGGATGCAAATCTGATAGAATCGGTTATCTAGGAAAGGTGCACATTACACAATGTCTAGTCTTCCATTGAAGACACCTAGTGATCTTTTTGATCCATTTCAGTCTTTTGCAGTTGTCATAAAAGAACAAAAATAAATGGGTCTGTATTCTAGTTTTTGACAACAATTCTGTATCTGTTAGTAGGACCTTACTGTTAGTTAGGGCTTTACTGTTATTCCTTGTAAATAAAGTCAGTTTTCAAAATGAAAGAAAAGTTATTCTTACGTTGTCATTTTCTGATATTTTGATCAACATTGGAGTACTTCCTTAGGTTAGTGTTGAATTTTGGACTTTTTAAAATTGAGGTATAATTGACATGTAACATTATATTAGTTTTGAGTGTACAACATGATTTGATATATATATGTGTATATATATACGTATATACTGCAAAATGATCACCACCACAAGTCTAGTTACCCACTTTCACCATACAAAGTAAAAAAAAATTTTTTTCCTGTTATAAGAACTTTTAAGATTTGTTCTCTTAGCAGGTTTCAAATAGGTGCTACAATATTTTGACTATAGTGAATTTTGAACTATTTACAGATATTTAAATTGTAGCTTGAAGTGGTTAGGTAACAAGTCCCATGACTACCCAGTGCCTAATATTTTGTAGATAATAAATAAAGAACATTAATAATAATTTGAAGGGAAGTAGAACTTACCTGCCCCATTATAGTTTTATTTATTTATTTTTATTTTTATTTATAAATACAATATAAACTAAAAAGATTTTATTTATTTATTTGAGTGAGAGAGAAAGAGTGAGATCACGAGCAGGGGGCAAGGGGGAAGCAGGATCATGACCTGAGCGGAAGGTAGACACTTAAATGACTGAGCCACCCAGGCACCTCTAGTTTTTAGCTTTTAAAAAAGATTTTATTTGGGGTGCCTGGGTGGCTCAGTGGGTTAAGCCTCTGCCTTCAGCTCAGGTCATGATCTCAGGGTCCTGGAATCAAGCCCCGCATTGGGCTCTCTGCTCAGCGGGGAGCCTGCTTCCCTCTCTCTCTCTGCCTGCCTCTCTGCCTACTTGTGATCTCTCTCTGTCAAATAAGTAAATAAAATCTAAAAAAAAAAGATTTTATTTATTTATTTATTAGAGAGAGAGAGAGAGAGAGAGTGTGTGCACTCATGCGCCTGAGGGAGTGGGGAGGTGAAGCAGGCGGGGACTCCATCCCAGGACCCTGAGATCATGACTTGACCCAAATGCAGACACTTAACTGACTGAGCCACCCGGGCACCCCTCTATTATAGTTCTTAAAAGTACATATAAATTTATTGCAACTCCAGCAACTTGCCATTCTAAATACTTTTTACTTGGGTAGTTGACCCCACAGAGAGGAGGGCATGGAGTTGTCATTATCTACTCCAAATTCATGCCATCAAATTTAACTGGACCTTTTCAGCCTTGTGACTTTTTATTCCCTTGCACATTCCTGATTTTGAAGCAGCAGTGTGGTATAGTGGAAAGAAATAGCCTTTGTAGTCTCATAGGCCGGGGTTTGAATCACTACGGTATTATTCACCAGCTGTTAGATCTTGGGAAATTCTCACAATTCTTCAAATTCTTTAATTAAATGAATTCTTCAATTAAATGAATAATAAATACTAAACAGGATTATATGGAATTTATGTATAAAGGATGTAACAGTGCCTGGCGCTGGTAGGCAATAAATGTTAGTTTTCTTATCTATTCCTGTCAAGGCCTC
>CM052897.1:57031788-57278464 GCA_028534135.1 Potos flavus | reverse complement strand
TTTTTTTTAAATTTTAATTAGCCAACATATAGTACATAATTAGTTTTTGATGTAGTGTTCAATGATTCATTAGTTGCATCACACCCAGTGCTTGTCAGATCATGGGC
Source organism: Potos flavus (assembly GCA_028534135.1). Classification (NCBI taxonomy): domain Eukaryota; kingdom Metazoa; phylum Chordata; class Mammalia; order Carnivora; family Procyonidae; genus Potos; species Potos flavus. The sequence continues at coordinate 57,278,357 of CM052897.1, read as the reverse complement.
CCTCCTTAATGTCCATCACCCAGGTATCCCATCCCCTCACCCCCTCCCTTCTGTAACCCGCAGTTTGTTTCCTGGAGTCAAGAGTCTCTCATGGCTTGTCACCCTCTCTGATTTCTTCCCCTTCAGTTTCCCTCCCTTCCTCTATGGTCCTCTGTGCTATTCCTTATATTCCATATATTAGTGAAAGCATATGATAATTGTCTTTCTCTGATTGACTTACTTCACTTAGCATAATACCTTCCAGTTTTATCCATGTTGATGCAAATGGTAGGTATTCATCCTTTCTGATGGCTGAGTAATATTCCATTGTATATATGAACCACATCTTCTCTATCCATTGTCTGCTGAAGAGCTCTGCATTTCTGCTGAAGAGCTCTGCATTTCCAAATGCATGCTCCACCTGCATTTCCTGCCTCATGGCCCCTTTCAAACCAGAAATGATAGGTCAGATTCCTCTTACACTTTAGATCTCTCTGACGTTTCCTTCTTTCACATTTCTCAGATGGATCTTTCTTTTTTATTTTTAAAGATCTTATTTATTTATTTGAGAGAGAGTGCATGGGAGCAGGGGAGGAATGGAAAGAGGAGAGAGGGAATCTCAAGCCAACTCCCGGTGAGTGCAGAGCCTGATGTGGGGCCCAGTCTCACCATCCTAAGATCATGACATGAGCCAAAATCAAGAATCCGAGGCTTAACTGAGCCACCCAGGTGCCCTTCTCAGATATATCTTTCTGAACTCCAGCCAAAGAAATCCCCCACCCCCTTTTTTAAAGATTTTATTTATTTATTTAATTGACAGAGACAGTGAGAGAGGGAACACAAGCAGGGGGAGCGGGAGAGGGAGAAGCAGGCTCCCTACTGAGCAGGGAGCCAGACATGGGGCTTGATCTCAGGACCCTGGGATCATGACCTGAGCTGAAGGCAGATGCCCAACAACCGAGCCACCCAGGCGCCCCAAAATTTCTCCCCTTCTAAGGGCTCATACAATTAGATTGGGCCCACCTGGATAATCTAGGTTCATTTCCTTATTTTAAACTTTGTGACCTTAATTACGTTTGCAAAGTCCCTTCACAGCAGTACTTGGATTATATTCGATAGAATAACTAAGGGACAGGAATCTTGGGGAGATAGCTTTAGAATTCTGCTTATTACATAGGCCTTATAAAATTAATTAGGAAGTATTCTTTCCTCTACTATCTTTCTTTTTTTTTTTTTTTAAAGATTATTTATTTATTTATTTGACAGAGAGAGAGAGAGAGATCACAAGTAAGCAGAGAGGCAGGCAGAGAGAGAGGGGGAAGCAGGCTCCCTGCTGAGCAGAGAGCCCGATGTGGGGCTCGATCCCAGGATCCTGAGATCATGACCTGAGCTGAAGGCAGAGGCTTTAACCCACTGAGCTACCAGGCGCCCCTTTCCTCTACTTTCTAAAAGAGTTTGTGGAGAATTAATATTTCTTTTTTAAATACTTGATAGAAGTTCTCTGGCCTTGTGCTTTTGAGTGTGGCAGAAGGAGGTTTTAAATTACTGATTCAGTTTCTTGCTACAGGTCTGTTGAAATTTATATTTCTTCTTTAGCTAATCTTGGTAATTTATGTCTTTCTAGGAATATGTTCATTTTATCAGAGTTGTCAAATTTGTTGACATAAAGTTGTTCATAGTTCATAATCCCTTTTTCTATGGTCTGTAATGATGTCCATTCTTTTATTTCCAATTTTGGTAATTTGTATCTTCCCTTTTTTATTCTGGTCAGTCTATCTAAAGGTTTGTCAGTTTGGTTGATCATTTTAAAAGAACTAACTTTTGGGGGAGCCTGCGTGGCTCAGTTGTTTAAGTGTCTGCCTTTAGCTCAGGGCATGATCCCAGGGTCCTGGGATCGAACCTGTTTCTCCCGCTGCCCCTCCCCCCTGCTCGTGCACTCTTTCTCTCTCACTCTCTCACTCCCTGTCAAATTAATAAAATCTTAAAAAATCTTTAAAAAAAAAGAGACAGAGAGAGAGAATGAAACACAACCGTGGATGCTCTAACCTTTATGGGTCTCTTGTTTCTCCTCCAGAAAATAAAAAGAACAAAGTCACCACTCTCACAATAACTGGAGGAAAACTCAGAAACTCAACACTCTTTACAGTGAGAAGTACCTGATGTATATTTTGTTTAATAAAGACTGAGTTGTCTGTACTACACTAAGCCAATTTACGAATGTGATCTGTAACTTGCAGTCTTAATTACATGGAGAAAAAGTGAATGGGATTATTAATTCTGTGAAAAGCAACAGTGACCTACTCACCAAGTGTCAAGGTAGAGATAATTAATCTGGTCAGTTAAAAAGAAACATATAATTTAAAATGCAGGGACGCCTCAGTCGGTTAAGTGTCTGCCTTTGGCTCAGGTCATGATCCCAAGGTCCTGGGATCAAGTCTCACATCGGGCTCCTTGCTTGGCAGGGAGCCTGCTTCTACCTCTGCCTCTGCCTGCCACTCTGCCTGCTTGTACTCTCTCTCTCTGACAAATAAATAAATAAAATCTTTTAAAAAAATAAATAAAAAATAAAATGCAGAAACTTCCAGTGGTGAGTTAGTCTCTTAGTTGCTGGCTCTGGACATTATAAAATGCATCTTAACTTACCATAGTCTACTTTAATACTGGTTTAATTCTATAGGTTAGCTTCCCCCCCTCCTTTTGTATAATCGTTGCCATATATGTTACATCTATATTTGTTATAAACTGAAAAATATAGTATTGTTCTTACTACTTTATACAGTCTTTTAAAGAAATAAAGAGAATGAGAATATGTTTATTCAGTCTTTTATATTTTACCAATATATTTACTTTTTCCAGTGCTCTTCATTTCTTTGTGTAGATTTAGGTTATCATCTGGTGTCATTTTCTTTCAGCCTGTGAGATTTTCTTTAGTATTTTTTGTAAGTCAGGTTTGCCAGCAATGGATTCCTAAGTCATTGGGACTTATTATTTTACTGTCATTGTTTTTCACTTTCATTTTAATTTTTTTCCTTCATCTTTAAAAAATGAAGATGGTTTTGCTGAATATAGAATTCTTGCTTGGCAATTTTTTCTTTCAGCATTTTGAATATGTCATTTCACTGCCTTCTGACTTTCCTTGTTTCTGAAGAGAAATTAGCAACTGGTTATATTGTTGCTTCCTGGTAAGTGAGCTTTTTTTTTTTTTTTCTTGCTTCCTTCAAGATTTTCTGTTTTAGGCTTTCATCATTTTGTCTATATGTCTTTGTGTTTATTATAGTTGTGGTTCACTGAGCTTCTTGAGTCTGTAGATGAGTATTTTATTTATTTATTTATTAGCAAGAGAAGGAAGAGAATCTTTTTTTTTTAAGACTTATTATTTATTTATTTACTTTAAAGATCTTATTTGTTTGACAGAAAGAGAGAACAGCGAGAGAGGGAACACAAGCAGGGAAAGTGGGAGAGGGAGAAGCAGGCTTCCCGATGAGCAGGGAGCCCAATGTGGGGCTGGATCCCAGGACCCTGAGACCATGACTTGAGCCGAAGGCAAACGCTTAACGATTAAGCCACCTAGGTGCCCCTTTTTAAAAAGATTTTACTTATTTATTTGACAGAGAAAGGCAGAGGGAGAAAGAGGCTCACCAATAAGCAGGGAGCTGTTGTGGGGCTCTATCCCAGGACCTGGGGATTATGACCTGAGCCAAAGGCAGATGCTTAATTGGCTGAACCACCCAGGTGTTCCAGGGAGAGAGCAAATCTTAAGCAGGCTCCGTGCCCAGTGTGGAGCCTAATGTGGGTTGAGATCATGACCTGAGCTGGGATCAAGAGTTGAACACTTAACCAACTGAGCCCAGGAGCCCCTGTAGATTAATTTTTTTTAAATATGAATTTGCAGGTCACCTGGGTGGCTTAGTTAGTGTCTGACTCTTGATCTCAGCTCAGGTCTTGATCTCAGAGTTGTGAGTTCAATCCCCACATTGGGCTCCACGCTGGATGTGTTGGGGTCCACACTGAGCATGGAACCTACTTTATTTTTTTAAATTTTTTAAAGATTTTATTTACTTTTTTGACAGATAGAGCATGAGTAGGCAGAGCAGCAGGCAGAGAGGGAGAAGCAGACTCCCCACTGAGCAGGGAGCCCGATGCGGGGCTCGATCCCAGGACCCTGAGATCATGACCTGAGCCGAAGGCAGCCGCTTAACGACTGAGCCACAGGCGCCCCTGAAGTCTACTTTTTAAAAATAATCAGTTTGCATTGTTTTGGGCATTATTTCTGTCCTTTCTCTCCACTTCTGGAACTCCTAAATTGTGTATGTTGTTATCATTGATGTTCCATAGGTCTCTGGGGCTTTGTTTTTCTTTATTCTTTTCTCTCTTCAGATTAGGTATCAGTTTTTCTGATATTTTATTCTTCTACTCCAATGTTCAACTCTAGAATTTCTTTTTGCCTCTTTTTTTTTTTAATGATTTCTATCTTCTTGTTGACATTTTCTGTTTGTTTGAGGCATTGTCTTCATATTTTTCTTTAGTCCTTTAAAGCAGTTTGAAGATTTTGTTTGTTTAGTTTGGCATTTGGACCTACTCAGAGGCCTTTTCAATTCCATGACTGTTTTTTTTCACCCTCTTCAGTTCGGGTCATACTTTCCTGCATCCTTACATGTCTCGTAAATTTTTGTTGAAACTAGACATTTCACATAATATGTTGTAGCAACTTTGGATTCTGATTTGTTTTCCCCTTGGAGGTTTGTTTCATTTTGTTGCCTGGACTAAATCTGTGGAATTTTTTTCCCGAGTGTGTGGCTGCTAATAACTGCTTAGTGATTTGTGTTTTTTAAATTTGTTTTTATTTTTAAGTCTGTCTTTCTGGAATCACAGCTGTATCTGTATAGCTTAGTGGTCAGTTAGCCACTAGTCAAAGATTGTGCTAAAACATCGAGCTAGTAGGGTTTCCACTTTCTGCCAGTAGATTTTTGTGTGTGAAGGGGAGCTCCTTCAAAATTCAGACATTTTATTTTATTTTTTTAAGATTTTATTTATTTATTTGACAGAGAGAGAGATCACAAGTAGGCAGAGAGGCAGGCAGAGAGAGAGGGAGAAGCAGGATCCCCGCTGAGCAGAGAGCCTGATGCGGGGCTCGATCCCAGGACCCTGAGATCATGACCTGAGCTGAAGGCAGAGGCTTTAACCCACTGAGCCACCCAGGCGCCCCAAAATTCAGACATTTTAAAAGTCTGCTCAAGCTTGTACTTTCCACTGGACCCTCTCATGTTTTTTCTTCCTGTTTTTGCAGGCTCCTGGTGGGTCCTCTCTGGTCTCTCTAGTATGGATGTGTGAGCACTTATCCTTTATAGTCTTGTTTCCAGATTTCCCTTTAAATTCTGTCGAGTCGGCCGATCCGTTGCTTGTACCAACTATGACAGCATCCTCAGGTCCTTTGTCTTGCTTTCATTTGCCACCAAGAATACACATTGTCACTGATCATGATGATGGGTATGGCATTCTGGGCTTTGCTTCAAATCAAGTTAGCCCTCTCTGTGAGTGAGGCTGCCAGTTTTTGTGGCTTTCCTTACCTTAGTAGAACTACCTTTCCCACTGACCTGGGCATGATGGGAGCAGCCTTGGGCAATAATGCCACAGACTCCTGCTCTTCTTACCCCAAATTCAGTAGGTTTTCATGAATAACCACAGAGAAAGTAGCATTTGAGAAAAGACCTGAAGGAGGTGAGGAATTATTTCATGTAGCTCTCTAAAGATGAACATTCCTGGCAGAGGGAACACCTTAAGGGCCTGAAGGTGAGAACATACCTAGGGTATAAAAGGGACAGTAAAGAGACAAGTATGACTAGAATGGAGAATGTGAGGGGGAGAGTAGTGGGAAATTATGTCAGACAGGTAAAGAGAGGCAGATAAGACCTTTTAGGCCACTCATTGTAAGGACTCTGGCTTTTACTTTGAATGAAATTCAAAACTCAAAGCTCTGCTTTGAGCAGCAGAGTTGAGACAGTTCATCTTATTTTAAAAGCAGCTTAAGTGAAATGGAAGCTGAAGCATGGCAGAATAGAAGACTCAGGATGCCAGTAAAGAGACTATTATAGTCCTGATTGTAGCAATGCAAGGGAGAAATGATCGTGGCTTAGACGAGGGTAGTAGCAGGAGAGGTAGCGAGAAGTGGTCCAATTCCTTCTGGTAGATTGGAGGGGGGAAGTGAACAGATTCAGATTGTGTATTTCAAGGGAATTTTCCTGCATAGTATCTGTGAATGCTTTTTTTGTTCCTTTTATGGAGTTCTATGTTTTTTGAGTCCTTATATTGATTCTCATTATGCTCAGATTGGATCATTTTAATGCTCCAATAGTATTTTCTAATTGCAATCTCTTTTTTTCTTCTGAAGGCTGTCCTCCACTCCATTCAATTTTTTTTTTTTTTTTTTTAAGAAGGCTCCATGCCTAGTGTACAGCCCAGTGCGGGGCTTGAACTCACAACCCTGAGATCAAGGCCTGAGCTGAGGTCAGGAGTGGAACACTTAACCGACTGAGCCACCCAGGTGCCCCTCATCCTCTTTTCTTTAAGCTGAGAACGTGAGGGTAGAGAAGAGCTTGCCATTGAAGAGTTTAATCATTTGTGATAGATCTATCTAAATTCTGTTCGTTCTTCTAAAATCTCATAAAGTGTTGGGGCGCCTGGGTGGCTCAGTTGGTGAAGCGTCTGCCTTCAGCTCAGGTAATGATCTCAGGGTCCTGGGATTGAGCCTGGCTTAGCAGGGAGTCTGCTTCTTCCTTTTCTTCTGCCCCTCCACCCACTTGTTCTCTCTCACTCTCTCAAATAAATAAATAAATAAATAAATAAATAAATAAAATCTTAAATAAAATTTCATAAAGTGTTTTCTATCAGATCCACTCTATCCAGTGGTAAATTCCGTCTTAATTCCATAGACTTTGGCTGATTCTCCCAATTTGGCTCAATTCTCTCAAAGATAGTAAGCCATAGAGGTTCAGCTGGCCTTTCCTCAAGTCCCCTAGTAGTTTGTAGAGAATCTTACTCTTGGAATATAATTTATATAACATATTAGTTTCAGGTGTACAATCTAATAACTCAGTATTTGTATATATTGCAAAATGATCACCACCGTTAGTCCAGTTAAAATCTCTCACTATACAAAAATTTTTTTCTTGTGATGAGAACTTGCAAGATCCACTTTCCTAGCTACTTTCAAATATGGAATATGGTATGAATAGTCATACCATAGTCACCTTGCTGTATGTGACATCCCTGTGACTTATTTATAACTGGAAATTGGAATCGTTCAACCCCCTTCACTCATTTTTTCTACTCCCCCTGCCTCAGGTAACCACCAATCTATTCTCTATATCCATGGAGGCTCTTATTCTTGGTGGATTTTTTTTTTTTTTTAACTTTACCAGGGCTGTCTACTTATTCCTTTATTCTCCTCCATTCATATTGGAAAGTAGTTTACATAAGGTTGCTCTCATTTCCTTCTTGGGTTGCATCTTGTAAAATGTTTTTCCTATCAGGTGTCCAGATATGAGTCCTTTGATCATGCTTTCTTTAACCAGAAATCTTGGTCATATATTTTTTAAAGTTCAGTAATATGTGGAAAAAAACCCAGCATTTCTATCTTCATAGCTTGCTTCCTGTGCTATTGACTAATTGAAATTTTGCTTTTTCCAGTTTTTCTTGTTAAAATTCCTTTGTGCTCTCCCCCATTCACCCACCCTCTTCCCCAGTTTTCTTGTAGCCGTATTTGAGCTGGGAAACGTGAAGCGAGGTTAGATACAGGAAATCCTAGAGGCAGAAAAAAGACCCTTGATTTGGGCAGGAAGGGCAGATGCTAAGAAAGATCTTAGGGAGTGATAAGAAGTAATAAGATTTTTGAGATAGATACAAAAGATAAGAGTAAGAACTTTCTGAACTAAGAAGATGGTCTGATTTTAAGATAAAAGTTTCTTTTTCTTTTAATTCCAGTATAGTTAACATACACTGTTATATTAGTTTCAGATGTATGATAGAGTGGTTCAACAATTCCATACAACACATGGTGCTGATCACAAGTGCCCTCCTTAATCCCCATCCCCTATTTCATCCGTCCCCCCACCCACCTCCCCTCTGGTAACTGGCAGTTTGTTCTCCATAGTTCAGAGTTTTCTTGGGTGGGTCTCTTTCTCTAAGATTAAAGTTTCTTATGGAGCAAAATATTGCTTTTTATGACTGCATTCTTTCTAGAGTACTTTCGTTTTAAGAGCTAGTTTTGTTTAGAAAAAATACAAAATAAAACCTGCGGGTATCCGTTAGGAATTTTGTACAGAGAGCTGTTACTGAAATAGTGACTGTATTTGTGTGTTTTCCCTCCAGAATCTCCATGGAGAAAGAGACATGAATGTCGGCAATGATATTTCCTGACAAGAAGTTGATACAAGAGAAGAAAAGGAGATCAACGGCGAGTGAGCAGAATTTCAGATAACCACGATTTGGTATTTATCACCTCCAACTACAGACTTCCGTTGCCTACTTTTAAATCAGAGATAATTACGGTCAGAACCCAGACAAGGCAAAAGGATACTTTTCATCTGTAGTTTTTGAGATCAAAGAGACCACAATGTCTAGGAAACAAAACCAGAAGGGTAAGATTACATGTGGGCATAAATTGTTAAAAGCATAGTTGTGACATAATGATCTATATATTTTTAAAAGGTTCTCTTAATGTGTTTTGAACAGTTATATTTTCCCTTACCCAGTGCGGTACTACTGATAGGTATAATTTATCTCCTTGTCTTGACTGCAGTTAATTTTGGAAGAGTATAGAATATTCACAACTTTATCTGTTGTCTCTTTAAATGTCTAGGTTGTGGATATTAGTTTATAGTTTTGTGTGTTACTAGTTTGGGAGTTAGTTCATATAACAGTTGCTTTTCTACTTTTATAAACGTACTTAATTGGAATATGTTTATAGGAAAGCCAACTGCGTCTAGAAAATGCACTCTCGGGAGTGTAAACATATGTTAGGGGGCATGGTGGGAGATAACTTACTGCAGGATATTCTATATCCTGTGAGTTGATGTTTTTTTCACTGGAGACAGGAAATGAAGCAAGAGTAAATGTTTCCAGTTTTAGATTCCTTCTTTAGCTTTCCTTCCGGGATTATTACTCTAGCTTCTAGTCTAAAGTAAAATATAAGATGCCAAGAATCAAGAAATACCAAGAATAGTTTCAAGAAGGGCAAAGACAATAAAGATTATAAAAATCACTTTTTCACCTTTTTTAGAATACCTGCAAAAATGCAAAGAGACAAAGTTAGCAGTAGCACTTGAACTATTATACATAACTGGAACGTATTTGTTAAAAGAATGACCACAGCTACCCTGGCTTTTTTCCTTCGTTGAACTTAATTTTCAATTTAAAGTTAATGTTCTTTAATTCAAAACAATGGTGTAGATCCAGATGTCACGTGTTAAGTATGAAGGGGAATGCTTTTGAACTTAGTTTTGACGTGGTAGTTCACAAACCTCTTTTAAGAAAATAACGTACTAGAGCTGCTTGTGGTTTTGAAAGTATGTGGTTACTATACTCATTGTATAGTAAATCTGTATAAAGGAAATCTGAGTTCTAAGGAGTGGTTAGATTACTAAAGAACTGTTTTATAGGATGAGATTATCAACTAAAAAGTTTTTGTAGCCAAAGTTTGTTTCTTCTTAGTCCTCATGATTCAGTTTGCTTTCTTCCCAGTTACGTTTGAAACATTATCTGTTTTCCTCCTACAAATGAGAAATACTATAGTAAAAATAGGACTCCGGACTTGAAAATAAAAAACAATTTCATCTAAAAAGTTTAGCATTTAATTTTTCCTTAAAAGGTTACCTTCAGCAGATTGCTTCGACCTTGTTAAACCTAGAGTCTTTGTTTAATTCATGTACTGTATTTTGCCAGAGCTGTAAGAAGGATTCATTGCTTTTTGTAATTGGTATTTAATTACGTTATAGAAAATGAGTTTGAATTTTTGACCATATCATAGGCATTAAGTGCTAACAAATTTTGATTGAACATAGCCTGGATTTACATGTAGTTGGAAACAAAAGAAAGCTTATTTGTTGTTAGGACTTTTGCCGAGATAAAATCTGTATGTATAATTATTGAACAAAAAAAGCACAAAATACTTATGAAAGCTTGGAGAGAAGCATTTAGTCTCTCACTGTTAAGTACGTTGTTAGTTGTAGGGTTTTCGTAGATGCCCTTTATCAGTTTGAGGAAGTTCCTTTCTATTCGTTTTGCTGAGTTTTTACATGAATGGGTGTTGGGATTTTGTCCAATGTTTTTTCTGCATTTATTTCAGTCCTCCTCAGACAGGGATGATTTTGCCCCTTTGGGGATATTTGCCATTGTCTGGAGACAGTTTTGGAGGTCACAACTTGGGGGGGCAAGGTGCTACCAATGTCTAGTGGGTATAGCTCCAGGATGCTGCAAACATCCTACAGTGCACAAGACAGCCCTCCACAGCAAAGAATTGCCTGATCCAGAGGTGAATACTGCGGAGGAAATCCTGGGCTAGTCACATAATTATGTGTTTTTGTCCTTTATTAATATAGAGTATTAATTAAACGATAAACAATTCTGCATTCCTGGATTAAATCCCACTTAGGGGGCACCTGGGTGGCTTAAGTCTGGTGGCTTAAAACTGGTGGCTTCAGTTGGTTAAGTGCCTTCAGTTCAGGTCCTGATCCCAGAGTCCTGGGATCGAGTCCCACATTGGGCTCCTTGCTCTTCGAGGAGCCTACTTCTCCCCCTGCCTCTGCCTCTGCCTCTCTCTCTGTCTCTGTCTCTCTCTGTCTCTCATGAATAAAATAAGTAAATCCTATTTGGTAATTTTTTATGTTACTGGTTTCTGTTTGCTAATATTTTGGTACAAATTTTTAAAACTTACATTCATGAGGGATATCAGTCTGTAGTTTTCTGTTCTTGTGATGTTTTGTCTGGTATATGATTTATCCTGGAATGTGCCGTGTATGCTTGAAAACAATGTGTATTCATCTATTGTTGGGAGAGTATTCTATATATGTTAGATCAAGTTGGGTGATCATGATACAAGTCATCTGTATCCTGACTTTCTGTTTAGTTGTTCTGTCATTTACTAAGAGAAAAGTATTGAATCTGCAGCTACAATTGTTGAATTGTGTATTTTTCCTTTCTGTTTTGTCAGTTTTTAATTTACATATTTTGGGACTCTGTTATTAAGTATATATACATTTATAATTTTTATCTTGATAGATTGATTTTCTTATGAAATATTCTTTGTCTCTAGGAATATATCTTTGAAGTTTTAATTAATTAATTAATTAATTAATTATTTGACAGAGAGAGAGAGAGATCACAAGTAGGCAGAGAGGCAGGCAGAGAGAGAGGGGGAAGCAGGCTCCCTGCCGAGCAGAGAGCCCGATGCGGGGCTTGATCCCAAGACTCTGAGATCATGACCTGAGCTGAAGGCAGAGGTTTTAACCCACTGAGCCACCCAGGCGCCCCAAAGTTTTAATTTTTCTGGTATTAATATAGTAGTTCCAACTCTTATACTTACTGTTTTCAGGAATTATCTTTTTTATTCTCTTTCCTTTTTTTTGGTGGGGGTGGTGCTGAAACCCTCATCCTTTGGTTCCAGTCTATTTGTGGTTTGAACTTAAGAGATGTCTCTTGTAGACACCATATAGTTGGATCTTACCTCTTTATCCAGTTTAACAACTCTACATTTTGATTAGTTAGTCCATTCAACATTTAATGTATTTATCAGCATGATTGGGTTTATACCTGCTATTTGCTCTTTTCTACATCTTATTTTTTTTGTTCCTCTGCTACTGCTTTATTTCCTTCTTTTTAATATATTTTTAATATATAAATATAAAAATATTTTTATCTTTATATATTAAAATTTTTAATATATATTTACATTTATATTTTATTCTTCTTAGTGTATTAATTCCTCTGATTTTTGAAAGAGATTTTATTTATTCATTTGAGAGAGAGCGAGAAAGCACAAGCTAGGGGGAAGGGCAGAGGGAGAGGAAAAGCAGGCTCTCCACTGAGCAGGGAGCCTGATGCAGGGCTTGATCCCAGGACCCTGGGATCATGACCCAAGCCAAAGGCAGATGTTTAACCGACTGAGCCACCCAGGCACCCCTATTCCTCTGTTTTTTTTTAAAGCTTGCGCTTTCTTTTTCTTTCTTTCTCTGTCTCTCTTTCTTTCTTTTCTTAAAGCTATTTCTTAAATAGTTATTTTATTAGTGGTTGCTCTAGGCTTGCAGTATGTATCTTTAACTTGGCACAAGGTACTTCCGGTTAATACTGACTTAATACGGGTGAAATATAGTAGCTTTGTTCCAATATAGCCTTGTTTCCTCTCCACTGCTTTTGTACTATTATTTCACATATATCACGTCCATATATAACCACAACAATTTGTTGTTATAGTTATTGTTTTAAACAATATTACACTTTTTGAAGAAATTTGGACAAAAGAGAAAAAAATATATGTAGTCTTTATATTTACCCAAATATTTACCATTTTGAGTACTCTTAATTCCTTCCTCTGGATTTGAGTTACTGTCTGGTTTTATTTCCTTTCACCATGAAGAATTTAGTTTTTCTTGTACACAAGTCTGACAGGAATGGATTCTTTCAGACTTTTTTTCTTTTTTTAATCTAGATGTCTTTATTTTGCCTTCATTTTTGAAGGATAGTTTTGCTGGTTATAGAATTCAGCACTTTTCCACTGAATATGTCATATTGTTGTTCTTCTGTTTACGATGAGTCATTTTTTCCTTGTTCTCTTGTTGTTTTCTTGTTCTCTTTATCTTTAGCAGTTTGACTGATGCAATTTGGTATGGATTTCTTGGGAATTTCATCAAATGTTTGCCATTATTTCATCAAAAAAATTTTTTTTCCTGCTCCTTTCCCTCTTTCCTCCCCTGCTAGGAATACTGTGATGTGTGTATTGGTAAGGTTAATGTTATCCCACAGGTGACTGAGGATCATTTTTCTTTATTCTTTCTTTTCTTTCTTTTTTTTTTTTTAAGGTTTTATTTATTATTTGACAGAGAGAGACACACAGTGAGAGAGGGAACACAAGGAGGGGGAGTGAGAGAGGGAGAAGCAGGCTTCCCGCTGAGCAGGACTCCATCCCAGGACCCTGGGATCATGACCTGAGTTGAAGGCAGACACCCAGCGACTGAGCCATCCAGGCGCCCCATTTTTCTTTTTTCGTCAAAAATTTTTTTCATAGTGTTTTTCCTTTATTTAGGTTGTTTAATTCCTATTGATCGCTTTTCAAGTTCACCGATTTTTTTCTTTTGTTATCTCAAATTTGCTATTAAATCTATCTGGTGAATTTTTCATTTGGGTATTATATTCAATTAGAATTTCTTTTTAGTTTTATCTTACAGTTTCTATTTCTCTATTGAGATTCTCTATTTGTTGAGTCAGTATGACTATATTTTCTTTTAATTCCTTGAATATATTTTTATTAGTTGTTTTGAAGTTTTTGTTGTTTAAGTCCACCAACTTGCGGACCCTTTCAGAGTCAGTTTCTATTGATTGTTGTTTTTCCTATGTATGAATCTTTCTTTCTTTCTTGGCTTTTTTAATTTTTTATTTATTTTTTTATTTTTATTTATTTATTTATTTAAAAAGATTTTATTTATTTATTTGACAGAGAGAGATCACAAGTAGGCAGAGAGGCAGGCAGAGAGAGAGGGGGAAGCAGGCCCCCTGCTGAGCAGAGAGCCAGATGTGGGGCTCGATCCCAGGACCCTGAGATCATGACCTGAGCCGAAGGCAGAGGTTTTAACCCACTGAGCCACCCAGACGCCCTTGGCTTTTTTTAAAGTGGATAATTAAGGTGATATATTAACTCTGGATTCTTGATTTATTTTCTTGAAGGTATTTTAAAAATAATTAGCCTGGGGGCGCCTGGGTGGCTCAGTGGGTTAAAGCCTCTGCCTTCGGCTCAGGTCATGATCTCAGGGTCTTGGGATTGAGCCCCACATCGGGCTCTCTGCTTGGTGGGGAGCCTGCTTCCCCCTCTCTCTCTGCCTGCTTGTGATCTCTCTCTCTGTGTCAAATAAATAAATAAAATCTTTAAAAAAATAAAATAAAATAAAAATAATTAGCCCAGACATAAACCGAGACATCTACTGCTCTCCCTGTCCCGTGTGTACATCACAAATATTTCTGCACAGATTTTTAATTTTAATTTTTAATTTTTGCTTTTTGGGGATTGTCTGCATGTTTATTGATCAGCCAAAGATTTGGACTGAGGTTTTGCTAAACATCTCAAATGTATAAGCTTTTATCCTCTGCTGATTGAACTGTGTGGGTTGAGGAGGACATTCAAAGTTCAGGCAGTTCTTAAGTTTGTTTTCACTGGCCTCTTGGGTTTCCCCGTGCAAGTGCATAGTTTCTCATTTAGCTAGGGATGTGTAGAGAAGTAATCTAGCTTTTCTATGGTTCTTTCATTTCCAGGATTTCCCTGTTAAATTTCCTATTTGTTTACCACTCACTGAACCAAGACTCCAGCTTCAGGTTAGCAAAGCAGCAAGTTTTTAAAAATTTTTTTGAGTTCTCCACTTTAGCCCACTTGAGGGCAAAACTCCCTCCTCTCTAGTTAGCCTTCTTTGGCCATACCCTGCCCTGGAAAAGCTGTTGTCCTCCACAGAGCTGGAGACAGGAATGGAAGCAGTCCTAGGCAAGAAGGGTAGAGATTTCATTGTTCTTACTTAAGGCCCTAGCAGTTTCTCAGTAATTTCTTGTGGCCTTTGATTGATTTCTAGAGCCCTGAAATGGTTGTTTTTTCACAGTTTTGTTCAGTTTAATATTTGTGTTTTAAGGAGAGGACTTGCCCAACCTCTTCCCACCACTCTTAAGCCAGGATTTATTGTTTTATAAAAACACTGTTCCTCAAAGATTAGAAATTAAAATAATAAAATCAACAACTAATTCTTTATACCTGGTGGCTTGAATAGCTCTGAATTAAATAGTGGCAACAGGGGGCAGGCCTTTAGACATTAAGTAGCCTACTGGTTCATGTGGCTTACTAGGTAATTAGGTAAAAAATGCTTCTGCCAAAAATCTCCTGTGGGCCTTACCCTTGGATTACTTGAACTGTTTGTTGGGCACCCAAATGTTGAAAATCAAATAGGAGAACTTTTGAATAGAACTATAGCAGATACTTGGGAACCTATTAGGTTCATAATATGAACTTATAGTGGGATAATTATGTATAACTTTTTACCTTTTCCTGACTGATGTCTGAATTCAGCACTAGATAAAAGAAAACCGACTCTGGGGGTAATCCAAGGTTGGGAATAGGTTTAGTTCTGATTCTCACAGATTAGTAATGATCCTCATTGTCTCTCTAAATAGTCTTTAGAGACTAGAGACGGATGAGACCAAACAATTGTAAGTTTAAAAATTTTAAGAGCCCTGATTTTGGTTGGGTAATCTCTTTCTCTCAAACTTGACTATATCTCAGAATCACCGTGGAAATTAAAAAAATTTTTTTTCTTAAATCACTATCTCTGGGGATGGTACACTAGGCTCTTTTCAACAGTCAGATTTGCTAATATTTTTCTAGACATAAAAACCGTGTTTGCTTGTCAGTGTCTAACTATATTTATCAAGTTACAATGATAAGAGCAAGTTCACAAAGATTGTACTTTTTTTGTTGACTTCGTTTTGCACTTTAGTTCTTTCTCTTCCTCTTTTCCCACTTGTGAATCTATTCAGCTACAAAATACTTTCACATTTGATATTTAAACCTCTGCAACATTAAAAGAGCGGACTTAAATTTCATAGTTGATCATGCATGAACAGTTTCTCTATCTCAGTACGGTCTCAGTACCGTGCTATTGCTTAATTGCTTCACTACTTTTTGTTTTATGTAGATCTGCCTAAATGTGTTTCTCTCTTCCTTTCCTCTGCCCTCCCCAACTTTTTTTCACTTCACAAAACTGAAACCTTGTATCCAGTAACTCCCTACTCTCCCTTATGCTAATCCATGGGAACTACCATCCTACTTTCTGTTTTCTGTTCCTGTGAATTTGACGACTCTTGATAACTCATACAAGTGGAATCATATAGTATTTGTCCTTTTATGATGGGCTTATTGCACTAAGGATAATGTGTTCAGAGTCAATCCGTGTTGTAGCATGTGTCAGAATTTCCTTCCTTTTTAAAGCTGAATAAGATTTCATTGTATATATTACCACATTTTGCTTATTTATCTGTGGATGGGCACTTGGGTTGTTTCCACTTTCTGACCATTGTAAATAATACTGCTATATGAAGATGGGTGTACAGATATCTTTTGAAATCCCTGTTCTCCCTTTTGGGTTTATAGCCAGAAGTGGAATTTCTGGATTAATGGTGATTCTGTTTGATTTTGTGAGGAACTGCCATTTTGTTTCCGGTGGCAGATGTACCATTTTGTATTCCCACCCGCAGTACACAGGGTTCTAGTGTGTTTATGTCTTCTCCAACACTTGCTGTTTTCTGTTTGTTTGCTTTTTAAATAGCCATCCTAATGGATGTGAGGCCTTCCTTTTAAAGAGAAGAGCTACAACCTATTTTTATTTTTAATTAAAAACATTTTTTTATGGAACACTTCATGAATTTGCATGTCCTCCTTGCGTGGGGGCCACGCCAATCTTCTCTCTACCAGTCCTATTTTAGTATATGTGCTACCGATATGAGTACTCATAGAATTTTTAAATTTAAAGGAACTTTGACTGTCAGAACTGACCTCTTTATTCTTTGTGCCTCCTACCTCATCTGTGATACCTATAAACATTCACTGTATGCCTGTCTTTCTTGGCCTATTAGACTCTGAGCCTGTTGTGATAATAACTGGGTTTTATTCTTGTATGTCTTTCCAACAACTAGCTCACTGATACACTGTAGATTGTCTAGACACAAGTTATGTTAGTTCATACTTTTTAAAATATTTCAGTTTTTTTCTTTTTTAAAATTAATTTTTTTAACTGAAGTATAGTTGACACACATTGTTATATTAGTTTCAGGTGTACAGCATAGTGATTTGAAAACTATATACAATGCTATATGTTCACCACAGGTGTAGCTACCATCTGTCACCATCTTCAGATGGGGAGGTTATCCTGGATAATCCAGGTGAGCCCTAAATGGCAGTCACAAGTATCCTTATAAGGGGGAGGCCGAAGGAGATTTCAGGTAGAAGAGAGGGCATTCCAACTATGGGGGCAGAGACTGGAGTGATAGGGCAAGCCAAGGAACGCCGAAACCTACCAGCAGTTGGAAAAGGCAAGGAACAGATAGATTCTCCTCCAGAGCTTTCAGAGGGCGTGTGGCCTTGCCATTACCCCGATTTCAGCCCAGTGAAACTGGTTTTGGACTTATAGGCTTTAGAACTGTGACAGAAAACATTTCTATTGTTTGAGCCACGAAGTTTGGGGTAATTTGTTATAACAGCCATGGGAAACTAATACAGAACCAAAGCAAGTCTTTGGGCCTAAAAGGTTCATTGTTCTCAGCCACATTCTTTTTGTTGAAAGTCATTTACTCACTCTTAATATACTTCTTTAATGTCATCTCTTTTTAGAAATTCAGTAAAGAGAACATTTTATTTTAGGCTCTCTCTGACTGTTCTACAAAAGGTAACTGGAAGTAATTGGCCACATGTTTCTCTCTTTTTTCTATACTTTTAGGGGTAAAATATCTAATCTATCTAAAATATCTAATACAAAAGTGGGAAACAAGTAAGTATGGCTTATCTTTCTACCCTGGGCAATTAAAAAAATAGGTTATTCTTAGAACCAATTTAAGGTGTTTCTTACACTGCTATTTATGTGCTTACTACAAAAAAAAAAAAAAAAAAACCAAACCATTTTTCAAATGTGTATTTTTTCCAAAATTAGCCCAGAAGGGTTTGTTTGGTGCATGCAAGAATCCATTAGACCAAAGATAGGGAAAGTAAACATTTTGAAGGGAGAATAACACAGACAGGCAATTACTTGGGTGAAACAAATAGAATAGAGCAGTTGAAAAGCTGAATGGTGACAAATTCCTGGAGCCAAGACAGTGATTGATGTTCAGGGCCTTCTGGGTTATGAGTGGGGACTAGTGACCACCCCCCCTTGCTGTGGCATAGGACCCCAAGAGACTGAATCCTAGTAGTAAAGATGAATGGAAATAGACTCGCCTTTGTAGGAATTACAATTTAGTTTCACATTATTTCAATACCTGAAATTGGTTTGAGATAACATAGGTTCCCTGGTATAAGTAAACAGATCCTCTCTGGAAATCCTTTACTTTCATTATCAGTTTTTTAAATAGATTGTTTAGTACACAATAAAAAAATAATTAGAAACATGAGGGGATGAAACAATAAGAATATGGAACAAGAAACATTAGACAATAGAAAAAATACACAGGAGATCCAAATATGGGAGTTATCAGATTTAAAATAACTATTCTTCAAAAAATGAAAATACAAAAATAAAATAACTATTCTTAAGAGGTTCAAGGAAATAAAGACAACTTGGGGAAATTCAACAGATAACTGGCAAACTATTTCATAATACATATTTTACACCTGAAAAATACAGTAATTAAAACTGTGAACTCAATGTATGGTTTTAAAAACAGGGGCACCTGGGTGCCTCTGTCGGTTAAGCGTCTGCCTTTGGCTCTGGTTGTGATCCTGGGGTCCTGCGATGGAGCCTCGCAGTGGGCTCCCTGCTCAGCAGGGAGTCTGTTTCTTCCTCCACCTCTGCCTGCCGCTCCCCCTGCTTGTGCTCTCTCTCGCTCTCTCTCTCAAATAAATAAATAAAATTTTTAAAGAAAATAAAACGAAAACTGATAGTATCTGAGAAGAATCAGTGAACTGCATTATAATTTAGAAGGACCTAAATCATGCCTGGAAATTCAAAAGATTAGGAAATACAGAAGAGGAGGTGAAAGACTTAGAGGCAACAGAGATTAGGTATGTCATACATGTAATGGGAAATCCAGAAGAAAAAGAATCCAGAAGAAAAAGAATAAAAAGAATAATTCTCCTCAAAGAATATTTGAGGAGATATTGTTGATAACTTTCCAAAATTCATGGAAACCATCAAGCCACAGATTCAAGAAGTGCTACAAATCACAAGCAGAATAAATATAAAGAAATCCACACCTAGGAACATCATAGTAAAATTTCTAGGAAACAAAGACAGAAAATCCTAAAAGCAGCCAGAGGAAGAAAATATACAATTTTGAGGGTGCCTGGGTGGCTCAGTTGGTTAAGCGTCTGCCTTTGGCTCAGGTCATGATCTTGGGGTCCTGTGATTGAGCCCTGCAGATATTTTCAGGATAAAGAGTGAAAGCTGAAAAATCTAATTATTATTTTCCCCATAAAAGAAAACAATGTATTACCTAGAAGATAAATCTGCCCTTCTGTATTTATTTACAAGGGAGTGAAAAAAGAAAAAAAGAAACCGCCTCAGAATACAGAGATTTAAAATAGGCTTGTAGGGGTGCCTGAGTGGCTCCATCAATGAAGTGGCTGCCTTCAGCTCAAGTTGTGATCCCAGGGTCCTGGGATCAAGTCCCGCATCAGGCTCCCTGCTCAGGGAAAGAGTTTTTAAGTAGACATAAAAAGTACTAATCATAAAGGAAAAGAATTAATATCAACGCAGTATTACATTAAAATTAAGAACTAGGGACGCCTGAGTGGCTCAGTTGGTTAAGCGTCTGCCTTTGGCTCAGGTTCCTGGGATTGAATCCTGCACGGGACTTCTTGCTCAGCGGGAGCCGGCTTCTCCCTCTGCCTGCTGCTCCCCCTCCTTGTGCGCACTCTCTCTCTGACAAATAAGTAAATAAAATATTTTTTAAAATTACGAACTCCTATTCATCAAAAGATACAGGTAAGGGAGTTAACAGGCAAGTCACAGAATGAGAGAAGAAATTTGTATCACGTTTAAATGATAGAGAACTACTACAGATCAATAAGAAAAAAACAGTTCTCCCTCCGAAAACTGGTCAAGAGTAGGAAAGAGAATAATGAAATGGCTAATAACATACTGTAAAGGCACTCAGTCTCTTTACAAGTAAGTGAAATGCAAATTAAAGCAATGAGATACTATTACTGTTGCACTGGAATGGCTAAAATTTAAAAGATTAACAATACCAAGAGTGTGAGTATATGGAGTAATAGAAACTTTCAAAAACTGCTAGTGGAAGTTTAAA
The DNA here is from genome assembly GCA_028534135.1 of Potos flavus. Lineage (NCBI taxonomy): Eukaryota > Metazoa > Chordata > Mammalia > Carnivora > Procyonidae > Potos > Potos flavus. Next base: position 57,258,125 of record CM052897.1, on the reverse strand, counting down.
TTGGTACAGCTACTTTGAGAAGCTGTTTGACACATGTGCTAGAATTGAAGATACACATACCTTATGACTTAGTTCTGTTCTTGAGTATTCAATAGAAATGTATTCCCAGGTACACCAGGAGATTTGTACAAGAATATTCGAAACAGCATTGTTTGTATTGGCCAAAAACTAGAAGCAACCCAATTGTCCATCATTTGTCTAGCGGAAAGCCCAACTATTCATCATTTGTCCATCAGTTGTCTAGCAGAATAGATAAATAAACAATGACATAATTGTACAATGAAATATTATTCAAGGAAAATGGACAAACTACATTTCCTGGCAAAAATATGCATGAATCTTACAAACACAGTGTTGAGCAAAACAATCCATGCTCCAAAAATAAAATACATACAGAATTATTCTTTTTATAATAATTTAAAAGTAAAACTATACCGTAATATTTAGGTATATCTTTTTTGGTGGTATCAACTATGAAGAAAAGAAGTTTGGAGGATGGTACCTTTGGTGAATGGGGAGAGATAACATGAGGGGGGACATGAAAAAGACTTCTGGGGTACTAGCAGTTTTATTTCTTAAACTGGGTAGTAGTATTTGAGTGTTTTGTGATAAATTATTAAGCTATGATACTTTGTGTATGCACTATAAATGTGTTATATTTCACAAAAATTTTTACTTTTTATTTTTTTAAAAGATTTATTTATTTTCGAGTGAGAGAGCAAGTGCAAGTAGGGGAGCAGGCATAGGGAAAGAAGAGAGAATCTCAAGCCGACTCTCAAGCCACCTCCCTCCTGAACGTGGAGCCTGATGCGGGGCTTGATCTCACAACCCTGAGATCATGACCTGAGCCAAAATGAAGAGTTGGATGCTTAATCGGCTGAGCCACCCAGGCACCCCTACAATAAAAATTTTTTTAAAGAGATGTTTTATTAGGACAGAATGAGCTTAAATATGTTATTTAGGTAATGTGTGTCTTACCTTCACAAGTATAACAGTTTAAAGCTAGTATCTGCCTTGTGGTAACTGTGACAAGTGTTTGGAAATAGAAATATTTATAATCAAAGTAGATAACTGATACATAATTTTTCCAGTTTAAGAAAGAAGAAGCAGATAGATTTAATTCTTACTTGCATGAAGGCTAATGAGTAAAGAGCGACAGATTTTGCAGTGCTGTGGTTTTGTAAGACAGGGTTGTTTTGTTAGCTAGATTATGCAATTATGATTACTTGTTCATTTGAAGCATAGGGATTGGAATGGGCCGGAAAGGGATACTCACTGTTTTACAATGCTAGAGGAACATCCAAAGCAAGGTCTTTTACAATGACAAAAGAATATCTCTCAGATCTAACTGAAATTGGTTTTCCTACATATGACATGAAACACACTGTTTAAAAAATTATTTCCTTCTCCTTACTTTCCTTCAGATTCTCAGGAATTCTACCAGCTAATCTGTACTGAGCTTAGTAATTAAAGATTTCTTTGACTTTTAAATATCATAGTTCTTAAATATTTTAATTTATTGACTTATTGGAATTGAGTTTCTTTCCTAAGATACCTAGTAGAATTCTTTTTTTTTTTTTTTTTTAAAGATTTTATTTATTTATTTGACAGCACAAGCAGAGGGAGTGGCAGGTGGAGGGAGAGGGAGAAGCAGGCTCCCTGCTGAGCAGGGAAACTGACATGGGGCTCCATCCCAGGACCCTGGGATCATGACCTAAGCCAAAGGCAGACACTTAACTGACTGAGCCCCCAGGTGCCCCAAGCTGGTAGAATTCTTGAGAATTGGAAGGACAGGAGTAGGAACTAAGTTTTTTTTTTTTAATGGTACATTCAGTTCACCCAATCCATCTTAAACCCAGAACTGTGGCTATGTTATGTAAATATAGGAATTAACAATCTCATTAAATAGAGAAATTTTATTGAAATCTAAAAATGAGGGTTTGACTTGTAAGAGAGACAGAAAATAGGCCATTGGTAGCTAAAACTGTGTTTTACTTCAGACTTAAGTGACCAGCTCACCAGAGACATTTTATAAGACTCGATTCATTTGCAGACTGATTTTCTGGTTTTTAGATTATCCAGAATCCTTGCTTTCTCTTTTTTCTCCTGTTTTTACTGGCTGTTCATCTTTTAACCACATCACAATTTATTTTTTTCTTTAAAGATTTTATTTATTTGTTTTAGAGAGAGAGAAAGATACAGCATGAGTGGGAGGGGTAGGTGGGGAGGAAGAGAATCTCAAGCAGACTCCAGGATAAGCGCGGAGCCCGACGTGGGGCTCAATCCCAGGACCGTGAGATCATGACCTGAGCCGAAACCAAGAGTTGGCTTCCAACCATCTGTGCCACCAGGTGCTCCACAATTTATCTTTCCCCTTCCCCAAAAGCAGGGAGAGATTAGCAAGTAGAAACATAAAACTCATGACAGTCTTTCTTGCTAGTTGGAAATAAAGACTTAAATAAATATTTAATTTTTATTCTATTTTAGTACCCCATTCCATTAAAAAGTTTGCAAGTTGGGTGTAAATAGATACCAAAATAATCATGTGGCTTCATAATTTTTTAAGTAACTGAATTCATGTAATTTCTGGAACTGTAGACAAGATACTGTGACTAAGACATTAATTCAGAGATGATCTAGAATCAGCAAAGAATGTGTAGTGATCTTAGTAATTAAAGATTTATTTGTGTTCTTTTAAAAAAAATCATAGTTCTCAAATGCTTTAATTTTTTTAATTTATGAAATTTTTTTTTTCTCCTGGAAAAGCTGGTAGAATTCCTGAGAATCTGAAGGACAGGAAGGAGTAAGAAAGAATTTGTTTTAAGCTATGCATTTAATTTCATACGTGGGAGAACTAATTCCAAACTAAAGGAAGATGGCATTGAGACAGAAGAGGTTGAGCATTAAAATCAATATTATTGCCTCCTGGCAATTCTCTAGAGTACATTACTAAGAAGGTTTTTGAAAGGTGGATAGAATTTCCTATCCAGTCACCATTCACAGAGGAATTTATTATTTGAACCAGTAAACCTTTTAAACAAGACCCTCAAGAATTCTTGGAACTTGGGCTCCTGGGTAGCTCAGTGGGTTAAAGCCTCTGCCTTCGGCTCAGGTCATGATCTCAGGGTCCTGGGATCGAGCCCCGCATTGGGCTCTCTGATCGGCAGGGAGCCTGCTTCCCCTCTCTCTCTGCCTGCCTCTCTGCCTACCTGTGATCTCTCTCTGTCAAATAAATAAACAAAATCTTAAAAAAAAAAAAAATTCTTGGAACTTAAAAAAAAGAAGCTTATTCTGTTGCACTTGATGGAAACCTAGGAAAATCTATTGGTAAGAGTCCCGCATCCGGCTCCCAGCTCCATGGGGAGTCTGCTTCTCCCTCTGACCTTCTCTCCTCTCATGCTCTCTCTCACTCTGTCTCTCTCTCAAATAAATAAATAAATAAAATCTTTAAAAAAAAGAGGCACAGCATCCTTTAGAATGTAGTTGAAGAAGCACTCAAAGGAGCAAAGAAAAAAAATTAATCAGCTGTTAAGACTATATGATAAATGAAGGAAATAAGGAAAATAAATGGGGACAAATGAAGTAAAATAAAGGGGGAAAATAAAAGGCCACTTCCTTTCATTGAAGACCCACTTAGCAGATTGGTAGTTGAAGTGTGGGTTTTTCTGAACATGTAAAACATAGCAGTCGTCATTTGAGATGCCTAGGAAGGCCAGTTGATAAAACTGTCTGTATCCTTAACATCTACTGAGAAGATTTTTGTGTTTGGCCATCAGCAACCAAGATGGAAATTTTTTTTTTTTTTTTAGATTTATTCATTTATTTGAGAGCGAGAGAGAGAGAGAGAGAGCACGCACACGCATGAGCCAGGGGAGGGGCAGAAGGAGAGGGAAAAGCAGACTCCCAGCTGAGCAGGGAGCCTGATGCAGGACTTGATCCCAGGACACTGGGATTGTGATCTGAGTTGAAGGCAGATGCTCAACTGACTGAGCCACTCAGATGCCCTGCACAAATAAATTTTTAAAATACTTCTGATTAGGGACACCTGCATGGCTCAGTTGGTTAAGCGTCTGCCGTTGGCTCCGATCATGATCCCAGGGTCCTGGGATCAAGCCCCACGTCGGGCTCTCTGCTTGATGGGAAGCCTGCTTCTCCCTCTGCCTGCCTCTCCCCCTGTTTGTGTTCTCTCTCTCTCTGACAAATAAATAAAATCTATTAAAAAATTTCTGATTAGAAAAGGTGATAAGAAAATAGCATTTTTTCTAATGTAAATTTTAAAATGTAGGGATCCCTTACTGAGATTCCAAATTAATTCCTGCAATAAATATTTGGTAAACACCTACCATGAGCTAAGTTAGGCATTGAGGATACACTGGTGAACAAGACATCTATGGCTTCTGCTCTCTTAGAGTTTTATAGTCTAGTGCAAGAGATCAATAAACGATATCATCTCAATAGGATAGCAACTGTGCATTAGTTTATTAAATTGCACGGTACCAAATACATATAATAGCCCCCCGCAATAAACTACTATGAGGTGGAGATTATTAAAAGCTCTACTACTTAGGGTCCTAAAAAGGTTTAGGTGAGCTAATATTGTGAACACACAGTAAGGCTCTTTGAAAGTACTGAAGTGAATTCAATCTGATTATGAGCAGGTTGTCTACTTTGTTGGAAAAGCCTATCTCCCAAGTTCCAGGTTGCTTACAGTAGAGAAAAGTATAGACACAGACATGGATTCTTACAGGAGCTACCGAATTTGTATCTTTGAATTTAACAACTAAAAATTTATGATTTTAGAGTGTTTATATGTTTTCCATTAATATAGATAATGGCAAATTACTGTGCCATCCCTTCTGACAAGTGCAGAAAAAGATGGAATTATAATCCCTCCCAAAATACTTTAACTTAATTTTACATTGGTGAGAAAAATCAGTCATGGTACCATTCTTACCCAAAGTCACACAATAAGAAACCTACAGCAGAATCAAGAACAAAGTCCAAGCTTAATGCTGTCCAGCCTTAGTGCTGAACTCACCAAACATATTAGTTCTCAAGTTGCCATTATTTTAACAGTACCTGTATATCACCTTTCTTCTAAGGATCTCAGATTCCTGTTATTACTCACTGATATTCCTTACACATACATAAAAGAAGCTGGATAACAAAATTATTCATATTTCACCACGGTCAAAGAGAGGCCATAGAGGTAAGATCCTCCAATTAAATGCAAGTAAGCCCACAAGTAAGAAAGCCTAGATGTACAGATAACCTAAGAAGGGTGATGATCACTTGTCATATTTTCTCAAATTGTATCAACTTCCTCTTAAAAATTAAAAGGTAGACTCAAAAGAAGAGATTAGGTGCCACTTCTTACAGAAATGTATCTCATGAATAATTAAATAACCTAAAGTTCTCCTTTAGCCCTAACATAGCCAATTAATATTCAACTACCTAAAAGAAAATAACCAGTCTCTTGAAATTATTTTTTTCTCGTGATAGTTTTGAGAATAATTCACACATAAAGCACCAATAAAATAAAATGACAAGTGGAGTTCAGTTTCTTCATGTGCACGAATGACAAATTTGAGGACAGGGGTTATATTATATAAATGTGAGTACAAGGAGAAGAAAGTTACCATCACAGACATGACTAGCTAAAGTTTATAGAGTGTATTCACAACTTTGAAACTGAAGAGGTCACCACCGTCAGTTTCCTAGGTCACAATTTTCTCTTCTACCAATTTACCACCTAAGCTTGGAAGAATTATGACTGTTTTTGTAAGAAAAAAGATATATATATATATATATATATATATATATATGATAAAGAAAATGTGTAAATAATGAAGAATCAGGCTTGGAAGGGGAGCAAATCCTAGATGGGAAATTTAGAAAAACAGCGATGTCAAAATGCTATTTTGTAAGATGTCAAGTATGGGTATAGCCTTCTAGAATGCTAACACTTTTTAGTATTTATTTCTTTAAAAGTTATTTAAGGGGTGCCTGGGTGGCTGTCTTTAAGCGTCTGCCTTCGGCTCAGGTCGTGATCCCATGTTCCTGGGATCGAGCCCCGCATCGGGCTCCCTGCTCAGCGGGAAGCCTGCTTCTCCCTCTTCCATTCCCCCTGCTTGTGTTTCCTCTCTCACTGTGTCTCTCTCCATCAAATAAATAAATAAAATCTTTAAAAAAAAAATTTATTAAAGAAATTTCCATCTTGAGGTGCCTGGGTGGCTCAGTCAGTTAAGCGTCTGCCTTCGGCTTGAGTCATGATCCCAGGGCCCTAGGATCAAGTCCCAGCTCCCTGCTCAGTGGGGAGTCTGCTTCTCCCTCTCCCTCGGCCCCTCCCTCCTGCTCATGCTCACACACTCTCTCTCTCTCTTGCTCTCTCTCAAATAAAACCTTTAAAATTTTTTTTAAAATTTACTTGTGGTAAAATATAAAATTTACCATTTTAACCATTTCTAAGTGTACAGTTAAGTGGCATTAAGTATATTCACATTCTGTGCAATCATCACCACTGTTCATCTCCACTTTTTCATCTTTGCCGCACCAAAACTCTGTACCTGTTAACAACTCGCCGTTTACTCCTTCCCTCCAGCCCTTAGCAACCACCACCCTACTTTCTCTATTAATTTGACTATTCTAAGTATATCATATGAATAGAATCATACAGTATTTGTCGTTTTATGACTGACTTATTTTACTTAGCATGATGTTGTCAAAGTTCATATTGTAGCATGTGTCAGAATTTCCTTCCCTTTTTAATGCTGAATCGTAGTCCATCATGTGTGTATGTGTGTGTGTACATAAACGCACAACATTTTCTTTATCCATTCATCTATTGATGGACACTTAAGAGTTGTTTCTATATCTTGGCTATTGTGAATAATTCTGCTCTAAACATAGGTGTATAAATATTTGTTTAGGTTGCTGCTTTCAGTTCTCTTATGTATATGCTCAGAAGTGGAATTGCTTGGTCTTACAATAATTCTATGTTTAATTAGTTCAGGGACCACCATACAGCTTTCCACAGCAGCTATACCATTTGACATTCCCACCAGCAGTGTATGAGGGTTCCAGTTTCTCCACGTGCTTGTCAACACTCGTTCTCTTTCTCTCTCTCCCTCTCTCTTTTGATGGTCATTCTGATAGGTATGAATAAAATCAGAACTTTTAAGCAAACGAATTATAAAACATCCAATACGATATGGTCTTCAGGTTAAATTACAGATTATCAACAGAATCAGACCGTGTTTCAAAGTTTGTTAAGATACGTGTATTAAAAAAAGATACAGGTTCAGTTCCAGAGAAGATTTACAGATAGATGGTCAACAGGTACATGAAAAGGTGCTCAACCTACTAGGTATCTACCCCAAAAGATACAAACGTAGTGATCCGAAGGGGCACCTGCACCCCAGTGTTTATAGCAGCAATTTGCACAATAGCCAAACTATGGAAAGAGACCAGATGTCCATTGACAGATGAATGGATAAAGAAGGTGTGATATATTTATACAATGGAATACTATTCAGCCATCAAAAACTGCAATCTTGCCATTTACAGCAACATGGATGAAACTAGATGGTATTATGCTAAGCGAAATAAGTCAGTCAGGAAGAAAATTATCATGTGATCTCACTCATGTGGAATTTAAAGAAATTAAACAGAGGGGAAGAGAAGGAAAAATAAAACAAGATGAAATCAGAGAGGGAGACAAACCATAAGAGACTCTTAATCATAGGCAATAAACTAAGGGCTGCTGGTGGGGAGGAGAGTGAGGGGATGGGGTAATTGGGTGATGGACATTAAAGAGGGCACGTGATATAATGAGTGCTGGATTTTATATAAGACTGATGAGTCACTGAACTCTACCTCTGAAACTAATAATACATTGTATGTTAATTAATTGAATTTAAATTAAAATTTTATTGGGGGAAAAAAGAAAAGGTGCTCAACATATACTAATCATCAAGGAAATGCAGTTGAAACCACAATGAGATAACACCTCACACCTGTTAGAATGGCTATTATCAAAAAGACAAGAAATAATAAGTGTTGGGGCCCCTGGGTGACTCAGTCAGGTAAGCATCTGCCTTCGACTCAGGTCATGATCCCAGGGTCCTGGGATCAGGCCCCATGTCAGGCTCCCTGCTCCTCAGGGAGTCAGCTTCTCTCTCTCCCTCTGCCCTGCCCCCTTCCCATGCTCGTGCTCTCTCTCTCTCTCAAATAAATAAGTAAAATCTTTAAAAAAATTAATAACAATTGTTGGCTAGGATGTGGAGAGAAGGAAACCCTCATACACTTTTTGTGGGAATGTAAATTGGTATAGCAACTATGGAAAACAGTATGGAAGTTCCTCAAGAAATTAAAATTGACCTACCACATGATCTAGCAATTTCAGTTTTGGGTATTTATCCCACAAAAGCAAAAACACTAACTTAAATAGATATATGCACTTCCATGTTTATTGCACTGTTATTTACAATAGCCCAGATATCAAAACAACCGTTAAGCAGCCATAGATGGATGGATGAAGAAAACGTGTACACACACACACACACACTGGAATATTATTCAGCATTAAAAACAAAGGAAATTCCCACACAATGGAATATCATTTAGTCATAAAAGGAAGGAAATCTTCCCATTTTTGACAATATGGATGGACCTTGTGGGCGTTATGCCAAGTAAATGTCAGAGAAAGACAAATATCCAGTGATCTCATTTATATGTGAAATAATAAAAAACAAAACAAAACCAGCTCATAGATACAGAGAACAGATTTGTGGTTACCAGAGAGGAGGGGGCAGTGAAATGGGTAAAGGGGGTCAAAAGGTAGACTTCCAGTTATAAAAGTAGTAAGTCATGGGGATGTAATATACAGCATGGCAGCTCTAGTTCATTTGTGTTGCATGTTTGCAGGTTGCTGAGAGAGTGGATCTTAAGAGTGCTTGTCACAAGAAAAAAATTTCTGTAGCTGGGTATGGTGACAGATGTTAACTACGGTTATTGTGGTGATCATTTCACAATATATATAAATAGTGAACCATTATGTTGTACACCTGAAACTAATATAGTGTTTTATATATATGTCAATTATACCTCAGTTAAAAAAAAGCTTGTTCAGGTTTGGTTTGACACATGGCATTATCAGACTCAGATGTTTCTGTGTCGTCCTCAGTGCCTAAAACAACTTTTGTCTGATTTTTGAAGCCAGCAAAAACAATAATAACAAAGCCTGCAGTATTTGCAAATATGTCAGTGATACAGTAAATAACATACTTTTTCCAAAATGTTCCTAAATGTGTGCTATTTGAAATAATTCCAAGAAACTTCTGAGGTGGTTCCTAATAGAGTGAAATAAATGGTAAGAAAGTTCAGATTTCCTGGTATCCTTTATGAGTCTTGTGTGAGAGTAGTATTTAACTCAGTTGTTCTTTAAAGATTTATTTCTTGGGACCCCTGCGGGGCTCATTAGGTTAAGCGTCTGCTTTTATTTTTATTATTTTTTTCTTTTTTAAATTTTTTATTATTTTTTAATTAACACATAATGTATTATTTGCCCCAGGGTACATGTCTGTGGATCCTCAGGCTTACACATTTCACAGCACTTACCATAGCACATACCCTCCTCAATGTCCATAACCCAGCCACCCTATCCCTACCCGCCCCTACCCCCCAGCCACCCTCGGTTTGTTTCGTGAGTTTAGGAGTCTCTTAAGGTTTGTCTCCTTCCTGATAAGCCTCTGCTTTTAGCTTAGGTCATGATCCCAGGGTTCTGGGATGGAGCCCCATATGGGCTCCTTGCTCAGTAGGGAGCCTGCTTCCCCCTCTGCCTGCCACTCTCACTGCTTTGTGCGCTCGCTTGCTCTCTCTCAAACAAATAAATAAAATCTTTTAAAAAAAAAGAGATAAAAAAGATTTATTTCTTGCAGAGTATATACACTATCATAGGATAGATATCAAAGGTTGAGACCCTGCCTCATTTCCTACCAGTGGAATTAATAAATCTTAGGCTTTCTTTGCTTGAAAAAATTAGAAAATTGGTAAGTTACTAAATATTATTGATGGGAACAAAAAAATGACTTTATCTGTAATGCTGAGAGGCACTTAAGCACCAGTTCATCGAAAAAGGTTTTGAATGTACTTGAGTTGTTGGTTTAAGTTAAATGAGGCAATATTAGCTGGTGAGTAGGCAAGTTAAGATGTTGAACTACTGCTTTACCTTTTTGGTGAACTTAGGATTTAGAGTATAAATATGAAATTTGCATTTGTGCTGTGAGAGGCTGACCTGTATGCACTGTCTCAGTGGCTCTCTTGCTCTCGGCTTCTAGTTGGGTTTGGCCATTAGGCAGGCAGCAGAGGCAGGAGATCAGAGGCAGGGAGGAGTGAGGTGGTGGTTTTATTTCCCAATCTTTCCCTGAAGGAGGTCACTGTGTGCTTACCTTGTCCTTTGGCCAAAGGTCATAGCTATGGTCCTGTGGCCCTCTCCATACCAGATGAAACAAAGATGAAAGAGCCTGTGGCTTTGGGTTCCAGGAAGTGCTTGCTCTCTACACCTCTTTACAACCTCACAGTAGCAAGGTGCATGGCTATTATTAGCCAAGGGTACTGCACTCTATCTTTTGGTTTCCCTCTTCCTTACTAGCACCTTTGAAAATAGTACCTTTATTAAACTCTCCTCAGATTTCCCAATTTGAGTGGGCCATTTGTTTCCTACTGCGATCCTGACCGCTTTATGTATTTTTAATCATTACCCTAACCAGTATGTATGCCAGATAAACCCCAATAATACTTAGGCTAATTTTGTACTTTGTCTAATCCGATGTGTTGTTAAAGGAAAAAAAAGTGTTAGATGATGTGTAAGAAGCTAGTAATACTAATAGTTCATTTATTTTTTTTTAAGAATTTTTTTTTTATTTGACAGAGAGAGAGAGATCACAAGAGGCAGAGAGGCAGGCAGAGAGAGAGGGGGAAGCAGGCTCCCCGCCGAGCAGAGAGCCCGCATCGGGCTTGATCCCAGGACACCGAGATCATGACCTGAGCCGAAGGCAGAGGCTTTAACCCACTGAGCCACCCAGGCGCCTCTAATAGGTCATTTAAATACAGACCCCAAAACAAATAAATGCAGACCCCAAAATGCTCTTTTGCTTCCACCTTAAAAGAGGTTGATGGTTTGATTCTTTAAGAAGATTATTGACATCCTTTGAATCATCTCATTAATTTGTCTTTAGGGGAGAGTACTTATAACATCCAAGTTAAATCATTTGGCTAACCTGTAGCAATTGAGTAGGTTGCTGGATAGTATTTTGACGATACAGGATTTTCAAAACTGTGTCTTTTTTCAGTTAATAAAGATAATTGAGAGTTAACCATGTTATGTAGTCATCTGGAAAACTCAGACTTAAATACTAAGTTTGTCTTAAGTGCAACCTAATTTTTAATTTAGGTAACAGTCTGAAAACCACCAGTATTATAGAGGTTAAATCTAAATTAACTCATGGTTTTGGGATGCCTGGGTGGCTCAATCAGTTAAGCGTCTCCCTTCGGCTCAGGTCATGATCCCCAGTGTCCTGGGATCAAGTCCTGTATCCGGCTTCCTGCTCAGTGGGGAGTCTGCTTCTCCCTCTGCCCCTCCCCCTGCTCGTCCTCTCTCTCGATCTGCACTCTCTCTCAAATAAATAAAATCTTTAAAAAAATAATTCATGGTTATATTGGCAATTGGCTGTCATAGTTTCTCTTGGAATAACATTGACTCTATTCATATCCTCTTTTCCACTTTTAGTACCAAAATGCTGTTACATTTCTAACTTATGAATTACCAGGCTTCCATAGGAACTAGGAAGTATTTGAAAACCCAGGATTAAGCTGTAAAAGAGTCTTTATAGCTGACACACAGTGTTACACTAGCTTCAGGTGTACAACATAGTGATTTGACAAGTTTATACATTATGCTGGGCTCACTGCAAGTGTAGCTGCCATCTGTCACCGTGCAATGCTATTACAATACCGTTGACTGTATTCCCTATGCTGTACCTTTTATCCCTGAGAAGAGGCTTTAATTAAAACACATTTATAATAATAGCAAAAGAATTTGGAAAGTGTACAATATTACTATATTTTTTATACCCCTGTCTTACTTTGTTCTAGCCGCCATAACAGACTGGGTAGCTTAGAAACAACAGAAATTCATTTCTCACAGTTTGCAAGGCTGGAAGTCTAAGATCAGAGTGCTAGCATAGTCAGGTGAGGGCCCTCTTCTGGGTTGCAGACTACTCATTTTGTGCTCCCGCCATGGCAGGGGCTGGAGAACTCTGTGGGGTCTCTTTTATAAAAGCACTAATCCCATCATGAGCACTCCAGTCTCGTGACCTATTCACCTCCCAAAGGTCCCACTGCTAATAGCATTATATAACACTAACACTTAAGGATTTCATATGAATTTAGTGCTGGGTGGTGGCACGCGGGAGTAGGGGGTGGGCACACAAATATGTAAACCACAGCAACCTCTTTTCTTAAAATTTCTCCTTTTGCTTGCTTTGTTGAAATTCTAACTCCAAGCTATTCCTAAGTATGGTGCATGGGTCAGCAATGTTGATACCACTGGAGAGTACAAGTCTCAGGCCACAAGCCAAACTACTGAATCAGAACCTGCATTTTAACCTGAGATTCCCCAGATGATAAGTATCCACATCAGAACTTGAAAAGTACTCTAACCATTTCCTGCCATTGCATCTCATTAGATTAAAACAAAGTTGTCAAGTGTTAAAGCCTGAGGTATTTTGTGGATTGCATAGCCACAGGTAAAGAAATTGATTAAATTTGCAGATAGTCTTTTCTTTATAAGCGCAAGGAAGCCAAACTTTTTGTAACCAGTCGCATTGCACTGTTTTCCCATTTCGTGCTCGTGGTGTAAGCTCAGGTCTTGCTTCATTAAGCATTATGTTGGGGATACAAACATGAATGTATTCAGGGATTTTGATAGTCCTAAGAACGTGTCTGGTGCGGTCCAGAAGATGGAAATTAGTTTCATGTGTTGTTAATAATGGTACAGAAGCTCTCATATTCACATTTTCAGATTCATTAGTGTTAAATTTCACTGTGGGGAACTATTTACTTGCAACATTTCTAAAGGGCCTTTTAAATTAGGAAGTTAACAAAGATGTCAAGGATTACTGGACAGTCTTATATAGTTGATGTATTTAGTGTCTTCTGTAGCTCTTGACAGTTTCTATTAAAATCAAATGTTATAATTTTAACTCAAATGTAGTTATCAGTTATATATAGAAGAGAATTTACAAAATAGCAACTAAGTTGTTAACTGTTTATGAGAGGAAAGCAGCTGGTATGGCGCTTCCATTTGGGGGCTGGATCACATGTTAGTTTTGGATCATGTTGAATATATTTTTTCATTCTTATTCTTGCAGATACATCAGGATTCATTTTTGATTTGCAGTCCAATACTGTATTGGCCCAGGGAGGAGCTTTTGAGAACATGAAAGAGAAGGTATGACTAGTTACTATGGATAATAAGCTTGAATGTCAGTAAAATTTAGATGCTGATACAATCAGTGCCTACACAAACTCATTAAGAAAGTGAAATATGATTTTGTTTGCATAACTAATATCATAAATATTAGTTAATATTATAACAAATATATATATGGCTAAGTATGTATCTCATTTGGCAATGTTCTTTAAGGAATAACCTGAGTAGGGTCTTTCCATTCATTTGGAGAGTTCAGAGCAAGAAGAGAAATAGACCTTCCAAGTAATACTCCTCTGGAAGAAAACCGGGTGTTTTTAGTAATATAACCTTTAATGAGTTTTATCGAGAAAAACATAAATGCTTTGTGTGCTTTCTCTGTTTTATTAAGAAAAGTATATTGTTGGGGCGCCTGGGTGGCTCAGGTGGTTAAGCGTCTGCCCTGGGCTCAGGTCATGATCCTGGGGTCCTGGGATCAAGTCCCACGTCGGGCTCCCTGCTCAGTGGGGAGCCTGCTTCTCCCTCTGCCTCTCTCTATCTCTCTGTCTCTCACGAATAAATAAATAAAATCTTAAAAAAAAAAAAAAGAAATATCTTGAAAAAAAGAAAAATATATTGTTGATTATGAAGTCACAAATATACTATATTGATTGAATAATATAAACACTTTCACATTTTAAGTTATCAGAATCTTACTTTTATCACTGAGTCTGTAAGTTTTGCCTAAAGTCCATTTTATAGTGATCAGTACTAAGTTTTTTGCTCATCTCAAAAATGTATATTACAGATTAGCCCTCTTTGGATTATACATTATATACCTTCCCACTTTGTATGGTTTTAAACCTTATCATTGTTCAGGTAAGCCTGAAACAAAGAAAGGGTGGAATGATATAAAAGCAAGTGTACTAAAGAAAACTTAGGTTCTAATACAGACTCTGCTTATTACTTAGAGAAGATACTCTATTTCTTTTCATATATAAAAGCACTTCCTTTTTAAGCAGTGTGGCTGACTAAAAAACCTGGAAACATTCCTGTTACAAAATATCTAGAAACACAGAATAAAAAATAATGTACATCGTTTAAAATGCATACTGTAACACAAAAAGTAAAGGATATCCCTAGGGACCAAAAATATAGAGGACACTAAAAACCAGAGTGGTAAGCCTGAGCTAGGTAACTCTGATGTGTTCTGCCAGGCTCAATAAAAATTGGGTTTTACCACACAGGGGCCTGAAGCCCAAGGCTTGTCCTGGGTTAGGATTTGGGGCTAAGGTCTTATATAAAGTTGAGATCCTAAAAATATTTCACCTTCAGGGAAAGGGTGAACTGGAACAAATCTTCCTACTGACTTCTGAACACAGTATTCTTCTGTACGTGTTTAGAGGGATATTTATTTATTTATTTATTTATTTATTTATTGAACATCAATTTATTCATTTTCAACTAGGCATCTGTATCTTCCTTAGGACTTAAAGACTTTCTTCAGGTATTGTTGTGCATATTTGATTTTTCGTTTGTTTGTTTTTTTATTCACATATAATGTATTATTTGTTTCAGGGGTACAGGTCTGTGAATCATCAGTCTTACACAATTCACAGCACTCACCATAGCGTATACCCTCCCCAGTGTCCATCACCCAGCCGCTCTATCCCTCCCCGCACTGCCCCCCAGCAACCCTCAGTTTGTTTCCTGAGATTAAGAGTCTCTTATGGTTTGTTTCTCTCCCCGGTCCCATCTTGTTTCATTTTTCCCTCCCTTCCCTCTACGAACCCGCACCCTGACTCTCAAATTATGCTAAGCGAAAAAAGTCAATCAGAGAAAGACAATTATCATATGATCTCTCTGATATGAGGAATTTTAGAGGGATATTTTAAAAGACAAAAAGGATTGCAAATCTTTAATTATATTCAGTGTTTTATCATTAGTAATATTATGTTGTAGTTTATTAGTAATATTTTTTAATATTATAGAATAAAGCAAATTAGTAAAAACTATTAGTGTACAGAAAAGAGATATATGTTTAAAATTATATAAGAAAAAGCCTTTAATGTTATATTTGAATTGAAGATGCTATTATGAACTCATGTAAAAAACAAAATCTCCTAGCTCTGTCCACTGAAAAAAAACTAGAAATGACTCCCCAGTAACAATAAACACACCCAGCTCTTAGGTCTTGTTTCTAAGTACTACTCCCAACCAAAAAAAGCCATTACAAGAATTCATCAAGTTTGCTGGATATTAAATTGATATACAAAAATAAAAATAGAACATGTAGCTATTCTCAAATCACCCAGAACAGAGGTGGGTGGGGGGAGAATGGGTGAAACAGATAAAAGGTATTAAGAGTACACTTATCTTGATGAGCACTAAGAAATGTATAGAATTGTTGAATAGTTATATTGTAATTAATACAACACTATGTTAATTATACTTGAATTAAAAAGAAAATCTTAGGAATAAATCCAACAAAATTGGCATATCTATTTTATTTTATTTAAAAAAATTTTTTCAAGATTTATTTTATTTTAGAGAGAGCATGCACGAACAGGGGAAGGAGTATAGAGAGAGGGAGAGAGAGAACCTCTAGCAGACTCCCCACTGAGCGTGAAGCCTCCTGGGAGGGGTTAGATCCCATGACCTGAGACCATATCCCCATCTGAAATCAAGAGTCCTCCAACTCAACCAACTGAGCCAACCAGGTGTTCCTTGGTATATCTATTTTAAAGAACAACTTGATGTTATATAACAAATTTGTAGATGCCCTAATACTCAAAAATTCTAGTGGTTATACACAATAGAGACATTCTCTTACTCTTCACAGAAGATGTGATTTTTTTTTCTTTTTTAATTGCTTACAATGTGATAAACATTGTTATAAGCCCTGAAGATTCAGCAGCAAATAAGCATAGGAATGTTCATTCCAGCAGTTTTCATAATAGCCAAACATAGGAAATATGTAAGTGGCCATCAACAGGAGAATAAATAAATTGGCTATATTCATACAATGAAAATGTTATGTAGCAGTAAAAATAAAAAGAGATGCATTTATCAACACACAAAACAATATAAAAAAACGATGTTATGTGAAAAAAGCAAATTGAATATAGATATGTATGATATGATATTTAGGTAAGGCAAAACAATAGTATATATTACCTGTGGATATATACATCATAAAAGTGCAAAAACCTGTATCAAGATAATACCAAATTCAAGGCAGAAATCTCTGTGAAGAGGAGGGGGATGAGATTTATGAGGGACTTCATGGGGGCTTTGGTTGCCATCTATTTTATTGTATTAAACCGACTATTATGTAGTGAGTGTTCATTATGTTTTGTATGCCTGAAACAATTTATAACAAATTATAGTGTTATTATATAATTCAATGTTAGGAAGTAAAAAAAAATTTTTTTTTGAAGTAAAAATGTTTTGAAAAATACTACTGAAAAATGTAAGTTCTTACTATTGGTGGTTCATTAAGCTTTCTACCTTTCTCCACAGTAGGCTAAGATGAGGAAATATTGATGCTAAATTAATACCTGATATCTAATTAAACCACCCTTTCTTGAAATAATAAATAAAGTGCATACCTTCTGTTTCTAGAAACATTCTGCTTTTCTAAATTTTGAAATTAATTTTTTATGTGCTGTTATCACTCGTCTATTAATCATTCCCAGTGAGATGGTTGTAAGTACTCTAACTGACATTAAAGAGTGATACATACCATTTTTTCCGGTACTCTCTGTAATAGGCGTCAGTTGCCAACTGACGAACTGATGCTAGAATTAAATGATCCTGTCGTCTTTTCCAGATAAATGCCGTGCGTGCAATAGTTCCCAATAAGAGCAATAATGAAATCATCCTGGTTTTGCAGCACTTTGATAATTGTGTGGACAAAACAGTACAAGCGTTCATGGAAGGTAATCCTTGTTCAGTTTTTAAATAAGTTTGTATTTGTTCGAATAGAAGTTGCTTCAGACTTCTGTAACATTCATTCAGCAGTCTGGTGTTTCATAGATGATATAGCAAACCCCATGATAACATGGCATTTTTTTTTTTTTAAAGATACCTCTTAAAGATACCTTTCAGCCCTAGAAGTAATTCATTCATAAGCTGTATGATATCTTAGAATAAGACACAAGCTGAGAAAGCTCCATCATTTTACTCAAAATGTTTTCTATTGGTCTTAAGAACAAATTGTGTGGCTAGTGATATAAGGGACTTGACTGGAATTGGGCTGAATAAGAATTTAAGAAACTCCTAGTGACAAACCAGTAACCCAGCTACTGATGAAAAATCCAGGGATTCGACATTCTCTTCCAGGCTCCTGTACCATTTAGTTTGGTTCCTGCAAGTGACTCAAATGTAAGGGTTTCAGTTTCCTTAGCTAAAGAGTTGTGCGTGTGTGTGTGTTTTTAAGATTTTATTTATTTGAGAGAGAGAGACAGAATACAAGCAGGGGGCGGGGGAGTGGCAGGGAGAGGGAGAAGCAGGCTCCAGACGAGCAGAGAGCCTGATGTGGGGCTCAATCCCAGCACCCTGGGATCATGACCTGAGCCGAAGGCAGGTGGTTAACCGACTGAGCCACCCAGGTGCTTCAGTTTCCTTATCTAACATATAGAAGAATGGTGTGTTTAGCCAAGCTTTCAGTTTATAGAGTTGAGTGTGGTTGTTTTGTTTTGTTTTGTTTTGTTTTAAAGATCTTGTTTATTTATTTGACAGAGAGAGAGAGATCACAAGTAGGCAGAGAGGCAGGCAGAGAGAGAGGGAAGCAGGCTCCCTGCTGAGCAGAGAGCCGGATGGGGGGCTCGATCCCAGGGCCCTGAGATCATGACCTGAACCGAAGGCAGAGACTTTAACCCACTGAGCCACCCAGGCGCCCCTAGAATTGAGTGTTTTATAAACTTCTTTCCACATAGCTTAGTTCGAGAAAAACTTTGCCTGCAGCTATTGCTTCATTGAACAGCAGCACCAGATTAGGTCTTCCTGTTTCTGTTCTTCTGAATTTGTCAGTGTTTAAGAAACAGACCCAAATACTGTAAGTTTTTCTTTATTGTCATCTGTTTTCTTTATGATGTTAGTATTTGGGTCTAGAGTAGTGTATAGCTCTCTAAAACAACATAGCCTTGGGGCGCCTAGGTGGCTCAGTCGTTAGACATCTGCCTTTGGTCAGGTCATGATCCCAGGGTCCTGGGATCCAGCCCTGCGTCGGCCTCCCCGATCGGCGGGAAGCCTGCTTCTCCCTCTCCCACTCCCCCTGCTTGTGTTCCCCTCTCGCTGTCTCTCTCTCTGTCAAATAAATAAATAAAATCTTTAAAAAAAATAAAAGACAATAATAATAATAAAACTAAAATAAAACAACGTAGCCAAGGTGGTATGTAATCTTCTAGAGGGGAGGGGATAACATATTTGGGCTGAAACCAGTTATCTTTGTGTTCGGTCTAAACCATGTAAATAAAAGAATCTTCAAAATGTTCAGGCTCCATTACTCTCTCCTTAAGAGAACTTACTAAGGAAATTACGTGGGGAAGGGGGATCTAAATGGACAGGTATTCCATAAGTATAATGTGATTGTCTTATTACATTAGCTCAGAAACTTGAACCTTAACCTTTCCCTATTAGGAACTTTGGAAATTGTCCAGCAATTACAAAATGCAGGGACACTGATTCTTGGTTGGCCAGGCACGTGGTGGGAGAGAAAATCTGTTAATTGGTTTCTTTTACAGGTAGTGCCAGTGAAGTACTCAAAGAATGGATAGTAACAGGCAAGAAAAAGGTAAAAATGAATTAAATTTAAAACCATGGTATTGGCATTTGTATTAATAAAAAAAATTTAGGCCCTGCAAAAATATTTGACAGGAAAGATTTACATCTGCTACTTCACTTCCTCTGGTTTAAAAAAGTCTTCAGGGACACTGAAACACAGCTGTGTGTGTAGAGTACCACACAGTCTCTTCCACGTGATTTAAGGCTTGGACTCATGACCCCAAGGTGGAGAGGCACACGCTCTACAGATGGAGCCAGCCGTCCCTCTGCTCACTTTTCTTCAATATTTTTTCTTTCCATTTCTGAGACTCGACAATTTCCATTCTCCCATCTTCAAGTTCACTGATTTTTTTCTTTTGTCTGCTGAAATCTGCCTTTGACTCTCTTTAGTGAATTTTAAAGTCTCAGTTACTCTACTTTTCAGGTCCAGTATTTCTTTATTAATTTCTTTTAGGTTTTCTATCTCTCTATTGACTCTTCCATTTTGTTCATTCTTTGTTTTCTTGATTTTCTTTACATCTTCTTTTAGTTTTTTGAGCAACTTTAAGATAGTTATTTTCTCTTAAGTTTTTATTTAAATTCCAATTAGTTAACATACAGTGTAATATTAGTTTCAGGTGTACAATATAGTGATGCAACACTTCATACAACACTCAGTGCTCATCACAAGTGCCCTCCTTCATCCACATCACCTATTTCAGCCTTCCCCCTACCCACCTTCCTTCTGGTGACCACCAGTTTGTTCTCTATAGTTAAGAGGAAGAAAGTTATTTTAGTCTTTAATGTATCTGCCAAGAGATCTTTTTCAGGGGCAGTTTCTGTTGATTGTTTTTTTTCTTTTTTTTTTTTTTCATTTAAATAGGCCACACTTGTTTTTTGTGTGATTTTCGTGCCTTGGGATTTTTTTTGTTGAAAACTGGACATTTGAATCTAACAGTGTGGTAACTTTGGAAATCAGATTCTCCCCCTTCTTCAGGGTTTGCTTATTTTTTGTTATTGTTAGTTTTCTGGGGCACTGCTCTTTCTAGACCCCTGGAAGTCACTCAGCCAAAGGGGGTGGGGCTTGGAACAATGGGAGGAGGTGCAACAACAATGGATGCCTGCCTCTTTGTCTGCACTTCTGTGATCAAAAGCAGCAATCAGTGATCAGAGCACAGATCCCCAAAATTTGAAAGACAAGGTTTTTTTTTGTCTACCCTGGCTCCATAATTTGTGCAAGCTGCTCCAAGAACAGGTGCACAGCTGCCTGTCCCTTAGGGGATCTGCTTCTATACTAGGAGCTGATACTAACTGAAACTAACCACAATTTACTGTCCAGGTCTTCACCTGCAAATTGCAAGCCTTCAATAGACTCCAGAGTTCCAAAATAGTTATATCAGACAGATTCTGCCAGTGTAATTGTTGTCTAGGGAGACAGATTACTGGTGCTTCCTCCTCTGTCATCTTCCCAGAATCCTCTCCAGTGCAGTTTTAATTTATGTCTCTTATTAGACTGAGGTTGCACTTCATTATGTATGTTTCTATCCTATACCATTTTTTTCTATTGGGTTATTGTTTTCTTTGGTTTTTGTTAGAACTCTGTATAAATTTAATTTTTTGCATATATGTTAGACATATATTTTCACATTTTAAAATTTATGTTTTGATTTTGCTTATGATAGACTTTACCATACATAAATTTTTATATTTATGTGTTTGAGTTCATCCCAAGGCATTTTACATAGTTATTTTAGTCAGTAGCTCAAGATATACAAAAATGTGTTCAATTTCTGGAAAAGCGTATGAGAAATTGGTAACATTGACTATCTTTGGTAACTAGAGTTACCACTCTGGATTGTGGGGGGGGTCTTCTTTTTCTTTTCTTTTTTTCAAATCTTCAATAATCATTAGAACAAAAAGAAGAAAAGCAAACCCAAGCCTGCAGCAGAACCAAGTAACAGTATCCCAGATTCCAGTAAATCGATTTCCATTCAAGAAGAACAGTCTGTGCCTTCTTCAGAGAAAGGTGGTATTAATGGTTACCATGTCAACGGTGCCATCAATGATACTGAGTCTGTGGACTCTCTCAGTGAGGGTATGGAGATACTTTCAATAGATGCCAAAGAATTGGAAGATCCTGAGTCTGCCACACCAGATATGCTGGATAGAACGGGTGAGTTTATTAACAGGTCTTTGAAAAGTTACATTCTGTTGAAAAATACAAGAGCTTCCTGGTTGAGAAAGCAATCAATAAATTACATTCAGTTTTAGTCTTTTACTTTTTAGTTTTTGTTGCCTTTTATATGAAAGAGTCACATTTTGTACAACTGATTCTTGAACAACATGGTTGGATGTGCGGGTTCACTTATATGTGGATTTTTTTTTTCAAAAAGATACAATACAGTACTGTAAATATATTTTCTCTTCCTAATGATTTTCTTAATTACATCTTCTTTTCTCTAGCTTACTTTATTGTAAGAATACAGGATATAATATATATAAAGTATATGTATTATCAACTGTTTATGTCATTGGTAAGGCTTCTGGTCAACAACAGTAGGCTATTAAGTTTTGGGAGAGTCAAAGTTATATATAGATTTTCAACTGCAGGGGCGGGGTGGTGGTCAGTGCCCCAATGCCCACATTGTTTAAGGGTTAACTGTAATTATCAAAGGCCAAGAAAAATATAATTTTTAAAAAATTTTTATTTACTTATTTATTTGACAGAGAGAGAGATCACAAGTAGGCAGAGAGGCAGGCAGAGAGAGAGGGGGAAGCAGGCTCCCCGCCGAGCAGAGAGCCCGATGCGGGGCTCAATCCCAGGACCCTGAGATCATGACCTGAGCCGAAGGCAGAGGCATTAACCCACTGAGCCACCCAGGCGCCCCGAAAAATATAATTTTTATTCTGTTGTCTCATATTTTAATTTTAGTTTAAGTCAGTCTTGTGGAAATCTTCTAACTTAATAATCCCTTAGTAATTAGAGATTACAGAAGGTGACCTTAAGTTTTTTTTAATTGCATAGTTACTAAGAAAATGATGATGAGTTCATGTCAATGGTGTTATTCTAAGACTCAGCACAGTGAGGAACGTATGATGATAACTGTAATCCAGTGGTTTTCATGAGAAGTAGACTCTTGGTTTTTATAGTCCCACGTTTGTTTT
Source organism: Potos flavus (assembly GCA_028534135.1). Taxonomy (NCBI): domain Eukaryota; kingdom Metazoa; phylum Chordata; class Mammalia; order Carnivora; family Procyonidae; genus Potos; species Potos flavus. The sequence goes on along the minus strand of CM052897.1, from coordinate 57,235,726 downwards.
CTTTTAAAAATTTAAGATTAGTGTTAGTCACAAATTCACATAGCTTGCACATTTTTTGTTTTATTAAACATTTTGATGAATATGGGGAAGATACTGGGGATATCTCTTTTATTTTTTTAAAGATGTATTTATTTGAGAGAGAGGGAGTGCACACTTAGAAGAGAGGCAGAGGGAGAGGGAAAGGGAAACCTAAGCAGACTCCGTGCTGTGCATGGAGCCGGACGTGGAGCTAGATCTCACCACCCTGAGAACAGGCCCTGAGCCGAAACTAAGAGTCAGATGCTTAACCAACTGTGCCACCCAGGTGCCCGGAGAATATCTCTTTTAAAATTGGTTTTTTAATTAATCCATTTCCCCTTGCTCTGTTGCTGCTAGCCCTATTAATGTAATGACAACTTAAGAATTACTCTGTACTTCTCTGATGTTCTTTTATTGATGAGTTTGCTCACACACAAAGACTTAGAGAAAGATATAGCACTGATGCTGACCTCAAACAAACCAAAGATAGTGGCTTCCTTTTTTTTCCCTGAGCTGGCTCTTATTTCCTCTTGGCCCTTTTCCTAAAACTTTTAAAATTCTTTGTTCCCTGAAACAGTGTAAAACTCTTTTTTCCTCAACATAACTTACAGAAGCTATCAGAAATTAGTGCTACTGACTCTCTTCCCTTCCTTGTGCCCAGGGCTACAGAGGTACAGGGAACGAGCCAGCTTATCTAGCGATGGGTTAACAGACTTGTCTTCATTCAGGACGGAGCTTAGGGCTGAGCCAGATGCTAGCTACTCGCTACTCATAGCCTCGTCCAATAGCTTCTGCTCTTTGTTCTTTTTTGTCAGTTGTTTTTGTTCATAGCCTTTAAGAGGCATAGTTTTGGCTGAAACATTTTTACCTTTCTTACTTGTTTATACTTAAGACTGTTTGGTTGATATACCCCTAAATTTTACTCTCAAATACTGGCCTCTTTCTTTGACAGGGTCCATGCTGGAGAATGGCATCTCTGATTTTGAGCCCAAGTCTTTGACTATGCAGTCTACTCCGAATTCTCACCAAAATAGGAATGCTGCCAAAACTCTTTCAAGACCTACCACAGCACCTCAGTTTGCAAATCTGGGGATGGAAGATGTTCCACTCTCCTCCACCAACAAAAAGCTAGGTAAATCAGAAGCCTACCTTTGAGAGAAAACAAAACAAAACAAAAATCGGTTTTTGGGTAGCGAGGGCAGATTATCTCCTTGTTCCCACAGATAAGGTCTCAAAATGGTAGCAGGTAATCTGTTTTCTGTTTTTTAGGCAGTAACTACCCCCCTCTAACTCCATGTGCACAGTTGGAATTTGATCGTATTTTAGATGTTGTACAGTCTTGTTACAATGACAGGGACCCTTTTAGTGAATGAAAGTCAAACTCTACTGGTCAGGATGACTTTTCTGCTAACATTAACTTGTTTCTTTTATTTGCTTTACTGCAACATTTTAGTACCGTTTCCTTCTTTTTTATCTTCTGGTTGACCTAACAGTAAAAAGCTCTGCCATCTCTGACATGGCATTTAAAAAAAATATTTTCATTTCTCTTCACAACTTCAGGCTCTTAGTAATATCTGTCAGACTTGAGCTTTAAACAAGATAATTTTCTCTTTAAAAAAAAAAAAAAGATCATTTTCTCTTAAGTACTCAGTATTGACTGGTGGTAGCTCTTTGCTTTTTTTTTTTTTTAAACTGTAATAATCCTTTAAATAATCAGCCAGTAATTAAACAGGTAGAGATGATAGCCTCTTTGAGTGTCATGCATCTAAGCAAGGAAGGTGGTCCACTCCACAAACAAATGAGACATAGAAATGTAAAAGACACTTGTAACCTGTAGCTCTTTATTGAATTATTTATTGCACACGAGCTAAATTTAATTAGTGAAGCTTTCCTTTTAAATCTAACATAACCCTCAGCTTGGTGCAGAAAAGCACATCAAAAAAATATTCAGTCAAACAAAGAGGAAAGGATGAGGCTTGAAAGCTTTTAAGTAGCTTTGGAAAGAAATCAAGAGGAATTTAAATACAAAATGGAAAATTTTGTATCTTGTTACATTAAAAACTTCTTAGATTCATGATTCCGCCTATGAATTGTATCTATAACTTTGACATTGGTGAATAGAGAAAGGTCAATAGAACTCTTAGAAACTCGTTAGAATGTGTTGGGTAGGTAAATATATTTCCTCTTTATTTACAAAGTTGGCTTATCCACATACAATGCTTCAAACTGTACTACACAGAGAATTTTATTAATTTTATAGTGTCTACACGGTGAATTATATTCTACTGAATCCTGTCACTTAGAGAGTTTTGAAACTTTGGTACCTATTCAAATACTTAACCTTTTTTGGCATTTTTTTCTCACTTTCTTTTATTTCATTTTGGATAGTTTTTGATGTTGTTATCTTCAAATTCATTCATCTTTTTTTTTTCAGCAGTTTCTAATCTGCTGTTAGTCCCATTCAGTGTATTTTTCATCTCAGACATTGTCTTTCTTTCATCTCTAGAGGTTCAGTTGGGGTTTTTAAAGTATCATCCGTGTCTCTCCTTAACATGTTTATGTTTTCCTCTGCCTTCTTGAATATATGGTATCTGATTATATTAGCTGTTTTGATGTCCTTATTTATTTGATTCTACAACTGTGACATTTCTACATCTGCTTCTGTTAGTTGATTTTTCTCTTCACTATGGGTCATATTTGTCTGCCTTTTTGTATGCCTAGTAATTTTTTCTTGGATGCCAGACATGTGAATTTTTCTTTGTTGATTGCCAGATATTTTTGTGTTTTATTTAAGTATTCTTTTTTTTTTTTTTTAAGATTTTATTTATTAGAGAGAGAGAGAGAGAGCACAAGCAGGGGGAGGGGCAGAGGGAGAAGGAGAATCAGGTTCCCCGCTGAGCAGGGAACCCAATGCGGGGCTCGATCCCAGGACCCTGGGATCATGACCTGAACCGAAGCCAGATGCTTAACTGACTGAGCCACCCAGGTGCCCTATTTAAGTATTCTTATGATTTCTTCTGGGACTGTTATTTGGTAAAAGTTTGAGGCTTGCTTTTAAGCTTTGTTAGGTGGAACTAGAGCGGCCTTTAGAGATAATTTTGCCTCATTGCTGAGGCAGTACCCTTCCAAGTGCTCTACCGGTGCGCCGTTCTGGCTGGCGTGAACATGGACTGTTTGTGGTCTGGGTGAGGTCTGGGGATTGTTCTACCTGTTCCTTTCCATTGGTTCCTTTTCTTGTCTCAGTAGTTTCCTCACACCAATGCATTCAGAATCCTCTGTAGATCTCTGTACAATTTTCTCCTTTTTGTGTAGCTCTTTCTCCAGTATTCTGCCCTTAGAATTCTCACCACCTTGGCCTCCCCGGTTCTCGACTCTGTCCCCTCAATTCAGGATTAGGATTTCTCCTCCTTGCGCTGCAGCCGGGAAGCTCTTGTGGCAGTAAGTTGGGGCAATCAGAGGCCTCAGGTTTCTGTTTTGTCAGGGAAAAAGTACTGCCTAATGTCTGTTTTATGAAAACCAAGATTCATACGTTTTGTCTGTGTGTATGTGTTTAGTTGTTTAAGACAGGAGGATAAATCCAACTCCTATTACTCCGTCTTGGCCAGGATACCGTTTTGTTTTGTTTTTTTTTAATCTATGAAAACATCAATTTTTTGTCGAGGAGGGTGACCCCTTAGGGAACATTGTTGGTTCACTGACATTTGCTACTTTACATGCGTGGGTATTCGTATCCATCTTTCAAGTTACCTGTGCTCCTTTTTATATTAATTCTTAGGGTTTTTGTCCCCAAGGTTCCAATATTGAAAAATCTGTGAAAGACCTCCAGCGCTGCACAGTGTCTCTTGCACGGTATCGAGTTGTAGTTAAAGAAGAGATGGATGCTTCCATTAAGAAAATGAAACAAGCTTTTGCTGAGTTGCAGAGCTGGTAAGTTCAGTTGCTTTTGATCACAATGGCACAAAAAGGATCACTTACGAAGATGCTCAGCCACTCGCCAGGTTCTTTAATTCCTGACTCTTAACTGTTCTAGATAGTAGGGAGAAACTTAGAAGTCCTATGATATATTTATCTTTCTGCTTCATTCAACTCCTTTTGGTCACAGCGCGGGAATGGGCAGTAAAGAGAACTCATTATGTTCTAGGAATGGGCCTGAGGTTGATAGTGTTCAGAAAGGGACAAATAATTATAGAATAATTAGATATTTATAATTATAGAATTATAATTATAGAATAAATAGATCATGCGTCCTTACTTTAGGGTCTGCCTCTTAAACCGGGAACCTGCAACAAGTGACATGATGTTTTTGAACAGTTATGAAGTAGAAAAGATCTGTTTTTGCTTTCCTGCCTCCTGCCATCCTTCCTAATGCAGCCTGTCCAGATTGTCTCTTCTGTGCCTTATTACTAGTCATTGACTTGTTTTAATTTTGTGTTTTTCAAGCTCTGTTCTAAAAATACTCGTATCTTAAAATATATTAATATGTGTTTGTAGGGGAAATAGGATTTGGTAGTTGAAGAGATTTGAAAATATTTTTAAAACATATGACTACTGGACTTTTCCAATGCTGATGTGCACTACGAATCTACAAGAGGAAGCTATGTACTATGCTGTTTCCCAAGTGTATTTGATTATAGAATCTTGTCGGGGGAGAAGTGTATTCTAATGTTTTTGAACACTGAAGCTGTTTTAACTATCATATATTAAGTTGTTAACTAATACTGAAACCGTAACTCCTTTCTGGAGAGGTATTTGTATTTTATAAGGGACTTTTTTGAAAATAGAAAAGCCCTGAGGACCAAACTCAGTAAAGTGGTAGAAAGACAAGCAGCTAGATTTTTAATAAATGGGTTTTAAATAGGTTTAAATAATATGGATGTTTGGGGATTTAAGACTGTCTCCTCTGCTTCTTTGTAAAACCTACCTAGATCTGAAATGTGAGAGGAAGGTTCATGAATACAGAGAACCTACCCCCCTCTCCCTCCCAACCCTCCATCTATTTTCTTGCCTGTCTGTGGTCATATTCAGCCATGTCTCTGTTCATAAAACTAGTTTGGCCACTTCGTGCCACAGGAAACAAGAGCTAGATGGAGTGTAGCTAGCCTCAGTTCTCCTGTGGAATTGAAGAGGGGGCGAAATAACGAAGATGTAGAAGAAAGCCTCCATAAAGTTGCTGGCACCTACTTCTATCATTTGAAAAATGTAGAATGCTCCACTAAATCATCATAACCAAAAAGTATTTTTAAGATTGATAATTTATCTACTAGTCTACCCATGCTTTGTCCTGAATCCTGAGTTTTCCCCTGCAGGTTTTATAGCTAGAAACTTAATGTCATATCTTCTGTTTTTCTTACATACATGTTTACTTCAGCCAGATTACTTGTCTCAAGACTTAACATTCACATTTCCTCTTCCATATAATTGTTAATGCCACTTTTCTATCCTAATGTGTTCTTCTATATCTTTATACTTCTCTCAATCTAACCAGTGCTCTCAAACTTAAATTAAGCTCTAACTTCTGGAAATATTTCTAGGTAATTGGTTTCTACTCTTTCTGAACCTTCTGGGAGGAAGCATCATGCCTGTTGCCCTGGATTATTATCATATCAGATATTATTGACTCATTTTGAAAAGAATAAAGAGCTAAGAGTAGGTCATCACAACTTTGCTTTGATAAGCCTCTGGTCTCCATGATTATTTAGCTTACTGATTGCTTAACCACAGGATCTGATTCTATTCAGAACTAGCCTGAACCAGGAAACACAGTTCCGGGAGAGAGATTTGTGAGTTCCTGTTGACTTGGAACCCAGCCAGGGGGAGCCTCCTTCAATAAATGACAAATGGAATGGTTTCCTGCCTGGGAACTGTGTATTTAGGATTGATTAGCAGACGTGGCAACCAGGTCAATTTAACTTGAGGAAAGAGATTTACCTGCCCTTTCCTGCTGGCGCCCTTCTCTCTGGCTGATTGGGTTTTATAGTACTACCTTATTTCAGTGCCCCTTGTAGTTACTACTTCAAGACATAATTGGCAGGTGAGCTAACTCCATGTGGCACCGAACCAGAGCTTGGAGTTAATGTCACTTAGGAAGCTATTTTTTTTGGTATTGGTTATAGTATAAAAGAAAAGCGAAGTATTTTAACAAATTTGCAACAGTAAGATTACATTACCCCTGATGGGGCACTGGGGGAATTATATGGATAACTGCTTTCATTTTGGGGCCAAATGAAAGCCAACACATACCTGTAGGAAGGTAAAATCAGAGGCTTTCCGGTATATAAAACTTAAAATCTGTTTGTTGGTAATCCCGTAATAATCATCTCTAGACCTAAGTTTACTTTTCTTGTTTATTCATAAAACATGTCTGACTTACATTGTTGGAGCTATTAGTTGACTTAAGTTTAAGGCTATTTAGGAACAGGATATGGAATGGAACATGAAGCTGAAGTAGATAAATTATTTTGGACAGTCATCATATAATGTGTTATGAAAATGCCAACAGGAAACACACTCAATTTGCCTTTTAAATAAAAACTTCTATTTTATTAAAAATCAAAACATACTCATTTAAAACGAGAAAATGCATAAGAAATTTGAAATTACAACACATAAAGTCAATGTAAGTTTATGCGTAAGATGGAGATTTTTCCTAGCTGATTCCTCATTCATCTTAGAAAAGTTATTTCCTTTTATTTGAACTTCCTTTCTCCTCTCACATTAAGCTACCAGTAGTCTTACCTAAGGCTTTTAGATGCTTAAATCTAAAGTCCATATAAAGATGGTGGAAACTTAGGTATCATTTTATGAACCGAAGCATTTTCAAAAATGCCTAAAAAGCATAGAAATAAAGAAATGGGCTAATGTAATAATGTGTTACCAAAAAAATGTCCATGCCACTCTATAGCTTTAAATTGTTCTTCAGTTTTTGCATGTTTAGTACATTGATACCCTATTTCTACTAGTACTTAGCCTGCATGGTTTTTGATGTTCTTTAATTTAAAATTTTAACTCCTTAACCATCTGTGAAAATAACTAGTCACATATGAAAATTATAGTTTACCAAGCATATTCAGTCATATATGATTTATTTATCTGGATTTCTATCCTGCAAAGTAGGAATTTTAATCCAACTTACTATTTATAAGGGATTTGAGTCTTAGGTTAAGCAATTTGTCTAACATGACATCATAAGTTGCAGACTCAGTGTTCAGATCTTTGTATTCTGACTCCCGGTAACCTGTGATTATCATCCCATCTATCACTAATAGCCCACTTCTCACTAAAGCTTGGGAAGAATGCTAGAGACTTGGTACTTGTCACATATGTTGTTTCCTTCTCAGCTTTTATAAAGACTATGTAACAGAGGAAACTTAGAGACTAAGGAATTTTGTCATTATGGAGCAGGGTTAGAATGAGGAGGACCAAGATTTTCACTGAGCCTATTAAAGCCTTTTTAAGTATTTTTTTCAGTTCAATAAAATAAATCTATAAGAACGAATATTCCACCCAAATATTACTTTGTAATTGAGAAGCCCTAAATCACTCTTCTTAAGTCACAACTTGGAATGACTTGTGATTCACATATCCTTCAGTTCGGATCCTGGTTGTGGGGAAGGTATGAAGATTAAGGGGAAGGTAACTATGGAGTGGGGTCAATTAGAAAAGATTTCTAAAAGGAAATGAATCATTATTAAGCTTTGAAAGACAGATAGGATTTTTTTTTAAAGATTTTATTTATTTGAGAGTGAGCACGAGTGGGGGGTGGGGCAGAGGGAGAGGGAGAAGCAGACTCCCAATTGAGCAGGCAGCCTGATGTGGGGTGGGGCTCGATCCCAGTTCCCAGGGATCATGACCTGAGCTGAAAACAGAAGCTTAACTGACTGAGCCACCCAGGCGCCCCCAGGTAGGATTTACCTTGGCAGAAAGGATGGGACTAGAACACTGCATTTAGGAGGCCTGATCCAAGCAGAGGCACAGAAGGGACATGTAGGGACTCTATATCGTGTAGCTACAGCTAAGGGGGCAGTAGTTGAAAGTAATAAGGGATGAAGTCAGAGACCAAGGTAAAACGAGAGCATTTGATGAAGGAATTTGAATTTTGTGTTTCTTTTTTTTTTTCTTTAAGGTTCCATGATTCTTTCTTACGTTTACTGTATATCCCATCGTTATAACAGTTTTTTAAAATAGAAAAGTCCTGTAACTCTACCAACTTAACCATAATTAATTTTTTATTTTCTGTGTTCCCTTGTGTTGCCCATCTACATGCATACATAATCTTAATAATCGTAATCATAGTGAGCATAATTTTGTAACATATCCTTTTCACTTAAAGTTACCTTTGATTCACATCTCTATAACTGCCTACACTGTGCTAGTGTACAGCGTGTTCATTTAAGAATTTTGAGACAATGCAGGGCGCCTGGGTGGCTCAGTGGGTTAAAGCCTCTGCCTTCGGCTCAGGTCATGATCTCGGGGTCCTGGGATCGAGCCCCGCATCAGGATCTCTGCTCAGCAGGGAGCCTGCTTCCCCCTCTCTCTCTGCCTGCCTCTCTGCCTACTTGTGATCTCTCTCTCTCTGTCAAATAAATAAATAAAATCTTAAAAAAAAAAAAAAAAAAGAATTTAGAGACAATGGATCTGGAAAGAACAGGGACTTCCCAAAGTTAATATGAAAGCATTTTGCTAAGGAGATACTCTGCTGAAACCAAGGAATCAAGAGGAGTACAGAAATTAGAATAATAATTGCTGCTGCCATTTATTGAGCCGTTATTGTATGTCAGAAGCATTTATGCACATATCTCTAATCTGTAGAATAATATCACTTGTAGTATCATGCTCATTTTATAGATGAGAAAGGATGGGCACAGAAAAAAATAATCTGCCCAAAGTCATACTTGGTTAATATTAAGTGACACGTTTCTACTATACCCTGCTTCCTTTTTCTGTGTCTTACCAGGTTTCTCTGTTTGCTTTTATTTTTGAATCTTTGCTTTCCTAGGCTATACATGTCTCCCTTTAGACATTGCTATCATAATTTGAGAGAGAGAGAGAGGATTAAAAAAAAAAACAAAAACAAAAACCAACCATACTATTTCACATGAGGATTTAGTCAGCTACTGCCTAGATGGCTTAACACTCTAACCATTCTTCCTTACCAACCAGAAACGTGAACAATAAACTAGTAGTCAATCTAGTTTGCTACCGGTTTTTTCCTAAATATATTGTAAAATAGCATCGAGTTATATGGTCTGCAGTATTACTTTAGAATTGAGATACTTTTTACCACTGGAAGAGAGCAGAAGGAAAAGTTACCCATTGAGGGCCTGTTCCAAATGGACAGGTTATATTCACATCCTAACTTTGTAAAAGCCGCTTCAGACTGTTGAAGTATGAAATCACATGTCTACATGCTTTGTAAAGGTCTCCTAACAAAGAGGAATCCACCAAAATTTGATTTAGTGAGCTAGTTCTTTCAATGAATTTTACCTCTTTTGTTCAACTCAGTATGATGACCTGGCTACCTAACTGGGGTTTTTTGTTTTTTGTTCTGAGCCCACATGTGTGTACCATACTCCGCCAAGGCCGGTGCTTGGGAGTATGGGGTTCTCCAAAACCTGTGAAACATAATTTTCTGCTAATAAAAACTACGGACAGTTCTCTCTCTTGATTGTTTTTATGGGAAGAAGGAAGTGTCTTCGGAGAAATAAAGGTGTTTGCTTTGACTTTGCTTGGATTTCTGCTTTGATTGGCTGGTGGAGTGAGAATAAAACAAGTTTTAGGTTTTCAGCAAATATGATCAAGTACAAATATTTTCTAACGTTATTGAGTGGTTTAGAGTATTGTCCCTTAAAATAATTAGCTGTGGAATTGCCAGAGATGTGTTTCCATTATAACACTGTTTTCTAATGTAACAACCATAAGCAAATGATAGTTAACAATTTTTTGGTACCAAGGACTATCAAAGGCAATAGCTAGAATCAGTAATCTACATGTTAAATATGTTAAGGAAAGGGCTTGCTTCAGATGATGGACATACAATATATCTGAGAGGTATGAATGGCAATATTACAGGAAAAACTATTCTGAGCAACTAAATAAATTACACGAAAGCTTTAGAATAAATTGAGCAAATGGGAAGATAGTAAAAGTCTTGGTAAGGAGGGAAGGAGATACAGAACTTCAGACATTTACCAGTCTTTTCCCTTAGTGACAGTGACAAGTCATCTAAAACCATTTTTCATGATTGAAGAAAAGACATGGAAGTTCTCTACACTGTTAAGAGACTCGGGCTTAGTAAGACCTGCTATCTTGCTAAATAAAGTTCCAGCCGTATTTAGCTGAATTTCGTTAGCAGTTTCAGAATCCAGTGGATCAGATGCTTACTGGGGTGTGTTTTCCATTCAGGAGAACCTTGAGAGAACAGTTGCAAACTTAGTGGGCTCATGTATCGGCAGAAGCCGGGTAACAGAAAGTCTGACCTTCTGAGTGAGCCTTTCATCACTCTCTGGGAGACACATTGCTTGCAGTATGGCCTCTGAAACTGTTACCTCAAACCGCAGGTACCTTTGAATCTCTTGGCCACAGAGCTATTCAGGGACTACCGTTGAGCTTAGGAACGGATGAAAAACTTGAGCTTAAGTTTTTGCATTGTTAGGAAGCTGTTTTACAATAAACTATAGTTTTTAATTGTAAAAAAAAAAAGCCTTTGCCATTTATCTTTATGCTTAACATACTTTCCACTTTTGAACTCTTCCCACCTTCTCTGTTTATTTGGTGATGCACATAATTTCCCCAACATTTTTTTTTTTTAAGATTTTATTTATTTATTTGACAGAGAGAGTGCAAGCAAGAAAGCACAAGCAGGGGGAGCCGGAGAGGGAGGGGGAGAAGCAGGCTCCCCGCTGAGCAGGGAAGACATGGGGCTCGATCCCAGGACCCTGTGATCCAGGACCCTGTGATCGTGACCTGAGTCGAAGGCGGACGCTTATCTGACTGAGCCACCCAGGTGCCCCTTCCCAACTTTTTATTATGAAAACTTCAAAGATACAGAAAAGAAGAAAGGATAGAACTGTGTGTGTGTGTGCGCACGCGCGCGTGTGTGTGTGTGTGTGTGTTGTGTTTTGGTGGAACCATTTGGAAGTTGCAGGCATCATGACATGTCACCTCTAAATGCTTTAGCATAGATGACCTGAAAACATGGTCATTCTACACAACTGTAGTACATCATATGATGTACTTTCAATAAGAAAGTTGTTATTACATTGTCTTGTGTCAGTCTCAGCCTGTCTGTGGTGATGGTATGGGCTGGGAATGCCTGGGGGGCACTTACCTGGGTCCCACATTACTTGTGATGAGCCCGTGTTTGAGCTTGTATTGTGACTGGATCAAGCCATCAGGGAACTTTGAAAAAAAAAACAGGGTTTATTACTTACATGTCCTAGAGGGTCCACGGCGTGCCCGGGGCCACACAGCAAGGTGGGCCTAAACAGAGTACAGATTGGGGTGGACAGTGGGTTGCCTACGGTTTTGTGGGTTCACTCTTTCTTGGTGAATCGAAAACATAAAAGCAAGAATTAAAGAGTGGGAAGGGAAAAGTAGGGCCCCTCAAGTTCTGTGGGTCACTCAGGGCTTTCTAGAAGAGGGACTTCATGGATGGGGCCACCTGGCTGTGTTGTGTAGCCGGCAGTCTTGTTTATTTGAGACGTCTTTGAAATGGAGGTCTCAAAAGCTAATTTCAGGCAGTTAACGTTACAATCAGAAAAGCTAACTGTCGGGCCTTTATATTTTAACATTCATTCATTTTTATATTTTAAAGACTTGTGAAAAATTTAAGGAGAATTGGAATTTTCATCAGGCTTTTTTCTGAGAAAGTATCCCAGCAGCCTCAGTGAAGGAGTAGATTCCTCTGTTTAATTCTTGACTGCCATCACAGGACCTCTCAATAAATGTTATCAGTAGATGGCAAGACATTACAAACAACGAACAAGGAATAGCAGCGCTTACTGCTTTTCAGTGGGGGGAGAGGTTCTGGCATGAAAAAGTTAAACTTTTTTTAATGGCGAGGTTGGACGGCTGTCCATGCAACTGCCTCTGAATTTCTTGCGATCACCAGTGAGTCAGTTGGAAAACAGAGTTTATTTAAATGGATACTCATCATTCCTGCAGGGGAGAAAAAGAAAGCCCGCACGATGTACTTCCTAGCTCCTACTGCCACCGAAAAGTCTGACTGATGGTGCAGAACTTTTTTCTTGCTAAACATGTCACGTGACATTCTGCTTTTTCATGATAAAGATTGTAAGCTGCAAAAAGCTTACTTGTTTGCTGAAGTCTTTTAATAAATAGTTTACAAGCTTTGCCAGAGACAGATTTGTCACCTGGTGGACACAGTGTCTGCATCTTAAGGTGATTCAGCAACAGAAAAGAGGTGGTGTCAAAACTGAGGCCTGGCAGCTCCTGTCTCAGTGGTGCTTTTGTTTTGCTTTTAGGTATTCCAAGTGCTACTAGGGCTCTTGGAGCAAAACACTGCCGATGCGTGGGAAATGCTTTCTTAGCGGAGTACTGCTGTCCTATAATAGTTGCATCTTCTCTCTCCAGTCTGGGGCTTTTGGATTAATATCCCAGCCCAATTTGTTTCATTACAAGTCTGTTTATTAACATCACGCATAATGGTGATCAGACCTATGTTCTCCGGCACTTCACTATAAAGGATTTTGCTCCTTGAGGGGATGACCCCACCTTATCCTTTTTTTTGTATACCTCACACTGTAGTCTCTGTATTAACTACTTTGTACTAACATCACTACATATTGAACTGAATTGAATCAGTATTCATATATATGTATATGTTTATATACGTGTGTGTGTTTATGTTATGTATGTATGTGATTAGTTTCACAATCAGAAACAAGAGTACAACTTTTATTAACCCTATGGATATATTCCTATTCCAAAGGGGAAATCAGAATGAATAGCGAATTTAAAGAGGGTTGGAAAATTTCATGTCTACGTAGGTATTAAAATTTTGGATTTTTTTTTTTCGCCACTGATAAAACCAATATGGTAAGGGAAATTACTTGGTATCCGGAGGTTGAAGACTGGGGCAGACTGTTGCCTCTCTATACGTTGAAGATGGTGGTCTCTTTTATAAGGACACAGAAAGCTTTATGTGCCTGCAAACCATTAATATTTGCAATGGAGAAAATTCTAATTACCCATTTAATATTCTTTTTCTGTAAAAAGCCTACCAGAAACCTTTAATTTCCCCTTTTCTAGATTACTCTGAAATGTTTAGCTGAAACCAGCACAATGTATATATGTCTTTTAATTACTTTATCTTCTAAAGACTGAAGTGCCAGAAACAAAACAAATGAGCAGAGGGAAAAAGTAGAGAGAGGGAGAGAGAGGCAAACCAAGAAACACTCAACTACAGAGAACAGACTGATGGTGACCAAAGAGGGAGGTGGGGAGGAAGGGGGAGCTCAATGGGTGATGGGGATGAAGGAGTGCACTTGTGATGAGCACCGGCAGATGTATGGAAATGTTCAATCACTATATTGTACACCTGCAACTAATATTACATTGTATAACTCACTGGAATTTAAATAAAAACTTAAAAAAAAAATAGACTAAAGTGCCAGCGACTTGGTATAACTGACTAAGGATTCAGATCCTTATTATGAATAAATTTGCCATGCCCTCGAAGGGGTATTGCCTTGTAAAATGGTTTAGAAGCAAAGCTGTCCAATTTTATAGTCTAAAATAAAAAATATGTGAGCATGAATGTGGAAATATGTAACTTCCATAAGGACTTGCGCTTTAGCACAAATTTAGTGAGAATTGTTCTGTAGCTCGCTACTGCCACCTGCTGGTTCTCCATTCTTGGCTGCAACTCCTGGTTTACTGTAACACAGAGAAATAAAAGGAAATTAGGTCTATTTATTGGAACCCTTAAAATATTCTTTGCTGAGGGCGAGACAGAATTTTTATGCGGTCCACACAGGGTTGACTTTGTGGTATGCTTTTAGTGAACAAACTCATAAGTCTCTCTCCACTGTTAACAATGTGCTATTTCTGTTTGAGTTTCTGACAAACCTTTTTTCCCTTTGTCATCTTTTCCTAGTTTAATGGATCGAGAAGTGGCATTGCTTGCTGAAATGGACAAAGTGAAAGCTGAAGCAAGTAAGACTGATCTGTAGTTAAAGCTATTACCAGTTAGTAGGTATCTGCCTCTCAACCCTCATAACAAAACTCAGTATAAATGCCACTAGAAGAGTTTATATATTTATTTAAACTATCTTGAGCACTTGTACTGCCCTGGCGTATGAATCCTCTCATTTGAAACAACTTTACTTTACAAGAACCTGTTTTTTAATATTTTTGAATGTTAATATTTTGAATGTAAAACTCAGTGTCTAAGGGACTGCTTCATGGTATCTGCCACCACAGCCTCAGTTAGGAAAATAAAGTATCCTTGCAGGTGCCTGGGTTTTGTTTTACTTTGTTTTTAGCTTCCAGTGATTGAATAGCTCCATGGGGCTTTTTTCTACTTGGCAAAAAATGTTTGGCATAATTAGAGACCTCACCGGGTTACCTACTCGTTAGTGTAAACATTGTCGTTACCAATCTCCGAACTTTGTTTTCTCGGTTTTAGAGCAGTCTTCACTCAGTGTCTGTGGTCATTAGGTAGGGGAATTCAATGAAATGAGATTTTAGGATATCATGACTAGGGTTCCTTGAAAGCCTACTAAAAGATTCTGGAAGAATAGAGTCTAACTTGGGTAATTTGTGGGGGTTTTTGTAGCAAAGAACCAGATAGCTTTCTTTCTTTCTTTTTTTTTTTTTTTTTTTGTCATTTCTGTGAAAGGTCAGGTAAAAGATACACAGCTGTATGGAAAGAAGGGAATGTCAATTGCAGCTTCTACAATGGCATTGATTTGGGGCTTTTCAGCAGCGGGTTTTACCTTCATGTGTTGAATGCTAGATTTGTAATTAGGAGGGTTGTTTCTTTTAACCTGCTCTCAAACTAGTAAGAATGGAAATAGGTTGAGATGATGACTCACAATTAAATCATTTGTGTTTATGGGCATGGGCCAGGAGAGGCATGGAGCTGAGTTCCGTTTTGACCTGAAATGTTGAACAGGTATTCTCCACTGTTTTTCAGAGGTGAGATTTCATTTAAATCGAGTGGTATATCCTGAAATGTCTAAATGTGACAATTTCAGTCTATTCATGTACCTTTGTGTTCTATTTTGAAGATGACGTTTCAGATAAAATAAAACTAGTGAGAGGACATAGTCCCTACTTTTGAGAAGGTACTTTTTAAAAACAGAACTTTTATAGAAAATTCCAATCATATTTCAAATAGAGAGGCTAATATAATTAACCGCCATCTTCCAGTTTCAACTAATTATCATTTCATGACCAATCTTATTTTATCAAATTAAGAGCTACAGAGTTTTACTTAATTTCATCAATTGTGTATCTCCTTTCTCTCATGCTGAAAATCCTGGTTCTCAGTGTCACTAACTGTAATTACTCATTTACCAATACTATCAAGAAGGTGCTTCTTTTTCTTTTTTACACATAATTGTTTTATTAATTTGCATGTTCACAGTACTTCACAGTTTAGAGTTTTTTCACTCATTCATCTGTGATCTTCACATTCACCTTATGAGGTAATTGGGTTTTCCTATTTTTGTTTTCATTTAGTAAATGAAGAAACTAGTCCTTTGAAAAAACTATGACTGTCCTGAGTTATGTAATTGGGCCCTCTGATATGTGTGGAGATCTTGACTTGACACATTTCCTTCATGTTGAGATCTATGCTTTTGTCTTAGAATCCTGGAGTGCAGGAACTGAGAAGCAAGTGAATCTGACAGACAGGTTTTGTCTTGGGAGCCAGATCAAGTAGATCATTTGTAACTGTGGGGCCTTGGTGTCAAGAAACTTTTGTAGGCACATTCCTCACTAATCGGGAAAGCGTGTTCTTACAGATTAACCTGGTGTGGGTAGGGGTACCCCGTGGGTGGCATACATCCGGCAATTAGGCTCAGTAAAATTGCTAAAGATATTCAGCTCTCTGGAATACCTGGTGTAGCTCTTGGAAAATTCTGTTTACTTTCTAACACAAATTTGGCTGATTTCTAAGTCGGTTGCAGGATTCTGTATTTAACAGTTAGGAACTGAGTCTGACTACATGCAACAGAGTGGCCTAAATAAATGTGAGTTTATTTTTCTCTCATGAAATGAAAGGTCCGGAGGTAAGGGATCAGGGCTGGCAGGACATTTCCAGAATGACACAAGGGACCCAGGTTTCTTTGTCTTTGCACCCAGCCATCCTTAGAGATACCTCCTAAGGCTCCCGTTGAGGAGAGCCCAAATGTTACCTGCTGGCTGAGACTCCTTTAAAGAGCTTTCATGCAACCCACAGAATGGGAGAAGATATTCGCAAATGTCTTATCAGATAAAGGGCTAGTATCCAAGATCTATAAAGAGCTTATCCAACTCAACACCCAAAGAATAAATAATCCAATCAAGAAATGGGCAGAAGACATGAACAGACATTTCTGCAAAGACATCCAAATGGCCAACAGACACACGAAAAAATGCTCCACATCACTTTGCATCAGGGAAATACAAATCAAAGTCACAGTGAGATACCACCTCACACCAGTCAGAATGGCTAAAATTAACAAGTCAGGAAACGACAGATGTTGGTGAGGATGTGGAGAAAGGAGAACCCTCCTACACTGTTGGTGGGAATGCAAACTGGTGCAGACACTGGAAAACAGTATGGAGGTTCCTCAGAAAGTTGAAAGTAGAGCTACCCTATGACCCAGCAATTGCACTACTGGGTATTTACCCCAAAGATACAAATGTAGTGATCCAAAGGGGCACCTGCACCCCAATGTTTATGGCAGCAATGTCCACAAAGCCAAACTATGGAAAGAACCTAGATGTCCATCAACAGATGAATGGATAAAGATGTGGTATATATATATGATGGAATATTATGCAGCCATCAAAAAAAACCCCGAAATCTTGCCATTTGCAACGATGTGGATGGAACCTAGAGGGTATTATGCTGAGCGAAATAAGTCAATCAGAGAAAGACAATTATACGATCTCTCTGATTTGAGGAATTTGAGAGGCAGGGTGGGGGGTTGTGGGGCATAGGGAAGGAAAAAATAAAACAAGATGGGACCGGGGAGGGAGACAAACCATAAGAGACTCAATCTCAGGAAACAAACTAAGGGCTGCTGGGGAGTAAAGGGGTAGGGGGATAGGGATAGGGTGGCTGGGTGATGGACATCGGGGAGGGTATGTGCTATGGTGAGTGCTGTGAAGTGTGTAAGCCCGATGATTCACAGACCTGTACCCCTGGGGCAAATAATACATTATATGTTAATAAAAATAAATAAAAATAAAGAGCTGTCCTGTAAAGCCCGCCTTGTGAGTTCTGCTTAGAGCTCAGTGACCAAACCATGTGATAACATAACCAAGTCATGTGATAACGTGACTATCTTATCTGTAGCAAAGCCAAGAAAGGTAGATTTTTACCTAAGCAGATTGGTACCCCAAACACTGGACTTCCAGTAGGAAGAAGAAGAGAATGGATATGCAGTGGCTAACAGTCTTTGTTACAGTCCACCCCTCAGCTACCTGACATCCTTCTTTTTAAAGAAATGGGACCACACTCCCCTCTTCTCAATGGCAACATCTGCAAAGACTCATCTAGTTCGTATATTCAGCTGAAAGTCCAAGACTGCTGCGTAATTTCAGATCTTTCAACAGGTCTGAATATAGCATGTTGTGGTCTGGGGCCCATAAGTTAAAAGTTAACTGCCCCTTCCTCCAGTGTTATACAGATAGAGAAAGGAGGATAATTATAGTAAAAAATTCCCACCTGGAAAAGCAGTGATCCAGTCTTACTGGACAGGAATGGCAGAGCCCGGCTGTTCTAACAGAGAAATTTCCTTGGTTCATACGGCAGTGCCTACTTCTGCTTCCTTGAAGGATTTCTTTGGCTCACATCCTCTGTAGCCCCTGGTTCTCTACTCTGAGAGCTCTTTTTCCCCCATATCGTCTCTTGTCCTCTATGCCCATATCTGAGTTATGTATCCGGGAGTATGCCGAAGAATATACTTCTTACAAAGCTGTGAACAATTTAAATATCCACCATTAGGGGACTTGGTAAATAATGATAGTATAGCCACAGAGTAGAATACAGTGTGGCTGTTAACCAGTGAGGGAGATGCAGCGTATTAATGGCGAATGAACTTCGAGATAGGTTAAGTAAAAATAGCTAAGGTAGAGGAAAGGACCATATGTATGATATACTCCCGTTCGCGAAGAGGGGGGAAAGGGAGAGAGATTTGCTGTGTGTGCGTAGAATATCTTTGGAAGGATGCATAAGAAATTGTTAACGTTGCTTTCTGTTGGGGAGGGAACTACAAAGTTAGAAGTAGGAGGGACCCTTTTACTTTTCATCTTATACCCATTTATTCTAGGTGAATTTTTTCCACCCCGGGTACGTATTTCTGTTTTAATTCATGTTTCTTTCTTTTTTTTTTAAGATTTTATTTATTTATTTGACAGAGAGAGATCACAAGTAGGCAGAGAGGCAGGCAGAGAGAGAGGGGGAAGCAGGCTCCCTGCTGAGCAGAGAGCCCGATGCGGGGCTCGATCCCAGGACCCTGAGATCATGACCTGAGCCGAAGGCAGAGGCTTTAACCCACTGAACCACCCAGGCGCCCCTAATTCATATGTTTCTTGATAAAAAGAATATTTCTTTGACTGGGAAGAGAAGAAAGAGAAATGACAAATTATGCGTCTTTATGATTCATAAAAAGTGTTTACCATTTAACTGCCTTCAGAGTCCCTCAAGAAGGTGGAAACAGGACCTTTGGTATTTTCATTTTCTGGATGGGTGGGCAGCTAAGCCTGTGGCTGTCCAAATACATACTGCAAGGCCCATCGTTCCAATTCTTCTTTATCCTGTTTAGCAGAACATCGGAGCCATACTCTCTTTTTCTCCACAGTGGAAATTTTGCTCAGCCGACAGAAGAAAGCCGAACTTCTAAAGAAGATGACTGATGTGGCTGTTCGAATGTCAGAGGAGCAGTTGGTTGAGCTCAGAGCTGATATCAAGGTAAAATTTCCTTCTCTTCCCTGCCTTTCTTCTTCCCCTCAGGGACCGAAGCAGCAGATCTCCATAATTCAGGGCCACATCTACTCTTTTGAACTCCAGATCTTCCCTTCTCAAACCCGGCCCTGTTCCATGTTCCCTTTCTCCGTAAGCGGTACTGTCATCCATCCAGATGTCCAAGCTGGAAACCTTAGGGCATTTCTCCTTTCCCACATTAAATCTATCAGCAGACCCTGTCCATTTGGCCTCCTACTAAATCTCAGCTCTGACCTTTTCTTGTCTCCACCACCACCGTCATGGTCAAGCCACTGTTACCTCTCATTTGGACTTTTGTCCTGGCCTCTGAACTGATTCCGCCCGTCCACTTTGCCCCCGCCCCGCCCTCCCCAGCCTTCTGTAACTGTTCCTCACACCGCAGGAACCTGCTTCAAACCTTCCATTGCTTTTACGATAGAGACTGTAATCTTTAACTTGGCCAGTGGGCTTTGCAGGGTCTGGCTCTGCCACCATCTCATTCCACACCACGCGCCCCCCCCCCCCCACCGTTCTCTATACTCTGGCCGTCTTAGCTCCTACTTCCCATAAACATAGTCTGTTTCGTGCTGCTAGAGGACCACTGCATATGCTTTCCAACCTGTACAAAACACACCCCTACCCACTCCCAGCACACAGATAACTCATGACCTACTCATGCTTCCTGACTTTCCTGTCACATCCCCTCTTTTGTGCCTTCCTAGCATAGTTATCATGTAGCATTCATTTGATCTGTCTTCCCGGCCAAATGGTGAACTTTACGATGGCAGGAAGTGGCGCGTCTCCAGCGCCTAGCATAGTGCCTTGGCACATAGTAGGTATTCAGTAAATATTTAAATGGTTGGTTGATTCTGATTTTATAAGACCAAAAGGAGCAGTTCGAGGTTTTGATTATATTGTAATCTGTTTATAACAATGACCTAGGTTCAGCAATCATACATTTTAAATTCTTAGACAAAGAACAGTGTTTCTGAGACTAAGGGTAGAAACCTGCAGGAGGTTGAGGTATTCGTGGGTAGTTGTAGATGCTGGTGTTCTAAATGACTGCTTATAAGCCATGAGCTGTGGGAACAAGGGGAGTGGGCTGTCCCTCCTCCTGAGCTCTTCTCCTCTGCTCTTTCGGGACACGTGAGGTTTCCTGCCATCTTTACAAGGAGGATTGCTGCCGAGGCTGTTTCACAGTCTTTGTAAAGTAAAAACAGGTGGAAGATCCTCTAAGCCCTTCCAGGTACCCTTGTCACCATTCTGACCCACTCTTCCACTCCTTCCCCCTCAGACTCTGTCAGGGTGAAATAGCAAAATGATGCCCATGTGAAATTACCGTTTCTGACTAACTAGAACAATATTACTAAAAATTATAGAAAGTCCTCTTCGCATTGATGCCAGTCAGTCTCATTCAACTATCTGGGAGAAGCCGGAAACCCCTTTGGAATTAGATGAGAGTTCTGGCTCTCGCCGGCTTCATCTGTTCTCCTTCCCACGTGGTTAAAAAGCTGCTAGAAATATTTCTGCAGGCTGACTAAGGATCTGTTTCTCTCCACGTTTTCAGTGTACTGAAGTGGGTGCTGTGCAATTTAAATGTCTTATTTCCAGATCATTTTATTTCCGTCATTCCTCTTATGTCTCTGGCTCAACAAACCCTAGAATTTGTTTCGGAATTACTCTCCGACTGATATTATATGTCTGAAGGCTTTATGTCAGAGGTTTGTGGTGTTTTCTAAGCCACAGTGTACTCTGAAGCCTTAGGACTTCAAGGCTCAGGGGGAATTTTGATGTCTCCTTTCCCATTTATTACTTCTAGATCCATCCCAAGGATTCTGATGCATTTGACTGTACCCCTTGAAAATCCAAAGTGTAACTAGACCACATGCTAGAGGGCCCGCTCTTTGTTCAGTTCTTGTAAATTACATCTAGGCCCTTGTCTTTTTCGCTTCCTTTTCATCTGAAAAACAAAACAAAAAAAAACCCAGGCTACCTTGGAGATTGTTTACTGAAAGACACCCCCAGAAGCACTTTATTCCTGACGTGTTTCTAGTCCCACAGTCTCTAGTTAGTTTTTTGGGTTTTTTTAAATAATTTATTTATTTGAGAGAGAGAGAGAGCATGAGAGGAAAGGGTCAGAGGGAGAAGCAGACTCCCCGCTGAGCGGGGAGCCTGATACGGGACTCGATCCTGGGACTCCAGGATCATGACCTGAGCTAAAGGCATTCGCCCAACCAACTGAGCTACCCAGGCGTCCTCCAGTTAGTTTTGATGCAAGGGGTTGGTTACTTCTCAGCTCAGTCTGCTTAAAAGGATTAAATTACTTGCAGCACAAACCCTTCTCATTTGCAAGGTTGTCTTTTCACATGAATGATTTTCCATCTCAGGAAGTTGTCTCCGTTTTGAGGACTATAACAAATCCTACTTCATAAAGGGATGAAGTGGGTTTCCTAAGGAAGAAGTTCCTATTAAAGAACACCAAGCCATCTATTTACATGGAATCACTGTTGTAACTTAGGAGCATTTTTGCTGCGTCTACTTCTGTATAAAATGGAACAATGTGGAGAGTAGCCAACAGTGGAAAGATGGCCCTCTCCACTATAAACTTTTTCTTCTAACTCTACAATTTATTTCTCTTGATTATACCTAATGGGCTTTGGCCATCATGGAGCATTTCATAAAGCGCCAAGATTTCTCTTCGGGCCTTAAGAAAGTGACTGGATTTCGTTAGTCACCCAGCATAGGTAATATGATGGCCGCTTTGCAAAATTTGAAGCAGTAAAAAGAAGGCAGCGGGAAATAATTCTGTTTCATCTCTGTATAGCAAGCTGCAGTTTCCACTTCTCTCACCTGAAGGCTCTCCTTTGTCCTTTCTCCAGCACTTTGTTAGTGAGCGTAAATACGATGAGGATCTGGGACGAGTAGCCCGGTTCACCTGTGATGTAGAGACCCTAAAGAAGGACATCGAGTCATTTGGACAAGGTAAGAGGGTGCGGGATTCTGGGCACTAGCGATGGTGATGAGGAGACCCTACTCATAGAAACTGAAGTTGTGGCTTCTCCACTGATTCGTCTTTAATGCCTCTTGTGTTGTTTGTTTGCTTGTTTTTGTGAAAAATAATTCTGAGGTACTTAAGAAATCACCAGATGCAGAGTCTTTGAGCTCAGAAGATAGGTGTTTTCCAGCTCCCTAAATTTGCAAAGTTATGGGGCTCTGGAGTCAGACCAAATTTGAATCATTGCCTTTACATTAATCTCTAGGGCTTCATTTCACTCCTCTCCCAAATGGAGAGAACAGTATCTTCCTGGCCTGGCCCCGAATAGGTGCTTAAATAATGGCTGTAAGGGGGGGGGAGCCCTCCCCCAACTTGCGAGCTGATAGGGACACATCGGTCAAACACTGAGCTCAGCTCATTTGTTCTTTCTGTGTCAGTAGAAAGTGAAAGGTTGATCCTAGAGCAGTGATTGTGAACTCAGCATCAGTCCAGGCTTAAAACCAAGACAAAAAATGTAAGAGGTAGTTTTAAGTCATTGAATTCCAACAAAATTTGAAGTGAAAGTGTTCATATTTTTCAGATACATTGGTATTTTGAATTTGGGGTTATTTTTGCAGAAAGAATCTTGGGAAGATACATGTTTGTTATAAAGACTAGTTCTGTTCATGTTTAACTAATCTTGATTATATCTTGCATCATACAAATTTTTTTAAAAAAGGATTTAGCTTTTTATTTACCTTTCTCTTTCTTTGTGAAGTCAGTACTTCAGAATGTTCCTGCATGGGAAACTGAACATATGGCCCGTACTATTGTTCCCAGGCTTAGTCAGCTGCTGGAGCCGCAGCCAGGAGTTGAGTAGGAAATGCTGAGAAGTCATTAGTTGGTAGGGGAACGATTACTCCACTCTTACGCTGTTCTCCTGTCTCCGCGAGTTCCTTTACAAAGCAGTGGGGATTCACTAACTGGAATTTAAATAAAAACTTGAAAAAAAAAACAAAAACACAACAAAGTAGTGTGGATTTGGAAGGAGTAGAAGAAGAGGGCAGAAGGGACATTTTGCTTCCTGTTACCGATTTTATCAGCTTACCTTCACAACTGCTCGGGTAGACAGTTCTTTATCTTAAGTTGCTTATTGTGGAATGGAGAAATAGGGAAAGCCTTGCCCATCATGCTCTTCTGTCGTATGACGACACACTTCTCATGTTTTCGCACAGTGTCCCATCCAAAGAACAGCTATTCAACCAGATCCCGGTGTAGCTCAGTGACGTCTGTGTCCTTGAGTGGCCCGTGTGATGCCTCTGCTGCTTCCTCTTCCACCTGTGCCTCTGCTCCCAGCCTTGTGAGCGCTAACAAGAAAAACTCGGCGCCAGGAGAGACTCCTGCAGCCCCCGCCAGCTCCAGTGGCCGGCCCTACCAGCCTCATCGAGAGGTAACCCGGCCGCCCCGCAGAGCCAGTGACCGGGAAGAGTTACCGGATTGCCACCGTTCGAATGCTGACAGCTCAGGCCATTACCTTCCTCTCTTGATGCCCATTCCACACCTATTTTGAATCCCTCTAGCCCCAGTTAGTTCCAGAGAAAGCATTTGGTACGTCTGTTCCAAACCACCAGCTAGCTTAGATTTCCTGTTGCCAAGACGGCTGACTTTCTGAAGTTGGCTCCGGTCCTAGCTTTTGTAGGTAGGATTGCCTGGTAATTAGTCACCCGGGAGCTGTGCCCCCATCTCGAGGTGGAGGCACAGCGTAGTGGCAGGCTCGGCCAAGGGCGCCCGCAGCAGCTCCCTAGAAGCCCCTCGTGGAGTAGCTCAGGGAGAGGGCATGAACCTGGTGGCGTGGAGGGCCAGCACCAGGAAGCTGAAGCACGACCCGCAGTTTCTTTTCCCGGTTTGAAGAAGGTACACCAGAGCCACCCAAGGCAGTGCTGTGCAGAACTGGGATTACACTGGAAGCGGAGGACGAAAATAAAACCCCGTGCCGCAAGCCTTCTGGGTTGTAACGTGAGAGATGGCCTGAATGTCACAGTGGCGGGATTTAATCTGCGGCTGGTGATACATAGCAGAGCAGATTACAGTGATGTTTGTTTTATTATCCCAGATGTTCGTTATCTTTACAAATGGCTTGTGATCCTCAGAGTTCAGCCATGTGATAAGATGCTTGCCCAGTTGAGGGTTGGAACAGCCCGGAGAATGTTCTTTCTTCATTCTTAGCTTTCTTCTTGTGCCCAGCTAAAGAAAAGTGAACTCCTCTCCAGTGGAGAGCCTAGGGGTGGAAGGTGGGGCAAAAATAGTGAAGGATCTCTTAATTCTGGGGTAGGCGCTAGGTTGGATCGGCTGACACAATTCTGGGAGTCTTGAAAGAGAACTGAGTCCTGAGCATGGGATACCACAATTGAGGCTTTCAGGATATTCCTGTAAGCTGAACTGGAACAGATAGGGTGCCATAATGCCAGAGTGCTTTGAACATTGTATTCTTTTATCCCCAGGTATTGCCGGGGAACAGACGAGGAGGACAAGGCTACAGACCACAAGGCCAAAAGTCCAGTGACGCCGTGAACCAAGGGCGACACGACAGTGTGGGTCGTTACAGAAATAGCTCCTGGTATTCATCTGGTTCCAGGTATCAGAACGCTCCATCCCAGGCATCAGGAAACATTAGTGAACGGGGCCAGGCCCACTCCGCAGGGACCAATGGAACTGGAGCCAGCGTGGAGCCCAGCCCACCCAAGCCCTCATTCAAAAAGGGGCTCCCCCAGCGCAAACCTAGGACCTCTCAGCTTGGGGCTGTGAACTCTTGAGGGCAGTCCCGGTTGGCCTCTCTCCTCTATCGCACACAATTCAACTTGGTAACTGGACTTATTAGGAAACTTATAGTTAGATGTAATAACAAAAAGAAGTTTACGCATATCACTTTTTATGCCATTCTAAATATTTTTGGTTTCTTCTCTCCTCATTTCCCCTTTACCGTTTTGGAGGGGAAGCTATTTTTTCCCTTGACCTTTCCCAATGATATGGATTGATTGATTGGTCATTTCCACCTGGACTCACAGGCCACGGATGCCCAGGTTTCCCCAGGGTCAGCAGTGCCCTTCCCGGTGCACCGGGCCTTTCAGTCGCCCGAAGAGGCCTTCCTCGGCACCTCCCTCCAGGTCAGGCTCTCAGGAGGAGGAGGTGGGTCAGAGCTAGTCCAGCTGCCTCTCCAGGCCCAGCAGAAGCCGCACGTTCCTGCCAGGTGCCCCCTACACGACAGCGTAACCAGGAAAGGCAGTGAGGGGATTGTGTCCGGCACTGAATTGGTGAAAAGGAAAGAACACTAGGAAACGTTTGAGAATCTGCCTCTGTTCCCAGAGCGTGCCTGAGATCGACCCTCAGATCAGGGTTTCGGTCTCTCCTGCTTGGCACCGTAGCTTAACCCGCGGTCTCTTCAGAATGCTCAAAGCCTTGTTTTCCTATCTCCTTAGACTGCAGACCAGTCTAGGGAAGTCTGCGGGAGAGTAGCATTTAATTAAAGGAAAAAAAAGTATTTCTTTGTTTAAATGTTTGAAGATTTTTGTTGTTATTGTTCTCCCTGTTCCCAAATCCTCTTCTGATCCTCAATCACATTTATAGCAATATAATTAGTCTTGATATAAGGTGTTACCCATCAAAAAATTGCCGCGGTCTTTATAGTTGAATAAATAAAAACAACTGCATAAATGTTCCCACCTCTGTTTCACAGCAGCAAATGCCTTCATTTCATTATCTGGTTTTCCTTGGGCCTCCTGGGGCAGGAGTCAGTCAGGCAGCTTGTTTGGGGCTTAAATGAGGGTGGCCGATTCCTAAGTCATGTCTGCCAAGCGGCACCCGATGAAAATGTGAAGGCCAGCATGAGCAAATGCAGCTGTTCTTGTGGGAACGGATTCGTAGTACAGGGAACAGTGACTTTCTAAAGGGAGCTCGCTGGTCGAGAAAAACCACAGCTGCCAGCAGCTCTCCCGGGCAAGCCCTCCCCTCCGCTGCCTGTCCCTTGACAGGCGCAACCAATGTAACGGTGTAATTGAGCGCCTGCATGGAGCAGGTGGCACAGGGGCCAGGCCCCTCCACCCCACGCCGCCCCCAGCCTCTGTGATCGAATAAGGGCAGAGCTTTCTCCCGCTCCGGAGTCTGCAGTCCGGACCGTGAGCGGCAGCGGTGCAGAACTGAGCCGCCTCGGGGCTTCCCTGGGCCCTTCGGCTGCAGCTCAGCTGCCGGGGTTCAGGTTGGTTGAACAGATTGAGAGAGGGAGGGAGGGAGAGAGCGTGTGTGTGTGTGTGTGTCTTTCAG
The DNA here is from genome assembly GCA_028534135.1 of Potos flavus. Lineage (NCBI taxonomy): Eukaryota > Metazoa > Chordata > Mammalia > Carnivora > Procyonidae > Potos > Potos flavus. The sequence goes on along the minus strand of CM052897.1, from coordinate 57,209,258 downwards.
TAAAGAAAACAGTAGTCAAGGAATACTGGGAAGCCATTTTCTAAAGGGCTGATCACCTCATTTTGGGGGATTTGTCCAACAAACTACCAGCCTGCTGGGTGTCAGGGAGAAGCCCTCCTTTTCTGATGAATTGCTTGCCTATACTTGATAGAAAATCCAGAGATTGAAGTGACCCTGAAGGATTATGAGGTCTATCCCTGTATCCAGGCGAGACTGTATTTAACCTCCCAGGCGGATGGGAGGCCACATGTTTGTCAAAACCACCTTGAAGAGGGGTGCCGGGCTGGCTCAGTCAGTAGAGCATGTGACTCTTGATCTCAGGGTCGTGGTGCTTCTGTGGCTAAGTCGGTCAGGCCTCCTCCCGACTCGGTTTCCGTGCAAGTCGTGATCTGGAGGGTCGTGGGATCAGGCCCACGTCAGGCTCCACACTCAGCAGGGACTCTACTTGGAGATTCTCTCCCTCTGCGCCTCCCCCCACTCTTTCCCTCTCCCTCAAATGAGTAAATAGATCTTTAAAAAAAAAAAAAGAATGTATACAACTTAGATCTCTTTCCATGTCAGTATTCACAAGTATACCTTGTTCTTTCTGTGGCTGCATAATATCACACTGTATAAACTTAACGTAATTAACCAGCCCCTAATGATGGTTTTCAGTTTTTTGTTATAAGTATTGCTGAAATGAGCATCTTAAAATACGCATGTAATTTTTACTTGTGAGAGTATATCTTCAGGGTAGATTCCTAGGATGGAGTTGCTGGGCCATATAGTGATTGAAAAAGCCCTCTTAGGAGCGCCCGGGTGGCTCAGTCGTTAAGTGTCTGCCTTCAGCTCAGGTCATGATCCCAGGGTCCTGGGATCGAGCCCCACGTCGGGTTCCCTGCTTAGCGGGAAACCTGCTTCTCCCTCTCCCACTCACCCTGCTTGTGTTCCCTCTCTCGCTGTGTCTCTCTCTGTCAAATGGATAAATAAAATCCTCTAAAAAAAAAGAAAAGAAAAAAAAGAAAAAGCCCTCTTAAAGATACGTGGGTTTACACTCTCATCAACAACGTTTAGGGGTGCTTTGTACGGTTGCTAAGCTGGAAGCTAATGAGAGGTAAAGATAAGCGAGCTGCAGCCCTTCAAGGGGCTGCTACCCTAGTTGGGGGAACTGACACACTGAATAAAATCCTAGAAGGTAGTAGTGTTGCATGAAAGAGCCCCCCGTCTGGCATGAGGACGGCAGAGGACGGACTATGCTGAGGGCTGGGGCCTGTGCCCCCAGTAGGACTAATCCAAGGACTGGTCAGGCCTTTGTTCAGTGGCTTATAGATAGCATGACTTCCTATTTCAGAATCCCACGCCAGGGTGCCGTCATGTGCGTACAATGCACATATGGGGAAAAGCAAGACAAACTCAAAGGTTGGGAGTGACCTGGAGAAGCCAGCCAGCAGTCATGATTTCCGGTCCGCGAACGAACCTGTACTTTTGGAGGCCAGCGAAGTAATGACGTGTCGCCCCCTGGGAATTCTGCCACCTGACCTAATGAAATGAAGATCTGTCTTGCTTGATGCATAGGGTTCAACCCACCTTCTTGTCCCACCTGGTGGGGATTCAGCCCATAAGGTAGAATCCACGTCGTGGAAGAAAAAGGTGTTCAGATAGGTACATATTCGGAGGCCACCCACCAAGAAGCTGTTTCGTCGCTGTTCCGCCTGTTCGGAGTACCAGAGCAAAGCCTCGTAGCCAGAACCGTGCCGTCGATCAAGCTCGACTTCTGGTGCCATCAGCCACCTGAGCACATTCTTTCCTTCAAACACCGAGGCACCTACTGTGTGCAGGGCACCATGCTGAGTTCTGAGGCAGAGATCAATGGTTCCAGCTCTTTCCTCAGCCACTTTGCGGGTGGAGGGAAACAGAGCTCTTAGCTCTTCTTTAAACTCTCAGAAGCCGTGCCTGGTGGCTGTGCAGTGTGGTGGAGTGGGAAGACCCCCCGACCTTGGAGACAGCCACTTGGATTTTAATTCTGGCTTCCCAGCCTGCTAGCTCTGTGACCGACTGGCCTTGGGTGAGTTATGTCCCATCTGTGAGCCTCTCCCTGAACGGTAAGCAGACACAATGGCAACTACTCCCCGGAGCGGGGGGGCGCGACAGCTAACCGGGAGCCGCGGGGTCAGTGCCCTGGTGTCTGCGCTAACCCGTGCCAAACTGAACATTACTCACCACAACTCCCTGGCTTCTCTGTCTCTCCTGTCCTGTTAAAAAGCATCTGAAAGACTTTCCCTATCTCCAGCCAGACGGCCCTGTTAAAAAAGGTAAAAAAAAAACAAAAAACTGGCGCCATTATCCGATCCCTTATGCAGTTTTCTCCTGCGTGCCTATCCCCCCAGCACGGTGCGCTCTGGACCCCTCTTGTCTGTCTGCCATACCGGCACCCCCGTTTCTGAGCTCTCTTGGGGGGGGGCAAGCCAGAGGCTGATGGGGCTCAGCTGGGTGAGCAGCGGGAACAAAGAAGGGAACCTTGACGATGTTACTGGAAGGGAAACTCACCCACCAGCACTACCACCAGCACAACTGCTCCCCAGCCCGCCCCTTCACTGCCGTCAAAACAGCAGGAACAAATACCACCCACTCTGATTCCTCAGGGAAGAAGTCAGGTCTCCTTTTTATGTCTCTCTTCAACTTAACCCAGTTAGGCTTTCTCTATAACTTGATTTCAAACAAATCCGTTTTCTGGTGTTGCTAGAACACACAGATTGAGATTAGGATGGCTCAGACTCACTCCCTGACCCGCCACAGGCTGGACCGCAGTTGAGTCCCCTCCCCACGGGGCTGGGGAGCCAGCAGTCCCCCGCAGTAGCTCCCCATGGTTCGGGGGCGGGTTGCTGGGCATGGTGGGCACTCACGACAGGGCACTATCGGCACACTCATCAAAATGGCCATGCTGTCCCCTTTGAATAGGCTGTTTACCAAAGGGTAGGACAAAGCACTCCAGCAAGATGGCACAGTAACAAACTTGTCAGCCTGGTCAAATCTCGATTCAGGTCTGGTTCCTCCACTGACTAGCCATGTGATACTCAGCGGCTTGCACATCTGTACTTAAAACCACGTATCTTCCAGCATTCCCGCGTTCAAAAATGTATTATGGTTTACTCACACTAGCTGGGAACCTCCACAAACAGAAAAGGAACGACCCAGAATGAGATAGCCAAGGAGTGGCCAAGTACTGGAGGCCTCAAAAATTTCCAAAATGTTTGTTCGTTTTGGTGGAGATGGGGAACCTTCAGCAAGGCTTCCTCCTGAGCTCGTTTCTGCGTTCCCAGCACCCACGGCCAGGGCAAGCACTCGGGGGCACTTTGATAACAATCCCAAGCACCTACTAAGCTCATCTCAACAGTCCTTTGAAGAGAGATCATTTCACAAATGAAGGAACTGATGCTCTTGGAGATTAACACCCACCCCACTCCTTTCCCCGTCCAAGGTCATCAGTGGCAGAGCTAAAATTCAAATCCGGACTCGCCTGACTTGGAAACCTGAGATTTTCCCACCGCTCAGTACAGCCTTGGAAGCAGAGCCTGACCACGTTGGCTGAGAGAGCCGGGCTGGAAACAGACCTGGGGACCTCCAGAAAGGAGGGAGAGAGTGGGAAGAGGGGAGGAGACGGGAGGGGCCCCTGGGCTCTGTTCCTCGACAGCCACCTGCTCTCACCCCCTGCACACAGTGACTGACTCCGCCTGCGCTTTGGGGGGTGGGGTGCTTTTTCCATCTTTTGTGTCTTGAGCGGTTTTTCCCTTGCTTTGCTCTTCCCTTCTCTCTCTCCTAGTTCCTTTTGTAGATAATACTCCCACAGGCCTCCCACGGCTGCTCCAAAATGCAGCCTCCTGAGTTTCTTCTTTTTGATAATGGCTTTGAGCTGTCTCTGAACAGGGCTCCCTCGACCTTCCCCTCCGTGACTCCCCACCGTGGCCCAATGACTCAAGAGTTGGGGGAATGGAAGAGGAACGGGGCTTACTGTGCTCCCTGACCTCCCAGTACCCCTGTTCACTTCTCAGCTCTGCCCCAACCCCCATCTGTCCATCTGCTAAATGTGGGTCCCCACCCCTCAATGCATATGTATGGTGGAGGAGGGGGAGCGTGGAAGGAGGAGGCAAGGAATCTGTTACTGTTAGCGGAGGGAGCCTATAGGCCAAGTCCGGCAGGAAGACCTGAGATACTAGGGGAAGTGGAAGAGGGAGGAGAGCAGGAGACCCTATGCCCGAACACTTACTTGCCTCCGGGCCGAAAGGGTGCCTTAAATCAGGTCGGACTGAAGGACTTGGACGGTGTCCGCACCCCCACCCCTCCCGCTCAGCACAAAGTTAATGCTCAGTAAATGTAAACTATAATTCTTTGCAGCACCCTGCATTCCATCTACCCCCTGCCCACCCTGACCCGAGGTGTCTGCTTTGGGTGTGTCTTAATATCTAAACCAGTGTTTTAATAACCCAAATCAGCCTAGGCTGATAAGCTGGAAGCCTGAAGATCTGAACACTTGGGGCTTAAATGGGTGACGGGAGGGCCACCAGGATCTGCTACACAGCCCTGGGTGACCAGTCCTTGTGAGCTGCTTTCTGGGCCCCTGTGGGACATGGCTGTGCTAGAGTGAGGCCTACTCTGGACCTGGGTGGGTGGAGGGCTGTCAGGCTCGGAACCCTGGTTCTGCCAATTGCCAACCTGGTTACCTTGAGCAAGTCCCTCCCCCTCGCCCATTCTTTCTCTCTCTCTCTGCCTCCGTTTCTTCATTTGTGAATGGAGTATAAGTAATATCTACCTTGCTTGTTTCCCAGGAACCCAATGAATTTGAAAGTCAGATGACAAACATTTACATGATGCAAATGCCACACGCTGTTCTAAGTCCTTTGCTCATGTAATCTTCCCGACAAGGCTCTGGGGTAGTTAGCATGTATTATCATCCCCATTTCACGAAGGAGAAGATGGGGTCCCAGAAGGAAAATCGCACAGACAGCAAGTGGCTGGACTATTGTCAGACCAAGTGCCCGCTTTGAACCACAGTCTTGTCTGGTCTCCAAGGGCGCCGACTGCTGAACTACACCCTCTCCTAGTAGAATGTGTGAGCAGAGTGGCGGGCACGTTCATGGGCTTGGGGGAGGGCTGACTTTGCTTGTGGAGGTGGGGTGGGGAGCATGCTCTGCAGGTTTCTTGGGGTCATTCTTGCTGGGAGCGGGATTCCAGGATTCAGAGGACTTGCGGAGGAGGGCCCTTCCTCCCTTTTCTCCCAAAGCACCAGCTCATTTAAATACAGGTGTCTGGGGCTTTGGCCCTCGTTGCTGATGGAGGGGTGGGTGGGGCAGGCGACACTCCTTTCTTTCCGATGCCAGTGGCTGTGGATGTGTCTCCTAGAGTGGTGGGGGTGCTGGGCCTCCCGCTTCACTCGGGGAACAAATTGCTGTTTTGGCCCCGGCGGCTCCTGTGGGCGCGGGCGGTAGCCGCGCTCGCTGGCAAATCGTGGGAGGGAGGAGGAGCGGCGCTGGCAGAGCGAGCCTGCGGGGACCGACGCAGCGCGGAGACAAGCTACAGACTGCCGCCCCGGCCCCGCTCCACTCCGCCCCGCCCGGGCCCTCCCCCCTCCTGCCCCCTTACGGGAGGGGGTCCCTGCGGCCACCGCTCCCCCGACAGCGCGGAGCCTAGTTCCCCGGGACTGGAGGGGGTGCGGCCGCAGAGGCTGGGTCCTTCTCCCTCCCGGCTCGCAGGGACCCACACGCACGGGTTTAGGAAGTTCTCCCAGTGTCTGGCTTCCTACCCGTCCGCTGTATTTGCAACCTGACCCTCTGGAGCAGCCTGAGAGAGGCCAAAGGCGACAAATAATAGAAATACAGGGGCGGGACCAAGGACCTAGGGCTACTCCCCTCCCTCCCACACCCTTTACACACACACACACACACACACGCACACGCACACACACCCCGCACTCGCAGAGAGCGTCTCAACCTTACTTCCAGGGCTACCCACCCTCCAGTTTCCTCACAGCTCCCGCCTGCAGCTGCACCTCCCAGGGATGAGGGTCAAGTTGAGGCTGAGAAAGACCTGGACGCCCAGAGGCTGTGTTTAGACACCACCCTCCCCATCTCCTTTTAGACTTTCCCGTACAGTCGGGGTCCCTCTAGGGGCCGCGACCTCCGCCAATTCCCGGCCTCCCCCCACCTCCGTCCAATTGCCCAGTCCCCCTTCCCACTACATTTTTTCCTCTGGGAAAACGTCTTCTAAAACACCCCCCGCCCCGCCGCTCACCCCCCGCCGGAGCTCTCCTCTGGTCCCTCCGGGGGAGGAGAGTCTGCGAGGCTCTGTGCGAACCCCCATGCTGCAGAGAAAGACGCCTCGCCCCTGCGCTGACTCAGCCCTAGCGGGACCAGGCGCTCGCCGGTGTTCTCCGAGGGGCGGGCGGGGCGGCTTGGGGCGGCTCGGGCGGCCGCCGCGGCGGGGGGTAGGGGGGCCGTCGCCTCCCCTGCCCCCACCGAGGTCCCGAGGGGAGGGGATCCCTAGGCGGGAGGCCTGTCCCTTTAAGAAGGCGGCCCTGCCTGGGTGTGCCCGTCTCCATGGTTACCCCGGTGCAGGCGGCGGGCGCCGGAGGGAGGGAGGGAGGCTGCCGCCTCTCCCCGACAGACGGAGGGAGCTGCGGGAACCCGGCGCGGAGCGGAGCCCGAGCGGGAGCAGACCCGCGGCCGAAACAGGAGCCGGTGCTGCCGCCGCCGCCGCGAGCGGAAGGTGCGGAGAGCGCAGCGGGTGCGGAGCCGGGAGCCCGGGATTCGTGGGCGGCCAGGACGCAAGAGGCCGCGCGCAATGCTCCGGGCCCCGACGGCGGGGACGCCCCCTCGCGCACCGGCTACTGGCCGGGCCTGCCAACCCCGGGTGGGCTTCGGCCTCCGACGGCTGCGCTAGGGGGCGCGGGGCCCGGCGGGGGGCGGCCGAGCTGGGCGCCCTCCCCCGGTGCTGAGCCCCCGCGCCCCGGAGGGATGGGGCGGGCGGCCACGGCCGCCTAAGATGCCGGCCATGCGGGGACTCCTGGCGCCGCAGAACACCTTCCTGGACACCATCGCCACGCGCTTCGACGGCACGCGTGAGTCTGACCTTCGCCCCACTGGCTCCCAGGGAAGCTGCTTCCTGCCAGGGCTCCCGCAGGTCCCGCACCCCGACATCTCGGCCTGGCGCCCTCTGTTCTCACCTTACCTCCCCAACGCCCCGCTTTCGGCCGGGACCACCATCTTCTTCCAGACGCCGTTTCTCAAGGGTTCAGGGTTGGGCAAAACGGCCCAAAGTCTCCGGGTTGGGGGCCCCGGGATGCCATTTGTTGGCGAGGGCGCGCACCCCGACCTAGTCAGTCTAACTCACCCTATCCCTGTGTCTGGCGCTGTCCTACCGACTACCATGGAAGTGGCCGGGTAGGGGGTGAGGCAGAGGAGCGGTGCTCAGGGATACCCGGAGGGTTCAAAACCCGGATTTAGAAAAGAGGTTTGCAAAAGGAGATAGAGTGGGAGGGATTAGGATTGCACTGTTAGTCCAAACTCACCTCACTGCCTAAACTCCCCAGCCTAAACCCGAAGAGCCCCTCTAGACCCAAAAAAGCTAGGTTTGGATACTCCCACCAAGACTGGGGAAGTTTGGAGTAGGTGACCAGAGCTTCTGGATCCTGGGTTCCAAGGGCTCTGAACACAGGGAAAGTGGTGCAAACCCCCTCCCTCCTTCTCCTCCTTCACACTCACCCCCAGTGGGGCTTTCCAGCTCTCTGCCTATCGTCCTCCACGGTCTTGCAGTTCCTGATAGGGGGTGGGAGCCCATCACTGAGCACCCCCCTACACACACACACACACACACACACATACAGGCTTCTCCATCTGCTTTGCCCTGCACTTGGCTCCCGCAGCCTGCTGATTCAGTGCCCCCCACTCCCCAATACATTCCTGGCTCCAGGCTGTGCTGTTCGGCTACCATTCTTACACCCCCATTCTCGATCATAGTCACTAATTCCTGAGCCGGGATCAGCAGCTGGGGCTCACCCAGGGAGTGCAGAATGGGCGGTGGCCTGGACTGCCTCCCATCCAGGTGGGTCCCAGTGAGAGGAACCCCACAGCCATCCTGGGTACCTATCTAGCTGGTGAGTGAACTTGGCAGAGGTAGGAGTAGGGCTGAGGCTGCCTAGAGCTGGTTGTGCAGTGCCCCGTTGGGCATCCTCACCCTAGCCTTACCCCAAGCTGCTCAGGACACAGTGCAGAGGGCACGGTTCCCACACAGGGCCGCATTCACCAAGGTCTGTGTTCACACGTGTGGATTCCACTGCTAGGGGTGGGCTCCGTACCTAGGTGACACACTGACTCCTGTCTGTAAACAGCACCTGCCCTAACCCCCAGGCTTGCTCTCTCGCTCTCTCTCTCTCACACACACACACACACACACTCACACACACACGCACACACACACCCTTTGGTCACAGGCATTTAGGAAAGGAGGGGCGGTAGACCCTGGGCCCCTCCACCCCATGCCTCCTCTGAGAGGTGCTCTCTTGCAGATAGTAACTTCGTGCTGGGCAATGCCCAGGTGGCGGGGCTCTTCCCCGTGGTCTACTGCTCTGATGGCTTCTGCGACCTCACGGGTTTCTCCCGGGCCGAGGTCATGCAGCGGGGCTGCGCCTGCTCCTTCCTCTATGGGCCAGACACCAGTGAGCTTGTCCGCCAACAGATCCGCAAGGCCCTGGATGAGCACAAGGAGTTCAAGGCCGAGCTGATCCTGTACCGGAAGAGCGGTGAGGGGCCGCCTGGCCAGCCCGCCTCGCTTTGGAGGTCTCACCCAGCCGGGCACCCACTCCATCTACTGTCCCGTGTCCCATCCTCATCATCTCCATCTCCCCATCTCGCCTCATCTTCCCACTTACCTGTTTCCTTCTCCACCCCTTCCATGGCCCCTGGCTTCTCTCTCCTGTCCTCACCTCAGCCTCTACTCAATTTCCCATCTTCGGTTTCTCACCCGAGCAGAAAAATGTCCCCGTCTCAGCAGGACAGACCTCTGAGCACACATGTCTGATGGCCGTCTCTGCTGTCCCTTGCCTTCCCCGACCCTGTCCGTCAAGCCCTGTCCTGAATGGAGCCAGGCTGTCCCTCCCCTCCCAGGAAAGCCCTGATCCTGCCTGTGTCTTGGCCAAGGCTGGCAGTGGGACCTCTGTCACCTTGGGCACGGTGGCGAATAGGAGCTGGGCTGAGTCTGTCTTTGTGCCCAGGGCTCCCATTCTGGTGTCTCCTGGATGTGATACCCATAAAGAATGAGAAAGGGGAGGTGGCCCTCTTCCTGGTCTCTCACAAGGATATCAGCGACACCAAGAACCGAGGGGGCCCCGACAACTGGAAGGAGAGAGGTGGGTGCCCGTGGGGCTGCTGATTTAGGGGCTGCGGCTGGCTGGCGTGTTGGGTACCTCAGGCCTGGGCGGGGCCTTGGCACCCAGCTTGCGCTGGTGGGTCTCCCCACCTCTTGCATTCATTAACTCCAGCTTTGCTGGGTGAGAGGCCTGTGCTGCTCTCATTTGCACGTGCCCCGGTATGGAAAGTTTGTTTCCAAACAGACGCCTTGAGACAAAGTTGGAGTCTTAAAGTCCACTTTACTAAGAAACTGAAAGCAAACAGACTCTGCTAGTGCCAGCGAAGTACCGTTTCCTGACCAATTAGTGGGGCTGAGCGCAGACCACCTGGTCCCTCTCCCTCCCACAGACCTGACTGGGAGCCCAGGGGCTGGTGGGGGCCTTGACCAGCTCAGAAAGCTGTCGTCAGAAGCTGGCTTTGCCCCTGGGGATGCCGGGGGTACTGCCCATTTGCCCACTCCCCACCCCCGGCCCTGGAACCATCTCCATACTCCTGTCTCAGGCCTTTCCCTATGGAGATCCTCTCTGGCCTGTCCTTGAACCAGACCTCCTCCTGCTGGAAGCAGGCATGGGGAGCAGTGTCTGTAAGCCCCACAGGGCTGCCCGTTGCTGGGGCTGGCGAGCTCCCCTAGAAATGAGGACGCGGGAGCCCCCCAGCTCTAAACAGACCAACTGGTCCAGGAGTCAGACCACCTCATGGGCCACCAACTGCTATCCTACACCCAAGACCCAGGTAGGGCTGTGGGGGCACTCCCCCCACCATCCTCACGGGCCCGTCTTTTGCAGGGGGTGGCCGGCGCCGCTATGGCCGGCCAGGAGCCAAAGGATTCAATGCCAACCGGCGGCGGAGCCGCGCTGTGCTCTACCACCTGTCCGGGCACCTGCAGAAACAGCCCAAGGGCAAGCACAAGCTCAATAAGGTGGATTGCGGACAAGGGTGTGTGTTTGGGGGGCAGGGTAGGGGCAAGCTGAGGAGATGGAGGAGGGGAACTAAGCCCACCAGAGAGAGGATGTCCAGGGGACCAACCAGGCCCCACCAGCACTTTGGGGGTAGTGACGGAGGGAGGGAAGGAATGTCAGATGCCTGATCCATCAAAGATACAATCTTGGCCGTGGTGTCGGATGGGCCTTGGATCAATGTTGGCGCCTCCCCCAAGCAGTGGTGTGACCTCAGCTAAGTCAGTGGCCTCCCAGATCCTCAGTCTTCTAATCTATAACATGGGGACTCTAATGCCTGTGTCAGAGGTAGCTTTGAGTGTGCAGCGCGAGAAAGGAGGTGGATGCCTGTCCCACACCCCATCCAAACTCAGCCTCTGCCCATTTCCTGTCCTCCTGGCCGGACCCGCCCCGCCACACTCAGGGGGTATTCGGGGAGAAGCCAAACTTGCCCGAGTACAAAGTAGCTGCCATCCGAAAGTCGCCTTTCATCCTGCTGCACTGTGGGGCACTGAGGGCCACTTGGGACGGCTTCATCCTGCTCGCCACCCTCTACGTGGCTGTCACCGTGCCCTACAGCGTGTGTGTGAGCACAGCCCGGGAGCCCAGCGCCGCCCGCAGTGCCCCCAGCGTCTGCGACCTGGCCGTGGAGGTCCTCTTCATCCTTGGTACGTGTGCCCCGTGCCTCCCACCCCACCCTGTGCTGGGCACCCCTCAGGCTCTGATGGGGAGAGTCTGTGTTTCTTCCGTGCCTGCTGACAAGTGTCCCCCATGCCGCCCCCCCCCGTTTGTGACCTGTGGGCTTTGAAAGCAAACCTAGGTTCCAAACACGTCTCTACTGCTAATGGGTTATGGGACCCTGAGCCGATCGTCACCTCTCCACGCCTCAGTTTCTCCCTCCATCAAAGAGGCACAACGGTGTCCGCCCTTTAAAGTTCTGTGCGAAGTAAGATGGTCGGGGGCCCAGGCCAGTGTCAGATACTGAGCAGGAGCCCAGGAAGCGGGGGCTCCTCCTCGACCCGGCGCTGAGTCCCACCCGCACGTCCCGCAGACATCGTGCTGAACTTCCGCACCACGTTCGTGTCCAAGTCGGGCCAGGTGGTGTTTGCCCCAAAGTCCATCTGCCTCCACTACGTCACCACCTGGTTCCTGCTGGATGTCATCGCGGCGCTGCCCTTCGACCTGCTACATGCCTTCAAGGTCAACGTGGTCAGTGCGGCCGGGCTGGGTGGGCTTTGGGGCTGGGCGGGTGGGCCCGGCCCCGGGGTGACCTCCCCGTCTCCCCTCTCCCCCCAGTACTTTGGGGCCCACCTGCTGAAGACCGTGCGGCTGCTGCGGCTGCTGCGGCTGCTCCCAAGGCTGGACCGCTACTCCCAGTACAGCGCCGTGGTGCTCACCCTGCTCATGGCCGTGTTCGCCCTGCTCGCCCACTGGGTGGCCTGCGTCTGGTTCTACATCGGCCAGCGGGAGATCGAGAGCAGTGCCTCGGAGCTGCCAGAGATCGGTACTGGAGGCTTCCGGGGGGCGAGTGTCCGTGTGTGCCAGAGGAGCGTGTCTACGTGCGTGTGTGTGTCAGGGAAACGGGAGTCCCGGTGTTTGTGAGCTGATATGAGGAGTCAGGGGTGTGCGTGCAAGGCTACCTCGGCAGGGGTATCCAGGGCGTGGGGGCAAGTGTGTGTGTGTGTGTGTGTGTGTGTGTGTGAGCGAGAGAGAGGAGAATGCGGCCGCTGGTGTGTGTGTGCATGCAGGAGTGTGACAGAGCGCCCCCTCTGAGGCAGGCCTGCTCTTCAGCAGTCGGGCACCGTGGTGAAAGCCCCGAGGACTGCCCGGGGGAGTCCTCTTCACCTGCCACGACCTCCCTGTGGCCTTAGCTTTTGTCACGGTCTCCAGGCCCCTGCCCGGCCGAGAACCGCACCCCTCTCAGGAGAAGCCGTACAGGGAGCCGCTGCCCTCCCGGGTCCCTCCGAGGCCTGGGGCCCTCCCACCGCCCTCTCGGAATCTCATGCCCTGCTCCTGGCCCCTGGCCTGCCGAGGCCCTTCCCCACTCTGGTTGCCTCTAGGCCCGGCCCTCTCAGCTGCTTCTCCATCCTCCTTTCTCCGCGCCCCGCTGGTGTCTGCGCTCTCCTTCACTTCACCTCCACTTCCACTCCTCCCTCTCCTCGCCTCCCACTCACATCTTCACTCCTGCCGGGAAGGCTCCCACCCCCACCTCTCCACCCAGAATGGCAACTGGCAGGTCACGGGGACCTTCTGGGGCCAAACCCTCATCTCTTCCAAGTCCTGTGGCTCCTGACCCTGCTGACCACACTCCTTTGAACCCTCTGCTTCTCCGCCCCGAGCGACACGGCCCTCACCAGCCTCCTCCGTGCAGGCCCGTCTCTTCCCCTCACCTTGTGCCCTGTGATCCCACGGGCGCCACGACACCGCCTCAGCTTCCCTCCTTCCCCGAACTCCGAACCATTCCCTGCCGGCCTGTTCTACTTCTTCATACCCTGAGGCCCCAAACCAAACACACCTTCCTCCTCCCGTGCCCCCCAGCCTTCTGGTGGCTTCCCCGGAACTGGCCTAGGGCCTGTTCTAGTCAGTGGGCAACAGGCCAGCGGCTCAGCTGGCCTGGCGTCACGTCTGCTCCATGGCGGGATCAGCAGGAGGCCAGGTGGGCCTTAGAAACGTGCTCTGATCGGTTCCCAGGGATGAGGAGGCTCCTGCCAAGCCTCTCTCCCTCGCCGAGCCCGTGGAGACGGGTGCGTGGCCCAGAGGCCCGTGCAGGTATTCCCCGAAGCCCCAGTTGCCGAGCGCATGGAACGGGGATGCTCCGGGCGGGGTCAGCTCCTTGACACCTGCCCTTCCCAGAGGGAGGCCGTGGTGGAGGCGGCTCCGGGGTCAGAGGGCCACCGGGCAGACACAGACACGGCTCCTTTGTTCTGACGCCCTGACAGGGGCCGCTCAGCTGACACGAAGAGTATCTTTGGCTCCGGGAGGGGCTCTGGGTCCCACCATGGAGAACGCCGGCCAGCGGGAGGCAGGCTGTTTTGCCTGTAAAATCTAGCACTCTTGACCTCTAAGCTTTGAGTGATTTCATTCTATTTTGGGCTGATTCTAATTCACATTAGGGGGTTTCCAAGTCCTTCACATCATCCGCTTGTCCTTTCTGCAGAGAAACGACTCCCCCAGCTGGGTCAGAGCCACACCCGGACCCCCCAGAGCCCGGCCTCGGAAGGGATGTCTGGAGGGGGAGTGACGCCCCCTCCTGGTCCAGCGGTGGTGGGAGGTGCCTTCCTCTGGCTTCCCTGCCTTGCTTCTGCCGATCCTCCCACCATGGTGTGAACACAGAGGCCCATCAGCCCAGTGGAGATGGGCCGGGTTTTCAAAAGACGGTGCTAGATACTGAGGGAGATCACTCAGGGCATTCCTCACCATGAAAGCCACCAGCCTCCAGAGCAGCCTCCCCCACACCACCAGCTCCAGGAGCTGCTGGGGCCCCATAGCCAGAACCGAGAGGACAGGCCCCTCAGCCACCTTCTCCTCATCCTCCTGCTTCTCACCCCTTGCCCCCCACCCTCCTTAGCTGACAACTGGCTTCAAATCAGGGGCCCAGCTGAATAGCGGCTGAAGAGTTTTGCACAGGAGGGCAAGTCCTCACCTTGGCTCAGGCCTTAACATATCCTCCCAAATTCCTTAGTCGAGAATTTGATGCCCCCAGTGTGAACCCCACATTCTAGCTAAGCGGAGCTATTTGCTTGCACTCGTCTTTATCTCCACGGTTGGCCCACTATAGCCTTTCCCTAGATTAGGAACAACCTCCTCTCAGTTCCTTTGATTCAAAACTCTATCCATCCTCTGAGACCAAGCACCAATGTCCCCTCTTTCAGGAAAGCCTCTGGCCCTAACCCGTAGCGTGTTGGCTTGAGCCCCGTCATGTGGCACTCAGGTGTTGTGCAGGAAGCCCATGTCTGTGTGATTGCTGAATGAACAGCTCCCGGGGTGAGGAGGGGTGTGGAGATCTCGGGGAGCAGGGTGTGTAAGGGGTTGGGGAGAGTGTGGTGCAGGGAGGCTGGCTGTGTCCAGGAGGGAGAGGCGGAGGGCACGCAGAGAGTGAGCTCCACCGCAGCCTGAGGTCCCGAGCCCGCCTCTGCACTTGCCCTCCGTGTCTCTGCTCTAGATCTGCCCTCCCTCCCTTGCTTCCCTGACTCCCAGCTCTGCCAGGACCCCTGGGACCCCCGTGAACCCCAGCAAGCCCCGTCCAATAGCAAGTCGCTCCAGCTAGGCTCCGAGTGACTTTGAGTAGCCAAAGCTCCCGAGAGGCCCAGTACACAGCCCCACTTCCTGCCCAGGCCAGGCCAGAGGACGTGGGGTTGATGGAGAGAGTGGAGCGCTGCCCAGCTTCTGCCGGTGTCCCAGGCTGGCCCGGGTCCGCATGGTGCTCCAGGGCCTCCGTGTGCACCCAGGAGCCTGCCTGTGGCCTTTGAGTGTGCTCACCTGTGTGCTCGTGTTCGCCTCTCCTTCCTGGGTGTCCGAGTGCCAGCACCTGTGTGCCCTTGTCTCTCTCCCGAGTGCGCACAGGCTTTTCCTGTGTGAGTGGCTGTGGCTGTGCACCTGTGAGTGTGCTCACATGTGTACGGCCTCATCCTCTCGCCAGGGCGGAGCCCGTCTGTGGCCCTAACAGCGCGTAGGCCCGCGTCCACGTCGGCGTGCCTGAGAACGCGTGCGTGGGGCTGGGTGCTCTGTGTGCTTGTGAGGACGGGTGAGGGCGAAGCGGCTTTCAGAGCCGGTGAGCTGAGAAAAAGAGCAAGAGGAGTCTGGGGGGACAGGGTAGGGGAGGTGGCCTCCAGCTGGGCCTGCTTCCTGGGAGTCAGGCCAGCCACAGGAAAGAGGGGGAGGTGCTCCTTGCTCGGCACCACCAGACCCCAGCTGGGGAGCCAACAGCCTGGTCCTCCCGTGCTTGTCTTGGTGAGGGGGGAGGGGGTGGATGGGGTTGTGCTGGACAGCAGGGGAGGCAAGTGGCGGGGGGACCTGGGGGTGATCTGCATGCACGGGTCCCCCACGGCAGGGGGCAGGGGGCAACAGTGGGCACACCCAGGCCTGCAGTGTAGGCAGCGCGCCCGGCTCAGGCGCGCCCTGTCCCCGCCCCCAGGCTGGCTGCAGGAGCTGGCCCGCCGCCTGGAGACGCCCTACTACCTGGTGGGCCAGAGCCCAGCTACGGGGAACAGCTCGGGCCGCAGCGACAACTGTAGCGGCGTCAGCGGGGAGGCCAACGGGACCGGACTGGAGCTCCTGGGCGGCCCCTCTCTGCGCAGCGCCTACATCACCTCCCTCTACTTCGCGCTCAGCAGCCTCACCAGCGTGGGCTTCGGCAACGTGTCTGCCAACACGGACACCGAGAAGATCTTCTCCATCTGCACCATGCTCATTGGGGGTGAGGCCTGCTCCCCTCCCGGCCGCAGGCAGGCCCCGTTCCCCAGGGGCCCAGGGTCCTTCCTAGAGGTTCTTCTGCTTTGGTGGGGTGGTGGCTGAGGATCACAGAACCACGGCCAGGGGAGCGCACGTGGCTGCAGGACTCCGCACCCGGCCCAGGAGCCTAGGGGGGGTGGGGGGTCGGGCGGGCAGAGGACCGATGCGCCCAGCGTGGCGTGGCGACAGGCCGGGCCCGGAGGTGACTCCCTCTCACCGCCTCCCCAGCCCTGATGCACGCTGTGGTGTTTGGGAACGTGACGGCCATCATCCAGCGCATGTACGCCCGCCGCTTTCTGTACCACAGCCGCACCCGTGACCTGCGCGACTACATCCGCATCCACCGCATCCCCAAGCCGCTCAAGCAGCGCATGCTCGAGTACTTCCAGGCCACCTGGGCTGTGAACAACGGCATCGACACGACCGAGGTGCGACGGGCCTCTGGGGCGGGCCCTTCCCGCCTTCGCTCCCTCGAGGAGCGGCCTCAAACTGCCAGCAGTGCGCTGGGGGGGCAAGGAACGCGGAATTTTGGCTTCGCGCTCCCCCGGGGGGACCGTAGTCTGGGGCGGAGGGCGCTCAAGAAGGCTTGGAGGCCTTTCTCCACCCTTGTTAGGCCCGCAGGCTCTGCTCATGGACCTCCAGCTGGGGGCCTGCAGGAGGAAGGTGGAGCTGCTGGCTCCAGGCTGAAGTGATTGGGAGGGAGCAGAGACGGCCCCCCTCACTGACTGTCCCCGGTGTGGAGCCTCGGGTCCCTCCCACGCCTCCGCCTCGCTCCCGAGGCCTGCAGGGATGTAGAGGGGCTGGCTGAAGGCTGCCGTCTATTCTGCCACCACTGACCTCCGCACGTCTCCCCACCCCCAGCTGCTGCAGAGCCTCCCCGACGAGCTCCGCGCAGACATCGCCATGCACCTGCACAAGGAGGTTCTGCAGCTGCCCCTGTTTGAGGCGGCGAGCCGCGGCTGCCTGCGGGCACTGTCCCTGGCCCTGCGGCCCGCCTTCTGCACGCCCGGCGAGTACCTCATCCACCAAGGGGACGCTCTCCAGGCCCTCTACTTCGTCTGCTCCGGCTCCATGGAGGTGCTCAAGGGCGGCACTGTGCTGGCAATCCTAGGTGTGTGCGGGCGGGGGGGGGGGGCGGTAAGCAGGCCCTTGCGGGAGGCGGGTGGGACCGGGGACCCCTCAGCAGAAACCTGGAGAGAGGACACAGGCCAGGCTGCCCGGGGAACAGCGCGGATGGGGTCGGGAGGAGCCGCGGAGTCCCGGGCAGAGCTCCCGGCGGGCCCAGTGACCACCAGGTGGCAACACAAGGAGGAGGAAACTAGCCTGCAGGTGTGCAAGGCTCCCTGAGTGAGTGCAGGAGCAGCCGGTAGCTGCGGAGGGGCTGGGGGGGATCAGCATTTCCCGAAGAGGACGGCAGTGCTGGCAAGAGTGCTCAGGCCGGGCTGCGAGGGCGCCGTGAGCGCTCTCCTGGCGGGCCGTGCCCGGCTCAGGACAGAGCGCCCGTCACAGAGCAGGCCCAGGGCCCCGATGGGTGACGGCAGGGCTCAGGCTCTGCCTGTGTACTTCCCTTTGTGGCAAAAGGAGGCGGAGATGGGTCAAGTCCCTGGACAAGGAATTAGAGGTTGCGGTTGCGGTTGTGGAATGGACATCAGAACGGCGCCGATGCGAAGTCTCCCAACTGGGCTGGCCCTTGGGTGCTTCCGTGCACACAGACCTCACAAAGCCCACGGCAGAGGCACTGGGGTCGCGCCTGTTTTGCATGGAGGGAGTGGGAGGCTTGGAGAGGTTCATGAATTGGCAGGAGGAATTAGAACCTAGGCCGTCAACCCTAAACCTCAGTCTTCATTCACTGTGCTCTCAGGCGCTTTGCTCTAGGGAAAGCCGTGTCCTGAAGAAAGGGCACAATTTCAGGGTAGCGGGACGCACACTCGAGGCTCTAGAAAGGCATGCGCGACGCTTGGGAGACAGGGCTGCACGGGCTCCCAGCAGTGGCCCCAGCAGGTGGGGACTCTGATCTGCTTGGGTCCTGGAGGGCCTTGCCCAGGGGTTGGAAGGGAGGTGAATCCTCAGCCACGGGCTCGGGCTCGGGGACTCACTGTGGAAATGGCTGAGCCCCGGAGGGGCTGAGGTTCGTCACTCACCCGGAGAATTAAGAAGCCCAGACACCCAGCAGCTACCGGGCGTCCCTCCCCTCTCCCTTGAGGAGGGTGATCTTCCGACAGGAAAAGAAATACCATCAAGGGGGTCTTGGAAATAAGAGAGGCCGGAGACTGCCCCACCTTTCACTTCGAGTCTTTTGCGAGCTTGGTTTCTGGACTTAGATGCCTCTTATGCCAGGACTCTGAGCAAACGGAATTATGGCCACTCACGTAGGGCTGGCAGGCCTTAAGAAATGAGGGAGAACCAGAGAGATTCAGAAGGGCAAACAGATTTTGACAGTTGCAGACTGGTCAAGACTGTCGAGCGGATTATTAAACAGATGGTTTCCAGCTCGGAGCCGAGGCAGCAGTGAGGCTGGGAGCTGGCGTCGGTCCCGCAAGAGCGTCTCTTCACGGATGCCAGGCTCCAGGTTGCAGAAGAATCCTGTTCACTATGAAGACAGAGCCTGGAGAGTGTCTACCGCCTGTGCCCCAGGCCTTTGCCTCAACCACAGTGTCCCCAGCACCGGAATTTTGCCCCCTTGGATCCGTCCTGTCCCTGCCCCTATGTTGCAGATGCACTGTTTCAGCTGTGGACTTGACCGGTCTGGACACCCTGGTGAATGCCTGGTCCCCCACCCGCTGGTCCCTCACTGTGCCTTCACCCCGCCCCCACCTGTCTTCCTAGCCAAGCATCTGGGGGAGGCTCACCGCGCCACGAGCGGTGTCCACTCTGGCCCTGACCTCCGTGCACGGACTGACAGCTAAGCACGCACAGTCGGCTGTGGGGCAGGAGGCAGGAGAAGAGAGGCGGACTGGGGGCCCGTGCCAGGAAGACCCGAGGGGCCTGGAGAGCTAAGCTGGTGGTTCCAGCCGGGAGGCCAGCCTGGAGAGCGGGCTCTGGTCTGAGACCAGTGGCACAGAGCTCTGTCATCGGTCCTGTCCCCTTTCTCGATTCTGTCTCACCTTTTGGATGAAGACCAAAAATACACACTTCTCCTATTTCCAGATGACACACACGAGGAGAGAGAGCTCATTCATCAGAGGAGCACACTGAGATCCAAACAGCTCTCAGAAGGAACCAGAAGGATGGCCCCAAACCAAGAAAATACAATGTAACAGCAATGCCTTCTACACTTAAGTTTGAGCAAAAGTCCACGAACATTTACAGGAGGCTAAGCTCGGTTCTGCTGGCGGCAGGAGGTGGCCCGCGCGGCGGGGCGTGGCAGTGATCCTTGAGGGTAAGGAAAGGCTTTCCAGTCTTGTGAACTCTGACTGTGGCCTGAGCTGCGTCTGCCGCAGCGCCCATGGCACGCCAGCTGGGAGTCATCTACAGGGGACTCTTGTCCGGAGGGCGAGGAAGGAAATGAGCTTTGATTGCTCGTCTCTGGGCCAGGCACTTTACCTATACGAACTCGCTGAATCCTCACGTGTCCCTGACTGGAGACACCTTAGTTCATTGATTCTAAGATGCACGTTTTTTCCCTACAATTTTAACATCTCTGAGATTGGGATGCAGACTCTAACTGATGCCATTTTACAATGCTGTCAGCCAGGTGGCAGCCTCAGCTGGCTGGTGGGAAAACCCTGCGTTGACACCTTCTGGTAAGATCCAGAAAGCACCACGACTCAGTTCAACACAAAATCTGTCCTGGAAGCACCAGGGCTGCGGGAGATGAAGTCACGTGGCCGCCGGACATCACTGCCCCACGGGGCCCTAACGTCTGGCTTCCTGGGCGAGCCCCACCCGAATCACCTGTGAGGCTCAAACAGTATCAGACTGTGGGGTCTCCTGGAGACACTGTGATTCTGTAGGTGGAGATAGGGCCTGGGGGTGATCGGCTTAACTTTCTTAAGGGGTTCGGAGCTACGGGCAGCTGGGGAACCACGACAACTGGCGACTGCCCAGGTGTCTCAGGGCTGAAATTGACATGGGTCCAGCACGGTGGCTTTGATCCCAGATGTGCTGTGAGCCCCTGGGTCTCGGTGCGTTTCAGTCTGAGCTAGGGCCCGGGCCCCTCTGTCCTGTGTGTGCTGGCTCTCGGCCCCACTGAGCTCGTAGGGGAAGCTCAGCTGGCTCCGCTCGACTCCCCTGTCCACGGGCTGAGGGGCAGGGCTCGCTGACCTCTGCTTCCGCTTCCCAGGGAAGGGTGATCTCATCGGCTGCGAGCTGCCCCGGCGGGAGCAGGTGGTCAAGGCCAATGCCGATGTAAAGGGGCTGACCTACTGCGTCCTACAGTGTCTACAGCTGGCTGGGCTGCACGAGAGCCTCGCGCTGTACCCCGAGTTCGCCCCACGCTTCAGCCGGGGCCTCCGAGGGGAGCTGAGCTACAACCTGGGTGCCGGTGGAGGCCCTGCAGAGGTGAGGGCACCGGGAACGTGTCCCAGAGGGGGCTGGGGCGCCAAGGGCCTGAGGCGGCGACGTCTGGCCTGATGTTACCAGCCCGATACGTTGTGGGGGAGTCTACGCTCTCCTGCCTCCTGTTCCTTCACGCGCACACTGTCCTTTAGCTTCCAGCCCAGCCGCGCTCTCCCTGGCCCGTCCGAGATGGCCTTAAGGGGTGGAGGCTGAGGGCCACACATGACGGATGGGACGCCCGGGTAGGGCCAGGCACTAGTCCCCCGGGCCGCCTCCGAAGAGCCGTGTGGCTCCCCTGCTGCTTCACCGTGAGGGAGAACTGCTCTGAGGGGCTTGGAATTTTCCGGCTTATATCGCTAATTCCAAACCTGTTTTTAGCACAGTGTCCTCCTGGATAGTTCGGTGAGCCTGAGGGACCGAGTAGAGGGGTGGTGTATCCACACTTGGCTAGGCAGCAAATTCCTTCAGGGCTTGGTGGCTTCGTGGTGGCAGAAAAGTAGTCCTTCCCCTCGCCATACACACCTGAGCCTCTTCCTCTGAGGGCGAGATACTGGGCATCCGGCTTAACAAAGACGGCTCCTTCTAGAGAGGAGGTCGGGGTGGGGCAGGTGAGTGGGGCACAGGAGGAGCTATCCATGCCGCTTCCCTGTCCCCCACTGTCCCCAGGCAGACACCAGCTCCCTGAGTGGCGACAACACCCTTATGTCCACGCTGGAGGAGAAAGAGACGGACGGGGAGCAGGGCCCTGCAGCCTCCCCAGCCCCAGCCGACGAGCCTTCCAGCCCCTTGCTGTCCCCTGGCTGCACTTCCTCCTCCTCAGCGGCCAAGCTGCTGTCCCCGCGTCGAACGGCGCCCCGGCCCAGGCTGCGGGGCAGAGGACGGCCGGGCAGGGCAGGGGCTGCGCAGGCTGAGGCTGGCCCTTCTGTCCACCCGCGAAGCTTAGAGGGTCTGCAGCTGCCCTCTGTGCCCTGGAACGTACCCCCGGATCTGAGCCCCAGGTAAGCAGGCCCTGTGCCACTGTACTCTGCTGGGGCTGGGGCTGGGGCCCCGGCTGGACACATTCCTCCCTTGGCTGCCCATCCTTCCATCCTAACCCATCCCTGCCTCCTCCAGGAAGCCTTCTTGGGCTCCACCTTCCTGTGGCCCCCACCCCACCATTTGGTGCCTGGCCATTCACTGTTTAGAATTCCCGCTGTGTCTTGTTGCTTGAGTTTGGATCCCTAGCAAAACTGCACGCTCCTAGGAAAGGGCTCGC
Organism: Potos flavus; assembly: GCA_028534135.1. Classification (NCBI taxonomy): domain Eukaryota; kingdom Metazoa; phylum Chordata; class Mammalia; order Carnivora; family Procyonidae; genus Potos; species Potos flavus. The sequence continues at coordinate 57,187,743 of CM052897.1, read as the reverse complement.
GTGTTACCTGTCCCTCGCCCTGACCTCTAGGTTCCTGCAGCTTGTGTGTGTGGCCATCGGGCCCTGAGGTGGCTGCCTGTGGACTGATCTGTCGCCCTCACCCGTGTCTGTAGGGTCGTAGATGGCATTGAGGACGGCTGTGGCTCTGACCAGCCCAAGTTCTCTTTCCGTGTGGGCCAGTCGGGCCCGGAGTGCAGCAGCAGCCCCTCCCCGGGGCCAGGTACTGGGGCCCGGGTCCCAGGGGGGCAGGGAGAGGTCGCCAGGGCTGCCTTTTGGCCCTGTGAACCTTTGAGTAGCCGGCAGGGTCCAGACTTCTTGCCCTCTCGCCCTTCTCAACCTACATGGTTGGGAGGGACAGTTTGGGGGTGAGGACCAGCACCTTGCTGTCAGAAGGCGGCCGGGTACGGGGTTTGGATCCCTGCGGTCGGCTCTCTGGCAGCAGGATCTTGGTTCTCGCCCAGTTTCTGGCCTATAATACGGTGGTTGTGCGTGTTCAATCAGATGCTGCTGCTGAGACCCTGGGAGCCCAGAGGGCTGCGGGGGAAGCAGGGGTATAAGTGGCCCCCAGCCAGGCCCTGCAGCCCTGAGAGTGGACCAGGGAAGGAACTCCCAGAATGGTTGCGTGTCTGGAGGGCAGGCAACCAAGAGCAGCTTCCTGAGGGGGACAAAGCGCAGGGCAAGTGTGCCCGAGGTCTCCTGGCGGTTTGGGCAGAATTCCCCAACTGGGGCAAGGCTGGAAGGGGCCGCTGCTGGCGTCAGGTCCTGCCAGGCCAATGTGGTCTGTGCTAACTGGGGCCGCGGCCCGGACCCCGTGCCATCTCCTCCTCTCGGCGCCGCTGGTAACCCCATCCTCCTGTTTGTAGAGAATGGCCTGCTCGCTGTCCCCCTCGGGCCCGGTGAGGCACGGAACACAGACACGCTGGACAAGCTGCGGCAGGCGGTGGGTGAGGGGCGAGCTGGAGGCGGGGAGGGGAGAGGGGCGGGCACTGCTGCTGTGTGCGGGCCAGACTCCTCTAGCTGCGCGCTCTTTCCTCCTCCCTCGCCCCCCAAAGGTGACAGAGCTGTCCGAGCAGGTGCTGCAGATGCGGGAGGGCCTGCAGTCCCTTCGCCAGGCTGTGCAGCAGGTCCTGGCGCCCCACGGGGAGGGCCCTTGCCCTCGGGTGTCAGGAGAGGGGCCGTGCCCGGCCAGCGCCTCCGGGCTCTTGCAGCCTCTGTGTGTGGACACCGGGACGTCCTCCTACTGCCTGCAGCCCGCAGCTGGCTCTGTCTTGAGTGGGACCTGGCCCCACCCTCGCCCAGGGCCCCCTCCCCTCGTGGCCCCCTGGCCCTGGGGGCCCCCAGCATCTCAGAGCTCCCCTTGGCCTCGGGCCACAGCTTTCTGGACCTCCACTTCTGACTCAGAGCCCCCAGGCTCAGGAGAACTCTGCGCTGAGCCCAGCACCCCTGGCTCCCCACCTCCTGAGGAAGGGGCTAGGACTGGGCCCCCAGAGCCCACGCACCAGGCCGAGGCTGCTAGCACCGGAGAGCCCCCGCCAGGGTCAGGGGGCCTGGCCTTGCCCTGGGAACCCCATAGCCTGGAGATGGTGCTTATCGGCTGCCATGGCTCTGGAACAGTCCAGTGGACCCAGGAAGAAGGCACAGGGGTCTGACCGCTGGCCCCGGAACTCAGTGTTGCCAGACATGCTGCCATCTGCTGCCATCTGCTGTCCTCGGGCCGGAGGGAGGGTGGCAGCCACCCCCCGGGACTCCGTGCTGCCCACCGGCTCAGGGCCCGGCCCCTGACTCTCAGTGGGTTGGAGCCTCAGGGGCAAGCCCCAGGCTGGGACTCTCCGGGCCCCTCCTCAGCCCCCTCTGTTTCCCTCTGCAGGATGGGGGACAGAGGCCTGAGGCCAAGGAGGGATTCGGCCATCCCCTGCATGTGTCCCTGCCTCACCAGTCCCATTTTTTTATATTAAAAAAAATAATAAAAGGAGCTACTTTGGAACTTGGTGCTTTTTATTTACAAAAGAAAAATAATAAAGGAAAAGTCTGAAGCTAATCAGCTGGAGACAAAGGGACAAAGGTGGGAATCTGAGGGGAAGAGGAGGGTGGCCTGCAGAGAGAGGAGAAGGGGAGGGGCTCTGGCTCTAAGGAAGCCGGAGGGTCCCAGCCTCTAGGGGCTTCCCGAGGACCAGCCCTACCTTCCCACAGAGGCTCAGATCAGTGGGCCAGCAGCTGGGTCTCCTCCTGCCCACTATGGTTTTTTCCAGGAGCCTGAGTTCCCAGCTCCAAGGGGCTGGACTGGCAGAGGAAACTGAGGCCAGAGAGAGCACATGGGTCCTGCCATCACTCCTCACTGTGGTGTGATCTTGGCAGCCTCGGCCCGAATAAGGGCAATGAGGTCCTGGTTGATGAGGAAGACGAATCTCAGGCTGGCAATCTAGAAGAGAAGACTGGCTTGAGGACAGAGGTGGGATTGGGGGCCAGGCCCACATGGCGGCTCCCCACGCCCCTGCTCTCATCCCAACCCCTCCGCCTCCCTCCCAGCTCACCTCCACCACAGAGTTGTTGCTGAGGCGCCATTTGGAGCCACACAGCACAGGCCGTCCATCGATGTAGATGGGCCGTCGGCCCTCATTGGCAATGAAGAAGTCACCGTTATTTTTCAGCTTGATGACACCTGTGGGGATGGAGAAGCAAAGGCGTTTGAGAAGACAGGGAAGGCCAGAAGAGGGCCTGAAGTCCCCAACCACACTGCTTCCCAGGGACAGGCTGGAAGGCACCCGTGACTCCCAAGCTGGGGATCCTGAAATGCCAGCTGCTCCGCCCCAGCTGCTCCATGAGGGTTCCCATGGAGACCAAGCCACAGGGCCGGAGGGCAGCGAGAGGCTGGGAGGGACGCCCTCGCACCGCTTCCTGCCGGTACCTTGCTTCCGGGAGATCTTCCAGGCCGGCCCCTCCAGAGACAGGTCCACGTCAATCTGGTTATCCTTGGTGGCTCTGCCCAGGGTGATCTGGGGAAATGGGGCAGGTGAGGGCTGGGACCTGAGGAATGGGTCTACGCAGGCCGAGGGAAAGATGAGAAGTCAGGGACCGGACACAGAAAGGTCAGCAAGGGCAGGACCGGCAGCGGAGGGCCGCCTTACCTCTCGAGAGCGCATCAGGTACCGCACCATGCGGCCCCGCAGCACCGCCAGCGTCTGGTTGTCGAAGTCGGGAGAGCTCATGCCTGCGGGAGGGGCAGCCCGTGTCAGAGCCCACCCCTCGGGCCACGGGGAGGAGGGCAGAGAGCCAGGGGCCCGGGAAAGGAGGGGGCCCCAGCCACGGAAGCACAGGGGCTCAGGGTGGGGCCAAGGGGGCGGAGGTGCGGCCCCCCTGCCCCCCGCCCCCCACCTCCTCACCTGTGATGCTGTCAACCAGCACCTGCCACTTATGCAGCTCCTGCTCCAGCTGGCGGATCTCTCGCTTCTGGCGCCGGTCGGCCACGGTCAGCTCTGGGGTGAGAGGGGGTGGTAAGGAGGGACACTCTGTGGTCACCAGCACCCCATGCTGGTCCTCTGTGCTGGCACGAGCTTCTGCCCCCTAACCATCCCCTCCAGGATCCACTCACCATGTTCTAGGACCTCATCTCGCATGTCCCTGCAGGGGAGAAAGACGAATCAGGATCCACCTCCAGCTCACCTGCCACTACCAGCAGGGGCTACTCGGCTCATTTGGGGGTCCCCCAGTCCCTCAGCTGAGGAACCCAGGAGGATGCTCCTCTGGCCTTGGGACTAGCCTCCTTCCCCTCAGGGTGGGGGGGCAGCTCAGCAAGGAGACCAGGTGACAAGTGGAGCACGGGGCTGAGTGTGGGCTGGGCTCCGTTCTCTGCAGGAGGCAGGGCCGGGCAGCCCAGAGCGCTCTGTCCCCGGGAGACGCTCCACTCTGTATCCTGCCCAGGGCCCCAGCCACTCACTTGAGCTTACTGTCATCAATCAGGTCCTCTGCATCAGAAAAGTTGAGCACTTGGTCCCCCTTGGGCAGCGGCTGCACTGAACAAAGGACGGAGAGAGGGTCAGCACCGCCGCTCCTGCTCCACGCTACGCTGTGGGCAGTGACTGAACTAAGGGGACCAACTAGGAAGACTGGGCCTCTGGGGACAGTTCCGCGCCTGAGAGCAACAGGTAACAGAGCACAAGCCAGATTAGGCCACGAGCTAGTCTGACACAAAGTGTTCCTGACATGAGCTAAGGACAGAGGTGGTTCTAGAAAGAAAAGGGAATTAGAGTTGACCTCCCATGTGCATTTTTAAGAGCGCAAAGGTTCTCCCACGGCTGTGAACAAAGGAGGGCAGGCACTGCTGTTAGCTTCCCTGCACACATGACGAGACGCCTCCCGGAACGAGGGTTCGCTATGGGACTCGGGTTTAGGACAGACCCAGAATTCAAGCTCTGCTTTTCTGATTCCAAATCCAAACTGCTCCTTATCATGCGCTCCCCGACAATTTCTGCCACACTGGGCAGGAGGCAGGGGCGCGGCTGGGCCCCGCTGGGGATGTGCCGGAAGAACCGCCATGCCTCCTGCCGGCCACTTTCAAACTGCCGCCAGGACGTCTTAAGGGTCACAAGACGAGTTGTCGTTTTTTTCCAGAAATGTGAAACGGAATAGGATATTAGAGTCCATCAGGTATGTTGAGGATCGTTTCACAAAAGTTTTTCAGGTTTTTCTCTGATCAAACTATAAAGGGACTGGGGGCCCAAAACTCGGAAAACTTCTGCCAGCTGCTCCCAGGACCGCGGTGTCGTTGGGTGGCAGCGCCCACTAGCTAGTGGCCAGGACACCGCTGGTTGAGGAGTTTGTCAACCCCAGGAGGTCATCACTGCCTGCCAGGGAAGTGAGGGGGGCTGCACAGGAGCCACAAATTCTTCACCGCCCCCAACTCCCTGAGGTCAGACCGTGTGAGAGACAAGGGCCTGGGGTGGTCGCCCCCACCCGGCTCCTCCCCCTGCCACAGTGGTCTACAATCCCACTAACCTAAAGTCAGCCGACTCGAGAGCTAAGCAGCGCATAAGCCCTTTTCTTAGGGCCTCCCAGCACTAGCCAGCCAAGGAGAAATCAAATCCCCACAGATAAGACTCGTGAGGAGAAAAACTGCATCTCGAAGTTACACAAAATAACTTTCAAAGAAGCTAGCTCTAGCAGCAAAAACAGACTTTACCCAGTGTCCAGTCTCTGTGGGAATTCAGTGACACCTGAGCCTGAGGCAGAAGCAGAGATATGGAAGTTGCAGGAATAAAGAAAGCTGTCCACCAAACGCAGAGATCCTCAGGAAGAAAAGACAGGGCCCTCCCTGGTAAGATTTCCTAAAATCCTCTTGCAGGAGTGTCTTTCCATAACCAGGAGCAGTAAGACCCTGAGAGTAGGTGGAGGGCATAGGCACAGCCTCATTTCCAGAACAGCGTGAACAACTCTGGAGATGTTGATGGGCAATACCATCCAGAAGCAAGAGCAGAGGGTGTCTGTACTATGACTTACAAGGAAAGGCTGACCCCAGGGCCCAGGCAGAACTGAGGAGTTGCCCGCAGTTTAGTCAGTAATCTGTCACTGGGAGTGAGAGCCTGCTGGTAAGGGAGGGGAAGCGAAGGGCCTTTAGGCTCCTGGGAGAGGAGGAAGGCAGAGGGCCTGGATACGAAGGCCCAGTGGGGATTTCTGAATGGCTCCACAGCAGCGAGAAGGAACAAAAAGGAATGTGGAGAGAGGGAAGAGGCAGAAAGACTTAGAAACTAAGCACCATCTCTAGGACAGTAGCATCTCTAGGCGGGAAATGAGACAGGGTAAGCAAAGAAGAGAACTTTCGCATCTTACTCGTGTTTCAATGTCATTCACGAAAAATATATTATTTACGTAACGTAAGCTATGTCAAAAATGACAAAACAGGAAGTGGGATACAACTCTGCCGCTTGGAATCCCATTGGGGATTCTAGGCAAGGCTACCCTTACCATGCTCCTGAATATCATTCTAGTCACTTTCCTTCCTTCCGGAAGGCAGTGGTTTTGCTGCAAAGAGAGCTGCAAGACACCAGGGGCCACTGAGGGATCTGTTTCTGGGCGCCTGGGGGCAGCCGTGCCCAGACCAGCTCACTCACAGGCGGCGCCCCTGCCCTGCGGCTCCTGGAGCCAGTTACCTGTCTGGTCCTCCAGCAGGTAATACTGCTTCATGAGCTGCCAGTGGGCCTGCAGAGCCTTGGCGGTACGGGCCAGGTAGAAGGCATCGGGGTGTCTGTGCAGCAGGTCCTGGAATGTCTCCAAGGTGGGCTGGCTGGTCTGGAGAGCAAGAACCTGTTCTCAGCATCTGGGTTTTCTCATTCTTGTCTCTGCCTTACCGCCACCACCAATCACACACCCCCGCCCCCGGTCCCCACCAGGAACTGGAAGAAGAGGGAGCCAGTCTTGGCTCTTCCTGAGGACCCATCCACAAGAGCCCCTGCAGATACACGAGCACCAGCAGGGCATGTTTCCAGGCAATGGGGCCTCCCCGCATCAGTAGTTTTCCCCGTGGCCAGGCCCCCACCCTGCCCCTCAGCCTCACCGATCCCACTTTGCTCAGCAGCTGTTCCTCAGCCTTGCTAAACAAGGCCTTGCTCTGGATGGCGGCAATGGCTTCTGGGTGCAGCTGTCTCATGGCTTGGCAGGCCAGCCTGGGGAGGGCGGGGGTGCGAAAGAGGGCAGGTGTCAAAGGGAGGGTGTCAAGCAACCTGGGGTTCCTGCAGGCCTTTGAGATCCAGAACCAGAGGCCAGGCCCTCAACAGGAAGAGCCCGAGGCTTAGCACAGCACCTGTGGCTTCATGGGTTTGCTGAAAGCGTAACACAGGCAACTCAGCCAACTGGATTTCCAGCATTTACCCCCTTGGAGAGACTCAAAGGCACAGCCCCCAGAGGCCAGTTAAGGGACACCCCGAGACCAGCTGCTGCTCCCTCCCCAAGACCTTCCTCTTTACGTGGCTACGTGGCTACGTGGCCAAAGCTACCACCCGCTGCCCAGCACATCCTCTTTCCAAAACTGAGCCCCGCCCACTTCCTGGCCTGTCGGGGCCCAGGCTATAGCTTAAGTGGTGCTAGGGACTGTGGAGCAGAAGACGGGCGCTAAGCACCCGACCAACTCTGATGACAGTAAGCGAAGTGGCTGAAGCGGAAGAGTGCGCACTGCACGGGCACACGGTAGTTTCCTTGGAACTTAGATTTTACGGGCCTTTGTGTTCTTTTGTTCTAGTTCCCTTTTATGGAAGAAGAAATTATAGCAGGTCAGTGTGGAAAGGTTGGGAAGTGACCTGCCCCAAACCACAATGCACACAGTGGTAGGACCAGGGCTCCTGGCATTCATTCTGGTGTTTTCTCCCATGCTACTTCTTCAGCTTCCAGATCCCCTTGCTGCTGGCATCAAGCCAGGACCAACAGGGTTGGCAGCAGGAAGAAGCTTCCCTCCCAAGCCTGGCTGGTTTCAGTATCATCCCAGAGGATGCAAGATCCCACGAGCCCTGCCTCCCAGACCCCTCCCTTGGGCCCTTGTATAATTCTATCTGTTCTAGGAGCCGAATTCTGGTGCTCCTGGTACCTCCCTGCTGCTGGGGCCAGCCCCACTCACTTGGAGATGACAGGATCGTAGAGCAGGGCGTACCAGCGCTCCTGGACCTCCCGAAGGGTGAAGCGGCAGCTGAACTTCACACCCAGGTGGACCGATGTCAGGTCATTGGTCTGCAAGGCCCCAGATGGGTTGGCCCCAGCCTGAGAGCTGGGAAGAACCCTTCGCTTGCCATCCCCAGGGTCCTGCTGGGCTAGTGTGGAGCCTGGGGACTGCAGGCTGGGGGAAGGAGGGGACCGTGCAACCCACGGTGGGAAGCACTACCTGCAGCACAGCGTTGATGAGCAGGAGATCATCCGCGGGCTTCCAGCGGCCCAAATCCTTGGTCACCTGAAGTGGCTGTTTGCTCTTCTTCACACGCTTGGTGAGCCCGGGGGCTGGGGCCGGGCTGGGCAGCACAGGAGTGCTAGGGGCCTTGGACACCTGGGCAGCGGACGGGAAGAGAAGGAGCTCAAAGCCAGCATCGGGGCGGCTCAGGCCTCAGGCCTTGAGCTTCCTGTACTGCATGTGGCAGCCCCAGGCCCACCTGACCAGCAACACAGGCGGGAGCTCAGCCTTCTAGATACCCCCCACGCCCGAAGTACTTCCACATGGTCCTTGACCTTCCGGGGTCTTCTCTCTGCTGGTGGCACCCTCACCCCCAGAGAGAAGGGCGGCTGGGGAGGGTACCAGGAAACCACACGGAATGGTACGGGGTCTGGGGCCAGCGATGCCACCTGGGGGTTATTTTTACACCCAGCAATGCTTGGAACAGGCTGTCTGCTCCCAGAATAGATGCGTGCTCTATGCCTCCCACACAGAATGTGATACAGGACGCCCTGACAGGGTGTGTGTGTGTGTGTGTGTGTGTGTGTGTGCGCGCGCGCATGGAGGGGGGCGGGCGCGGCAAGAAAGGGGGAATAGGGAGAAGAGACAGCTCCCAGAAGGGAGGCAGCTGAGGTTGCGGCTGGGGCCACCGGATTTTCTCCCAAGTCTCCTCTGCAGGGCTCCTGCCCGCTGGCAAAGGTGGTAGGGGAACATGAAATCTGGCGCCTGCCCCCACAACTGGCAATCTCTCACCTTCTTCTTCTCACTGGAGGAAGGCTCACTTCCCGAACAGCGGCCTGGTTCCACCCCACTGGCCCCCTTCGCCCGGGTAGAGGACTTGGCCAGGCTGCTCTCCACCAGCTCATCATCAAACTTCTTCCTCTTGATGAACCTGTGGAGGGTCCTCCCCAGTGAGTATCCCTCGTCCCTTCCCCTCGTACCCACTCACACACGCCCAGCCCAAGACGGCGCGGGGTCCCAGCTGGGGGCTAACTGCTCCAGCACAGTGGACAGGGCATGGAACTGCTCTACTCCTCGCTGCTGAGATGACAGGGTACCGCACCACAGATTTCATGTCAAGACCTAAGATCTCCCTCCCTTGCCCATGTCCCACAGAGAGGGACTTGGCAGGAAAAGCACAAAGCTCTGCCAACACTCAGGCCCCACAGGAGCTCAAGCAGTCCCTCCCAACAGTGGCGAAGGCACACAGCACCTAACGCTCTTGCCCAGACCCTGGCCCTTTGTTTCAATTAGCAATAATGGCGCCCCGGATAAACCTCATTGGCTACGATACTGCCACTGCGCAAAGCTGACCCTGGCCCTTTGAACCCTTACTACCTGGACGAGCTTCTCCGTTTCGGGATGGTGCCCAAAGCCTGAGAGGAAGCCCGCTTCTGCCCTGCCAGCGACTCCTCATCCTCTGAGCGGCTGGCAGTGCCTGATGCCATCAGAGATGAATCTAGCAGCCCCTGAGAATCTAGAAAAAAAGAAGCGGTGAACTCAGGTCTCCTAAGTGCCTTGCAGAGCCTTGAGTCTCTGAACATGGGAACCCTCCTCTGCCCCTCTTCCCCCGACCCTCTACCAGCCCTCCTGGTCCTTCCCCTGCATCCTTGACATTTGAGGTTTTCTGGTGGGAGTTCCTTGGCCATCCAGATCCCATCTGGGCTCAGACCTGGCCCAGACCTTCCACGCTGGGCAGTTCTCCCAGTGCCACATGTCATGTCGTGCAGCACATGGTGCTCAGGTCAGACTGGTGATGCCGACACACCGGGCTCTGGGCATAACTGCTCCCTCTGCCACCAAAATGCAGCCAGGCCAAAGAGCGGCAGCTCAACAGCAAGTCAGTCAATTGTGGCCTCTGCCGAGAGGTACGTGGGTGGTGCTGGCCCAGGGGGAGGTGGCAATGCCCAGCCAGGACGAAAAGACATACGTGCCAGGCACGGGGTGGAATCAGCAGATGCTTGGCGCCTGAGCGTTTGGGGAGCTGGCCCGGCCTCATACTACCTTTGTCCATCCTCTTACAGTCCCAAAGCCACTGGTTCCAAACCACAGGGCTAGGAGGAAGGGTCCCACAGGCTCATCCAAGGATTCTGACCAGGTGAGCTTAGAGGCTGAGAGGAGATTCTGCAAAGGAGAAATGAGGCTCCCTGAGACACAGGTTTCTAACGGGCCAGCCTCACCTCCTTATACCGGAGCTGCACCCCCAGAATCCCATAAGCTAGGGAAGACACAAGAAGAGACACAAGGCTCTATTCTGCCAGGATGATGCTGATAAACCAACAGCTTTCTAAAAGGTCACCAGCATCTATGAGAATATAAAAGCTACACACTCCAAAAAAATGTACAAACACATAGCATTTTAGGGGGTCCATGGACCTCTAAGATTCTACTCAGAGTTGCTAGGTGAAGGGCCTCGACTATAAACTAGCATGAAACAAGGGATTACCGGCTCACTTCTTATCGTCGTCGCTGCCCACTCAGTTCAGTAGCACCCCCCTTGCCCTCCGAAGCCAAAGCAGGGAAACGGAGATAGAACTCCGATTAGTCCATCTCGCTCTTTTTTTTTTCCCCCGAAGCTTTGGCTGAAGATTTAGTGGGTGGTACCGCGTGGAAGCTAAAAAACGCGGTGTGGGAACTGAGCAAGTTATCAACCGCCCCGGGGCGCCTGCTCCTAACCCCGGGAGAACTCAGGTACTGGGGACTCTCTGGGGCGTGGCGCTTGCGGGCCCCGCCCCCTCAGACCTGGGCGGCTCTCCGCACAGCTTTCCCGCCCTCCCCCCAGGTGCGCTAGTCGCGCCGCGCCGCTCCGTAGGATACGGCTGGAAATCTCGACACCTGGCGAGCAGGTGAAGGAACTGATTCCACGAGCTGACTATGAGGCTAGGTCTGCACCCCCTATTTGCCCCCGCCTTCGTTCTCCCCCGAGTGCACACCCAAGGTGGGGGATTAGTGCAGGTCTGTTTGTGGGGTTCGGGATGAGAGTGGTGAAGTCAGCCCTGCAACTCAAAAGCAAAGCACCGAGTGCAACCCGCTGCTTTCGCAGCCCTGGTTTAAGCCCCACGGGCTGGTGGCGAGGGAGGGGGAGTAACTCCCAGGCCAAGTCTCACCCCACCTTCGGCTTGCCACCTTTGCGCATGCGTAACATCTCGGACCAGATTCTGGTCCGGTCCGGCCCACGCATGCGCAGATTTTCGGGGCGCTACCGGGGCGGGGCCCCAAACATTGTGGGGGGCCTTCCCCCGCGGGATTCTGGAAAACTCCATTTCGCCCCAAACTCTGCTCAGAACCTTCGGAAGCGAACCGCGAGGTCTCACCATTCCTAGGCTGCCAGCTCCAACAATTTCTCCGCGGCGACGGCAGCAGCCGCAGGGCCAAACCCGGCTTCCGTGAGGCACATCTACTTCCGGGTCTGCGAACTAGGGGCTGCGCGATCCCTTCCGGTTCGACCCGGGAACGTGACCAAAGGGGCGTGGTCACGGCGGGGACTGGGTCACAGTTTTGCTAATAACCGAAATTAAAGGTTTTCCCAGTTGGGACAACATAGGGGGAGGCATCAGGAGTTATGGGCCCCAGAAAGATGACTCTCTTGGAGAGAGTGATTAAGGGAAAACCGAGGCGGGATAGGCTGAGGGGCGGGTCTGGGGGTAGGGCTGGGCAGGGAACTCGATTTCGGCTTCTGAATTCTCACGGGATATAGGAATCTTTGCTAGTTCAGGAGCGATTGTGCGTTGTTTGATTCCCCCAGCGATTTTAGAGAAACTACTCTGTGGGGCTCTGTGCTAGGCACAACACAGGGAGACGATGTGGAACTTGCTCCAGCCGAGAGGTTTGGTGTACGCAAGTCGGGGAGGTTGATAGCTGAGGAACGGATGGAGGATCGTGGGCCCGGTTCCTAGGGGGCAGAGGCCCTGAGGAAGGCCAGTGTCAGCCAGATCCCACCAGGACTACTGGAGGCAGTCGTGGACTCTGGTAGGTAAGAAAGAAGTGCAGAGAAGATTGCTCTGGGTGGGGGGGAATGGGAGGACAAGCCTACAGGAAAAGTTTGGGAATGAGAAAACAAACAGACCTGTCAAGAGGGTTCCTATTTGTTTTACGTTTCCTTGGAAGGGCACGAAAGTGTAGTAGCTCCAGGGAATCATATTGTGGCTCAGAATAAGGAAAATCCCAATTCCAAAGCTGTCCAGCAGTTAGTGTGGTCCTTTCAATGGAGGTGTCAACCACATGTCACTAGGACATTGCCAGTGGATGCTAGTGTCAGAGGGAAGGTTAGCCCTTCCAGCCCTGACAGTGTATGATAGCTCTCTGCTTCAAATTACCCACCTCATCTACTGGCCTATGAGCTTACTTAATGAGTAATAACCTATTTTGTCTCTCCTGAAAGACTGTGAGTTTTCTGATAAGAGGTGTGTAGACTATAGGAGATATCAAGATATCATATGGTATCTATACTAGATGAAAGTTATCAGGGAAATTTCTACGGAGAGGACAGTTGAGCTGAGATTTGACAATTGATAGGCGGTCAGTCATGCAAAGTTTGGGTATGATGACCTAGTAAGAGGAGACAGGATAGCTGCAGAGCAGAAATGACTGGAGAGTTTGAGGAACAGGAAGGAGCCCAGTACGGCTGAAGAAGGATGATCAAGAAAAAGAGGGAAGGAGATGAGAACGGAGGTCATCAGGGGCCGATCATATTAGCCGATCATATTAGCCGTTGTAGTTCATGCTGTGGATTTGGCCTTTCTTTCTAATGTTTTGGAAAGCTCTGAAAGGATTACAAGTGAAGGCATCTTTGCTGTGATATGATTTAATTTTTAAGATGATCCCCTGGCTGTTTGTGGGGAAGGATTGTAAAAGAGGAAGCAGAGAGAGCAGAAAAGAGGCTACCTTGTAGCAATCCAGGTGAGAGGTAGGTCCAAGTGGTTAGCTGGGTTGTGGGGGCAGGGGAGATGGACAGAAACAGTGACTTTGATTATTTTTTGGAACTAGAACAACAAAGACTTGCTGATGGATTGGATATGGGATATGAGGGAAGGGGAAGAATCAAGGATAAGACCTAGGTCTTTGGCCTGAGAAGTTGGGTGGATGCGGGAGCCCCTTTAGAATATATCCAGAATATGGCCCTATCTCATTGGCTTGTCCACTCTCTCCTGACCCAAGTCCCCTTGATGCCGGCTGGCTGGGCCTGAAGACCCAGAGGAGATCCCGCAGGACCAACCAAGAGGATCCTTGGCTTTGCACAGGATAAAAATCAAATGCAGCTGAGAGGAAGTGAGAGTGGTTTATTAAAGATATAGAGTATAGGTACGGACATAGCATCCAGGAGACTCAGAAAGCAAAGAGTGAATCTCCTTACTTGGGACCTGGGGTTTTTATTGGGGATGGTGGTCTGGTATTCCTGCATCCAGGAACAAAGGCAAGTGTTAGGTGTCTTCCATAAGTTATTTATTCCCTGGAGCTAGGGGTCTTGATGAGTCAATGGTCTTGAAAAGTGTTCATGACATCCTGCCCAGTCACTCCCTAGATGTTATCTATTGTGCTGGAAGACTCCAAAGAAATCATGAAATTCTTGGCCTTTACAAGTAGTTTGTTGTCTCTCTGATCAGAGGGCTCCTTCCCTCCCCGCCCCCCACCCAATGTGGTGTAACTGATCAGGTGGAAGCCAGAGGGTGGCAAGGGCGGAGAAAGGGATTCACCCAAGGCAGAACAAAAGAGATAAAAGTTGATTGAATACACTGCAGAGATTTCCTGATTTCCCCTGGATCTTTGTTCAGCCACTCCAGGCCCCAGGCTGCTTGCTTCTCCTGGGGATTAGAATACGGTGGCTAAGAACACAGGCTCTGGAGTCAAACTGCTTCATTTTAAACCTCAGCTTTATCATCTACCAGTTTTTGACCTTGACCAAGTTACATTTCTTTGCCTCAGTTTCATCATCTGTGGGGAAATAATAGTCCCCACTTCATAGGAGGGTTCTTAGGAGTAAATTACTATTTAAACAAGCAGCATATAGGAAATGTTTGAAAACATTAGTGGTTGATACTGTTCTTAGAGCTTGGGTCTTAGTGTCACCTGCCAGGTCATCAGTATAGGACCTAAATTGTGATAGCACAGCCCGTCCCCTCTGTCCACTAGAGAAGGTCCAGTTTCCCTCTCACCTAAAGCCGCTACCTTCTGAGCACTCAGAGGACCACAGGATCTATCTGCTATTTGCTCAACTATACAGTCTTAGGAAGTCAAGTTTAATAAAGTTGTTGACCAGCAAAAAGTTACCTTTGGATTTACAATGCATTTTAAGTCAACACATACTTGATATCTGTACTTTTTTTTTTTTTTGCCAAGGAAGAGCCTTACACACAGACTGGAGCCTCCTGAAACAGCAGTCCCCAAGGCAGAGAACCACAGATACACTGTGAGACACCCAACTGCACGAACATGACAAGGTCTACGCATCGCAGTCCAAAAGCCAGAGTCACACTTAATGAGAAAACCTAAATTATTCCCATTAAAGTTAGAGATGCCACAAGGATGGCCCCGGTGACAATTTTCATTTAATATTGCTTTGGAAGTACTAGCCTACTTAATTACAGAAGAGAAAGGAATGAGGTCAAAAAAACTGGAAAAGAGGTAAAAGTATCATTATTTATTTATGAAATGATAGCCTATCTGGAAAATCCAAGGACAGCAACTGCAAAACTGACACAAATAAGACATTTTCGCAAAGTAGGTACAGTTAATATACAAAAAGCCAGTGAGCAACAGCCAATTAGAAAATACAGGGGAATAAAATATATCCTTTACAATAGCAGCAACAAAGTAAACTAACCAAATGTGCTAGATCTAGGTGCCCAATACTAAAATGCTAGCAAAGAACACAAAAGGAGGCTTGAATAAATGGAGAGGCACATTCTATTTTGGGGTGGAAAGACCCATTACCATAAAGATGTCAGCTCTCCATAAATTAATCTATAAATTTAACACAATCTAATAAAATACCAACAGACTACATAATCTGAATATAAAGTTCACATGGAAATTTCTGTATCATGAATAGCCATGAACATTCTGAAAAAGAAGGTTAGTGAGAGAAATAGTTCTACCAGATATAAAACCATTAAAAGCTACAATAATTAAAATAGTAAAATCCAGAGGACACTAGCACATACATAGGCAATTTGATCCAGAGAACCAGAGAATCCAGAAATAGACTCAAAACATTTAAAATGTTAGTGTCTGATAAAGATGGCATTGTCTATCAACAGGGAAAAATGGGTTATACAATAAGTGGTATCAAAACAATTATGTAACTGCCTGAAACCAAAATAATGTATCTCCGCCTTGGTTTTTACACTAAAATAAATCCATGTGGATCAATTGTGTTTAAATAAATGGAAAAGGATACAACCATAGATGTATAATATAGTGGAGAAAGCATTTGTCAGAATAGCACAAAATTTCCCAAAGCATAAAAAAAAAGACAAGTTCTGTCAACATGAAAATCTATAATTTCTGCAGAGCAAAAAACCACCATAAACAAAGATAAATGGTATGTAGGGGGAAGTATCTGCAAATCCTATCATAGACAAAGGGAATAATTTGCTTAATATATACAAAATCCCTGTAAATCGATATGAAAAAGAATAAAAATCCAATAAGAAAATGGGACGGTGAACATAAAAGGAGAGATAGATGGCTCTTAGAGATATGAAAAAATAGTCAACCTCACAAGAAAATTGAAACTACATTTAGATACCATTTTTAAGCTATAAACTGGCAAAAAATCCAAACATCTGATAATACAACTCTGGCATGGTTGTGGGGAAATAGGCCCTCTTAGGTGTAACTGGCAGAACTGTAAATTGTAGATACTTGTCAAAATTAAACATGCATCTAATTTAAGATTCAATATACTTGCACGGATACAAGATATAGTATGTACAAAGTTATCAACTATAGCATTGTTTAGAGTAGCGAAAGTTTACAAACAACTCAAACATCTATCACTAGAAGACTAGTTAAATAAGGATGGCCTTGAGGCACCTGCGTGGCACAGTGGGTTAAGCGTCTACCTTTGGCTCAGGTCATGATCCCAGGATCCTAGGATCGAGCTCTCTGTTGGGCTCTCTGCTTAGGGGGGAGCCTGCTTCTCCCTCTCCCTCTGCCTACCACTCTGCCTACTTGTGCTCTTTCTCTCTCTCTGTCAAATAAAATCTTCAACAATAACAACAAAGTTATGGCCCATCCTTACAATGGTATATCATACAGCCAGGCTGCAGAGCTGTCACAAAAATCTTTGTAGGCCATGATTAAACTCATGAAGAGCCATTAAAGAATTTCTACGCAGGGGTATTAGATTCTGGATTTGAGAAAGATCTCTCTGGCCTAGTATGGAACATAGATTGCAAGAGTAAAACTACAGACATGGAGGTCATTCACTGGCCTAAACTAGGGTGGTCACCAAAGACAAGACATATAAAACGTAGACTGGATCGGGCTTGGGGATGGACTGGGTATAGAGGTGCAAGAGATGAGGCATTGATGATACCCAGGTCTCCAGCTTTGGTGGTAGAGGGAGAGCGGTGGTTATACATTGAGATAGGGAGTGCCAGTGGAGAAGTTGGTTTGAGTGGGAAGGAAAGATGAGTTTTATTTGGATGACTTGAGCTAGAGGTGCTAGTGGGCAACCAGTTGACACATTCAGGTGGGCGTTTGGATATGCAGCTCTAAGACTCAGGAGAGAGACTGGAATTATGGATAAATTTGGGAGTCATGATCATATAGCTGATGTTCAAAGCCATAGGGAGGATGAAGTCATTTGGGGACATCCTATGGCATGAGGAAAGGAGAGTCCAGGTACTGGAGCAACCCACAGAGTATGGGGGCAGAAGGCAATGAGCTTCTAGAGGAGAACATAGGAGGGAGCATAGGAGGGAAACCAAGTATCATAGGACAGAAGTCAAGGGAAGAATGTGGAAACATTTTTGTGGTCTGTGTCTCTTACTTAATTATAATACCCTTGACATAAACTGGGTTTTATTTTTCTTTGTTTCCTCCCTCTCTGCTCCATCCCTATCTTCAATCAATACAAGGTCTTGCACATAATAGATATGTCTGTGAACAATTAAGGGCACAAATGAGTAAATCCAATCAAAGCTGGTTTTTATACTATTTGGGTTGAAACCATCATTCATTGTTGCTCCCCTAATTGGGTTTCCTTGCATCCACTGTGTAATGTCTCCACATTGCCACAGCTGCCTCTCGAAAGCACAGATCCGGAACTACCACTCGTTGCCTTGAAAATCATCAAGCCCATCCAATCTCACTCCCAGTCTAGCTTAGCTCCTACAACACCTGGCTTCTACCCAAAGAACCACAGCCACAGGGACCACTTTCTGGTCTATAAACATGGTCTAAGTAGGCTTACAGTGTTCTGTTCCCTTGGATTCCCCCTGATTCCCCCATTCCCGCCACCCGTGGTAGTTCTATCCATCCTTCAATGTTCCGTTGAAATCCCACTTAGCCCTGAAGGCCTTTCCAGACCTTTACTGCAAAGAACACCTCCTTCCCCTGTGCTCCATTTTACTCTGCGCCTTACTACTGGATTGCTTGCCCTGAACTGTGTTTGTTGTATATGCCAGCTCCTTGCTATTTACTCCTCTGTCTGCACACTGGAGTGTGAAGAGGGATTGTGTTTCAAGGTCATCAGTACACATCCAGCACTCAGGGCAGTACCGTCAGTAATTGCTAAATGAGTGATAGATGGATGAGTGGACGGTAAGTCCCTGGCTCAGTACAAGGACCTAATCCAATTTATTTGAGCACACCAGTGCTTTGCATACGGTCTGTACCCTATGTTCGTAGTAAGATCCTTAGAAGCTTGTTTTATTCACTTTTATACCTTCAGTGCCTAGTGTAGAGCACAGCCCTGCAGTAGCTGCTCAATCAACGTTTAAGGACTCAATAATTACTCATTTAATTTGCTCCCGGAAGCCTCCAGAGAGGCCAACGGCTTTGGCAAACAATGTTTTGTATGTGTTTCCTGCCAGTTGAGAGCCCGCCTTTGCAGGGCTGTGACAGGTGTGTCTTAGAAACATGGCGCTACTGTGGGACTGTGACATGTGGCCGACACACCGGATTAGGGCTGTTATAGTGGTAAAGCATTTAACACGAAGCTTTGGCTCTCCGGGCAGACCCACAGCCCCGAAGAAGCCTCTGAGGTAAGAGAAGGCAGCTCAGCTATGGAGGGACGGGATCCCTCGTTCCTCAGGGAGAGTCTGACTTGGTTTCTGTGTGCACAGCCCTCTGCGCTGGGAGAACTACCTCTGTGAAGGCAACCGGGCATCTGCTCTTCAAGCATCTAAGGTCCGGTGGGGCTGAGGACAGGCCTGTTGTAATCCCAGAACAAAGGCAAGGTTGACCGAGGCTGGGCGCTGCCTGAATAAAGGGGGTCTTAAGCAGGATTAGGAGGGGTTTCCCGGGGGGGGGGCACTTGAGCTCCCTTATTAAGCTTTCCGGAATGGGATGGGAATTGTAATAGCTTCCGACCGGTCTCCCTGCTTCCCCCTCCCAGCCTCCATCACTGTTCTCGTCACCATAACCAGAGCGATGCTTTTGCCCCCCACCCATCTTTTTGGTTTTTTTTTACTGAAGTATAGTTGATGCACAATGTTGCGCTAGTTTCAGGTTAGTTTCAGGTGCACCAGAGCGATGCTCTTGAAGTGTGGCTCAGATCATGTCACTCACTTGCTCTCAATTCTGCAGTGGTTCCCATTTCATTCAAAATAAACATGGCTGCTGTTTGTTCAGAGTGAAAAAGAAGTCCTTCCTGTGGCCAGAAAGGTGCTGATCTCTCCCCGGTCACCTCTCCCTCATCACTCCTTCTCTTCTCCCGCTCACTCGCCTGGTGCCAGCCACACTGGAGACTCGCTGGAACCTGAATTCAGCGGGCATGCTCCCACCTCGGCTGTTCCCTTGCCCGGCATGCTGTCCTTACCCCATGGCTCGCATCTCACCTCCTCAAGACTACTCCGATGTCACCTCAGTGAGGCCTGACGTGGCCTATTTTAAATGGTAACCCCTTTATTCTGGCGCCGTACCTTCTTGAAACGTGTTTCTCCATGGTATCTTTTACCCTCTAACATCCAGTGTATTATATTCATTTTTCATTTCTTGTCTGTTTCCCCCCAAAGGAATGTAAACTCCATGAAAGCACTTAAAAAAAATCTATTTTCTTCAGAAATATGCCTAGAACATGCCTAGAACCGTGCCCAGTATTAAGTGACCAATAGGTTTATCTATTGAATGAATGAATGTGGACGTGATGCAGGCTTGAGGGAGGGAAGGGAAGGGCCTCCTGGCAGAGTTCCTAACAGTTGCCAGAAGAATCAATTTGCAAGGAAAGCTCTCTGAACTGCAGAGCTGAGGACCCTGCAGGGGTGACCAAGGGAGCAGGAAGTGGCCCCCACGGCGGGAGAGGACTCCCAGCTACCAGGAATTGTCTGCAGGATCGAGATGTGCAAGGTGAGTCAGGAATCCCTTGTCTCTTCCTCCTACCTTTGCCACGCTTGCTCCTTGCTCTCCACACTCATGCACCTTCTCAGGGGAAGCCCACCGGCCTCTCTTGTGTCCCAGTTGCCCTATTGTAAATCCAGCCCCTCTGACTCCAGGCCAGCTGTGGTCTGAAGCAAGCTCTCTGCCGCCTCCTTGTGGCTCCTGTAGAAAAGGAACGCTCTTCTGGAAAGTGAGGCCACAGAAGCCAACACGTGGACTCTCGGGGAAACAGGGGTTTCAGGGGGAGGAACCTGATTCTTCCTGATCCCATGGCGACCCTGAATTACTGGCAACTGTCCGCCTCTCACAGACACTGCCACCAATGACGATGACCATGCCCTCCGCAGAGCCCTGACAGGGGTCCCAGCGGCCTCCCAAGACGGCAGTGAGGCCAGTAACTAGTATGTCTGCCCTCCACCTACTCTGCCTCCTTCCATTTCACAGCCAGTCAACAGTCTTTGAGGGGCAATGTGGCCACAGCCAGCTCAAGGTGGGGTGTGTGGAAAGAGGGGAGGGCCTGGGTGTGGCATGGGGTGGGGAGTGAGGGCTGCGGGCTGGGAACTGGAGAACTGGTGCCTTCAGGAGGCTGCTCGCTTGCAGCCCGCCGTGTTTTGCAGGCAACAGAAACCCGTCCAAGCTATCAGGCTCCAGATGGGGAAACGTCCTGCAGTGCTCCTGGGTTGTCTTGTGGACCTATAAGCAGGGATGCAGCCGGCTCTCAGTAACCATCTGGTTGAGTTTCTAATAAGACTGCTTCCTGTTTTTCTATGTAATTTGTTTTACTTTCTG
This sequence comes from Potos flavus, assembly GCA_028534135.1. Lineage (NCBI taxonomy): Eukaryota > Metazoa > Chordata > Mammalia > Carnivora > Procyonidae > Potos > Potos flavus. The sequence goes on along the minus strand of CM052897.1, from coordinate 57,167,507 downwards.
GCTTCTTTCTCCCTTCCTTCCTTCCTTCCTTCGAGTATGTAAGTGGGGTGTGGGGCAGTGGGAGAGAGAAGGAGAGAATCTTAAGCAGACTTCCCACTGAGCACAGACCCAGACACGGGACTAGATCTCATGACCCCGAGATCATGACCTGAACCAAAATGAAGAGTCAGAAACTCAACTGACTGAGGCACCCAGGCGCCGCATCTTTCTGGCTACTTTCAAGATGTTCTCTGATCTTTGGATACAACGGTTTGACTTAGTTATGTTTTTCTTCCCATTTATCCTTATTTGGGTTCTCTGGGCTTCTTGGATCTGTGGTTTGTTGTCTTTCGTTAATTTGGGAATCCGCATGATCATCTCTTCAAATATTTCTTCTGCCCCATTCTGTCTCCCCTCTTCTTCTGGGACTTCCATTACACATGTGTTAGACCAGCTGTCATTGACCCATATGTCTTGGTGCTTAGTTTTGGGTTTGCTCAATTGTTTGGTTCCTTTTATTTTTTGGGAAACAGTTCGGTTCATTTTTGTTGATCTAGCTCCAAGTTCACAGATTTTTTTCCCTCTGCTTTTGTCCCGTTGGATAAACCTGTTGAAGGAATTCTTCATCTCTGCTATTAAGGTTTTCACTTCTAGCATTTCCACTTTTCCACTTGTTTATAATTTCCTACTCTTTGCTCAAATTCCCCATCTGCTATGCATGTGTCCATCTTTTCCACTAGACTGTTTATAGTAAATATAGCTATTTCAAAGTCCCTCGGCTTTCCTCTCCCTGGCTCTTTGGCTGGATTGTCTTCAAAAGGTTTTTGTCCTTTCCATTTCACCAACGCCTCCTTGCAGGTCATGCTTAGGGTTTAAAGCAGGCCCTTTCCTCATGTCCCCTTCTCCACATTGGTGTTGGCTTGTCATCTTGGAGGCCCCCGAGGCCATGCGCCATACAAGCAGATCTATGGCCAATCCTTAAATCTGGCTCAAAGAAATATGCCAAGAAATATTCCTTTCCATGCCTTGGGCTTCCTGGAATTTTCTGGGGGGTGGAGGTGATATCTTAGTTGACCAAATACATCAAGTTTGCTCTGAAAAAAAAAAATGAAGACCATGTATCATATCAAAAACCTCATAACTAGAAAAACATCATATATATCACATCATCATAGAGAGACAGAGATAGAGAGATAGCTCTCCTTGGTGTCCAAACCTCTTGGCTTCCCAGGTTGGACAATCCACAGCTTCTTTGCCTTCAAGGAGATGAAACTGTCGACAAAGCAGAAGAACCTGTCAGACACTCTGCTCGCTTGCCAGAGAGCTTGCTAGAGGATGTCCAGAAAGCTTGAAAGAGGATGTCCAAGTTCACCATCACCAGAGCAGGTGTAGCCACTAGGCACCTTAAGCCCAGTGCCAAGAGCCTATAAAAATGCACAAAACCCTTAAAATGTCGTTGGCTTCAAAATACAAGTCTGTGGAAATATTAATATGCAATTGTTGACAAAACATAATACTGTCAGTTTCATTACACTGTCAAATCTAGTATTAAAATATCCTTGTTACATTTACAAAACTTGTTAGATTTCATCCCTATGCATGAAGATCGTTGAGAAGTCACAGCCAACGACATGTTAAAAAAACTCCTAGCCGGTTATTTCCAAAGCAAAGTTATATAAATCCTTTCGAATTATATAAAGCAGTACATTTAGCGTGAGGGCATTTTATTATGTGGGATACCATTGGGGCGAGGCCTCCAAAGAAAGAATAAGCTTGGGACCTGAAAGGCCAGGAGCGGCGGGGTCGCCCCCGCGGTCCTGTGTGAGACCTGCACCAGGAACGCCTCTCACCTTCCTCCCCGACCAGGCATCCTTGCTGTGCGCTAAGTCGTTGCTCGGAAGTCATTTTCTACTCTGACTTCATCCAAAGGCCACCTGTTCCCATCCCATATCCTCTTCTTCCTTCCAGAGTCTCGACCTTGAGTGGAAGCCTGGGTGGGCACCGTTCCTGATAAACAGAATCACTGGATTATGGGTTCTCTGAGGACAGGGTCCTCAGACCTAGGGACCAATGTCCCTAGGTCAGGTACGGCTGGGCCAGTGGAGAAGAGGGGGAGGGTGAAGGCCAAGTTGGAGATGGGGCAGACGGCTGTGTGCCAGGGAGAGCGGGGCGGGCGGCGGTGCCGGTTGGCTGAATGAACTCACGAAGGTAGTGTTGTAACTGCATCGAAGACAATTCCCAGAGATGACCGCCTTGGCCCACACCATCTAGATCTGGAAGCTCTGTGTCCTCATGTCTTCCCCCTGTGTTTTCACTCCTCAGAGACCTACACGCCTCTGCCTCCCACCCAGCGACACTTGGCCTTGACTAGTACTTGGTATCACCTTTTGTTCTTATCTTCTGAGCTTTCCGGCTAATTATCAGCACATCAGTTACTTATTTGCCCATGTCTCTGATTCAGTGAAAAGTTACGGTGTCTGCTGTGTGCCAGGCACTAATCGTGGCCGTCTAGGCTTATTGGCTCCCAAACGGAAGAGACACCACTTTGGGAAAAGCCCCCCAGTGGGCGTCCAGGTCAGGGGCCGGGTGGTCATAGAGCTGGTTGGGGAAATGAGTCGGGGAGGTGTGGGTTTTCAGCAAAACACAGAAATCTTTAAAAATGAACACACCACTATTTTATTAAAAATGTACAGTTTGGGGACCGAAGGAGGAAAGTAGTGTTTCTCAAAGTTCTAGGACTACTTAGCGATACCCAGGATGTTTGTGTAAAAACACCAGCTGGGAACCTGCCTTTGAGACAAGCTCCCATGTGATGCTTAGTCACCCTGAAGTTTGAGAGTCACTGACTAAGGGATGGAGTGGGGACTGAGATCGTCTCGATCCTTCTGGCTTCTTGGGGCTCCAGGAAGGGACTCATTGGACTTCTTACAAGCAAGCTCAGCTGGCTCATCTGGGGCTTCCTGGTGTGCCTTTCTGTCCACCACCAAGACACTGAAAGAGTTCATTCAATTATGGGTTGCAGAGCGGCTGAGCCGAGGCCACCCACGCCACCCAAGAGCTTCCCTTGTGGCCCCTGGAAGACAGTCCAGGGCGGCGCCCAGCCTGGATCCCGACGTGCCACTGCTCACCGTAACACCTCTGCCACATCCGAGGGACTCTGCTCTCTTTTTGGGGTCTGCCTCTGGTCTCACGTCACGGGGTACTTCCTCTTCCCTCCCCTCATCCTTCCCAGCTCCTTCCTCTCCACCCGGGTTCCTTCCTCTCCACTCCCTGCTCGCTAATCTCCTTCCCCAGAAACAAGCTACAAGCCCTCTCCTCTGTGCGCAGCAGGGTGGAGGTCTGTGTGAGTCTGTGCTCGCCGCACCTTGGCCGTGCACGTGAACCCCTGAGCTGGGGCGGCGCAGGAATAGGCCGCGAGCCACGGAGGGCAGAGCACTTAAGAGTCGGCCTTGAGATTCTTCTGCAACAGCAGATAGTGTTTGGTGTGTGAGGGCACTGGGCGGTCTCACCTGTCAGACAGGGGGCCCCGGGGAGAGGTTTACAAGACGAAGCAGAGACAGCTCTTGGCGGAGGGGGTCTGCTGGTTTTTTGAGGGACAGGGCCTTTCCAGTGTCCCAGCCCACGCAGGGACGATGACTAGCCCTTCCCCACGTTCTGAGGGGACACCCCGGGGGCCTGTAGGTGAGACAGGCTGTCCACCGCAGGCAGGAGAATGGGGCAGGCGGTGTACAGCCTGACCCTACTTAGGAGACTAGATGGTACCGTGACCTGGGCCCGGAGAGCTGGTGAGGGTGACAGGATCACAAAGAAGTGAGTGACCTGGGACCACACAGCAGCTGGATATGAGGATCCTGGTGAGCCAGGGGCAGGTGGCCAGAGAGAAGGTACCCTCTAGTAGGGAGTGGAAGCGAGTATGTCTCCAGGCAAGGAGCCCTCGCAAAGAAAGCAGCACGCCACCCCCCCCACGCCTCCCCAGGCAGCGGTAGCCTGGGAAGGCGGCAGAGAACTTTCACTGGAGAGTGGCCGATCCCCAGGCCACAATAACGGGGTCCCGAGACAACACAGGGAGCCCCCGCATTGAGCCATCCCGGACCAGCCTGACACGCAGGGAAGGGGCGCCCACCTGGGATGTGGAGCAAGAAGACGGGAGAAGCGGGGCTTTGCCTCTACACCTGGTAGTATGATACACCGAATAGACTTGTATGGAGTTAAGAAAGCGGGGAAGAAAATTGTATTCACCTAAATTCCCCTGGAAAGGGGAAGCTGTCTTTGCTGGGAACAATATTTTGATAAGTGCGTAAGCCTGAAGCTGAGATCCCAGTGGAGGCCTAGGTGTGGGTGGAACAGCTCTGCACGAGATAGGAAGGAGTCTTGGAGTTTTGCATGTTATGCCAGAGAGAGTGGGAAAGGAAGGAGGCCGTTGTTTGGTGCTGTTCACCGTGACTCCCTCTCCCTAATACCCCCCCAACCCCCCCATAAATTTTCAAGGGTCAAGTGGAGTGTGTATTCTTGATATTCACGTACACATATTTATGTGTGTGGGAAGCACAAAGGGGTTGGGGCCTCAGATTCCAACAGATGCTAAGCCAAGCCCAGGCCCTGGCAGGGACACGGAGAGAGGAGCAGCTCGGGGAGAAGAGACTACTATGGGGGACCTTGGGCAAGTTTAGCCAAATCTTAGCGGGGCGGGGCCCCAGCTGACCTCTGGTTTCCTGAGTTCTGCCACAATGTTGTTTTGGTTGCTCTCAGTTAATTCTGTTTGCCATCTCCAACTCAGTGGACAACACACACAGGTACGGACACACACATACCTCTCAGCCATTCTCCGGGAACTGGAAACCAGGTGTCTATGTACTAGCCGGGACCCTTGGGCCTGCCTCGGAGCAGAAGCAGAGCCAAGGGCCAGCCTTGTTTGACGTTACCATGTCCTCCTGTCTTCCCTAAGTCCCCGTCCGCAGGGCAGGGCAGCATCTTATAGCCTTGGTTCTGGTTAGATCTAGACGGGCAGGCCTCAGTGCCCTCTGCCCGTCAAAGATCTGTAACTGGGGCAGGGCCGGGGCCGCAAGGGGCAGCTGGCATTGTCTCTAAACATCTGCAAAGGCTCCTTGAAAGAGCCTTGAGTCTTCGACAGTGACATCTTCAAGCCTGGAGAGGCAAAGGAGTGTGGAAGCTTCCTAACTAGAAAAGTCTCTTTTTGGCCCACCGAGTCCCGCCTCTCCCCTCAGCTGCTCTTCCCGGGAACAAGTCTCGAAGGCAGTAAGGAAATGAGAATGCCAAAGACGGGCCCAGGCCCGAGTGTCAGGTTCATCACGGGATTCTTGGCCTCCCTCATCTCTCCGTTCCTGCGCCTGGTTCTCCCTGAGAACCACCCCAAGGCCAAGGGCAGAATTCATCTCCTGAGCCAACTCATGGGCGGCTCAGGCAACAAGTGGGCAGTTATGTCTTGCGTAGCGATCTTCTGAGACGCTACGTAAAGTCCCGTGAGAGAGCTAGAACGGTGGCGTGGGGACCCAAGCTGATGGCTGACGGGGCAGGTGAGCATCTCTGATGTGGTGCACTAAACCAGGTGGTTATGAATGTCGGGAAAGAGATCTCTTGGGCGGCTGGACAGAGACAGTGTGCACTCTGGCCCCCAGCCTTGGTGGGAAGGTCTCCCCAAATCCAGATTCGCCCCCCCAGGCTTGCCCCTTACCAGGCCTTGAGGGACTGTAAGCTTCTGCGATAGGAGGAATGCACATCCAAGGCCAACAGCCGGGGAATGTCGGGGTACCCTCCGAGCTGGTCCCAGGGCAGGCCGGGGGGAGTCCTCTTTTCTATTGGGTGACTGGAGGAGGCCACATCAGTTCTCCAGACGGCCTCCATCTGGTTCTCCTGTTGGCTGGGGTGTGGAGGTTGAAAGCGTAGAAAGAGACAAAAGAGTTAGATACACAGGAGATCGAGAAGCAATGAGCTCTCCAAATCCATAAAGCCCAAAACATCAGGTCTTGTTTTCTTGCCCTCTCTAATAGTTGTCACCGCTGTCCTGTCGCCTCTCTTCCCCTTGACCCTAAGCCTCACCTCCCTGGGACTCCTCTGGCTGAGGGGCTGCTGGGAGGGCACTAGGATAGCCTCTGTTCTTCCAGGCACATGGCCCAGGGCTGCCCCGCACAGGACCATGCTAGGGGAGGATGTGGGTCTTCTCGACCCCCCCAGAAGCTCATGGTATCTCTTTCTGAGCCTGGAGGTTACACGGTGGGAAGGAGCAGGCTTGTTTATATGGACAGATCAATAGCAGGTGCTGGACCAACAATGCTCAGGGCAGAAAGGGTTCGAAGCTCTCAGCTGTGGGTCCTTGAGGAGTCTTTCAGTTGCAGTTTGAAACCTACTTGGCCGGGCTGGCTTCTGAGGCCATGTCATCACACACACACACACACACACACACACACACACACACACACACACACACACACATCTGGGCCAACGGCCAGAGCCAAGCAGGGTGGCTGAGAAGACAGGCATCTTGCAACTCGTGAGGGGAGCTTGGGCTGTGTCCCCACCAAACTGCCAGTCTCCCCAGGCTGGCCACCCCCGGTCTTGCTCTCTGTGCCCCCACCCATCCCAAGGGCTGCCCGTCACCCACCGAGCCTGGCGCAGGGGCGCACGTGCCCAGTGCTTGGGCGTGAAGTGCTCTGGGGACTGCCCGCAGGAGGGGCCGCAGGAGTGGATGCGCCGGAGAGAGGACGGGGGCGGCTTGTTTCTCCTCGACTTCGGGGTGGTGATCACGGGAGTGTGCAGATGGGTGTTCCACTCCAGCTGGAGCTAGAGGAACCAGCAGAGAGGCGTCAGGGAGGCAAGAATTTATCCCCTCTCCAGAGCACAGCCTGACTCAGGGCTGAGAAGAGAAGGTAAGCCCCAGGGAATCCCTCCAATCAGAGACCCCCAGGACCCCTGAGTATCAAATTTCCTTAAAATTCCTTGAATTCTTATTTGCTAGGTTAGCTCCTGTTTTTTCCTTTGTTGTGGAGAAGCTGGAGAGTGAGCGAAACAGCAAGGAAAAAACTAAAGGAAGCCAGAGCAACGGGAACTTGAGAGAGCACTCAGGGCTCATGACGTGAGGCCAAGTTGTGCCTAGAATGCTCTGGGTATCTTTTCTGCAGCCCCTGCCTTGGCATTGCGTGAGGAGCTGAGGGAACCCTCCCAGCCACCCGGAGAACTGTCATGCAGTCCCTTTCCTTCTCACCCTCAAAACCAATGTAGCAAGTCAAGCTACCTAGAGGAGAGGGTCAGGACTAGGGGAAAGTGGTAGGAAACTGAGTTGGGAGGATAGCCCCAAGGCCAAGGCTCCTCCAACTGCCCAACGCTGGCACTTACGCTGTGTGCCTCAGCACACAGCTTCCTCCAAACTCGCCCTCTTGGCCCAACCCTAGGGGGGATTCCCTGTGGGTTCTGAGCCAATGCTGTGATTTTCCAATCCCCTCAAACTGCCGGCTAGTCCCCCGTGGGTCACGTCAACACTCGCTGCTTCTCTGAGCCCGCTAGGAGGGGAAACCGAAGCTGGCCCTCAGAGAGTACAAATGGGTCAGACCCCTGGGTCAGGCCTCAGAGTGACTTTGTACTGTCAACGGTGACAACAAAACCCAGAAAGCCATGAGCAGAGCTGTCGAAATTGAGAAGGAAAATGAATTGTAACCTAGACTTCTGCCTCCAGGCAAACTGTCCATTCAGAGTGAGGGGACTGAGTGAAGACATTTTCAGACAACCAGGGTCTCAGTGATTTTAACGGTCAGGAACCTTGGGCATCTGGAAGGCAAGGGAGCCGTCCCCAGAGAGAAGCAGAGTGAGACCCCAGCATGTGGGTGCCAAAGACAGCTGTGACCGAGCCGGGAGAGCAACTAGAACCCACAGGGGCAGGGCAGAGGGACCCATGAGGGAGGGAGAACTTGGGCACAAAGCTGGGACTGCAGGGTCCAGCTGCCTCCCCTCTCCAGAAGAGTCTTTCTTCTACAGCTCTTTTTGAGGGCCTCTCTCTCTCTCCCAGCCTCCCCCATATACGGAAACTGGAAAGCTGCCCTTCCTCCCACTCAGGCGCCTCCAGCCTTCTCCTCCTCCTGGCTCAGAGGCTTTCACCTACCCTTAGTTCCTCTCCGCTGCCCTGTGCCCAGTCCCACCCCACAGCCCCACTGGCTCACTTCCTGGCCCCGCCCCTCCTGGTGGCGCTGACCGCTGGCGGGGAAGGCCCACCTTGGGGAACATGGTCGCCATGCTGCTCAGGCACTCTCGGCGCTTCTCCTCCACGTCCTTCTGCTTATGTGCCCAGGCCTGCAGCCAGAGGTTCTGCAGGTGGTCGATGTTCTCCAGGAAGATGTAGAGGTTCTGGGCCTTGTAGGTAGTCCCAGTTTCCCGCATGACTTGGATGTGGTTGATCACTTCCTGTCTGGGAGACGAGGGAAGTGATTTCGTGGGGGAAAGGGCTTCCCGCTCCCCCAAGTCTGTTAAGCAGACAGGACTCTGTGTTTGTAGATGCTGACAGCAAGGAGAGCAGCAGAGGTTGTTGAGAGCCAAGGAAAGCAGGAGGCAGAGAAGCGTGAGGTGGTGAAAGATGAGGCGCCGTGGGGCCTGGCCGGAAACAGGGAGAGGGAGTAAGGCAAGCCAGGGAGCACAGTAGGTACGTTATGGACAGGGCGAAGGGAAGAGAGGAAGAAATAAGGGAGTGGTCTTGAGGAAAAGCAAGTGCCTGACCTGCTGAGGCCGCAAAGCCAGAGCCAGACACCCTTTGCCAGTCCCCTCCCTCAGGGGACCTTGTCTGGAGTGACCTCTCCATCCCCACTCGCCCTGCGCTCCTCCTCTCCATTTGGGTGTTGGCGCTGCCCACACGCAGTGGGGGGGCACGGGGGCCGGGGTGGGGGGTACCTACCGGAGGCTCTGGAAGCGCCTGTAGAGGATGTACCTGTGGCACAGGCACTGCAGCCGGAGCTCGCTCAGCTCCATGGTGGTGGTGGTGAGCTCCAGCGCCTTGCTGCGCAGGGCGTGCGGCAGCCCGGGCTCAGCCTCCTCGCTCAGGAGCTGCAGGTTCTTCCTCTGGGCCTCCGCGCCCATGTGGTATACTTTGCCCTTAAGAGTTGCCAGGGAGATTTGCAACGGAGGCCAGGACACCTTTTGGATGGACGTCCCCGTGACAGGGAAGGAGGCCGATTTCTTGGGCTTTATGGGAACCTGGCAGGTCCATGGTTTCTGGGTAGACTTGGCGGAACTCAGGTTCCTCTGGTTTCTGGGGGCAGGCTGCAGGGTATTAGGGGACCTGGGCCGGCGTGGCCTCCTGCCTTGGTGAGCAGACTGGGCCCGGCTTGGGGGAGGCGCCAGGGATGTCTTCTCCAAGTCCTTCCACCGCCTGGTGGTCGTGAAGATCATCCTGTCCACGTCCTCCCCAGACCGCTCCAGCTCTCTCTGTGGGGCCCCTTGCTCCTTCTCCTGCTGGCCCAACCTCCGCTGCTGCTCCCTCGCCACGTCCTCCATCTCCCACAGCTGCAGCTTCTCCTGGTGCTCCTGTTCCAGCAGGGCCCATTTCTTCTGCCGCCGCAGCCACATCGCCTCCTCCTCCAGCCACTGCTGCCTCTGCCTCTCCCAGCTGAGTTCTTCTTCCCAGTGCTCCACCTTGCTCTCCAAGGCCACCTTATTGGAGCTCTCTGGGGACAGCTGCATCCTAACGTGAGACTTAATTTGGAGTCCTTCCTTCTCCTGGGCTGCTTTCTGGAAGTCCTTCTGGTCTTTCACTTGGTGGCCTGGGCTCTCTGCCATGGGTCCTTCCCATTTCTTAGGAAACTTGTGATCCACCAGGGACAGCAACATGGGCTGGAGACATTCAGTGTCCTTGCTGCTGTACACATCGGCAATCCTTGAATGTGTGGTCATGGTGGAAAGTGCCTGAGGTGTTGAAGGCCTAGTACCACTGTCCCAGGCTTTGGCCATGGAACCTGGGGGCAGTGACAAAAGCAACCTCTCCTTCTTGGGTTCCTGTTGGGTTTCCTCCATGACTGTTTCTTTCTTTGGGAGGGTCTCTTTCTCAGCGGGGCCCAGGGAGTCGACCAAGATCTTGGCTGGTTCTTCTGCTTGATCTCTAGCAGACTGAGCCTTCTTCAGCTGGAATTCTAAGGCATGCTTTATCAGGAGAAGGTCGTGGTACTTTCCCCCTAGAATTTCCACCTGCTTTAGTAGGGTGTCCCTCTTGCTCTGGAGAACTTGGAGGGAATTCTGGAAGTAGAGCCTCTGGCTGCTGAGTTCTTTGGTCATCTCTATTTCCAGGTTCCTGTATTTGGTCTCCAGGTTACTGTTCTCCTTGTGCTGGAGGGTCAAGGCCTTGTTGAGGTTCTCCACCACAGCAGACATGTACCTGATGGCTCTGACCTCCCCCTGGTTGAACATGGTGGAGTCCAGGAGCTCTTGTAGCATGGACGTCACCTCAGAGACCTTTGTGCACGTAGTATGCTTGTCCTGCAGCATCTGCTCTGGGCTCAGTGGCTGAGGGTAGGATGCAGATCTGGGGGGGCTTTGTTCCCACCAGCTCTGCCAGAAGGTGTGTTTGGATACTAAGAGAGGTAGAGAGAACAAAGGCAACAAACTCCCATGGGTGCCACAGATTATACGGATTCTCTACACCCTGCTTGGCCAAATTCCCCATCCAACCCTCTTAGGCCTTTGGCAAGAATAAGGAGCTGAGGCAACACGTGACACCAGGGGAGATGTTGTCAGGAGAGGTCTCTGCCAGGCTCAGAGCTTGCCCAGAGCCTTCCCATCAGGGTCTGCCAGCTCCAAGGCACCTGCAGGGCCCATGGGGCCTGACACCATTCAGTTCAGCTCAATTCAATGTATTTCTGATCCTACATATTTCCCTGGAATAAAGTTACTTTTCTAATCATGCTACTTCCCAGCCTCAGGATCCATGTTTGGCTCCCTACTGCCAACTACCCAAACTCTGGAAGCCTACCTGGGACCTAGATTCCAGATCACCTGAGAGGCTTTGCTTCCATTTCCCAGTTACCACTAGACTGTGTAGAGAATTTATCACATGGTTCTGCCACTGTTCACACGTTGGGTTTTTTAATGACTAATGTCTTCTTCCATTTGGGGGGTCATGAACTCCTTTGATACTTTGATGAAAGCAGGGGAACTCCTCCCCAGGAAAATGCACATAAACACAGACTGTGCACTCTGTTCAAACCTGTTCATAGACCTCAGCTCCTCAGGGCTGGGTCATGGTCAAAGTGGTATTCGCTTGATCTATGTATGTAGGGCTGTTAGAGTCATTTTCTTGGAGCATCCATTCACTTGCCCATTCGACGAATATCACTGACAGAAAAAAACAACGGCTAACTTTGGATGAGGGGCTATAGGGTACGTGGAAATTAGTGGCATCGGAGTCAAGCTAGCACTTAGCTAATATTGTCAGAGAGGCCATATAGCCTAGTGGTTCAGAGGTTGAATTCTAGAATCAGATAACTTGGGCTTGAATCCCATCCTTACTACTTGCTTTAGGCAAGTTTCCTAACCTCTCAGTGCCTCTAGTTTCTGAAAAATGGAGATAACCACAGCATCTACTCATAGGACTTCACTAAATCATGCATGTTTAGTGGCAAGCATAGAACCGGGTACCTAGTAAGTGCTCAGTAACTAATCCCTAAGAAGAAACTAATAAGACACAGCCTTTGACCTCCAGGAGTCTATAATCTAGCAGGGAAATGAGTATACAAATAGCTATATATCAAGACATAATGTATTAAGGATTGTAGGAGAGATTGTCTTCTTCTTACCCACCCTTCCCTGCTTCCTCCCTCCCCCGACTATGGATCTTGCTTGATAAGGATCCTGGCCATGAGAATCAATGACAAAACCCTAATGTGACCTACTGCTTATTAAGCCCTGAGCATGTTCTAAAGCCTGGTGCCAGATGCCTCAGACCCAGTGGAACCCTGCACATGCGCGGTGCGCTCCTCACTTTGTACATGAAGACAATGAGGTTCAGAAAGATGAAACAACTCAAAGTCACACAGCCCGGTATTGGCACATGGGATTCAAACTCAAGTCCATCTGACCGTGAGGCCCATGTCTTTGAGTGAGATTAAGAAGCCAGAAAACCTAAGTGTGGGGTCTGGTTTTGCCACAGTTTTTTGTTTTGTTTTGTGGTCCTTTCTCTTCTCTGAGCTTTAATGTTCTCATCTACAAAATGTAGGAGGAGTTAATAATCTCAGGTCCCTTCTAGGGCTGATACAAATAAAATTTCAAGGTTGAGCCGTGTTGTTGATTGACCATTTCTGGAGCAGCCACAGTTGAGAAGGTTCTGGAAGGGCCTCTGGCTGAGTCTACTAGACTTCTTGGCTCTGCAGCTGGATTTGGAGTAAGGGAGGGATGTTCTTTGGGCTCTAGCTACAAACTCCATCCAGCCTTTCTGGCTTTCTAGCCTTGATCTCCCAGGACCTGCATGAAGCTACAGCCCCAGGAAGCACCAACAGGGACCTGTCTCCACATTACTCCTCTCTCCGCAGCTCAGCTCTGCTCAGTGCTCAGCTTGGGTTCAACAGTCCAACCCCTCACCACTGCCCCTCCATCTCAGACAAGGCTTTTGTTAATGGAAGAGAGTCAGAAAGACCCCCATGGACCCCAGTACGAGACTTCTTCCCCTGAGATGGCATCCACCCCACCCAACCCCCCTCCCGGGTGCTCCTGCAACCTACTTTGTGTCCTTTTCTTTTGTCTTTCAATGAGAGTAGAGCAGAGGGAAATGAGACACTCGATGCCTCCCTTGGTGGCAATGAGGGAGAGAGGTAACACCTTCTCCATCACCTCGATCCATTCATCCAGAGCTTTCTCTTCCTCCTTATCCTTCATGTTCCTGAGCTCATAGGTCAGACTGTCACCTGGAAGGGGAGTGGAGGGGGGGGGGTACAGGCTGAGTGCAATCTGTCCTCCAGGGAGCCCCAAGAAGTCCCACAGCACGGGGGTTACACCAGCAGAGGTTGAGCTTTGAGGTTGGATTGGATTGGATTCACCTCTTACTAGCTGTGTGATGTTGGGTAAGTTACTGACTTCTCTGAGCCTCAGCATACATGTCTGTAAGAGGGTTGGGTGGAAATTAAATGAGATAATACATGTGAAATGATTAACATGAAGCCTGTTGTGTAGAAAATATGCAATAGACACTAAACTATATTGTTGTTTAACTATAAGCCCAGGGATGTGTCTGTCTTGTTTTGGTCTATATCCAATTCGCCTAGTTGGGTATCTTAACAATTAAATGAATTAACTGGAGTGGATAACTCTGCTTAGATCTTGGGGGCAGCTGAAGGACCACAGAACTGAGAGCTCCTTGGGAGCAGGGCAGTGTGAAGGGGGTAGGGCCCATCCCTATAACATCTTATGCCAACATTGCAGCATCTGCCCAGCCTCCTAGCAGAGTAAGGTCTTGTGAAGGCATAACTCTGATCTTAATGGGGGTAGCACCTGGCTCTAGGGCTGCGTCTAGTTGGTCCACATTCAAGTGGCTATACCAATTGTTTACAGCTGGCATCAGTGCTGTTTGGCCCAGTGCCCATGAAGTATGGGTCATTAAGTACCTTGAATATCACCTGTGGGTTCCTCTATAAATTACCTGGTGCGTTCCACCAAAAAAATTGTTAGAATTAATAAACAAGTTCAGTAAAGTTGCAGGATACAAAATCAACATACAAAAATCAGTTGCATTTCAGGGCGCCTGGGAGGCTCAGTCAGTTAAGCGTCCAACTCTCGATTTCGGCTCAGGTCATAATCTCAGGGTTGTGGGATAGAGTCCCCCATTGGGCTCCACACTGGGCGTGGAGCCTGCTGGGGATTCTCTGTCTCCCTCTCCCTCTGCTCTTCCTCCCGACTGCATGCAGGCATGCGTACTCTCTCTCTCTCTCTCAAAATAAATAACAATAAAGTTCTCTTTAAAAATCAGTTGCATTTCTATATGCTAACAATAAACTATCTGAAAAAGAAAGAAAATAATCCCCTTTACAACAGCATCAAAACCAATAATATACTTAAGAATAAATTTAACCAGGGAGGTGAAGGATCTCTACACTGGAAACTGTAAGACATTGATAGAAGAAATTGAAGAAGACACATATAAATGGAAAGATACTCCATGTTCATGGATTGGAAGATAATATTGTTTAAAATGTCCATACGACCATCTTAGAGCCATCTATAGATTCAGTGAAATCTCTATCAAAATCCCAATGGCATTTTTCACAGAAACAGAAAAGACAATCCTAAAGAAGATGTGGTATATATATACAATGGAATACTATGCAGCCAGCAAGAGAAATGAAATCTTGCCATTTGCAACGACGTGGATGGAACTGGAGGGTATTATGCTAAGCGAAGTAAGTCAATCAGAGAAAGACAATTATCATATGATCTCTCTGATATGAAGAATTCGAGAGGCAGGGTGGGGGATTGTGGGGGGTGGGAGAGGGAAATGAAACAAGAGGGGATCAGGAAGGAGACAAACCATAAGAGACTCCTAAACTCATGAAACAAACCGAGGGTGGGTGGGGGGTAGGGGCGGGTAAGGATAGGGTGGCTGGGTTATGGACATTGAGGAGGGTATGTGCTATGGTAAGTGTTGTGAAATGTGTAAGCCTGAGGATCCACAGACATGTACCCTGGGGCAAATAATACATTATGTGTTAATTAAAAAAAATAAAAATAAAAAAAAAAGAAAGAAAAAAGAAAAGACAATCCTAAAATTCACATAGAACCACAAAAGGCCCCAAACAGCCAGAGCGATCTTGAGAAAAAGAACAAAGCTGGAGGCGTCATACTCTCTGATTTCAAACTCTGCTACAAAGCTATAGTAATCAAGACAATATAGTATTGGCATAAAAAGCGATACGTGGACAAGCGGAATAGAATGAAGAACCCAGAAATAAACCCATGCATTCATGGGCAACTAATATGTGACAAGCAAGCCAAGAATACACAATGGGTGAAGGATGGCTCTACAATGAGTGATATTGGTAAACCTGGACATGCAGGCAAATTGGACCCCTATCTTATACCATTCACAAAAACTAACTTGAAGTGGATGAAAGACTTAAATGTAAGACTTGAAACCCTAAAACTCTTAGAAGACATAGGGAAAAAGCTTCTTGACATTGGTCCTGGCAACGATTTTGTGGCTATGACACCAAAAGCAAAGGCAACAGAAGCAAACACAACAAGAGGGACTACATCAAACTAAAAAGTTTCTGCACAGTGAAAGAACCGATCAACAAAACAAAACGATAAAAGCAATCTACAGAATGGGAGGAAGTATTTGCAAACAGGTTTATCTGATAAGGGGTCAATATCCAAAAGAAGGAGCTCATACAACTCACCAGCCAACCAAACAAATAATCCAATTAAAAAAAATGGGCAAAGACCACACAGAAGCCATGATAAAGACCAAAGGAGGCTGAACTGTTCTCAGAGAGCTTTCCCTTCGTGATGCGCGCACCCAGCTTCCAGAAAGCGGCCCCTTGAAAAGTGACAACAACTTAACTGTCCAACTGTAGCCACTCTGTGGCTCTGCAACAGTCATACCCACGTCCCTTGGATCAAATTTTCTGCACTAGCTGCAGCACGTTTTGAACTGGTTTAAATGTAAATGGCACAGAATCAGTTACCAGACAGCCTCTCGACTTGGGGAGAAAATTACATACAGGCGCTAACTCTCACGTTGCCCTGGAGTTTAGGAAAGCAGGCAAATGTGTGTCCCCCGTTGTGCTGATAAATGTGTCCAAGCCATGCGTCAGTGTGGACCTGGCTGGGGTGGGACCAAATACTCCAGAGATGAGGAACCAGCCGTGCAGAAAAATCAAATGGCTTGCCTAAGTTCACACATCTACTAAATGGTGGAGATAAGACTCACATCTCCTCCACAGCCAGTAATTTTAACCACAAGGGTATGGTGAATCTTGAAGTTGGAAAGGAGCTTTATGAAAGTGACAAGGGTCTGTGGCCCTGAAGGGAGGGAAGGCAGAAGGCAGGGGCCAAGAGCACCAGACAAATTTTAAAATCAGTATCCTGAGGGATATTGAGGGAACACCAACATTAGAGATGACGGCTTTAAAATGACACCAATTTGGACACACTTCTTTTGTTATTTGTCATATTAACCTTGTAGTGCCAGATTATATTTATGATTCCTTTTTCTTTCTTTTTTTTTTTTTTAAGATTTTATTTATTTGACACACAGAGAGCAATCACAAGTAGGCAGAGAGGCAGGCAGAGAGAGAGGAGGAAGCAGGCTCCTTGCTGAGCAGAGAGCCCGATGTGGGACTCGATCCCAGGACCCTGAGATCACGACCTGAGCTGAAAGCAGAGGCTTTAACCCACTGAGCCATCCAGGCGCCCCTATGATTTCTTTCAACCCTACGATTAAATATGTATATAAAAGAAAAAAAGGCAAAGGATCTGAATGGACATTTTTCTAAAGAAGACCCACAAATGGCCAATAGGTACATGAAAAGGGGCTCAACATCACTCATCATCAGGGAAGCACAAATTAAAACCGCAGGGAGATATTATCTCATACCTGATAGGAGGGCTATCATGAAAAAGACAAGAGACAACAAGTGTTGGTGAGGATGTGGAGAAAAGGGGACCCTTTGCACTGCTGGTGGGAATGTAAGTTGGTGCAACCATTTTGGAAAACAGTATGGAGGTTTTTCTAAAAATTAAAAATACAAGGCACCTGGGTGGCTCAGTTGGTTGAGCGGCTGCCTTCAGCTCAGGTCATGATCCTGGAGTCCTGGGATCGAGTCCCGAGTCGGGCTCCTTGCTCAGCAGGGCGTCTGCTTCTCCCTCTCACCTTCCCCCTCTCATGCTCACTCGCTCTCATTCTCTCTCAAATAAATAAACAAAATCTTAAAAAAAATACAATTACCATATGATCCAAGAGAATCCCACTTCTGGGTATATGTCCACAGGGACTGGAACCACTACCTCCAAGAGATATCTGTATGCCCATGTTCACTGAAGCATTACCCACAAGAGCCAAGACATAAAACCAAGCTAAGTGTCAGCTGATTGATGAGTAGTTAAAGAAAATGTGGTATACATGATAAAATATTTATTTTTTTAGTTTACTTATTTACGTAATCTCTACCCCCAATGTGGGGCTTGAACTCATGACCCCGAGGTCAAGAGTCCTATGCTCCTCCAATTGAGCCAGCCAGGCGCCCCCTTCATACAATGAAATATTATTCAGTCATAACAAGGGAAATCCTGCCATTTGTTACAACATGGATGGAACTTGAGACTATTAGGCCAAGTGAAATCAGTCAGTCAGAGAGAGATAAACACTGTATTATCTCACTTCTGTGTGGAATCTAAAAAGCTGAACTCACAGAAACCGACAGTAGATGGTGGTTACCAGGGGCTGGGGAGGGTGGGGGCAATGGGGAGATGTTGGCCAAAGGGTACAAAGTTTCAGTCATAAAATAAAAAAGTTCTGGGGGTCTAATATACAGTGTGGTGACTGTACTAACAACGCCATATTGTATGCTTATAATTTACCAAGAGAATAGATCTTAAATGTTCTCAGCAGAAAAAAAAGGGGGCGGCGGGTATCTTGTGAGATGATGAATGTGTTAACTAACCTGATTGTGACAAGCACCACACACCATATACGTCTATCAAATCATGGCAGTATACACTCTAAATTACACAATGTTATTTGTCAATTACATCTCAATAAATCTGGAAAAAATACAAATAAAAAAATAAAAGAGCATGGGCTTGAATTTAGTTTCAACCCTGCTAAAAAATGATATGTCACAAACAGACATTTCTGCAAAGAAGACACCCAAATGGCCAACAGACACATGAAAAAGTGCTCAACATCGCTCAGCATCAGGGAAATACAAATCAAAACCACAGTGAGATACCACCTCACACCAGTCAGAATGGCTAAAATTAACAAGTCAGGAAATAATAGATGTTGGCGAGGATGCGGAGAAAGGGGAGCCCTCCTACACCGTTGGTGGGAATGCAAGCTGGTACAGCCACTCTGGAAAACAGTATGGAGGATCCTCAAAAAGTTGAAAATAGAGCTACCCTATGACCCAGCAATCGCACTATTGGGTATTTATCCTAAAGATACAAATGTAGTGATCCGAAGGGGCACCTGCACCCCAATGTTTATAGCAGCAATGTCCACAATAGCCAAACATGGAAAGAACCTAGATGTCCATCAACAAATGAATGGATAAATAAGATGTGGTATACATATACAATGGAATACTATGCAGCCATCAAAAAACAAAATCTTGCCATTTGCAACAAGGTGGATGGAACTAGAGGGTATTATGCTGAGTGAAATAAGTCAATCAGAGAAAGGCAATTATCGTATGATCTCTCTGATATGAGGAATTTGAGAGACAGGGCAGGGGGTTGTAGGGGTAGGAAGGGAAAAAAATGAAACAAGATGGGATCGGGGAAGGAAACAAACCATAAGAGACTCTTAATCTCAGGAAACAAACTGAGGGTTGCTGGGGGGTTGGGAGGGAGGGATAGGGTGGCTGGGTGATGGACACTGGGGAGGGTATGTGCTATGGTGAGTGCTGTGAAGTATGTAAGACTGATGTTTCACAGACCTATACCCCTGAAACAAATAACACATTATGTGTTAATTAAAAAAAAAAAATATGTCACCATGGACCTGTGACTTAGCTTCATCATTCATGCAGCTAATGTCACAATCTACTATGTTCTGGACAGTTACACGTCTGTCCATCTGGGGAGTAGACATGATGGCTGTGACGGGAGCGGGGGGTGGGGGGGAATGTCTCCGTGGAGAGGCGCTGTGCCTGCTACCCTGCCTTCCCCTCCCTGCCAGAGCCTACCTGGGGTGGGGAAAGGAGGAGATGGGAGTGAGGGTGGGACCAGTGTCCATTGGGGAAGGAGCCTGCCCTTGGGCACCCAGTCCACAAACTCACCCCAGTCACCCAGCCAGCGGAGAATTTCGTACAAGTGCTTTTCTTTGCTCTTAGCATCTTCGGAGAAGGAGGCAATTTTCTCCAGCAAGATGAATCTGTTCTTGCCCTTTCGCTCCATCCGGTCAGATTTTGCCTTTTCTTTTAAATCATATCCCAGTTCTTCCTGGAAGCGGTTGATGACACAGTTGACATTGTCCAAGATGTCGGAGAGCTGGGAAGAAATACCCTACATGGGAGGCAGCAGATTGTAGTATTTAGGGGTGTGAACTCTGGCGCCAGATACCATAGCCTAGCAGAGTGATCTTAGACAAGTCACTTCACCTCTTGGGGCCTCAGTGTCCTTACTTGTAAACTGGGGATCGTTACGGTACCAATGTCACAGAGTTTTTGTAAAAACGAAATAAATTAATATTTGTAAAGCACTTAGGATGGTGCCTGGCACATAAAATAAGTGTTAGCTCTTCTTGATGTCCCTGTGATGATTAAGACCAGGTCAGGAAGGGAGAGAATACTACAAATTCAGAGCATGCATTTCTTCGGAATTTCAAAATTTTCTAGGGACTTCTGGACATCTCGTAAGGATCCAGAAGCAACAGACTGAAAAAATGAGGCCCTGAGAAACCCTTAGGATCAGAGGCTCCCATTAAAAAAAAAAATGCACTAGAGACTCATGTGCAGGGTGAGTTCAGCCTTTGGCCATCTCCCTGTAAGCTTCTAGGGCTTAGTGTGAAGGATGCTGACAGGTGGCCAAGAACAGACCTGAATCAGGAAGTCTGAGCCCCTCCTCTTGCCCTGCTAAGACCTACCACTATGCGTCTCAGGGCCATCTTGGGTCTTCCTTATAGGCTGTTCCCTTCCTGTGCCCTGCCTCATGGGGGTGGTTTGATTTCAGCTTGCCCAACAGAGGCCAAGTCTAGGAGATGGATATTTTGGATTAATTTGTCTACAAACCCAGCTTGTTGAGGATCCTAAGACCCCGGAAGGCCCAGAGCTGGACTCTTGCCCCAATCTGGGGATCAGCTCCCAGTCTCCACATTAGATCCCAATAGAAGGGCGACTCCTTCATTTCAGGTGTTACCTCTTGAGCCCGTGTTAGCTGGGCAGCCTCAATCCTTGAAATGATGGCTTTCACCGATGCAGGGGTCATCAACTGTGGGGGCCTGTCTTTCTCCATCTTGGATCACCCTGGTAGTTGCAAAGATGTCCTGTGTCTCTGGTACCCAGACCTGGACATGGGATGCTAGCTGCTTTGGGGTTAAGGGCTCCAGAGCGGTTCCTGAGTACCCTCTACCTAGCCACACAGCTCCCTGTAACTGCCGGACATCAGGTTCCAACTGACCTTTTCTCCACTGACATCATCAGTTTGATTAGAAGAATGGCTCCTTGTCAACTGTCTGCTTGGTTATCTAGCTTTTTATCCATTACCTAATATATATTAAGTTGATCTATTGTGGGGGTTTTTTGTTTTTGCTTTTTTTTTTATTTTTTTTTAAGATTTCATTTATTTGTCAGAGAGAGCGCCAGCAGGGGGAGCAGCAGGCAGAGGGAGAAACAGGCTCCATGCTGAGCAAGGAGCCCGATGTGGGACTCAATCCCAGGACCCTGCGATCATGACCTTAGTGGAAGGCAGACACTTAACCCACTGAGCCACCCAGGCATCCCGTGTCGGCCTATCGTTTTTTTTTTTCTTAAGCACTTAAATGTTCTGCTACCAAACTAATGTTACTGGCTACAAATAAGAAAAAGCAATTAGAAAAAGTTCTTTGCCCTAAGAAAAGCTTTTAAAAATTAGAGCCAGTCAATAACTAATGGTGGTATGTTTGCTTTTGCACCTGGGATCAAGGCTCTATCAGCACTTTTCCTTACTGAAGATGATCACTATTGCAAGATGGCTTTTAGAAACAAATGTCTAAAATGGACATTGTTGTAGGCCCAGGACCTAGAACCAAGCCTGGCACACACCAGGCACTTAATAAACCCTTGTTGAATGAATGCATATGTAAGAACAAATATGTATAGTTGCAAATTATTCTTCCATACTACTTAAAAGTATTCCCACTTAACAGATAAGGAATCAAGTAGTGTAAAGTTCAGTTCTCAGCAGTGTCATGGCCACGTAATAACTTGTCGCCTGACACCCATCTTTCATAAGCTATCATTCATTCATAGACTTAAAGTTAGCTCTTTTATTGCCTCTTTCACTCAATGAGCACTTATTGGGAACATTCTACATGCCAAGCCTGGGCCTAAGTGCTAGAAATACAGAAATGAGTGAGACCTAGTTCTGTCCTTGAGGCACTCATACCCTGTTTACAAATACCTTTCTCTCCATACATCTGGAACTGGATAGTCCTTTAATCACTTAAAAGATTTCAGGGCATGTTGTAGTTTGCAAATAACTTATTCATCCTTAAAAACATGGATGAGCCAGTGAAGACTCAGAGGAGTTACGAGATTTACCTAAAGTTACAGAGCTGGGAAGTACAGAGTAAGGTCTTTACCCTGGTTTCCTGAGTCCCAATCCAGGGTCCTTTCCTTTTTTTCTCTCCTTCCTCTGCTTCCTCCCTTTCTTCTTTCTTTTGAACCTAATCATACTGATAATTAGATTACAACCTAAGAAAGCTACTTAAAAGATAGAGATTGTAAGGCTCAAATAAGAAAAACCCAGGCCTCAATTATGGGCTGTCTATAAGAAACACACGTTAAATAAAAAGACACTCATAAGTTAAAAGTAAAAGGACAGAAAGAGATAAACCATGCTAATACTAATCAAAAAGAAAGCTGGAGTGGCTATGGTAATACCAGACTTTAGGATAAGAAATATTAGCGAAGATAAAAAAGGAGGGACATTCCATAATGATAAAGGTGCCAATTAATAAAGTGGATATAATCCAGAGCGCTTGGGTGGCTCAGTAGGTTAAGTGTCTGCCTTCTGCTCGGTCATGATCCCAGGGTCCTGAGATCGAGCCCTGTGTTGAGTCCCGTGTCAGGCTCCCTGTTTAGCTGGGAGTCTGCTTCTCCCTCTGCCCCTCCCCCTGCTCATGCTCTCTCTGGCTCGCTCGCTCGCTCTCAAATAAATAAATAAATAATTTAAAAAATGGATGTGGGGCGCCTGGGTGGCTCAGTGGGTTAAGCATCTGCCTTCAGCTCAGGTCTGAAGTCCTGGAGATCCTGGGATCAAGTCCTAGGATCGAGCCCCATATTGGGCTCCCTGCTTAGCAGGGAGTCTGCTTCTCCCTCTGCCTTTCACCCAACTCGTGCTCTCCCTCTCTCACTCTCGCTCTCTCTCAAATAAATAAATAAAATCTTGGGGCACCTGGGTGGCTCAGTGGGTTAAAGCCTCTGCCTTCAGCTCAGGTCATGATCTCAGGGTCCTGGGATCGAGCCCTGCATCGGGCTCTCTGCTCAGCAGGGAGCCTGCTTCCCCCTCTCCCTCTGCCTGCCTCTCTGCCTACTTGTGATCTCTCTCTCTCTCTCTCAAATAAATAAATAAAATCTTTAAAAAATAAAATAAAATCTTAAGAAAAAAGGATATAATCCTATATGTGCATACACCTAATAACAGAGCTTCAAAATATATGAAGCAAAAAGAACTTAGAGAAGTGAAAGGAAAAATGGACAAATCCACAATTACAGTTAAAGATTTCAATACTTCTCTTATAGGGCTTGGTAGAAGTAGAAAAAAATAAGTAAGATTTCAGAGGTTTTGAAAAATGCTGTCAATCAACTTGACTCAATTGACATTTATAGATACCCCATCCAACAACAACAGCAGGACACATGTTATTTCCAAATGCATACAGAACAATAATCTGAGGGGCGCCGGGTAGCTCAGTCAGTTAGGCATCTGCCTTTGGCTCAGGTCATGATCCAGGCCTCCTCATGTCCCGCTCCCTGCTCAGCGGGGACTCTGCTTCTTCCTCTCCCTCTGACCCTCCCCCGCTTCTGCTCTGTCTCTCTCTCTCAAATAAATAAATAAAATCTTTAAAAAAAAAGAATAATCTGAGCCTTAAAACAAGTATCAATAAATTTATGAAGATTAGAGTCATATAATGGGACACCTGGGTGGCTCAGGCAGTTAAGTGACCAACTCTTGATTTCGACTGAGGTCATGATCTCAGGATCTCAGGACTGTGGATTAGAGCCTCCATGGTGCTCCCTACTCAGCGGGAAGTCTGCTTCTCTCCCTCTGGCCCTCCCCCTGAGCACACCACTCTATCTCTCAAATAAATAAATAAATCCTTTAAAAAAATATATGGGGGCACCTGGGTGGCTCAGTGGGTTAAAGCCTCTGCCTTCAGCTCGGGTCATGATCTCAGGGTCCTGGGATCGAGCCCCATATTGGGCTCTCCACTCAGCAGGGAGCCTGCTTCTCCCTCTCCCTCTGCCTGCCTGTCTACTTGTGCTCTCTCTCTCTCTCTCTCTCTGTCAAATAAATAAATAAAATCTTAAAAAAAATATATATATATATACACATATGTTCTCTGACCACAATGGAATTAAACTATAAATCAATAATTGAGAAATACCTAGAAAATTCCCTAATATTTGTAAATTAAACAACTTCTATATAACCTATGAATCAAAAAAGAAATCACAAGGAAAATCATAAAATATTGTGACTTGAATGGAAATGAAAACATGACAAAATTTGGCTCTTGATTTCGGCTCAGGTCATGATCTCAGGGTTGTGAGATTGGCTCCACAATGGGTGTGGAGCCTGTTTAAGATTCTCTCCCTCTCTTGGGATGCCTGCGTGGCTCAGTGGGTTAAGCGTCTGCCTTTGGCTTGGGTCATGATCCCAGGGTCCTGAGATCGAGTCCCACATCAGGCTTCTAGCTTCTCCCTCTGCCTGCAGCTCTCCCTATTTGTGCTCACTCTTGCTCTCTCTCTCTGACAAATAAATATAATCTTAAAAAAAAAAAACAGATTCTCTCCCTCTGCCCCTCCCCCCTTCTCTGAAAAGAAAAGAAAAAAAAAAAGAGCCACACTTAGATGATTACCAGCCCAGGAAAGATGTCTGTAAACCTTTTTTTAAAAAGCAGGCAATCTCCTTTTCCAACCAAAGCCTTTTGTAGAACCTCACTATCTAAGACAGATAAAAGCAATATCTTACTAGAATACATTAATATAAGTTCAGTTTCATGATATCTCAGTGTTATAAAATTATTCAATGTCAACAAGGCTGTTTTAATAAACTGAAAAATTTGATATGTAGGACATCTGAGTGCACATATTTTAAATTAATTTTTAAAAGTAACCTCTGCACCCAATGTGTGACTCGAACTCATGACCCTGAGATCAAGAGTCACACATTCCACTGACTGAGCCACAGCCAGGCACCCCTTGAGTATATATATTTTTTAACTACTGTTTTAGAAATAGATAAAGTATATTTAAAGTTTCTGGGTAAAAATGGTAGATTGAACACATGTATCTAATTTTGCTCTACTAAAAATACACTCAAACTATAGCAAAGGGATATTTTAAGCCATAAATCCACAAAGACAGGGAAACAGGAGAGGAGACAGGAGCAAAATACTTTAGGAAGTCGTAAAGCATATGGATGAGTGGTTCCTGACTTAGACTAGGGAAGGAGGGATCCTAAGGCAGCAGTGGGGCAAGCGGATGGCAAACAGAATTGGTTGCGCCAGATGGCTGACCACCCCAGAAGGAAGACCTAAAGATGTTAGCATCAGAGGCTCCCTGAGGTGAAGTTCTTGGCCACCAAGCCCCACCCATACCCGAGCTCACAAGGCACAGATACTTCCAGTGGGCTTTTTGGTAACCCATCCTTTAACGTGAGCAAATGACCAAGGATTATAAGACCTCCAAGAAAAGATTCTAACATGAGAGAGACCAAAACGACAGAAAAAGAAATTTAGAGCAAACAGAAATTACCCAGAAAGAAGAAAATGGAAACAAAACTACCATTAGTAGCTTCAGAGATAAGATAAACCATTCTAACACTGAAACGAAGTAAGATGCCATTAGGAAGGGACACTCGGAGAATAACAGTAACGTGAGAGTAATAAAAATCTTTACAATATCGAAAAACTCAGTAGAAGAATGGAAAGATAAGATTGAGGAACTCTCCCAGGAAACAAAGTAATAACGATGGAAAGTAGGAGAGAAAAATAAGAAATTGGTAGGAGCAGTCCATCAGATCCATCATCTGGATTTTAGGAGTCCCCAAAAAGAAAGAACGGGGAAAATGAGAGGGGAGAAATCCCCAATGGGATGACTCAAGATTATTTCCTGGAATTGAGGGGCCACTGAGTAGCCAGCACAATAAGCAGCCCCTTACCAAGACATATCATGGCCAGAACACTGGAGACAAGGAGAGGTTCAGAGATGGGGAAAAAGTCACTTACAAAGGATGAGGACTCAAAAGGCTTCAGACTTCTCACAACAATGAAAGCTAGAAGGTAATGTTATAATGCCTTCATAATTCTGAAGAAATTCAATACCCAACTAAGCAATCAATCAAGTGTCACAGTAGAATAATGGCAATGTCAAACATGCAAAGTTTCAAAACAATTTACCTCTCCCTTTCTCAAGAAGCTTCTGGAAGATGGTCTCCAAAAAGAGGGAATAAATTAAACAACAAAAAAAGACATGGAAGGTGGCAAATAAAAGATCCAGCAAAGGAGAGATCAAAGACAGTGCCAGGAAGATGAGAGAGGAAAGGCCAGGTTGCCAGATGTGCAGCAAGGGTAGGAGATAAACACTCGGATTGGAGCAGGTCAGAAGGCTCCAGCAGAGATCTCTTCAAGAAGATGAAGTTGATAGAGTATCTGCTGTGTCTAGATATTCCGAGATGAGATTCAGGCAACTAGGGGAAGATTTTGAGGCAGATTTTGTAATAAATACATAGAAGATTAAACAAATGAAAAAACAAGGTAAGTATTAATTTCAGGAAAAATCAAAAGTTGTGCAGGAGAGGAAGAGTCATCAAAACTTTCTACATGGCTCAACTCTGAGTAGCAGGTGTAGACAAGTGTTGCAGAAACTGAAACTAAGGGATGAGAATGAGGGATCAGTGGGCAGGAGAGGAGACCTGAAGGGAAAAAAGTAATCCTCCAATCTGCCCCTTTTATTAGTGGGGGCTGGGGCAAGACTACAAATGGGAAACATACTC
Organism: Potos flavus; assembly: GCA_028534135.1. Lineage (NCBI taxonomy): Eukaryota > Metazoa > Chordata > Mammalia > Carnivora > Procyonidae > Potos > Potos flavus. The sequence continues at coordinate 57,141,413 of CM052897.1, read as the reverse complement.
AAATATTTTAATGTTACAAATTAAGCTAACAAACTGTTAAATAAAATACCTTCTAAACCCTTAACTTTACCAATATACCTTCATAAGGACCTGGAAAGCCAGGTTCTAAATTAGAATATTTGGAATCCTCAGAGTCCACACTGGAAAACAGGAGCCCCCAGCCCCTGGTTCTTGTCGCGCCCCCTTCTCCTCTGACCTTGCCTCTGTCCTACATTGAGAGAGCCTCACACAGGGTCCTGTGGAGACCCCAGCTTGGGCTCTTGCCTCCGCTGCAAACAACTGCCCCTTGGCTATCCCTCAAGCCTAGCGATGCCCATCAGCAAGTTCTTCCTGGGGAAGAGAGATCCAAGGAGGCAAGCTGGGCAGGGAAATCCAGGGTCCCGGGTATTCAGAATATGGCTTATAAGGGGGTAAGCAGGCTTCAGATAGGCATATCCCCTTGGACTCGTTACCCTGTGGGGAGGGATGCAGCTGGAGGAAGGCCAGGGTAATGAAAGTAAAATGACAAATGCCAAAAGAAACCGCTTCAGGGAATGCCTGGGTGACTCAGTCATTTAAGCCTCTGCCTCAGGCCGGGGTCCATGATCCCAGGGTCCTAGGATCGAGTCCCCGTATCAGGCTCCTTGCTCAGCGGGGAGCCTGTTTCTCCCTCTGCCTGCCACTCCCCCTGCTTGTGCTCTCTCTCTGACAAATAAATAAAATCTTAAAAAAGAAAAGAAAAGAAAAGAAACATATTCAAAGAGCTGAAAATGGCTGCCTCCAGGGAGGGAGAGATGATAGAGGTAGGGCTCTGCGGTTTATATTAACAAACCGTATACAATTATTTGACTCTTTAAAGTAGGCGACTACCTAGGCTAAGAAATACCTCGTTTGAAAAAGAAAAAAAAAATTAAATGTGACTGGTAAAAGTTTATGGAACCTCTGACCACTTCTGCTATGCCCAGAGTTCTCAATAATAAAGTTTGAAAATCACAGGACTAGGCCTTCATTTGAGGCTATCTAGGTATTGTGAAGAAAACCACAGTGATCTACAATCGTCCCCAAGAATGAATCCCTCTTCCTTTCCTCCCATTTGTCCCCTTTAATTCAGGAGTTCTGCTTCCTGTTGGTTGTTTTCGTGCCTCTCTCCCCGTAAACTCTAAGACCCTTGCAAGCAGGGACCCGGCTCACAGAGCTTTGAATCTCCAGCACCTAGCATATGCCGAGAAAGTGTGCAGGCTCAACTAAGTGTTGATGAATAAAGAAAAAAGGAAGCATTTTTATCCAGGCTTTGGAGAGAAGGTGCTTGATCCCTTTCTGCACCCTGCACCCGTATCAGGAGCCCTGTCAGTTACTAGTCCTGAAACCTTCTGCATATTCATTGAATAATTTTGGGTTGTAATACCTTATCTGCACAACATAGTATTTAGCTCATATCTGTAACGCCTACAAATGATTGGCTCGCTTTCACCGCTTGGTGGAAGCCAAATCTTAAAAGAAGTAACTTCAGGCTCACCTAAAAAGTACGTACGCCTCCGAGGGCAGGGATTTCAGGGCTCTATCCGCTTTTTTTTCCGACTGCCGTTTGCCCAGTGCCTGGAACAGTTTGAGGCACATAACAGATGTTCAACAAATACCTGTTTAATGAATGAACTTAAAAGTGCTAAAAAATAATTATGCAACAAATAAAAAAAAACTCTTAAGGAGGTGCAAAGATACCCCTACTTTCTGAATGAATACGTCGGTCCAGCGCCTGGGTCCTGCGCGCGAGTGCACGGGATCCAGCCGCTCCGAGCGCCCGTGCGCGACGGACGCGCCAGCAGAGCCGCAAAGGCCGGGAAGCGGCGGGCCCAGGTCTGGAGGCGGCCGGCGGGAAGGGCGGGAAGGCAGGAGAGTTGCCGACGCGCGGAGCCGGCCCGGGACGCGCGCTCAGGCCACCTGGCGCTGCCTGGCTTCTGCGGCTCCCGCCGCCCGTCAAGAGCCCGGAGACGCGTCCCGCCCCCCGTGGGCGGGCCCCGGACCTGGCGGCGCGGGGGCGGGGTCTGGCTGTCCGCGCCGGGGGCGGGGCCGGGCCCGGGCGCTCCGGGCCGGTGCTGGGCCCGGCTGGTCCGCGGGCGCGACCGGAGCCCCGGCCACCAAGGGGTGCGACCCCCCACTGGCCCCGCCTTCCCGGCTGCGGCCCGGCCAATCAGAGCGTCTTTTACTGGCGGGTGGGCCGAGCCGGCCCAGCTGCTCGGAGGCTCTGGCATGGTAACGTCCCCGCGCGGGGGTGGAGGGGCCCGGGGCGGTCCCACAGCGCCCCCGGCGGCCCGGGCCGGGGCCGGGGGGGAGCGGGGAGGCCGCCGGGGGTACCCGGGACCCCGGGGGAGGGCGAGGGGTATGAGGGGTTAGGGAAGGGAGCCCGGGAGGGGGAGGGGAGCGGGGATTTGGGGGAGAAGGGGCGGGGAGGCCATGATGGAGGATGGCGGCGGTGGGGGAGTGGGGGGTTGAGGGGAGCGAGAGTTGCGGGACTGGGTGAGGAGGAGGAAGGGAAGAAGAGAGGGGTGGGTTTGTGGAGAAAGGTCAGGAAAGGAGGGGGTCGGGAATGTGGGAACCGAGGGACAAGGGGAGAGCTGGGGGCCAGTTTCCCCTTGTGGGGTATTTGGCGTGCAACACGCCCCTCCTCAGACCCAGTGCTTGTTTCCTTTGGAAGCCCTGGACACCCCCCCATAAGATCACTTGGAAACCCCCTCCTTCGTTTCCCCTGCATTGTGTCCTGAGGTGAGGAGGGGGCATTGTCTCCTGAGGAAAGAGAGGCTGCGGTCCCCATCTAGTCCCGGATAGCCCAAGAGATGAGAAAGCAGAGGACCCTTGATCCCAACCCTGGCTCTGCCATCAACAAACTGTGTTAACAACTGTGTGTGACCTTGGGCAAGTCACTACCTTTCTTTGGGCCTCAGACGTCCCGTCCGTTTAAAAAAAAAAAACAAGGAAAATGCATGAGAATGATACCACAGATATTTTCCAGCTTCAAAATGGGGTGGTTCCTGAGGAGAGCTTTCGGCAGAATGGGTTCTAGGCTGTGGGGAAGCAAGGGAAAGCAGGCTGACGATGGAGGCGAGGCCTTCAGCTGGGGCTGCAGAAAATCCCCAGGGATGTGGGGGATGGTAGACACAAAGCCTGCAGGGCTGGAGCAGGCTAGCCAGCGCCTCTGGCATCCTTTTGGAGGGATGGAAGAACTCTGGAAGTGGCCGAGGAGACAGAGACCTAACCCAAGAAAATGAAGACCAGAATGAGGTCTTCATTCTGAGGAGATGGCAGGACAGAGAGAAGCAATGGAAGCTATTTTCTAGCAAGACAGCCGCTACCTTTGGGGAGAGGGAGAATATACTAAGGCTGGTATAGAGGAGTGGGGATTAGGATGGTCTTGAAAACGCAGGGCCTGGCACTGTTTGCGGCACCTGAAGCAGGGCAGCAAGTAAAGGTTGACTGCAGGGGAATCAGCTGTCTCTTGGCTTCCATGGTGTTTTTCTTTTTGATGATAGATACCCTTTCTGAGAGGTGTGCCTTCCAGCTTTCATTGTGCCAACACAAATCCCTTTAGGGAATAAGTCAGACCAGACCATCCTTGGGATCACCTGGAGGATTTCAGGATTGTGTGTGGATTGGGGTGAAAAGAAAACAGGAGAATCAGTTTGTGGGAAATAGCTGTGGCACCATCATCCTTGCTGGGAGACAGCTTTGTGGAGTAGTTGAAAGTAGTTGAAAGCTTTGGGGTCAGGCTGCGTGGATCCCAAACCTGCCTCTGCCGTTTAATCCTTTGGAACCTTGATCAAGTTATTTAATCTCTCTGAACCTTAGTTTCTTTATTTATAAAATGGGGACAATAATAACCTTTTAGATGGTTGCAAGGATTGAATGAGTGTTTGGGATGATATCTGGCCCGTAATAAGCACTCAATAAATATTAGTTGTTAGCTATTCCCTCTTTCCATGCTCTTTCTTCCGTCTCTCCATTCTTGTTCTTTTCCCCTTTTATTCTTTCTTCTGAATCTTTAGTACCAAGGTGCCGCTTAGATGTAGAGGCTGAGAAGAATTGATTGCACCTTTGTTTGGGGGGGGTTGTCCTTCCACTGGCCCAGGTGAGCACATGATGATAAAATGATCAGTGGTCTCTTCGTCTCTCTCCGGCCCACAGATGTGTTTTTGTTCCAGGGAAGACACAGGATCTGCTCATTCAGCCCCTTTCCTGTATCCCTCTGTCTCACGAGTTTAGTCTTGCCCCAAAGTGTAATGAGATCCACACTTGTCCAGGCATCGCAGCAAGTGAGATGGGGCAGGGGGTGTTTCAGGAAGAAAAGTATACACATTGCATAGGGGAAGCTCAGGGAAGGGAGGGCTGTGGAAGTTCCATGGTAATTGATGTTCATTCCTTTGCTCTGTCCTCTGCGGGAACTGTCCAAAACAGTCCAGCATCTGGATCCTGGCCAGGGGCCCCCATTCCAAGTTAAAGATGGTCAGTGCTCGCTTCAGCAGCACATACACCAAGTTAGAGATGCTCCTATACAACGAGTTTTTTATTATTTAGGTTTTCCGATGCCAGTATTTGATCCCAGTTCTCTTTCCCCAGCTATACAGACAGCCTCTGGTAAGCTGTCCATCTCATTACAGGCCGCCTTTACCCAGAGAATTTATACAACTGTACCTGGGCACGTGGGCGCACCTGCACACATGTGCCTGTTTGGGGATATTCCAGTATGCAAAAATCGAATAAGATTAAGGATGAGTCTGCATTCTATCACAGCACTTTGTATGCAGGGCCCTGATTAGACACTCAAGAGGAGGCTTAAAAGGAGAAAACATAATCCCCCAATATGGAGAAATCTCCTCCCAAGTTGGGAGACAGGCGGTCCTGTGGGAAACACCCAGCAAACATCCACAGAATAGCGTGTCGTCAGTGCCAAGTGGTGCAGCATTTATCCTGAGGGGACACAAGGAGGTAGGAGTATGTGTATGTGTGGAGGATAATCATAAAAGTAACCTGAAGAGGGTGAATATCTTGATCATCTCGAGCAAAGTGAGAGACAAAGTAGAGTAAAAGGAACACCTAACAATTGTGTGGAGAGGAGGAGGGAAGCCATTGAGTCAGGCTGAGCCAAGAAGAGTAGATGGGTCTATTGAAAGGCTTTGAATGTTAGGTGAGATTCTGTAGGGTGAGTGATAGGGAGCCACCACTAGTTCTCAAGGAAGGGTTTGGATCCTTGCTGATTTAACCGCATGGCTAGCGGGGAATATGCTGAGTGAAAAAACAGACTTGCTTCCTGTGGCAAGGACGGTGCTGAGGGGGTAGGACTGAAGGGCAGATTGGATCCAGTCCTGGCTCCGTCCCTGACCACAGTGGAGCCTAGGACTGATAATTCCCCTTAGTTTTCTCATCTGAAAAGGGAAACTCCCTTGGGTGATTGCCAGAGTCGTTCCCCACCCCCCTCCCCACCAGCTCTGACATTCTGTGTTCCCTGAATAACTACTAGGCCTTACCAGTGGCTGTGTTTTGTGGGACCTGCCAAGACCATTAAGTCAATAAATACCTACTAACACCTTCTGTGTTCCAGTCGGGGGCAGTGAGGAAAATACGATGGGGCTAGGAGATTAGGGTGAGCCCAAACAGGCCAAGTCCCTGCCCCTTTAAATGTAAGATCTAGTGGAGGCAGCGGATATTTCATTGACCCTAAGACTTCCATTTTTTTTTTTTTAAAGAATTTATTTATTTATTTGTCAGAGAGAGAGAGAGATCACAAGTAGGCAGAGAGGCAGGCAGAGGCAGAGGGAGAAGCAGGCTCCCCGCTGAGCAAGGAGCCCGATGTGGGACTCGATCCCAGGACCCTGGGATCATGACCTGAGCCGAAGGCAACCACTTAACCAACTGAGCCACCCAGGCGTCCCTAAGACTTCCATTTTAACATTTCTTGTCAAGACATCTTAAAATTGATGGAGTATCATAATTTAAGTGGTGGCATTTGTTTCTTACTAGTGGCTACATAAAATAATGGGACAGTCAGCACTGTGGAAGTAACCGTAAACTCCCAGTGGGTAATTGCTAAAGGACAGGGTGTGTGGTACACGGGCCTGTAAAAGAGGGCTCTGACTTAAGCCTAGACCACTGGCCTGGGAGGAGGCCTTTCCTGAGGAAGCGATGGCTGGTAGACGGGAGACCTATAGGCTAGGTGTGTGGGGTCGGCAGGAAGTTGTGCCAGGCAAAGATGCCGGCCGAAGGTGGGAGAACTGAGAGATGGTGCGTGTGGCCGCAGCACAGGCCCAGGAGCTCTGCATGGATGAGGCTGGCAAGGCAGTCGGGAAGCAAACCTCCCACAGCCTTCCAGGCCTTCGGGAGGAGTTTTGGTCTCTGCCCTGAGAACAGTGGGAGCCATCGAAGAATTTTAAGCAGGGAGTAACATGATCTGAGATGCATTTTGATGAGCTTGTGAGTGTGGGGAGAGACTACTACAGAAGGTCAGATGAAAACAAGAGGGAGGTGGGACAGAGGAGGAAGTAGAAGTGGATGGATTCAAGAAATGTGTACGAGGTACAATTAGCAGGACTTGGTGACATACTGACAAGAGGGAGGTGTGGAGAATGACTCACCAGTTTCTAGCTTAGGCAGCTGTACGGATGGTGGTGCCAACCTCAGATGGGCAACTCTGGAGCCTGGTAGGACCCAGGGATGGTGATGTAGCATCTGGAGGTCAGAGAGGATCCTAAGGTAGCTTGAGGTGGGCAAGCGCGGTACAGAGAATTGGATTTCCTCCCACACTGATCCCATGCTAAGGACAGTCTCGGGCTGGAGCAGGTCTGAATACAGGGCCGGAGTAGTTGAACACTGAGGACGGTGATTCCAGGTGGGATAGTGTGGCTTACCCTTCTCTCCTTAGGACAAGATGGGTGGGAAAAGAGGAAGAACAGATACTACGGGAGGTAGGGATTAGAAAGCATCTTTCAATGCCAAGCCTTCTCAGCATAGGGGTCACTGGGGAAGTAGGGAAGGTGGGCATCAGCGAGGTGGCTCCTCTTCAGCCAGCTACCCCCTTTCCCTAGAACTCCTCCCTGACACCCTCTAACCGTCAAGCGAAAGGAGGAAGGGCAGGGCCTTTTAACTGCATCTCGAAGCCTCAGTTCACTTGAGAAGATTTTTTTTTTTTGAATGGGTAATAGAGTCACATGGATGCATATTCAAAAGTTACAAAAGGGCATACGTACAGCGAGAAGGTTCCCCTCCCACCTCCATCTTCTACTGATTTCTTTCTTGTATGTCGTTTTTTCTCTCCAGTTTTCACACAAATGATCGCACTTTGCTGCACTTTGCATTTCTTCCGCTTGTTAATGGATCTTAGAGATTGCTCCTAGCAAGACAACGAATGTCTTCATTCTTTTTTTATGACTACATAATATTCCATTTTATGTTTGTGTATAATTTCATAGTTACTTAGCGACGGGTATTTAGGCAGATGCCCGTCTTCTGTTTTTAGGAATAATGCTGGAATGGAAACGTATACTCATCATTTTGGCCATATCTATAGGATGAATTTGGCTATATCTATAAGATGAAGTGTTAGAATTGGGAGTGTTTGGTCCTCCATTTGTCCCTTCTCGCATTCATTCAATATTTATTGAGTACCCATTATGTGCCAGACACTGGGGTAGGTACCAGGAGTCCAGCTTTCAACAAGTCCGACACGTCCCTGTCCCCATGGAATGTTATTACACGTTAGTAAGGGGAAATGTAATAATTACAAAACTGTATACGCCAGGAAACTAAGAAGGACATCAGATAGAGAATAAATTCAATAGTCGGGAAGGCTCTTGGGAGCATGTGGTATTTAAGCCAACAACTGCAGGATGGGATGTGGTGGCTAGTAGGCGTAGGATAGGGAGACTAGGCTGCTCAAAGACTCAGCCACAGGGAGAGGAGGTCGGGATCTGTAGGGGAAGGGAGTAGACCTGTTGAGGAGGGGGTGATGGGGTAGTGGGAGGAGTCAGAGTGACCGAGGGAGTAAAGATCAGGCCAGTTGGGGAGCCCCCGCAGGGAAAAGAGAGGGAGGCTAGCGCTTAAGGCGTGGTGACTGGGTTTAGAGGGCTTTGGGGTTGACTCTAACGGTGAATTCAGGTAGGGGGACGGCAGAGGAGGTCACTGCGTCCCTGGCTGCTTTGGGAATGAGAGACCTCTGTTTAAGACTTGAGGGAGGCCCAGCCTTGCCCACAGATGGGAGAATGGACGTAAAGCCTCGGGAAGAGCCACACTGGGCCTGTAGTCCAGCAGTCCCTATCTGTTCTGGGGCTCTGGCGCGATAAAGACCACGTGGAAGGGGCCCGGCAGGCTTGGCTCTTGGCTGGTGGAAGAGAGCAGACTTAGCCAGGGCTCGGAGCTGGGCGTGGGCAGGAAACTGGGCCAGGAGACCCTTCCTCTGAACTTTGTGTTCCTTTTTCATCCTCACCACTCTGCTTCCTTTCTGCAAAAGCCCATCTCTTTGCCCATCCTGGGTCCTATGACTTTTCTCTCCCTCAACAGTCGGTTCCCGATTCTGGTCCCCGGCCCCCAGCAGCGCCTGCCCCCTTCCCACCGGGGCCCCCCATGATGCCACCACCCTTCGTAAGTTTTATGTCTTCCCCTGGGCTTGGCTTTTCCAGCCTGCACCCCCATCTCCCCGGTCCCTAGCACCGCTGCATCGCCAGCACGGTTTTGTGTCCTGCTTCCTCTGCCACCCTTGGAAAAGGGGTGGTGGTGCTTGGGCATGGGGGTGGGAGGAGCTGCCGTCAAGTTCCCCGTCCGTCAAGTTGACAGCCCCCCTTTGTCCTTTTGTCCTTGGGACACACTGGGGCTGGGGTAGAGATGTGGAAGGGAAGAGACCCTGTTAGTGTAAGGGCGTGGTGGGGCTGCCTTTCTCTTTCACTGCTCTTTCTCTGTTCTTTCAATGTGCCACAGAAGTCAGGCTGAAGTAGCAGCTGGTGGTCATCGAGCTGGAGAAAAAGGGATGGGAGGCAGGGGACTGGGGGGTCGGGGTACCTGGAATCCTGCCTTCTGGCCCTGCCTCTGAGAGGCCTCTTTGGGGAGGGTTGCTCAAGAGATGGAGCCTTCCAGCCACAGTCTGGTGGCAGTTAGATGTTTCCACTCTCCCTTCCCTACTTCTGAAGAAGCCGTAGTGCTCGCCTGTTAGACCCAGGAGACCTCCCCCACCCCCCAGTTTTCAGTCTTTCTCAGTGGTGGGGAGCAGGCAGTTTCATGCTTTGTGCTTCTCAAACCAGAGCCTTGGAATTGCCTCAGAGCCGGGGTGGGGGTCCAAGAAGGGTGGGAGATAAGTGGATAGTCCCTGACCGGTCCAAGGCGGTGTCTTCTCTGCTCAGTGTCCCTTCCTTTCCTCACTTCCAGATGCCCCCTCCAGGAATCCCCCCACCCTTTCCTCCGATGGGACTACCCCCCATGACTCAGAGACCACCAGCTATCCCCCCGATGCCGCCTGGCATCATGCCCCCAATGCTTCCACCAATGGGGGCGCCACCACCACTCACGCAGGTAATCCTCGCTCCTGCACCAGTGCCTCAGAAAACCCCGTGAGTCCGGCTGGGGGTAGAGGGGAGAAGGGGCATCTGGACTTCAGGAAGCAGGGAGAGAAGGGAGGGAGCTTTGGCTAGGCCCATGTAGATTTGTCTGCTGAGTGACGGGAGAAAACTCTGGCTGGGCTGAGAGCCCAGAACCTGGAAATTGTCTAAGGCGGGGGGGGTGGGGGGGACACGACGGGACGTGCGAAGGTCATGGCCCCGAAGGGGATCTCTCAGGAGCCTGCCTTGCCTGTGCCTGCCCTCACCTTGGTAGTTGTTTTTTTTATCTTCTTTGTGTCCCCAGATACCAGGAATAGTACCTCCCATGATGCCAGGAATGCTGATGCCAGCGGTGCCTGTCACCGCAGCGGTAAGCATGGGGGCCGGCAGGAAGCAGGCCCTGCAGCCCTGCGGGTCTGACTCGGAGGACAGGGATACGGCCTCCATCCTTTCCCTCTTCTCTTCGGTTCCGTCCCGGTCCTAGCAGCACCCCCCACACTCAGGTCCTCCTCTCTAGCCACGTACTCTGCTCTTTTAGTTTCTCACTCACCCCCAAAGGCATGTTACTCTCTTGTTCCTCCTCGCTGGGCCCGGCTCCCTGAAGGAACACACTCATGGCTGACACGGCTTGCCCTCACAGAGCTGGCACTGTGGACACTTGAATACAGTCCCCCCCTCACATCTTCTCTGTCTCTGGCGGAAGCAGCAGCATCTGGGGATCTCACCGAACCTTCTCGTGCCATTGCTCAGTGTAGTAGAGTCTGGGTAGGATATAGCGGTTGGCATCAGCTGTGGAAGAGGGACCTCGGAGGTGCACTCGACAAAATACTGTCACTTGAGGAAAACCAGGAACAGAGCTGCTGTGCGGTTCCCCCTGGGATCCTACAGCCGTGGCCCCAGAGGGCGGGGGATGTCCATTAGGGAGCAGAGGTCCCTGGGAGCAGGACACATGGATCCTGGCCTGGTCTGCTTCTTCATCCCCCATGGCCTGGGTCCTGGGGGCCGCTGGGCTTGGCCCCAACCCTTCCCCCTCCTCTTTCTTCGGCAGACGGCTCCAGGTGCGGACACAGCCAGCTGTGAGTCTTCTGGGGGTCTGCTCCCCCCAGGCTCGGAGGTTGGGGGGGTACAGGGGAGAGGGGACCGTGGACTAGAGCCCACCCTGGATCATGCCTGTTGGGATGCCAGGGAGCCTGGGATATTGATGGGACCAGGGGATATTTATTGGGGATGGAGTAGGGGAGGAATAGGTGGGATAAGATGGGGGTCGGGGCAAGGACTTAACATTTCCCTTGGCTTCTTTTCTAGCTGCTGTGGCTGGGACAGGCCCTCCGGTGAGTTCTTCCAGCTCAGGGGTCTCTGGGTAGAAAAGCTGAAAGTTGGGATGGGGGGCTGATGGTTAAATCTTTGGGGTAAGGAGGAGAAGCTTTGGGGATGGGGCCTTGACCACCGTTCTGTGCCCCCTCCCCTCCCAGAGGGCCCTGTGGAGTGAGCATGTGGCTCCTGACGGGCGCGTCTACTACTACAATGCTGACGACAAGCAGTCCGTGTGGGAGAAGCCCAGCGTGCTCAAGTCCAAGGCAGAGGTCCTGAGCGGGGCTGTCTGGCCCTTCCTTTCAGCTTCCCTGACCATTCCGAGTCCTTGGCCTCCCCTGTCTTTAACCATACACACGGTTCCTCTGAGCCCAAGATCCCTGACCATTGCCCCAGCCTCCCTAGGGTCTCAGGAAGTCTGTCTGCCCCCATGTTGAGCCAGGCCAGGTGGTAGCTAAAAACTCCCTGCTCACGGGATCCCCTTAGCTCCCCTGACTGTAGCTAGGGGGCACGCCTAGCCCGCTGATGTTCTCTGACCCGTCCTCTTGCAGTTGCTGCTGTCCCAGTGTCCCTGGAAAGAGTACAAGTCAGACACAGGCAAACCTTACTACTATAACAACCAGAGTAAGGAGTCTCGCTGGACCCGGCCCAAGGACCTGGATGACCTGGAGGGTGAGGAGGGGGTGGGGCCTGGGCTGTGGTTCAGGGGGGTGGCCCTTGCCACCCTGTGACCATGTTATCTTTTTCCCATTGCAGCTCTAGTCAAACAAGAGGCTGCAGGGTGAGTGACTTGCCCACCTATCCCCCTGTACTTGGGGCCAGCAGAAGGGTGGGAGTGGACCCTCTGTGATCCCCACTCTGTGGGAGAGCCAGCTCTCAATCTCCATGCGGAGTGGCCTGCTCTGGCCCCAGTCCTTCGCAGGACAGAGAGACCAGCTGGCCCCTGACCGTCCCCCTCTCCGCTCCGCTCCTGGACACTGCTCTTCCGGCCCGCCTGCAGGAAACAGCCGCAGCAGCCCCAGATCTTGCAGCCGCAGCCACCTCAGCCCCAGCCTGAGCCCCCGCCTGTGCCGCCTGGCCCCACCCCTGTGCCCCTGGGCCTTCTAGAGCCTGAGCCAGGTGGGAGCGAAGATTGCGATATGTCAGAGGCTGCCCAGCCTGTGGAGCAGGGGTTTCTGCAGCAGCCGGAGGAGGGCCCCAGCAGGTGAGGGCTGCCGCCCTGAGGCATTCCACATGCTGGCTTCGGGCTCCCAGCCTAGTTCAACCCTTGACTTCTGCCAGGCCTCTTGGGAAGGGTGTAAGATCTGGGCACGGCCTCTGGAGGGCAGAATGGGGCTCGACTCCTGACCACATAGGGCACTGAAAGCTGTGGGGCCTGGGAGATGCTGTGGCTGAGTCCCCTTTGCCCCCCAGTGCTGCTGGACAGCATCAGCCGCCACAGCAGGAGGAAGAGGAATCAAAGCCAGAACCAGAGAGGTCTGGCCTCAGTTGGAGCAACCGGGAGAAGGCAAAGCAGGCCTTCAAGGAGCTGCTGAGGGACAAGGTGCGGGGGTGGGGCTTCCAGGGTAGGCCTGGAGGGGGCTGGAGGTGGGCAGGCCCCGTGACCCCCGCCTGCTCCATTCTAGGCTGTCCCCTCCAATGCCTCGTGGGAACAGGCCATGAAGATGGTGGTCACCGACCCCCGTTACAGGTAGGCCTGGGCAGAGGGAGCCAGGCCCTCCAGATTGTGTGTGAGCAGCTGGGCCAGGGCCTCCCTGAGAAGCCCCATTACAACACTCCGGCCCCAACGGGGCCCGAGTCAGGAAAGTGATAGAAGGGCGAGGGCTCAGGGGAAAGAGAAGCTGGAGGGCCTCCGGGAGGAGGAGGGGAAAGGTATCTGACATGAGACATTCAATAAATGCTTGTTGAATTGAATTGATTCGAATTGAATTAATTGGGGTGAGGGGGCTGGATAGGGCGGAGGCCTGAATGCACCTTGAGAACCCCAGAGCAAAAGGGCTCAGTGTTAGTGTCTTGGAGCCCCGTCTTCCCTTCACTGCCTCCCATCCTTCCCCTCATCCCAGAGAGCCGTCTTGCCTCCCTGCAGCCTGCTGTGCCCATGCATGGACCCCTCACTCAATTCTGTGTGCCATGACCCTGCTTGGTGGGCTGTGCAGCGTGACTCCTCTCCCCCCGCCCCCAACTCCCACCCTCTCCACCCCAGTGCCTTGCCCAAACTGAGTGAGAAAAAGCAGGCATTCAATGCCTACAAGGCGCAGCGGGAGAAGGAGGAGAAGGAAGAGGCCCGGCTAAGGGCCAAGGAGGCCAAGCAGACCTTACAGCATTTCCTGGAGCAGCACGAACGCATGACCTCTACCACCCGCTACCGGTCAGGGGGCCGGGCTGGGGTGGGGTCTGGGAACCCTGAGAACACATGGGCCCAGGGTCTCTGTGCCCTGCCTGCCTACCCACGGCCCATATGCTCCACAGGCGGGCAGAACAGACCTTTGGGGAGCTGGAGGTGTGGGCTGTGGTCCCTGAGAGGGATCGAAAAGAGGTTTATGATGATGTCCTGTTCTTCCTGGCCAAAAAGGAGAAGGTAACAGTCACTGGCTGGATCGGTCAGCCTGTCTTAAGGCTTTCCGGGTCTTTGTGTCCTTGTGGGGCCCGGCCATTCATTTCTCCACTGCCCCAGGGTCTCAGCTCCTTCCTCGGAAGCTTGTGTGGCACTTGCTCAGCCTCCCGCTTCTGCTCGGGGCTCAGGGCCTACAACCTGGGTGTGAGAGGGCAGGAGGGCATCTGCGAGGGGTTCGTCTGTAACCTGTGCTCCTTCCCCTTTCCGGGGACGTGAAAGTCTTGAGTCTGGCCCTCCTAGGATTCCCTAGCTGCTTGCCTTTCCCCAAATGCTCCTCTGCCCAGGCCCACTTGAGAAGCTCCGACCTGCCCTACCTCACCCTGACCCTGACCCTGACCCTGTGGCTCCCCAGGAACAGGCCAAGCAGCTCCGGCGCCGCAACATCCAGGCCCTGAAGAGCATCCTGGATGGGATGAGTAGTGTCAACTTCCAAACTACGTGGTCCCAGGCCCAGCAGTACCTCATGGATAATCCCAGCTTTGCTCAGGACCACCAGCTGCAGAGTAAGCCTGGGTCTCCACTCCTGCCTGTTCCTTCCCCTTTCCTCACTGACCTGGGACCCCAGAGCCTGCCTCCTCCTGCCCCCCTGCACTTCCTGCCCTCGTGGACGTCCAGGGATCCTCAGCATTCACTACATCCCTGTATCTCTCCAGTGTCTGGAGATGCCGGAATGCTGGGACACCCCCTCCCTCCCTCTGGGGTCCACTGTTGACCTGGACATTGTGTGTCCTTGGAGGAAGAGCTCTGGGATGGGTGTCAGAAGACAGGGAGAGGATGATTTTTTCCAACTCCTGTGAATATGGTCTTAAATTGTCTTGGTGCTGTGGGCCTCAACTGGGCACATGCTATTACGATGAGCTCTTGTTGGCCTGCAGTCATTGGCGACATCAGAAATTGACCTTCTGAACTTTCGTCAAAGCCTGATTGATTCCCAGTTCCATAAAACATAAAATGTCAGATCCCGAGATTACTGGTTTCATATGATTCTTTCCAGTAACTGAATTCAGAAGAGCTGAATACTTGCTAGCTTTGTTCTCATACATTAATGAACCCTCCTCCAGAACCACCATTCTAGTCTCCTCTCCCACAGAGGCCTGTGCTCCCCTTGCCCACCACCCCGGGTGACCCCGACACCTACTGAGGCAGCACCCTTGAACACGGGGTGGGGAGATGGATGCTGGGGTCAGTGAGGGTGTCCCCTCACCCGGTGCCTGCTGAGCCTCCTCTCCCTGCTTAGACATGGACAAGGAAGATGCACTGATCTGCTTTGAGGAGCACATCCGAGCTTTGGAGAGGGAGGAGGAGGAGGAGCGGGAGCGGGCCCGCCTTCGGGAGCGGCGTCAGCAACGCAAGAACCGGGAGGCCTTCCAGGTATCTTTGCCGCCTGCTGGGCGCTGAGCTCCAGCCCAGCCTGCAACCTCTTTGCCCGTGCCCTGCGTCCTCTCGGCTAGGCCCGCCGTTTCGTCTCCGCCCGGTCCTGTGCCACCTCCACGAGGCCGCTCTGCTCCTGTTGTGTCCCCTCAACTCGAGGCCATGCTTCTCTAGGGAGACTAGGTGTATGCACCACCCCAAAACTGCCAGCAGAGAGCACCCTAAAGGCACAGCTTGGCAGCTCGGCCAAGTTCATTTCCCTTTGGTGGGGAGCCAGACAGGCAGAGCTTGCTTGTCCCTCCGCTTGGAGGTGGTGGCGGTGGGGGTTCCTTAGCTCTAACACTTTGGGAAGCTGAGAGCAAACCCCGGGAAGGACGTGCAGCAGACAAGTTCCTATTTCTCTGCCTTCCAGCCCAGCTGCTTGTCATGTTTGAGTCTGTCCCTCTGTATTTACATTCCCTCTGTTTTCACTGCTCTCTCCTCGCCATCTGTAGCTCTTCATCTCTGCCTCCTTTGCCTGCATTTCCTCAGGCTGGATTGTCCCGGCCTCTCCCTCCCATCCCCTCTCTTCCTCCCCAGTCTCTGCCTCTGCCTCTCTCCTCGCCTCACTCTCCCTATAACTGGCCTCTCCCCGCTCAGACCTTCCTGGACGAGCTGCACGAGACAGGGCAGCTGCACTCTATGTCCACCTGGATGGAGCTGTACCCAGCGGTCAGCACTGATGTCCGCTTTGCCAACATGCTGGGCCAGCCGGGTAAGGCAGCCAGGCTCCCCCTTCTCTGGCCTGGCTTCCTGCCCTGCCAGCCTCTCTGCACCCCCACTCCCTCCGCCTGTCCTCGACCCCTCCCCCAGGCCTCGGGAAGCTGCCGCCCGCCAGGCCCCCCTCCCTCCCTCCCCCGCAGGCTCCACCCCTCTGGACTTGTTCAAGTTCTATGTGGAGGAGTTGAAGGCACGATTCCATGATGAGAAGAAGATCATTAAGGACATCCTTAAGGTGAGGGAGGCCCAGGGTTGTGGATGGATGCAGACTGGGTGCAGGGCGCCTCTCTGGACAGGACTCCCCGCTAAGTCCTGTTTTGCAGGAGCAGCGTAGCTCCGTTCAGCAGAGATCTACTGTGATCCCTGACTGTGCTCTGGGGACACAGAAATCAGAAAGATGCGGTTTCTGTCCATAAAGAGCTCATGGCCTAATAGGAAGATAAACATGGCACTTATTATAGAGAGGGGCAAGTGCTATTAGAGACGAGAATCGACAGAATTGACACTTGCACTACGCCTTTAAGAACGAGCAGGTGGAGGAGGCTGACAGTCGTGGGTATGGGGTATTACAGAAGCAGAGGCAGGGGAGGGGGAAGGGCACGGCGGGTCTGAGCAGCAAGGGGCACAGCTCATCACAAGCTAGTAGCTCACAGATACTCCTTCTGGCCCGTACAGTATCTTAGAAACATTTCAACTTTGTTGCTAACGTTTTAAAATTAGGAGATTGTACAGAAAAATTGGGGTCTTCAAGTTCTCTTAAAAATGTGGCTTATCTAGCACCACTGGGCTGGTTTTGCAAGGCATTCTGGGGCCTCAGGTTGAGATGCCACTGCTTTTTAGAAGGGGCAGGCCATCCTTAACCTCACGCTCCTGCCACCCGTCTGGTGTGGCAGCAAGTTCAGCTCCCCCTTACCACTGAGCAGGCACCTTGCTTGTCTTAGACTGGAGAGAGTTCTCAACGTCTATGTCCATCAAAGGTGGAAAAGGGATTACTGCACTAAGAGAGCCTTGTGTTTCAGAAGGAAAAAACAAAGAGAAAGCGTATTTCTTGGTGGAAGTGAAGAACGTGCAAAGGCCCTGGGGAGGCAGTACGCCCAGCAGTTAGGAGCAGCACTGTGGAGGCAGACTGCTTGGGACACGAGTCCAGCTTAACCACTTACTAGTTGTGTGACCTTCGGCAGACTATTTAACCTTTCTGAGCCTCAGTTTCCTCATCTGAAAAATGGAGGATTTTCCACCAACGTACACCTAATTACCAAGGGCAGTAACTTGGTACCCGGGGTGAGAAGGGTCTGAGAATAAAGCTAGGAATGGGCCACCGCACACAGAGCATTTCTTTGAAGTCCTGTATTTTGCTTTACAGATTCAGGTGTTGCATCTTCACACCCTATTACTTCTCTGTTTAATATAAACGTAATGTTTTAAAAGTCCTTACCATTAGGTAAGACGTGCCCTATTGTCCTGTGGCTTCCTGCTTCTCTGGAAGGAACAGCCCTAGGTGTAAAATACCTTGAATGCCAAAATAAGAAGTTTGGGTTTTTATCTTGTAAGTAATGAGGAGCCAGGGAATGCTATGGTCGCAGGATGTCTTGGAAGAACCGCGGGGTGAAGAGTGTAGAGTAGCACCGCTCAGACTGAGTGCCTGTGTCCGTAGGGATAGGTGGTGGGTGGGCAGTATTTGAGGCCTCGGGAAGAGTGATTCAAACAGATCTGGAGCTGGAGCCGTCCTCTTCTGACTCGCCCCCAGGCTCTCTCCCCTGCTGTCAGGGCCCTTCGGTAGGAAAGTCGGAGCAGCACAGGACTCCGGAGTACAGGTTAGAGGTGCGGGAGGTGAGAAGGGAGGCCAGTGGGGAGGCCAGTGGGGAGGTAGTCTAGGTGGTGAACGAGCTCGGCGGAGGCAGCAGAGTCAGCAGATGAGGGAGAGCTGTGCTCCCACTGTGTTTTTCTGACACCCCCACCCCCTCCCCTGGGTTTCCTCAGGGGAGCCTTGGGACAAGAAAGGGGGAAGCTTATGCTCCTTCCTCTGTTTTTAAGTATAGCAGCTTTTCTTTTATACACTGAGGTTCTGCGTAAGATTTTTGTGAAGAAAAAATGCTGCTGGTAAAAAAAGAAGTTTAAAATCAGAAGGATGGAGTCACTTAGAAGTTGAGTGGACATATTTTTCGCGTGTGAAATGGAGGGCAGGGAAGGAGTGAGTTGAAGTTGGCGGAGGTGGGCCGATGGTACCATTAGTGAGGTTTCGGCAGGAACAGGGCTAGAGAGAATAGGAATTCCATTTAGGGAATTTGTCTCAAAAGTAACCTGGGGCAGGGAGGAATAAAGCAAAGACCACATTTTAAATAGAATATTCATGTAAAGTATAAATATCTAATCCCAGGAGGGCTACATTGTATAGGATGCTTATATGTTAGCCACAGAGTGGCTGGTCCTGCTCACAGGTCTGTAGGAGTCCTGTCCTTTCTGTGTCCTGTCTCCCCACATCTTCTGAGAAAGAAGCTTCTTTAGACAGTCCCCCCACCTATTCCCCTTTTGGGCTCCTGCCTACGGAAGGCCGATGAGCCCAGGAGTCCCTGTGGCCATCCACTAGCTGGGCAGACTGTGAGGGCCCCTCTCACCCCATAGGGTAATGCAAAGAGCCTTGGACTTGGAACAGCTGGAAGCCAGAAGATCTGGGCCTGGGAGATCCATGGGAGTGGGGAGAGGGGTGGCTCACAGGGAATGAATTCTCTTGGGGTCTGCTGAATTTGAAGTTTCGGTGAAACATGCAGCCTATTATGGGTCTGAATATCAGAAGGGAGGTAGGGGCTGAGGTTGCTAGGGATAGTGTACATTGAAAAGACCCAAGCACTGTTCTCAGGGGAATAAGCACAGGCAAGAGAGGCGGTCAAAGGGGTCAGAGAGACAATAGGGCG
Source organism: Potos flavus (assembly GCA_028534135.1). NCBI lineage: Eukaryota > Metazoa > Chordata > Mammalia > Carnivora > Procyonidae > Potos > Potos flavus. The sequence goes on along the minus strand of CM052897.1, from coordinate 57,122,898 downwards.
GTTGTTGAAGAGAACGGCTCGCTTGCAAGGACCAGTCAAGTGAGGACCTTAGAAGGGGCCCTTGGAAGTTGTCTCTGAGGACATGAGCACTTCGAGGAAAGTAGTGTCTATAAAGAGGGTGGAGTGGGGAGAGCACAGACCTTGGAGTCAGGTAACTCCTGGTCGAAACCTCTATAAGTCCTATCAAGGCTGAGCCTCAGTTTCCTCATCTGTAAAATAGGGATAATTTATGCACATGGTTGTGGAAAGTGATAATATTTGTAAAGTGCCTGGCTTATAGCAGGCTCACTAAATGTTGATTCGTTTTCCTTTGTGCTGCATTTAAAGATTTTGCACCAAAGGGAAAGCAGCACAGGTTGTTAGCTTGAAGAAGGGGAGAGCCCGGTGGACAGGCTGTCAAGTGAGGTATGAGCTTGAGGGGGGCAGCCAGCAGAGAGGTGGGACTGAAGCTTTCACTTCCCTGAGAGAGACTGGGCTGTTTGAGAAGGGCTGGAAACGCTCTCGAAATAGACAAGAGCATGCTCCGCCATGGGCGGAAGGCCGGAGCAAGTGCGCGCTGTGTGGAGGGAGGGGAAGGGGACCGGCCCTGTGCCCCCGCCGGCTCAAACTCCAGATCGACTTGGGCCCAGTGAGATACCTCTCCAAAGCCTCTGCTTTATTGAGGTGTTGGGAGGCATAGATGAGAAGCCTGGAGCCCGGCCCAGGGTGCTTCAACAAAGGGAGGTATTTTTAAGCATTCTGGAGTTGCACACGTGATGGCCTCGATTTCCCCCGAGGACTGAGGGATCTGCGTGGGTGTAGTGCTTCAAACTATGGGCTTTGGTGTTAGAAGGACCCGGGGTAGAGTTCTCACTCAACCGCCTATTAGCTGTGAGACTGTGGCCAAGTGCACTAGTGTCTCTAAACCTTCGTTTCTCCTTCCACATAAAATCAGGAGGCCAGGACCTATGCTTAAATTTCGATACTGAGGATTAAGAGATAAGGTGTGTGAAGCACTCAGCACAGTACCTGGCAGCCTAGTAAGCACCCAAGAACTAAGCCAAAAGATGGGACCAGCAGATGTTGACCGAATGCAAGGAAGTTACTGAGCAGCAGGAGGGCCCGACTGGGGCCCAGCCTTAAGCCAAAGGAACAAAGAATGACTTGTGAGAAGCTCAGGCATCCGTCAGCAGACACGGCACATGCACACACCCCCTGCTCCCCCTCCCCGTGTGATCCAGTGCCCCCCTCCACTCCCTGCGACATCCAGACCAAGGGCAGGCGTGGGAGGCTTAGGCGTCAGATGGTGAGGACTTGGACAGCCTGGTTTCAGAAGTGCATCTGAGACCTGTGGGTCTCTTTTGGGGGTTGGGGGACTTCTCGAGCACCCCATCCTGTAGTCTGGCCCTCTGCCTGCCCCGGAGGCCGGCTTCAGGCTTTGGGCCCGTGGCAGCCCCTGCTTCATGCGCCGCTGTGCCCACAGGACCGGGGCTTCTGCGTGGAGGTGAACACAGCCTTTGAGGACTTCGCCCACGTCATAAGCTTTGACAAGAGGGCTGCTGCGCTGGACGCAGGCAACATCAAGCTGACCTTCAACAGTGTGAGGGGCCGGGTGGGGCGGGGCTGCAGCCAGGGCTCCGTTCACGAGCTTGTCCCCGCGTCTTGTTCCGTCCCTTCTCACTCACTGCCCGATGTAACTGTGCCCGCCCCCCGCTCCGTCCAGGGGTTGGCGGCAGGAGCCCCCAGACCCCAGAGTCCTGTGTCCTGCAGTGCGTCTGAGTGGGACCTGGGCACCGCCCCCACCTGGGTGACCCAGCTCTGCCTCCTTTCCGTCCTCAGCTGCTGGAGAAGGCAGAGGCGCGGGAGAGAGAGCGGGAGAAGGAGGAGGCGCGGAGGATGCGGCGCAGGGAAGCTGCCTTCCGAAGCATGCTGAGACAGGCCGTGCCCGCCCTGGAGCTGGGCACTGCCTGGGAAGAGGTCAGGGCTGCAGCCTGGCACCAGACGCCACCCCCTCGGTCCTGAGGCCAGCGGTGCTTCTCCCCCACCGGGGGCCCGCCCCCGTCGGAGCGCAGCTCGCGGCCAGCTTCGGCCCCCTTCCTTCCTCTGCCCCAGCCCTGCCCTGTGCTCCTGGCGGTGTCCACGCCTTGCCGGGGCTGGTCTCATCAGCAGTGCTCTCCCTTCAAGGTCCGCGAGCGCTTTGTGTGCGACTCAGCCTTTGAGCAGATCACCCTGGAGTCGGAGCGGATCCGGCTCTTCCGCGAGTTCCTGCAGGTACTGGAGGTGAGGCAGAGCTTCTGACCCCCTGTGTCTGCGCCGGGCTCACGGTCACCCAGTCCGGCTCAGCAGAGACCCCAGTGGCCACCGATCTCTGGGGCTGTCCTTGCCCTGAGGTCTGACGGTGGCCTGGAGAGGCCTGAGGCCCTCACTTGAGAGGAGGCACAACCAGATTTGTGGGCACAGAGTGCTTCCTGTGGCGAGCCCCGGGGCCTTCCTCACCCCTCCCTCTGCCTCTACCAGACTGAATGCCAGCACCTCCACACCAAAGGCCGAAAACACAGCAGAAAGGGCAAGAAGCACCATCGGAAGCGTTCCCACTCGCCCTCAGTGAGTTGGTGGGCAGGAGGGATGTGGGGGGGGAGGCTGGATTGTCTTGGGGAAATAGGAATCATGTTGCTTGTTTTTTCCCTACACCACCTTCCCTCGGAGCGAGATTTGAAAATTCCTTTGGCCCTGGATCCTCCTCTCTGTCCCCAGTTCCCAGATTGAGGGCTTCTGGAGGCCAGAGAACCTGTGTGCTGACATGTCTGTGCTGATCTGCCCAGGGCTCGGAGTCGGAAGAGGAGGAGCTGCCCCCGCCGTCTCTCCGACCCCCCAAGCGGAGAAGGCGGAACCCCTCGGAGTCAGGCTCTGAGCCCTCTTCCTCACTTGATTCGGTTGAAAGTGGGGGTGCTGCCCTTGGAGGACGGGGCTCCCCATCTTCTCGCCTTCTCCTTGGATCAGGTGAGCCATGGGGAGTTGGAGTGGTGAGAGGAGACCGCGCCCTGAGGGTGGAGTGGATCGGGAGGTCTGCACGCATCGGAGTGGGAAGAACTTCCCCGCCCTGCCCCGGCAGGAACCGGGAGAAGGAAGGAAACCGCACCGACAGAGACCTCCTCAGCTAGCTCCCTGTCTGAAGAATGAGGACTGGGGCAGAGAAAGGAATGAACTCCGCCCCCCCCCCCCCATGGGACTTACTGGGCATTTTCTATCTCCAGATCATGGCCTTCGGAAAGCCAAGAAACCAAAAAAGAAAACTAAGAAGAGAAGACACAAGTCGGTGCGTAGAGAAGGGACTTCTACCCAGGGCCCTGCTGTGTTGAGAGCGCTCTTCGGCCGCCTCCCGGGCTGTGCTTCACAGGAACTGAGCAGGCGGGCTCTGGGCTCTTACAGAACAGTCCTGAGAGCGACACAGACCCTGAGGAGAAAGCTGGCAAGGAGAGTGATGAGAAGGAACCAGAACAGGACAAGGACAGGGAGCTGCGGCGGGCGGAACTCCCTAACCGCTCCCCAGGGTTTGGAATCAAGAAGGAGAAGGTGAGAGGCAGGCACCTGACCCCAGCCCAGTCCGCACCCTCCGCAGGCCTCCGCGGCCCTCGGAGGAGGCTGCGGGTGAGCTGTGCCTTTGCTCCACCAGACGGGCTGGGACACGTCGGAAAGTGAGCTGAGCGAGGGGGAGCTGGAAAGGCGGCGGCGGACGCTCCTGCAGCAGCTGGATGACCACCAGTGACCCGAAGAGCCGCTCTGCCTCGGGTCTGTGTGAGGCCGTGGATCCTCGGTCACCCTCACTGTCCGCACTAGACTCCTTTCTTAGTCTGGTCTGTGTCCACTTTTCCTCAAGTAGCCCCGCCCCCCGCGCGCCACCGCTGGCACCTCCCCGGGTTGCTCGTGGCGTCCAGGGTCCTCCACTTCCCGGGCAACTAGCGCGGTCCTTGCCCTCAGCCCCAGACCAGAGATTGGGATGCCATGTGGAGCGGGTGGTGCCAGTAGAGAAAATGTGAGAAGGGGCCACGAGGGAAGAATGACAGGTTGGTGACAGGCGGGGTCCTTAGCCTCTAGCATCAGTGCCTGCTCCTGCCTGCCTGGGCCCTCGGGCTCCACCACTCCTTCCTTCAGCCCCGGGACCCGGTGTATGTGTGTTTTGTTTTGTTTTGTTTTTGTTTTTTAAATAATATTTATAACATGACTGGTGGCTCTTTTATCTTCGCCGTATCCTGCCGGGGCACGCTGGGGACTGGGCAGGTACACGCGTGGCCAGCAGAGAGCACTAGTGTCTCGCGGCAGGCTGGCCTCCCTTTGTGTGGTTGGAGGCCACCCAGCCTGGTTCCCCTTCCCCAGGCTCTTGTGCTCACCTCCCCCAAGCAGACGGCAGCTCCGTGTGGCCTCCTTTCTGTCCCCGTGGTTCAGGTCAGACTAAACGGCCACCCTAGGCCCCCCTCCACTCTCCCCGCAAAGAGGAGACAGAGTCAGGCCTGGTGCTTCAAGCCTTTGTTGGGAGAAGGAAGGTCTGGGATTTATGTACACAAGAGAAGGGAGGTGGTACATGTACAGAAAGAAGTGGGTCCCTGTATTCCCCTGCAGGGGCTGAGGAGAAACTGACAGGAGACTGAGAAAAGAGCTAAGACCGCCGTGCCCCCCGTCCCGTGCCAAAAAAAACCCTAGTTGTGGAAAGGGGGTTTGGGTGCTGATGGCACGCCCTTTCTCTAGCAATCCCGGGAGAACCTCTACCCGTCTGCCCACCCAACAAGAACGGAGTCAGCCTAGAGTGGAAGGGGCTAAGGGCAGTAAGCGTGGTATCTCTCCTTTACCCTTATCACCAGGGCACAGCTGGGTAGGGACCAGGCTTAGGTGGGCCTTGCTCCTGGTAAAAGATGGTCTGAGACTGGTAGGGTCCTGGGGCCCCCTGAGTCTGGATACTTCCAGACCACAGCTGACCATGGGTCTGCAAAAAGGAAGGGAAAAAAGGGATATCTGCTTTCGCCTCTTGTCCCTCTGGCCTTGTGACAGGGGGCTGTGGGCCCCCGTATAGGCTAAAGCTAGAAATGCTTTTTCCCAGTTCTGAGCTGACCCTTGGTGACCTTTCAGTCGGGAAGTGAAGCTGAAGACCCTGGGGCCAAAGTGCAGTCCTGGAGGCACCAGGGAAGTGCCAGGGCCCAGGAGACCCAGGGCCCCCGGTGGCGTCAGACAAGTGCAGCTTTGAGAGCTGGGGTGGACGCCGGCGGAGAGCAGCACAGCCCTGCGCTGCGCCCTCGGCCAGTCCCAGGGCCCCAGGTCCACAGGTTGGAGAGCTGAAGTGCTTCTGCCTTCGGGGGGTTCTCAGTGGGGGCCTGGAGCCCGCGGGGGGCTGTTGGGCGGTGCGGCACTCCTGGTTTGGTGGCGAACGACAATGAGCTGGTGGTGGAGGCCTGTGGGGAAGACAGGGGCCTGTGAACAGGCAAGGAGGCTGGGCCAGGCCCACCCGCTGTGGGAACAGCCCCTTGAGGAGCAGCCCCACGGGCAGGGCCAAAGACGAGCCAGTCGTGAGGCCGAGGAAGGAGAAGCTTTAAGAGAGGCCAGAGGGGATGGTCAGGGAGCCTGCTGGGGCTCTGTGTTTTGGAGGACCAGGTCGGGGTGACTGAAGGCCACTGGGCAGCGGCAGAGACAAAGTAGACTCGGCGATAGCCAGAAGCTGGGGAGAGACCCCAGGTGGACTATCAGGAAATGGGTCAAGGGACATCGGATGCCCCTGGGCAGAAGCTACTGCCAGCGCTCTTTATGGGGGCGGGGGGCACAAGTAACAAAGGATACCCGGGCCCGGGAACGGAGAGAGCCTTGGCCTCAGCAGTGAGAGGTGGTGGCCAGGTCCTGCCTGCTCTGGAAGCTCCCTACCCCTCGGGCTTAGTAGAAGCCAGGACAGCATTAGTGGGAGCTACCACTTCCCCGAAGGCACATGCAAGGGGACAAGCCATGCTTCTCGGAGCACGGGGCATGCAAGTAGAGAAGTACATGCCCCCATCACCGTGAGGCTGCCAGAGGACGGTTCCAAGTCATGCAGGGGAGGAGGCGCCTGCGGGCCCAGGAGGAGTCCTGGGAGGTGGGCATGCAGAGGGGGCAGCTGCGGTGCCCAGTACCTGTCAAGAGCCCCAGCCTTGGGGGTTAACAGTTTGACTCATCATGGTGGGCTGCATCGCAGAAGAAGCGTGAGCCCCGCTTGGCAGTACGGGCCGTGAAAGGGACACTCTTCAACACTGTGGCCCAGGAAAGAGACACAGCGGTCAGGCCTCGTGGGGATGGGGTGGGAGGAGGGCCCAAAGGGGTGGGGTCGGAGTTGGGGAGCTGGGCCCAGTGGCCAGGCCTGAGGGAGGGACGAGGGCCGCACCTGTAATGATGTCCTCAATGGTACCATCCTTCCCCTCGTAAACAGGCCGATGCTCCTTGGCCTGGCGCCGCCTCAGCTCTGCAATTAGCTCCTGCTGTTGCCACTTGTTCCGCTGAGATGGGGTCTAGGGCCGAGCATTGAAGGGGAGGGGGGTCATCACTACCTACCATGGCTGGTTCCTGCCCCAAGATGCAGTCTGAGGTGCCCTTGATTATACACAGCAGCCCATCCCCGATCATTGCCTGGGAATCCCCTCCCAAAGCCCCTCTCCGCATCCCTTCGGACTCCAGACTTGGACCCTTTGGGTGGTCTCTGGGCTCCAGTTTTCCATCTCTTGAGTTTTCCCTCTACTCCCTCCTAATCCTCTCCTCCACGCCCCAGCTCTTGGTCCCACCCACCTTGGCATCCAGTTTCTTGGCTTCCTGAGCCAGCTGCTTCTCCCGCATTACCTCCTCCTGCTTCTTTCTAGCTTCGTTCTCTTGTTCTGCTTCCTAAGAACCGTCGGGGGGTGGGTAGGGGGGGCAGTGAGGCTCACACAGGCTGTGAGGGGAGGGGCTGCCACCGAGGGCGGAGAATGGGTGGCAGTGGGACCAGCAACCCCAGGTGGCCACCCTCTGGAGGGGCACTTCCTGCCCTGAACAATGACAGGAAGGGCCTGGGCCCCCACCCTGCCCACCAGTTCACAGCTGAGAGGCCTGTGGCCGGCTTCCATTGCTCCCTCCCAGGACTCCGAGGAGGAGAGAGAAAAGGCCCAGACTTGGAGCCCAGCCCTCCCTCCCCCTACCAGTTTTCTCTCAGCCAGATTCCTTTTTAAAAGCCTCTCTTCCGCTCACCTTGTAAGAACGAATGAATCGGACAAACACTGGGAAGAATACAGAAGGGGGTGTGGTCTTGGGACTCTCGCCGAAGTAGCGCACAACCGCATTGTAGGCCTCCTGGGGAAGGGGTGGACAGAAGGGGGTCGGTCTGGCAGAGAAGGACAAGCCTGGCTTCTCCCGCAGAGACAGGAGGCCCACAGAAAACAGTGCTTGGGGCCAAAGGAGGAAAACCAGCAGCCCCCAGCCCCTGTGGGAGGGAAAAGAACCTGGGGCTCCCCAAGCTCCATAGGGTATGGCCGGCACCCCCTCTCCCCCATATGCAGCCGGTCAACCATGTGGTAAAGGTTCTTCAGTCCAGGGGCACCTGGGTGGCACAGCCCGTCAAGCTCAGAGCATGATCTCAGGGTCTACTTAAGACTCTCTCTCCCCCTTTCCCTCTGCCCCTCCTCCCTGCATGTGCTTGCGCACTCTCTCTCTCTCTCTCTCTCTCAATCAAATAAATAAATCTTAAAAAAAAAAGTTCTTTGGTCCAAGAACCAGAACAAAGCCCATCTAGAGGGGCACAGGGCCTTGGCCCTGGCTGTTCCACCTGCCTCCACCCTTCGCCTACCTCGGCCGTCTTGGCATCGCGCTGGAGCTTGTCCAGTTTGCCTTCGTTGGCGCTGAGGAAGTTCCGAAGGACGCTGTTGTCATGTATGCCGCATTCCCGCCGAATCAGCTCCATGCCCCGGCCCAGCTCCTTCACGTCTAGCAGCACGTTCTCCAGGGACACTGTGGTCACCAGAGCCTGGGCTGAGGCCTGCTCGGCGGCTCCCCCAGGTTCTCATGCCCCTGCTTCCTGAGCCACCCGGTGGACACCGAGGAGGACACACCCAGCTAACGGGGCTCTCACAGAGGTAAGGAGAAGGAACGGTGGCTGTGAGCTCATGACCCCGATGGGCAAGGTAGCACAGGAAGGCAAGATGGAGAGGCTGCTGGTCTCCAAAACGGAGCTGCCTCAGACCTGGGGCAGAAATACCGGCTGCCTTACATCTGTGGGGGCTTTATGGATTTTCTAAGCCCTTCACATGCATCACAGAGAAACACAGTATCCAGGGCCAGCCCGGGGGACTTGGGAGCGAAGAGCCACTGCGGCCCTTCTGCCTGGGCCAGATGGGGGTCCGCAGGAAAGCTCCCTCTGGGGCGGCCCCTGCCCATGGCCCCAGCGGAAAGCTTTGAAGTGGCCAGAAGGGAGATTACAAAAGCCAGAAACGAAGGGACCCAAGTGTTCCCTCTCCCGAGCTTCCTGGGATTGTCCTGGGCTAGGCCCGAGGGCAGGCTGGCCAGGCCAGGCTCCCCTCACCTGCTGCGGCCTTCTCCACAAAGTGTAGCTCATGCCAGAAGTTGGCCAGGTCTGAGTATTTCTCCTTCACCGTCAAGGCGATGAAATGCAGCAGTGTCATCTTCCTGTCAGTGGACTTGGTGTCCAGCAGCTGGGAGCGGGGGGCGAGCGGTGGTGAGAGAGAAGGCCAAACGCCATGGCTCCTCAGGCTTCCAGGGCCCGGGCTGCCCCCACCATCTTACCAGATCCAGGCTCTGGAGCTTGAAGCCATACACGGCGCCCCGCTTGCTGCTGTTCATATAGTTCCCCAGGGCAAGTATGATCTGTCCAAGAGATGCAGGAGAGGAGGTCAGCCCAGGCCCCGCGGGCTCTTCCCTCCACCCAGGCCCAGGCCCGCGGGCGCCGGCGTCCGCAACCTCTCCCCACCTCCAACATCTGCTTCAGCTTCTGGGAGGACTTGACGGAGGCAGAGGCTGCAATGATGGCGTTGAGTTGCTGGAAGGCGAGAAGCAGAGCTGCGTCAGCCCAGGCCGGGATGGGGCGAAGTCGGCCTGACAGGGCGGGCAGGGGAAGGGACTAGCGAGCGGGGCCGGGGCCGGGGGCGCCCGGGCGGAGGCTGTACCGGCGTGAGCATCTGCAGGTTGTCCTGGAAGTTGCCCAGGAAGGCCATGCCGGCCATCCGCTGCGTCAGCCGCTCCACCTTGCTGAAGAGCAGCATGAAGCGGTCCTCGGCCGCCAGCTCGTCCAGGGGCTGCCGCTCCCGCTCGTACTGCCGCAGCAGCTTCACCTCGGCCTCCGTGGGCAGGAAGCGCATCAGGCACTCCACGAAGTCCACGGGCAGCGTCTGGAGGTCAAACCTGTGTCGGAGGAAGGAGCCACCTCAGGTCTTGCGTCTGCCCGGTATCCATCACCCCTTTATTCTCCGGCTCCCGGGACGCACCCAGAGGCAGAGGGCCCGTTGCTTCACTACCAGAGCACGAGTAAGCATCCTAGGGGAACATTCCATGGCCTGTTTTAAAACCCTTCAGTATCTTCCCTCTACCCCTAGGGAGAAATCTTTACACCTGAGCGTGGCTTACGAGGCTCAGCCTGCAAGACTTCTGCCCACCTGGGTCTCCCCTGTCTCTCCTACTGTCCTCCTACACTGAAGTCATAGAAGATTTCCAGTCCCTAGGGCATCATGCTTCTCCCTCCAGGCACTGAAATGGACTTCATCTACTTCCTCAGGTCAGGTCGCACGTGAGACCTCACCTCCTCCAGGAAGCCTTCCCTGATCACCAGGCTCAGCTACCTGGCCTGCTCTGTTCCCCCAAAGCTGCCTACACCTCTGCCACCTTGGTGGTTATCACCCGGTGCTACTGGACTGTTCCCCGGAGACTGACAGCAACTTGAGTGCAGGTCTGAGCTGAATCCCCAGCACCTCCCACAGTGCCTGGCACACAGCACAAATGCACCGAGTTCTGGCCAAAGCGGGGGATGACTGAGGGGCGTGAGATGGCTCTGTTGATGCCTTGGAATCCAGGGAAGGCCAGGATCCTGGGTGGGAAACTGGGCTGCCAGCTGACTGGGACCAGGGCGAGGTCAGCGGGAGCCTCACGTGTGGATGGCCCTGCAGATCTCCTCCGCCGAGCGGCCAGCCTTGCGGAGGGTGATGGCCAGGTTCTTGGCACGATTGGCTTCCAACAGGGTCACCTTGCTGGCAGCCTTTTGCGCTGTCTTGTTCTTAGAGCAGATGAGGTCAAGGGCAGGGCCCTGGGCTTTCGTCTTGAACAGTTCTTCAAACTTGTCCAGGTCTAGGTCCTGGCAGGGGTTGACGAGAAGGGAAAACACAGTGGCCTATCAGACTAGAAGACCCCCCAGCAGCGTGCCCAGTGTCTGCTCAGCTCCGGCGCGCGGATGCCTGAGTCTGGCGGCGTTTCCAAGGTCAGGAGATCTGGCTAAAAGCATGATCCGGTCCCCAGTCCTCAACCCCACCCCCAAGGGCTCCAGGCCCTGCTACCTCCAAGATCTTCTCATCGTCAAGTTCACTGAAGACAGTGCCGCTGATCTGGTTGGGTTTCAGTGCTGTCCAGTTGAAGACGGGCAACCGGAACTTGGTCTTGATGGGTTTCTTGATGCGAATGGCTAATTTGGAAGGAAGATGAGTGAGGTGCTGGGGCTGAGGACACCCTCCCTCCATCCCACTAGCCCTGCCCAGAGCTCAGGGGGGCACTCACCTGACAGGCCTACTGTCAGCACCACAGAGGGGGCAGCGCCAGGGAGCGGTGGGGCTGGGGGACACTTATCTGGGGGACAAGAAATGCCACGGTGACCCAGGGCCCCAAAGACTCTTCAGAGATCCCTTCGCTGATGCCACCCCACCTGTCTGCAGAGTCTCCAGGAGAAAGAGAACGTGTGAATCCCTGCCCCTGTGGCTCCCAGGGGTCCTAACTCTGGTGGGGCAGGTCTCGCTGGCAGGTCAGAGCTGTCTCCTGCTCTGGTCTGAGCCCTCTCCGTGGCCGTCCTCAGAGGAATCAGGAGTGTCTCCTTTATGATCCTTACAACAGACCCACGCCTGCACTTAGCTACCCCTTCCCCAGTGAGCTGAGCCTCCCTCAGACTCTCGCCCTCCCTCAACGCTTTCCCACTGACTTCACATCCTTCCACCCACGTCCCTGGCTTGTCCCTAAGGGAGGCACCGCTGCCTGGGGTTTCGGTGTGGCCCTGAGGTGCGGCCGCCCCTCGGGGCTCCCGCGGTCCTCACCTGGTAACGGGGGTGGTGGCGGGGGCAGGGGAGGAGCTGGCGGCGGAGGCAGCGGCAGGGCCTCCTCGGGCGGCGGGGCTGGAGCCAGGAGGTCCAGGTCGGAGGGCAGCATGCCCTCACCCAGCTCTGCGGGGCCTATCCGGGCCAGGGCCTCGCTGCCCACTGACTCCAGGCCCCGCGCCCCAGGCTCCAGGTGGCAGCGGCGCTGGAAGGCCTCCTCCTTCTCTTTAATGAGCCGCCGCAGCGTGTGCACCTGGTGGCTTGTGTTCTCGTAAGTCTCCTAGCGGAGACAGCGGGGAAGGGGTAAGCGGAAGGCACAGCCGGCGTTGCCCCCAAGCGTGGCCCTTCCTACCCCAGGTGTCTCAGCTGGGTCTCTGGGAGGGTGCCCAGAGGCAGAGAGCAGCAGGAACTCAGGTGGGCGCCGGGGAGGCTGGACTGCACAGAACGAGAGGTGAGCGCAGAGCCGCCGGCCCAGTGGGCACCCTCCAGAGTGCTTCCTCTCGGACCCGGCCCTAGACTCACTCGTTCCTCAAGGCCCGGGCCAGAGGCTGCTCCTGGGCACACCTCCCGGGCCTACCTCCAGCCGGCCACACCGCCCTCGGCCCTCTGGTCCTCAACTGCTCCCACTGCATTTGGCCTTGTATAATCACTCCGTCGGCAGCCCCCTGTGGACAAGACCCTGCCCTAGCCATCTCTGTATCCTCCATACTCCCTAGAACACTCCAGACTCTCAGCAGGGGCCTGACAGGTATATATCAAGCGTCTGGCCTCCCGACTTAGGGTACCTGGTGGATAGGACCTGAGCTACTCAGCCTGCCCATTATGCAGGGGAGGGAAAGGCAGTAAGAGGGGCCAATAGGAGGAGGCCTGTAGGAGGCGCCAATAGAGGCGCCTAAGGGTGCCCCACTTGCTCCCACCCTCCTCTGTGTGCATCCAGCCCACTCTGGATTCAGGTTCCCTTGCCAACTAAAAAATGGAGAGAAGTCATCAGCCCACCCTCCTCTGAGTGCCTCAAGTGAGAAACAAGTCTGGATTTTCAAAGACTTGACATGACCCAAAAAATAAAAACCAAATAAAAAACTGATTTTTTAGATGCATTTCTTCTAAGAGGATGGAGCTGACTGTATGAAAAAGCAAAGAGATAAAAAATAAATTGATAAGGGGCGCCTGGGTGGCTCAGTGGGTTAAGGCCCCGCCTTCGGCTCAGGTTGAGCTTCGGATCGAGCCCCTGCATCAGGCTCTCTGCTCAGCAGGGAGCCCGCTTCCCCTTCTCTCTCTGACTGCCTCTCTGCCTACTTGTGATCTCTCTCCTCTCTGTCAAATAAATAAATCTTTAAAAACAATAAATTGATAAGAGAAATATCAAAAGAAAGGAAGAAGGAAAGGAAGAAAGAGGAAGGAAGGAAGGAAAGAAGGAAGGAAGACGAAAAGAAGAAAAGAGAAAAGAAAAGCCAGCTCCCCAGGCCCTGGCCCCCAGCACCAGTCAGGGCCTCCCTTCTCCAGATTACTTGGTACCTTGACGCTCTCTAGTTCCTTCTCCCGCTGCAGCAGCTGCTTCTCTAGCTCTGCCACACGCATCATGTTCTCATTCTCCAGGTCCAGAAGCTTCTCCGTGAGCTGCAGGATGGGAAGAGCAGATCTGGTGCTGGCCCTAAAGCCTGGGCGCTTTGCACAGCCTGAGCCTCCTTCAGGACCTGGGCCCGACCCCCGCACGTGGGGCTCCCAAGGCCGAGGGGCCCGGTGGCTTTCCTGCATCACTCCCGTGGGCCCAGGGCCTGAAACTCTGTGAAACAGACCACATCTGACTCTCTCAAGCCTGAGGCCACCTAACGCCCAGTGGAGGTCAGTGTGTGTCCTAACCTGTGAATGACCCTGGGCCTTGGCCGGAGTGTGCCAGGTTATCAGGCTTCCCTGGGCCTCAGTCTGGAACTGAGATGGCCCCGTCCTCTCCCCACCCTCAGCGGCAGTTCTGGCAGCAAAAGAGGACTACCTACGTGGGACACATGTTCCTCCAGCTCCTCCACCTTCTCCAGGGCCACGTTCTTGGTCTCTGCGTCCTCCAGCAAGCCTCCCACATCAAACACATTGTCCAGGTACGCCTGGATCTGCACCTGCAGCTTCTCGCTCTCTGTGTGCCTTGACTTCTGGGAAAAGCAGACCCAGTAGTAGCTGGGGGAGCCTCCCAACAGAGACGTGGCCCTCCTCACCCTCCATGACCACTTCCTAGAGCGGAAGACCCAGGGAGTTCCTTCTGCAGCCACGCAGATGTTCACCCAACAGAGCTGCCAAGTTAGAGAGCGCCCCCTGCAGGAGGGCCCGAGACCCCCGGTGGCAGAAGGACAGGCAGGGCTCCAAGAGAACCCACCACTAGGCTCTTGTAGAAGAAGGACCCTTCATGAAATGACTAAGCCGGTCCTCTGCCCCCAAGCTCCTCCCCTGCGAAGACTCGAGCCCAGCTCACCTGCAAGAACTCCTCCAGCCCCAGCTTGGTGAACTCATACTGCAGGTGCACCCGGAAGTTCATGTCCTCTACTGAGTGCACCACGATGTTGATAAACTGCATGCAGGCCACCTGGGGAGAAGCCGCCCAGAGGGTCAGAGGCAGGGAGGGCCAGGAGAGACCGCAGAGCCCGGGTGTTAGAACCGCGATCATCTCAGGGGTACTCAAAGGAGCGAATTTAAAAAGTGAGTCTTTCTGGGAACGATAAGAGTATTTTAACTTAAGAAGTATCAAACTTAAGATTCAGTGTACGGAAATAAGTAAATTACATGAGAAATAGACAGAAATGAAGATACAGCTGATTTCCTTTGCACTTCAGCAAGTATTTATTGAGACAACACTACGTAACTAAAGACCGGAGGCTGAAGGGAAGAGAGGCTAGAGGAAAAGCTGGGGCAAAGCAAAGCAGCTTGAAAGGAGCCAAACCAGGGGCGGCAAGGCCACAAAAAGAGGGAAAGGAGGGGGACCCAAGACACAAAAATGTCATTGTCCTGAAGTCTCTAAAAGCTCTCTGGGGTAGGTGAGTGGACAAGGAGCACTTACTGAGTGGAGAGAATCATTCTAGGCTCTAGACAGAGTATTAAGCTGTGCCGTTCTCAAGGACCATGGGAGCCTGCTGCGCATGCGCCTGACCCAGGCCCAGCTCCTCACCATGAAGTCGATGTTGCTGTCCTCATTCCGGAAATACTCCATCAGCTTCTCAAAGCGGTGTAGCTCCTTGCATACCTGAACAAGCAAACTTTCTCAGTGAGAAGCTCTAGCCCATGCAGAACCTAAGCCCTTGAGCCCTGCTCCCAGGAACATCACGGCAAAGGGATTAGTTCAGACTAAGCGTAACCACGACTCTTCCTCTGCAAGGAACCACTTGTAACAACAGAAGAAAGCCTGTAAGCATAACAAGTTCTCACGTAGAAGAAAGCCTGGGACTGGCCATTGCCTTGGGTCACTGGTCCCCCATCACTTGCTGAGGGTACCCAGTAAAGCCTGGGCCATTAGTCTGGGCTCTAGGGACCTCTGGGGGTAGGCCAAGAAGAAACACAGTTGCTCAGTTATTGAAGGAAGGAGAGAGGAAGGAGGAAGGTGGGAGGCCATAACTAGGTCCTAGTGGGGACACAGGAGAGGGTCTAGGGTGCAGGAAAGCCCGTGTGCTGAGAGGGGTCCAGAGACTCCGCTGAGCCTCTGGCTTCAAGGAGGAAGAGCCATTTCCTGGCTTGAACAATGGATGCTAGGGAAGAGGTCCAAAGAGGAGGAAGGGGTGGGACCAGCAGCTGCGACTGGACGTCGAGGAATCCTATGTTCAAGCAGATGAGGGTTTCAGAGTCAGGCCCAGAGGCTGGGGAAATTCCAAGTAGGAGCTTCCTCTCCCCTCGCCAATTACAGCCAACAACCCAGGACGGTCCTTGCTTGCCTTCTGCTCCTACCGCAAACATATCTGCCTTGGGTTCTACCGGTGGGTTCTCTGCCTCAGAGCCGCCCGGGTCCCTGTTAAAGCACAGGTCCTCAGCCCCCCAGGAGTAAGTTTAACAAGCTCCTCAGGCATGCTGATGCACGGCTAGGTTGGCGCTACTGGACTGCAGCCCTCAAGTGAGGGCCTCTTCAGCTGGCCATTTGGGAGCTGTCTTGCCATAAGATCTGATAAGGCAGAAGTTCCGGTTTTGGTGTTAAAAAAAAAAGGAGGGGGCCAGGCTTCTAGTTAAGCACAGGCTGTGAAAATCATCACTGGGCTGTGTGAGATCACAGGAAAGGGTGCTTACCTACCTGGCTGCCCACCTCCTCACCACACACACACACACACACACACATGCAAATGTAGGAGACTGACCTCTTTGAAATTGTCAAAGGCAGCAAGAATGATTTCGTGACCTCCCCGCACCAAACACACAGCTGCCAAGAGCTCCAAGACAAGGGCTTTGGTCCTGAGGGGTGAAGAACAAGGATTAAGCCCCTAGCTCCCCACCCAGGCCACCATGCTGTTCGCCTCCACGAGGAGGTGGGCCCTTTCAGAGCGGAGACAGCCTCAGAAGTGAGCAGAGCAGGTTTCACAAAGAAAGCAGGGGAAGGAAGGCTTGTCCCTCACTGATCTGTGCAGACCAGAGGGAAGCCAGGGACATCCCCCCTCCTCTGGCGGAGGTGAGGGAGCAGAAGCAAGGCTCTGGCCCAGGCCCCAGGCCCCCCCAAGCCAGGCAGGCAGGACTGCATGTCAGGGACAAGTGGGGCCCAGATCTCCAGAGCCCTGGGGCACAGTGGGGAGGAGAGGGGAAGCGAGGAACCCACCTTGGATTCTTGTTGTTGAGACTGAGTGCGATCTCATTGACAGCGTGGGGGTGGGACATGACCAGGTTGAAGCCGTACTGTAACAGGGGGAAAGGACAGAAGGAAGGAAGACCTTGATGGTGGGCAAGGCAGCTCCCTGCCGGACCCCCTGGACTGTCGGCCTGGTGCCCTCCCTGCTCTTCGAATTCGGCAGATGCGGCAGGATGGGCAGAGCTTCCGTGGCTAGTGCTGCCCGCTTACCTGATAGTTCATGATGGCTCTGAGGCAAAGGATACAGACGTGGACATCATCCTTCTGGCTCACCAGGCGCGAGTTCTTCAGGGCCCTGCGCCCAGGGAGAGTGCTGTACCTGGGGGAGAGGGGGCTGCTGGTGAAGGGTCTGGGAGCGCTCACCATCACCCCGACAGCCGCCTGCGCCTCCGCAGTGGTGAGGAAGGGGGATGGGGGCCCTGAACCGATAGCCTCGAGAGTGGTGGGGGAGGAGGGTCAGGGTGCTCAGCTGTTTTTGTCTCTCTGCCACAGGCCTTTGGCAGTAACTACCCAGGATCCCAGCTTTTTAATCAGTGCCCAAACCATCCTGAGCCCAGGGGCCCTCTGAAATACAATGGCAGGCGTGCGGTCTTCCTAGGCCTCAAGATGGATCCAGGGAGATGTTCATCTGAGCCTTCCCTCCTCCTCCTTCCAGTTGCTGCATCTTCCACAAATTCCCTGGGGCAGGAGCATCTTGGCTCCCGTCCCACTTCTATGTCCCAGAAAGGGCAGAGCAGACCCCCAAGGCAATAGGAGGGCCGGGGGCTACCTCTGGCTTGGCCCCCAGTGATATTTCATGAAAGAAAGAGGAAGCACAAATGGTGTGTGCTCAGGCATGACGAGAATGACGAGCAGGGTCAGAGGGACAAAACCCAAAGGAAACCAGGAGAAAAGCATGGCCACAGGAGGGACCCGGACCACAGAAAGGGCCACAGGGCCCAAAGGAAAGCCTCCTCGGGTAGGAGGGGCTCTGAGAAGTCATCTTGGTCTATCCACCTGCCTCTGGGCAGGACAGCTCCTAAAGTACTGAAAAAAAAAAAAATGAACACAAGGCTGGCTTGGAGAGAAAAGGAAGAAGTGAAGGGAAGGTGAGCAGCGGGTGGGCTGGGTGGGAGCTGGTCTCGGAGCCGCCGATGGCACAGAATGCAGATCCAGAGGGCAACAGACGGGAGGGCAGGAGCTGAATCACCGGTGACGACCAGGGAGCTGGAGGAGGGCCGGTCCCGCCCAAGAGGCCGGCAGGAAGGGCAGAATGAAAAAGAGGAATGGTGGGGAGCCCCTCGAGGGGCAGTGTGGAGAGGGGAGAGCTGGAACCCCAGACGGGGTGGGCACAGCCGAGGGCGATGTACTTACCCAGGACAGATTGCTGGGCAGAGTCAAGGAGACAGAGAGGACAGACCAGAGACAGACTGGCAGGCAGAGGGCAAGAGAGCGGAGCCTGGAAGCAAGAGTGGAGGGAGGAGCAATGAGCACTCACCCCTGGCCCCCAGGACCGGGACTGGGGGCTAGGGTGGGCGGCAGGCGGGCAGAGCGAGAGCACACATACCGGAGCACAGACTGGCGCGCAGAGCGAGCGAGGCTGTTGGTGAAGGGGGCTGACAGGGCGCTGGGTGGCTGCAGGTCCTCGATGGACCTGCCCCAGGACCGGAGCTTGTCAAACGCACCATCGTCACCGCTCTCCAGACCCTCAAAGTCAAACCTGGAGCAGGAGAGGACACACAAGTGCACACACAGGAGAAATTCAGTGCTAAGCCCCCTGGCCAGCCCACCCCCACCCCGTAGACCTCGAGGGCAGTAAGAAGCAAGGACGGCGAGAACAGAAAGCGGAACTGGGCAGCAGAGACCCAACCCTGGTCGGGAGAGCCACCAACGCAGGACAAGGGCAGCAGAGGCACAGGCAGCAACCCGGAGGGGGACCTGCGGGGTTGGGAATGCTGACAGGGGTGAGCTGCGGCTCCCCGCTGGCCAGGCGCCTCCAGGAGTGACTTCTCCGTGGGCCCCAAGGGAATCTTTCTGCACTCCCAGCCTCAGGGGCACGTCTCAAGAGAAGCCGTGGCTCCCCGTGGAGAATCAGCCCTGTGGAAGGGTGGTGGGGAACCGGCCAACGCAGGTCTTGCTGGTTGGCTAACGGCAGTGGCCAAAGGGGCCTCTCAGTGCCCTGACGGGGCCAGGCTGGTTATGGATTGGGCTCATGAGGGCAGGTCTGAACGGAAGGAAACAGGGGTCCCAGCCAACCTAGAGTGGGAGAGGTCACTAGGTTCAAGAGTACCATGGTCCCATCCCAGCACTGGGGGTTTAATGGCTGGCTTTTCTGTGGTTCTACTTGAGACCGCTAGGTTTTCTGGAATAGAGGCTCCTTGGGCTCCAGCTTCCCCGGGGGAAGAAATCACAGGTCGAGGGTGTGGACTGGGGTCCTTCGTCCCTACAGGAGTTGGGATGGTTTCTCTGTCACACTCTACTTCTGTGACCGCCACCGGCCATTTGGGAGTGCGGCCAGGACGAGAAGGACGGCTTGAGATCACAGGGGCCTTGCCCGTTAGGAATCCCTACATCAGGGGATACCCACTCTGAGAAACCAGCCCCACTTTTCTTTCCTGTCCTCTTCCCCCAAGTAGGTCACTAAGGACTGAACGAGCATCTCCTACAGGCTCTTCCTCCGGGGAACCTTCTGCTCAGACACTCCTAACCCCAGGGTCAAAGGCACAGAGGCCGAGGCTTTCTGAAATAGGAAATGATATCTGCAGATGACTGAACGTTCTGAAGGAGCCGGGGCAGGCTGCAGAGCCCCGAGGATGAGATGTTTAATGGGGCTCTCGGGTAAACACCAGAGGAGGCTCCCTGACAGGGAACCTTGCCAGCGGCTTCCCTCAGTCAGTAACCGAATTCCCCAGCACCGGTACACGCAGTTTACAAATCACTGTCTTCACCCAAACTCTGTCTGGCTTCACCCTCTTCCTTCCAACCCTTCCCAAGACACGCTTTCTCTCCCCTTCACACCCTCTCTCTACCCTGAATCTTTCTTTCAAAAACAGAGTCAAGAGCACTGCTCTGGACACTACAAGACTGAGGATCCTGCGTGTTTTGGTTTCAAGCAGCTGGGATGTGTTTGCGTTTCGAACAAGATAGATAGGCTTATTTGGAAAAATGATCTACATCTTTTTACTATAAAAGCTCTGAATTAAAAAAAAAAATCACTTCAGCAAATGTTTCTCATTTCTTTCTATAAAAAGAGTCGTTTTTAAAGGGAGAGGAGGATCACGAGGCCTGAATTCTGCAGGGATGGGAATGGGGGGTAGGCTACACTTGGTTTTAAGGAGGGATGACCTGGGAAAAGTGACAGGCCAATCGGAGGAGAGGCGTTAGTTCGAACCCTTAAAGAGCTAAGACGGAAGATCTGCGGGACAAAAGAGAAGAGCCACGGGGTAAGGACAGTAACAACGAAAGTGAAAGCCAAGGGAAGGACTGAGTCCCAGAACTGAGGAGTTCCCCAGGACTTGGGACTTTTGGTGCTAAGGTTGGGAAAAGTCACGGGCAAACTGGGATGATCTGTCAGCCAAGGGCCGTTTGAAGTCTTGGCTCTAAGTCTGCGGTATTCCCCAGTCATCACATGACGGATCGGTAAAATCCCTCTTTCCCTATATTCGGGTAAATACGGTAGGTTACACCACCTTGAATAAAATAATCACTAATAAAGCAGCTAGTGCAGAATAGACTTCCCAACACTACTAGTTGCTTTACACACATTAACATCTTAACCTTACAACAACCCTGGAACACAGATCCCCTTTTCTATAAGAGGATGCAAATGTGCTTGAGGTCACTCAGTCAAGGACATAATTGAGGCTCACAACCAGCTTTGCGGTAATCAAAAGCACTCCTTTTCACTACACCTCATGCCAGCTTCTCATGCCGCCCCCCGACTGAAAAGGGCTCCAAATACTTCATTTCCAGTCTGGGTCAAAGGTCATGCCCACTGCTCCCAGGGCTCTTCTTCAGCAATGACCTGGAGAAACCCTCTCACATCTGGAGACCTGAAGGTGATTCAACTCTCCAAAGGCAAATGAATGAATCCCACTGGGCGTCTCTCCCAGAAGCCAGGACATTTCCTTGGACTGCTCTCAGCCTGGAGTCTGGATCCTTCAGGTTCTAATCCTGAGCTCCCTTTCCATATCTCCCTGCTTCTGCTTCCCAAAATGTACCTTCTGCTCCAGCCACCTGGCCTTCTTCACGGATCCCAGACGTCTCTTTGGCTGCCTGTCCACTCCCACACCACTGCCTGCGCTCTTCCCTCCTGGCCTGGGCCTCCCATTCCCGTCTCCCACTACTGCAGTCTCACCCTTCCTCAGCAAATCAGAATGGGACTGTGTCCTCCCTCGCCAGTCCCCACCCCCAGCCCCAGAGAGGTACTCACATGACCGAACATTGGGCAAAGGACAGGTAATCCACCAGAACATCCAGGCCTTTGTTTTCATCATTCAGAAACTCCCGCACCCACCTGCGGATAGAGGACACATAGTGGAGGGGTCTGCTAAAGGGGGTCGAGGGTGAGAAGGGCGAGGGGCCTTTGACCCGACACCTGCTCCTGAATCCTCTGGAACTTAGCACCAGGCTGGGAAAATTCTGAGGTTCCAAACCCATGGCAGACCCATCCACGGTGACATCATGGGCCTAGACCTCTGCTAGGCCAGGGAGCCAGGGATGGGGAAAGGTACAAGGCCTTCCAGTACCATGTCAGGCACACCCTTTCAGGAACGTTCTCCTAAACGGCCAGGGCCCTGGCGCAATCATTTTCGGTGTCCTTGCTATCTAGCACAACACCAAGTGCGCTGTCCCTGTGTGGTGTTTATTGGAGGAATTGTGGGGAGGTGGGGAGGTCGATCAAGAGCATTTACCACAGGCCCTTGTGCACAGAGGTGCCTGACGGGGGCTAGCACGTCTCCAACTGGACTGAAGTTTTGGTCGAAAGACAGGCAGGAAGGGTCAAAGAGAGCTCTGGAACAGAGACATGTTGGGCCAAAGGACCCTTCCACCAAGTGCAAGGAAAGATAGTTTGGGCTACAGTGAGCTAAGACGGATATGTGGGAATTCTGTGTTTGGTCAGCGTGAGTCTGACAGAATAGGAAAAGGATCGGAGAAGAGTCAGGGACTCAAGTAATGGCTATGACCACTCAGAGCCAGACTGAGGACTCAGGCCCCTTCAGCCAGAGAGGCAGGAAGGTGGACAACAAAGACCCTAAAGACAATGGACCCGGGCATTTCCACCCTTCGGCCTTCAGGCCTCTTGGCCCGAGATATCCCTGGAAGGAAATTCAAGAGCCGATCCCAGGAGGGCTGTTACGGGACAGGTTCATTCCACGGCACGGAGAAACATAAAACTCTCAGGATAGACCCCGACTCTCCTCAGTGCTCTGTTCCCTTGGCTGTCTGGGGGTCTTCAGAGGCAGCTGCACCCAACAGCCCGGCAGGGCCGCCTCTGCCCCGAGGCTGGGACACCAGCGCCATGTTTGCCGGCCACACCCTGGGACGCAGTGAGAGGCTGGGCCGGAGCACCAGGCTCAGCTGAGGCGGACTGACACCGGAGCTGCCTGAAGTTAGCTTCCTCTCTGGGGGCCGACAGGCCTCCCGTTTCCTGTCTGTCTGCTCTCCAACTCCCCACCCCCTTCTCATTTCCTGTCTGAGTCTACACTGCTATTTTCGGGATCTTGACACTTTGAGGAGAGGTTAAAGGGCACTTCGGCAAGGCAGAGAAACCAATACAAACCCGAGAGAGGAGGAGCTGGGGAGGCTCTGGAATCCCACTTCCCAGCCTGCCCTGCTCCAGGGCCGGAGGTCCCATCGGGCTGGCCCTACACACCCAGCTTCGGCAGGTCCTGGGGCTGATCGGGCTGGGACGGAAGCAGGAGCCTCCTCTCCCCACCCTGCCCTGGGCTCCTACCACTCCGGAGCACCCACACCCCGGCCCGACAGCCTGACAAACTCTTCCTGCCTAGACATCTGGGAAGGAGCCTGGCCCTCCCACACAACTGCCCAGAGAAGCCACAGTTCAGGCGACAGGAGCTCCTAAAATGCCAGACGCTAAGCCGTTCCCTGGGAACCAAGGGCCAGGTCCGGACCTCTAACTTGTGTGCCAGCTGCCAAGAGGCCCCGGGCCTGGGAACCACGCTGCTCTCGCCCCAGCTGCTGGCCAGTGGCCAGAGAGGCAGGCCCCAGGTAGAAGGGGTGAGCAGAGGGGAGTGTCGCACACGGCTCTGGGGTCCTCTCCTGAGAAGAACAGGCTCCCATCCTCCTACGGCCAAGACTTACTAAGAAAGAAAGAACGGTCTGAGAGGGAGAGGAGGGGAGTAGAAGGCCCTACAAGGTGGCGTGCAGGGCGGTAGGTGGGATTTGGAGTCACCGTCTGTTTCACTGCCCCCTGTCTCCTACCGCCCTCACACACAGGGTAGCTGAGGAGGCCCTGCCCTGCCACACAGCTGGAGGCTGAGTGTCACGTTTGCTAGCATGTCAGCCTTCACTCTGGCTCACGGATGGGGTGTGGAAGCCAATTCTGGCCACCAGGCACAGCTGCCGAGGGCAGGAACTATCCCTTTCCTGTTCTCTCCTGTGCCATTTCCCCTGTGACTGCTGCTGCGGCAGCTGGCCGCAAACAGGTAGCCTCTCTAAGAGCCCCAGGCAGTCCCAGCCCGCCATGGACAAGAGGGCGGCCGCCACAGGCAGGAGGGGAAAGGCGGATGACGTCATTTGGCTCTTTCCACCCCTGCTCTCAGGAAGCCCGGGACCCTGGGGACGGCACCTGCCCAGCCACCCCCACCCCACCCCAGGTTCGACTTCTCGACCCGAGAGCTCTCAATATCTGTGCCAGGCCCCCCGGTCAGGATCGTAGCCCGGCCTGCAGGCCTCCATGAGGTTTCCCTCGCTGTCCTCCGTGCACACTCTCTCTGCCTCTGCCTCACTCTCGCTTTCACTACGTACACTGACTGGTTACAGTGTTAGAAAACCGAGACCACTTGCCATCTGTCACTGTACCTTACGTATTAGCCTTCAGCCTATTCAGCGAGTTCTGGTTCCCCACTCAGAGACTAGCAAACAAGACCCACGCCGTTCCCAGGGACCTGTCAATAGGCTGCCAGTACCAGGGTCTGTAGACAGAGAAGACGTTCGAGTCCTGGCCCCCACTGCCTTTGATCTACTTTCTGGGTGCCCTAGGAAGCTGCTTCTGCTCATGGACTGAGATTGTCTTGCAATCAAGAAAATAGTGTTCTGGGCACCACACAGTCCGGAAACGAGGGCTCAGCTGCCCGATGCAATGTGCTCCCCCATCCCCAGCACGCTCTGGGCCTCCCTTGGCCCAGCCCCAGGCCACAGGCAGACTCGAGTCTCAGCTGCGACGGGAATGTCTTCTACTTACAGCCGTAGGCTGAAGACCCCAGGAGAGGCCCCAAGCTTACCAGCAGCATCCAGTCAGCAGCTGGCAGAGCCGAAAGGGAGAAAAGCCAGAAAAAGAACAGTCCGAAGCTCTGGGGAACCAAAAGCTGTTCAAGGGGCGACCGTGCCCCATGGCAGGGAGATCAACAAGCCACCCATCCTCAGACGCCGCCGGATCCTGATGGCCGATTCTGACTCACCCAATATGGTTGGTACGAAGTGAGATCTCCAGCTCCCTCAGTACTTTGGTTGACTCCTGCACTCTCCTCCTGAACTTCTGTAAACACGGAATTTCCTGTCACTATTGGAGGCCCCCGATCCAACTTTACAGTACAAACAAAAGGGGTAGAAAAGGAAAGGGAGGGGACACGAGAGGGCAGTTATAATCCTTCCCTCTGTGAGGAGGCAGCCACTCCAGGCCCATGGCCTCAGGACCCAGAAACCCAACTCCCATTGCTGGGAAGCGGATGTCCCACCCCAAGCCACAGGGTCTGCCCCCCAAACCCCACAGGACTATAAGGGGCCTCCCTGCCTCACACTTCACCTTCCGGGTTACGCTGGGGTCCAAGAAGCTCTGGAGTTTCTGGATGTAAGTGTGGGGAGGATTCTTCACCTGGAACCGTTCCTGTGAGGGAAACATGCATGTGTGCACACACACCCAGAGTTCTGAGGAGAGCGTCGAGGAAGTCGAACCCTCATGGCATTCAGTATGAGGGGACCCAGCCTCCTCAAGTTGTCAGCTGGCCCTTAACATCATCCAAACCAGAGACTCTCTTCCTTGAC
This sequence comes from Potos flavus, assembly GCA_028534135.1. Taxonomy (NCBI): domain Eukaryota; kingdom Metazoa; phylum Chordata; class Mammalia; order Carnivora; family Procyonidae; genus Potos; species Potos flavus. The sequence continues at coordinate 57,098,634 of CM052897.1, read as the reverse complement.
TTATTTTCAGGCACTTCTCATCTACTGCCATCTTCCCCTTCTCCGGTTAGTGATCTATGAGCCTAAAATATTTTTCTATGTTGAAAATTATTTTACGAGCCTGCTGCTTGCTAAGATGTGGGGATTAAAGAGCTGCTAATGCCAAAATAAAGGGACAATTGAGAAATGACGCCCACTGCCTAGCTGACTGATGGCCCAGGACTAGGAGGGCCGTGGAGAGAGGAGCGAGGCTTCGTAGAATGCAACCTCCTCAGCCCTATAACCCAGACTTGGGATTGCACTGGCTTTGCAGGACTAACACGTCCAGGGCTGGGACACGCATTCTGTTCCTCGCCCAGACCGCAGGCCCCAGGCCCCGACAATGCAGGCAACCTCAAATGCTGAACCTGCTTTCGACAAGGTCATCCCTCGATCCCCTTCCACGAAGAGCACCGGACCATGGGACCATGCCTTTCCCATTTTGGTCCAACCCTCACATCAGACCCAGGAGAAAACTCAGGGAAAACTCTTCAGCATTCTGGTCGTGTCAGGGCCTTTACCACTGAGATATCTGCAGAGTTGAGGGGTAGGGGGAGCTGCTCAGGGCTCAGGGAGAATGATCTAATGTTAGCAAATAAAACCTAAACACAAAATGAAAGCAAAAAGAAAGGTGTGAGAAAGAGTCGAAATTATGTGACCTGGAAAGGACCGGGAGATCATCAATGAAAGAAACTCAGTACCAACAGGCGCCTGTGGTCCAACCCCAAGCAGGAGCTCACCATGCTTGCCGGCTCTGCTTAATGCAGAACATGAGCAAACAGGCTTTCCCTGGAGAGGTGGGGGCCTGGACTGGGAGCTCTGAGGCGTAATTCCACCTTAGGTCAAGCAGCCTTATTTGGAGGGCAGTGGAACATAAAAGCTAGCATGGGGTCGGCTGCTTTGCCCTGGTCCCAGTGTCAGGCACGAAACTGAGCCTCGAGTTCTTCATCCATAAAACGTTAACGGCACCTTCCTCAGGGGGTTTTTGTGAGGATTAAATGAGATACTTCAGTATATGTAAAGTCCTTGGTCCCCCGTAAGTATTTAATAAATGTTAGCTATTCCGATTCTGTTCAGGGCTTGAAAAGAAATCACAAATCTGTGACTGTGCCAGGCGAAGCTTCCATGCCTCCCGAGAGGTAAGGAAATAAAAGCAGACTCTCCTAGCTGGGCAGACAGGCCTGTCGGAGATCAGAAACTCGTGCCCTGTAAAATTCAAATGCGTGCAGGGGAAAGAACCAGGCCATGGGTCCTGGGTCTCAGTTCTGAGCTACGTAATAATCTCTCTAGTCTCTTCCAGCTCGAGACACTGTTCATGTAGGGAGAGCTTCCAATCCTCATGTTCTGAGATTCGGGGACAGACGACTATAGGGGACCGGGTCTGCTCATTCTTCGATGCCTGTCACTAATGAGAAAAACCCAAGGAGCCAGGGCTGGGGCAGAGTGAGAGAGAGAGAGGGTCCTTTGGTCTACCCTGCCAGGCAGGGCCCTCACCCTGGAGAAAGGCAGGAACAGGTTCTGTTCGGAAAGACACCTAACCCCTCTGCAGACAGACAGACAGCCGGACCTACACAAACTTCCTTCAGGCTACTGCCCATTAGGAAGAAGCCAAGACAGCTCTTTGCAGGAGTCAGAGGGGAACTTGGCCTGCCAGCCTGTCTCCAAGAAGAGATCCCTTTTGGAACAGGAAGTGAGCACGGACTGAGGCCAAGCCCAGGCCAGGGTTTCTAAAGGGACCCCAGGGCTGCGGTCAGTGGCTTTGGCCCTGTGGCCTTGTCCAGCCCAAGACATAACCCCTACTCCTGGGCCTCGCCCCAAACCCCGTACCTGGTCACAGATCAGATCCCACTTCTTCTCATTGTCATACTGCCGCAGGAGCCGGGCCTTGTCGGGAGGCAGGTTCATGGAGCTCTGAGGAGAGAATCTGAGTCAACAGGGCTGAAGCTCCCTGCACCCAGAGAAGAGAAAGGGAGAGCACACACGCCCTTCCCCTCCTGGGCCCTCGGCTGCACCCTGACACTCTGTGGCTGATAAGGAAGGCTCGGAGAGGCGCAACGGTCCTCCCGACTCCCCTTCGTATTTAGTTCAGTTTGGTTGAGCAATGTTTGCCAATTTAGTGAGTCGAGATTAACTTTATTTTGAATGAAAACAAACAGACTAAAATAGAAGAGGCTAGAAGATACCAGAAATCCCTCCAAGTAGGAAATACAATGTTTCATGAAGCTTTTGTTTCTTTTCTGTTTTAAGGATATACATAGACATATGCACACACACCAGTCATACCGTAAAATGTGTTTCCTAACTTGGGACAGGGCAAAAAAGTTTGAGAGCTACCTGTCTAAAACAGCAACTTTCCATCTGCTTCTCCCCCACGGCCAGAAGGATGCCTAGCCTTCCTGCATCACACACGACCACATGTGGACCCCGAGCCAGCCACGGCCTGTGTGGATGCCACGAGTCTACCCCTTTGTCCCGTATCGGGATGCAGGTGCATGAGAAGGACATTGGCATAAAGATAACGGCTCGCTTTTTTAAGGAAATAATTTATACAATTTCAGCACTTTAATTATTAGTAGCAAGTTACTTATGACACACCTCCCAATTAATCAAGACACAGGAAAGTGTCCCAACCCCTTCCTGAAAGACACTCTAACCTGGAATACAGAAGGGCAGACCAGCAGTCATCTTATTTTGCTCACTGCTGTTTGCCGAATGAATAAAGGAATAAAAATAGGCATGAGTGAGAGAAGCCCAAGGCACCCGTGGGCTAGTCCTATGCAGGCCAGTAGCCCTACCTTCCCCTCCTTTACCCCCACTCAGCCACGCTTCTCTTCTAGCCAGCGGGGCTGCCTTCTTTGCAGGTCACAGCCCTTGCCTCTAAAGGCAGATCACTGCACCTGCCCCTTGTGCCCATACTCCTGAATCAAATATGATCTACCTGAAGCATCAGAGCTGTCTGATAACCCACGTGACTTCCCACAAATCCAGCCTCTCCCCCAGCACGTGGCAGACCACCTGGAAGGCCTTCCTCTCCTCTCTCTCTCCCTTACTTACTGCTCCAAGTTCAGCTCTAACTCCCCGGGCACCCAAGCGTGGCCAGTGTTTACATCTATCTGCCCACTCCTTGACATTTTCATCCCTGGGGACATGAATTGTGTGCACCCAGGATTCCGAGGAGTCACACAGGCCCTGCGTTATTCCAGAAGTGGGAGCATGCTAGGAGTGGGCTTTCCATTTTCTAAGAAACCGAAAGAAAAACCTTAAATGTCATTTAGTTCTGTTAGATATACTATGCATTTATCTACACACATCCTATTAAACTAGCTATACGATCGTCTAGCCCTTCAAGGACGGTGTCTATTCATATGGTCTCCAACCCCTGATGATGTCTACTACTCTGATAGGCACCTAGTGGAGAGGAAGTGAACGGTAAACCTAAGGTTAAGGCATCCTGGTTCTGAGTAAGTGGCCCAGCTCCGGGCTGGAAACCCGGTCACTATGGCTCAAAAAAGGAGTATAGTTGGGATTTTTCCTCACTGTTTAGGAATACCAAAATGGGACAAGGGAGAGAAGAAAAGAAGGGGAAGAGGATCACCCATCATACCCCTCTTCACAGTTTCCGCTGCCCTGCGAGTCTGGCTGCACTCCTGCAGGGAAGAGGGGCTAATCAAATCACCTGCACTGCTGATGCAGTAGGGACGGCTGGTTGGGCAAACACAATCCCGAATGTTCTCTCTGAAACTACTTGGCTAAGGGCCATTCTCAGCCTGTCTGTGTTGGGAGGAGGACAGGGGCAGGAAGCCACAACAAAACAGGGACCCCAAAGTCGAAGGTGAGCCCAGACCACGGTCTCCCTCCGAACCAGTGCCAGGCTGCTGCTGGCTAAGCCCAAGGGAGACCAGAGAAGACACAGGCCTCAGGCCTGGATCTGGCTCTGTGTGCATCTCGAGCCCTTCATTGTCTTCTCCCCATTTCTCCCAATTTCATGCCATGGAAATAGAAATAGTTGTCTCCCCTGGAAGAAAGCGACTGGCGGAGAATGGGGGAGCCTGTCGCTGCTGTGGCAGACATCATATCCGGTCTACACCAACTTCCTCAGCCACCCGACGTCAGCTGCTGCGGCCTCACACCTCCCCACAAGGTGAACTGGGGAGAAAACCTCTGGTGCTCCGGGTCTTTGAAGATGAAACAAAGTCACCCCCTTCGGGAGCCCTAGCCTAAGAGCATGGAAAAGTGGAAAAGGCATATCAGGGTTCAAATTTTAAATGTCCCCCCACCCAGGAGTATGGACACGGGTGGCAGAAGCATGAATCAGCTCCGACCACAGGCCCACAAGCTCCAGTCTCGAGCTTTTGGTGGCACTTTCTGGACGGTGATGTCAGCTTCTGTTTCTTTGGGGCCCAAGTGTGCCGGGGAAGGAAGTGGGGAGGGGAATTCCCCCCCAATGCCAGCGCTCGCACACGAAGTCGGTCCCCACCCGCCTCGGGCTTCTCTCCGTGCCAGACAAGAGCCCTAGGGCTTCTGCAGCTACCCGATAACAGGCGTGAGTGAGCCCAGCAGGGCTCTGACGTCCTGAGTTCCGGGGACATCCAAGGAACAAACATGACACATTTCAATCTCCATCAAAGGTGTGTTTCCTTGACATTTTTGTGCAGTGGTTCCGCAGCGATGGTGAGCTCTCATAAGGGAGGAGCCAGGCTCAGTCCTTGCTGACTGCTCACTGAGACCCTTGCTGACCAGAAGGGGGGGCGCGACTGTCTTGGAGCAGAGGCACTGAACGCCGGAGTCAGCGGGCCCAGGATCAACTGTGCACTTTTCAGAGCTCATCCATAAAATGGAGATAATCTCACTATTTCGCAGAGGTTTATGAGGATTAAATGATAAATATTTTATATCTGTATGTGTCTGGAACACCATGGGTGTTCCACTGTCTTCTTCCCCTTCCTCCTGAAAATCCCGGGTAATGTTCTTGCTTCCAGAGGGCCCCTCTTGCCTCTGGGTTGTCTCGATCTCTGCCTCTGTCCCTCCTTCAGTGCTGCTTCTCAACCACTCAGGACAGCCATCCATTGCCTCTACCCCCGCCCCCCCTTATCCCTCACCAACCCTAAGACTAGGAGGCAGTTAAATACCAACATCCTCAAGGAAGGAGGCCCCGGAGAGATGGGGGAGAAGAGGAAGATGAACTCACACTGAAAGCAACTCTGAGACTGATCCCTGCATCAGAGCAACCAGCCCAAAATCTAATAATAAAAACCTATAACAGGAAGCAGCAGAAAGGGGAGGATCTGATGCTTCTCCAGCAGGGCTGTTCTGGTTTACTGCCAGTTTGAGGTCAGGCACAGAGCCCTGCTCAGTGCCTAACCCCCTCCTGGGTTCTGTGGGAGCAAGGCTTCCTTACTCCCCACCCAACCCGTCAGCCCCAGCAAAGCCAAGGAGGAGGGAGGTAGCTCTGGTCACAGAGGTTCCCTTCCCTTTCCTGCTCCGGTTAGCCCCTCCTTGTTTCCTTCCCACTGCAGGGGAAGGGAAATGCCGGTGGGGTTGGAGTTTCCTTCAAAGGTGTGGGTCCCTGCTCTGGGACTCACCCCTGACTGTCAGTCTCCTCCATCTGGGCCTAGGGAAAACCCAAGCAACAGAAATAGGAACCACCAAAAACTCCCAACTGTTTCTGTCCGTCCCAGTCAATCCTGATGAGTCTCAGGAACAGAAACGAACCCTGGCATGGCTCCGCTGAGAGGCAGGGAGAGGGATGTGTGAAATTTTCCCTCGAAGGGGATTCTGGAGGCTTTAGGGAAGGCAGGCAGGGACTGTTTATTCTGGGTGAATCCAGAATATGAGTTGGTTTTCTTCATCTTTTCCCCCTCAGAACCGTCTTCCCACCAGGTCCCTTGTGGCTGACATATCTCCTGCGTGTGGTAGGCCCAGTCCCCATGCTCAGCCCATGAGGGGTGGAGAGCCAGGGAAGCTGAATCTAGAACTTGCCCGGAGATCAAATGAGACGCCGTCCCAGGCACCACCTGCTGCTGAGCCCCTGGCCACAGCTGCCAGCAAGTCCTCTTGGGCACTCACGGATTGGCCCATTGTACAGATGGGCAGAGGCAGAATGTGGTGAGGAGGCACAAGGTTGAGGAGCCCAGGAGCCTGCTGTGGGCGGAGCTGGAGCTCTGTGTTCCCGCCCTGCGATCCGCCCTGCGTTCCCTCACAAACCAACAACCCTGCCCAAGCCAACAGCAAAGCAAGCAACACCAGGCACAAAGGCCCGTCCCCAGCTGCCAAAAGGACAGAGCGCTAGGAGTGGCCCAGCCTGCCCTCCACGTATCTCTACTGGTGGGCAGGAGGCACAGCTGTGGCCAGCTGGGCATTGCTCCCAAAGGGCAAGAGCCCAAGGAGGTGGGAGGTACCAGCTCCTGCCGCCTCGGCCCCCTTGGCGGCCACAGCCAGCCGGGCTGCAGTAGCAGCTCCCAGACAATGAGAGTTATTTTCAGCCAGCGCTTTAACACAAGCCAGCTGGCCAGGGTGCAGGGCGGGAGCCCTCCGCCCAGCCCGCCCAGACGGCAGCCGCTGGCCCCGCCCACTGCCTACGCCCGGCCGCCTCGGCGTCACTGTTTATCTCCTTTCTTCGCTGGCTCCTCTTCGCTGCCCCCCCCCCCCAAACTGTAATCCTGTCTAAAGGAAACCAAAAAAATCAGAGAGTTCGAGCACAGATCCAAGGGCTGACATTCAGAAGGTCCGGATCCGGGAAGCAGAGCAGCCCCTCCAAACACCCGCCCCCTCTTTTCCCCAGTCCCATGACTGGCAGGAGTCGTGCAGGGGAGGAAGCGGAGCGGGGAGGGAGCCAGGTCTCCCTGCAGCCCCCACCGGCCCAGGCCGAGCCTGGCTTTGCTGCCAACCAGAAGATGAAGCTCAGGAGGGCTCTCCTGGCCTCCCTCCCTCCCATCCTTCTTTCCAGACCTTAGGTTCGGAGATGATCGCTTGAGACAGCGTGGAATGAGCGGGGGCCAACTGTGAAAGGTTCCAGGAGAAGAACGGAATCCTGTGGCAGAAAGGCGACCTAAACCGGGTTTAGGACACTTAGGCTGGAGGGAGAGGCAGCCTCCCCATCCATGATGGAGTGGGGGTGAACACGTCCCTCCGGCGAGTTCAAGGATGGAAAGGGCTGGGCTCCAGGCCGCCAGCCCTGGTGCTGCCACATCCCACAGCCTCAGCAGCAGGGCTCCCCTCTGTTCCTCATCTCCCTCCCGCTGCCAGCCCCTGCACAGGACCCAACTCTAGCCACACACGACTTCCTCTGGGCCTGAGCTGCCCGGTCATACTTAGGGGAAAGACGCTGGGGTACCGCCATGACAGAAGACATCAGAAGAGTGGGTGCTCCTTGACTTAAGCATCCCTAGTGGTTAGGTCTAGCCTCCTGTTTTTGTTGACTTGGAGCTATCACTCTGGGGACAAGCTGCCAGGGGAAAGCCGGCTTGCACAGACTCAGAGCCCTGTCTGGAGAACGTGCTTCTGTGGTCACTGATGACTCTATAACCAGAAATGACTTGCTGAGCAGTTACGGGCCAAGTCCCTGAGCAGCCTGGAGGAAAAAGAGATGGATTCACCAGATGTCTCAGGCTGAGCTCTGCAACTCACACCAGGGAAGTCCGAGGAACGAGAGGCTCTAGAAAGCCGGCATCAAAGAGGTGGCTTTTTCCCAAACACAACTGTACCCCCAAGGCCTCTTCTTCACGCTGGAGGACCCTTCCAGTGGATCCTGAGAAGGCAAAGGAAGTTGGCCATCTCCTCAATGCCAGCAAAACCCCCAGGTCTACCTCTACCACACCAGAGGCCTCACACCTGATATCAGATAACCTCTGTAGGTAACCTGGACCCCAGACGCCAGGGGAGGCCGTCCCTTCTGGCCTCCTCGGTCAGAATGCACACAAGCTCACACAGAGGAACTCCTGTTAGCTCTTCCCAACCGAGCCCCCAGGCCCTCGCTGAACAGCCACTGCCACAGCAACCTGATCTGTCTGCTGGCTCCTCAGCCCCTCCTCGCGGTTAGCCAGACCCACACACTCCCCAGTTACGCAAAATGGAAACTATTCTGCTGGGGGCAGCCGGGTTTCCAAAGCTGAGGAGGCTTGGGGCAGAGCCTCGGATTCTCCCTGTGGCCAACCAAGGTCCCCCCTTCTCCTCATGACATTCTCCCCTCCTGCCTGAGGAGCCCTGAGAGGCAGCGCTGCCTCTCAGAGGACACAGTGTTTCTGGGGTTAAATATACCCCACAACAAGCATTTTCCTCTCTCTCCCCAGACCATCGCCTGTTACTCACTCAGACCCAATACGTGCCCCTCCCAGGGCCTCTCATCCATACCTTCCCTTCCATTCCCACTGTCACCATCAGATTGGCCCTTATGGTTTACCCGTGACCCTCTGGGATAAACTTCCAGCTAGCATCCCTGTTTCTTACTTCCAGCCCTCTTCCCCTCCAACCTGCACATGGATGAAATTTCTCAACTTCTCAGCACCTAAGAGAAATCATGTCTCTTCTCAGTTCTGACAGAACTCTTCTCTGACTCCTTATCATTTACACAAAAAACCCTCTGACCTCCTTGGCCTGCTGTTCTTAGCATCTTAAAATAAGAAAGAGCTTCAGAGGTAAGATTCTCCCCCAGGCTGGCCCTTGTCCTCTGGACCAGCCTTGTCCTCTTCTGGACTCTCCTGGAGCAGCCACTCTTGCCATAGGAGCCGCTTGTAACTGATGTTTCTTCAATCTTCTGAATCCCTACCTATTACGAACTGACTCAAAATCCATCAGCTCTGTGACCGCCCAACATAAAATAATCAGCCCCTCTTCTGAGCTCCAAAGCCTAATCATATGCGAAGAATGAAATGGCAGAGACCTTGTTATCCCCTACCCTCCTGTCCTCATCTTCCTTAGTAATGAACCTCCAATGTTCAGGTGAGCGCTTGGCAGCCCAGAATTAATGTATTTCTCATCTTCCCTTGCATTTAGGTATGGCTATGTGACCATATGGGACAGAAACAGAAGTAGCGTGTACAATTTCTGACAAGTGTCGTTAAGAGAAGGGAGCATACCCTTCTTTTCTCCTTTCTGGTTGAAATGCAGAGGTGATGGCTGGAACTTCAACAGCTATTCTGGACCATGAAGTGACCTTGGAAATGAAGTCCAGATGGATGAAGCAACAAGAAAGAAAATGCCGGGTCACTGATGCCGCGGACCTCAGCCCAAATTAAATGTCTTCCATATAGTGTCTTTCATGTGCGTGTTTCCTCTATTCATAACTAGAACATGAATTCCTTGAGGGTAGGGGTCATGCCTTATCCCTTTTGAATCATGTGCAGGTGCGTAATAAGTAACTGATTGATCCTGCTATTACTTCTCTCCTACCACCAAGTTCTTTTTTGGCCCCTGGTTATTTTTGGAGGGGATTACCCAACTTCTCCCTATTGTCCTTTCTATTTCTGGGCTCTCTCTCCTATAATCTGCCTAATTTAATGTAGCCCAAATCACTTTCTTTATTTGCTGCATCTCCCTCAGCAAGCTCCCACTCCTCATTCTGAGTTTCAACTCTGTCCTTCAGTTCATGCCATAAATCTGAGCTGCTCCCCTGCCCTTCTCTTTAATCGCCCCATCTTAGAGGATGCAAGACCCTAGGCTCTCCAGCCCTGGGATTACCACCAGATTATCTACCACTGTACTGCTCTATAAATATTGGGCAAGTTGAATTTCACCATAAATATACTCCTCTTCCTCCTATTTTTAAGTGTTCTGCTCCATGACACCCTAGAGAGATCATTCCCAACTGTCAACAATGCCTCTCCTTCAATTCAAAATAAGTGAAATCCCACCTTTTCCAGCAAATCTTTCATAGGTGAGAGTGGTTAAGATTCCCACCCCCACCCCCAACAGTGTCTCCACACATTTAAATAATTCCTTCAAAAATGTATTCAGAGGGCTGTGATTTATGGCTAATGTCTTCTCGCCTTTTCTTGGACATCCAATAAATAACCTATCGTAACCTCCAAGTGTGGTTAAAGCAGTGACTTAAGAGCCACACAGCCCTGGCATGAATCCTAACTCTACCACTTAACTAGTTATGTAGCTTGAGAGAATTATTTAACCTCTATGAGCCTCAGTTTCCTCATCTATAAAATGGAGATAGAAATAGTATCTCCTTCATACGGTTGCTAAGATGATAAAATACGTTAATATATGTAAAGTATTTATTTACTATATGCAAAGCCTTTAAATCAGAACCTAAGTAGTAAATGTTACCTAGAATGCTAGCAATGTTTTTTTGTTTGGGCTGGAAAACAACCATATGCGAAGCACTAAGCTAGGAGCTGGGAATAGTAAAATAAATAGGGCAGGATCCCTCCATTCAGGAAGTTTATATCCCGAGGGCAAGGTAGATGAGCAAAGCAGGGGTGAGTGTAGGCAGCGCTGCTGGGAGAGAGCAGCTCAAGGCCCTGTGGGGGCCTGGGGAGGCAACATCTAATTGGACAGAGGAATCAAGGAAGGCTTCCTGGAAGAGATCCTGGAGGATTTAGTCTTAAACATCAGGTGGAGGGGAGTCAGGCAGAGGCAATGAAGGAGGGGAAGGTGGTGATATTCTAGGCAAGGAGACAGCATTCCATGATATGGAAGTGCAAAATATCCTAAAAAGTTCAGAAGGCCCTAAGTGATTTGCAGTGATGAAATGACAGTGTATAGGAGGAAATTATAGTAGGCAGGGAACAGTCCGAAGACAAAGGGACCTAGGAGCTTAGGTAAGTAGGTGGCCATGAAGAGGATAGTAATGATGCCACTATTAAAATGAAAATAGCAATAATGACAAAAGCTACCATTTATTCACAAAACCATGATAAGAGCTATCCATGAATTACCTCATTGAATTCTCACAACAAGCCTATGAAGCTGGGACTATCATTACTCTCATTTTAGAGGTGAGTTAGCAAAGGCTTGGGAAGGCTGTGGAACCTGCCCGGGTTCACAGAGCAAATGGGGGGAGGGAGCTGGGATTTGAACGCGGGTCTGACTCCAAAGCCTGAGCTTGTAACCCCACACAATGAGGCAATGAATTACATTAGGCCTTCTCTGTGCCTTTTCGAATTGTATGCGTCCTTCAGGATCGACACAATCAGCCTTCCTCACGGAACCTCCCCCAAACCACCCAGGGTTCACACGCTCCTTCCTCTGAACTTGTACGAGGTTTACTGCCCTTCACCTCCTATTGGTAATCGTGTTCAATCACACCTTCAACAACACTGTGTATCACACACTGTGCCAACAGGAAGACACGTTTTGCTTTGTGGTCACTCCTATATATTTACAAAGAAAGGGGAAATTGCAGTTTATAAACATCTGCTGTGGGCCAGGCGCTGTGCTAGATCCTTTAATTACAAGATGTAATTAAAATGGAAAAATGGAAAAATCACTTCTCTCTCATATTGTTATTCACCTTTCACATTTTGTGCTATTTCCCAAACTACACTGTAAGCTCCATGAGGGCGCGGACTTTGCCTTGAACACACTTTTCCTAGACAAGAATGTCTGGCGCCCAGAGGAAGCTCCGTAGACACCGCGGGCCAGCCATGCGGACAGCAAAGGCCGGCTGGGGGCAGCACGCCATCTTACCTAGTACGCGGGCGACGGACCCAGCTCTGGCTTTCCAAGAGTCACATTATAAAACCAGGAGCTTATTATCAAACCATAAAACTTAATAAATCCCTTCCTACTTCTAGTCGATATATGGGAGGGGCATGACTCCTGCTTTATGGAAGGATAAACTGAGGCCCAACATGGGCACACCTCCGTCACAAGTCATATGAGCTGGGAACAGGCACTCCAAGTCTTCTGTCTCTCCCTGCTTTCTCAATTGCTCTCAAATGTGGGTCTGTCCTCAGGGCTGCCGTGTTCCTGTCCTCTTGGAGGAGGAACGATAATGACCCCAGTCTGCTCTTGACCCACGAGCTGTCTTCCCAACGCTGTCCCCCCTCATGCCTTTAAGGAAGGTCGGAGCTTGACACAGGTGTCATAGGTGCCCACACCCCAATTCCATTTTGAGTGTCCCAGACTTTTATGTCTCGTTTGACCGTCCCACCTAGAAAAACAACAACAGCAGCATCTCTGTAGAGTTGGCCTTCCAAGAATTACCATCCCACAACCCAAAGAGACCTTGATTCTTCTCTGCGTTTCGCAACGTCTGGCGCCCTAAGTGCCATATCCACTCGGGGCCCCAGATGTAGAGAACGGTCCTGAGCATCTCTTACACACCAGGCACTTTTCCCACATAATCTCCCTTACTGCCTTCGACGACCTCTACCGGGAACTGTTGACGCCTGTTTAATTGGTGAGAGGATGAAGAATCTGAAACCAACTGGCTCGAGATCACACAGAACGTGGCAGGACCCTGATTCAAACTCAGATATATGGCCTCCAACATAACTTTCTCAATTGCTCTCAAATGTGGGTAGAAAGAGCCCAGAATGCGGCTCTTTCTACCATGTCCTGGCATCTCTTTACAAAAAAAAAAAAAAAAATCTCCATTTCTAACTTGGGAAGGTCCACCTGGATTCATCTGACTGGCTTTGGTTGATCATTAAACAGTGCTCCCCCGCCCAGCACAACTGGGGTAAAACCAGCTAAACAACGTGTGCCAGGCACCTCAAGTTCAAGGCCTCGGTCTCAGAGTCAGAAGGAGACCCTGCAGAGCAAGGAGACAAGGGAACTGCCTTCTTGAACACCACACGGTGACAATTCCCTCATATATGTATGGCATCTTAAACATTCAGAGTGCTGTGGATAACAGCATGGACTTTGGAATCGGGGATGACCTAGATTTGAATCCTGGTACTTTTTATGAGAGAGTGGAAAAATTATTGAATACTTTGAACCGAAGTTTCTTCATCTATAAAATGCAGATTATAGTATCTACCCCTTATAAGAATTAAGTGAAGGGGGGGTGCCTGGGTGGCTCAGTGGGTTAAAGCCTCTGCCTTCGGCTCAGGTCATGATCTCAGGGTCCTGGGATCGAGCCCCGCATCAAGCTCTCTGCTCATCGTGGAGCCTGCTTCCCCCTCTCTCTCTGCCTGCCTCTCTGCCTACTTGTGATCTCTTCCTCTCTGTCAAATAAATAAATAAAATCTTAAAAAAAAAAAAAGAAGTGAAGGGATGAATGAATGAAAAGGATTTTGCGTGGCACCTGGGACGGGAGAAGGGCTCTATAAACGGTACCTGGGGTTAGCTACTCCAGGAGTCACAGCTGACCTGAGGTGACTTCTAAGCACACATTCAAAACACAATTTCATAGTCCTTTAAAATACATCAAGGTGAGAGTATATAGATAGAGCAGAACGGTATAGGTTAAATATATTTATTTATATGTTTCTTAACTCTCTAGGTTAGAGCAATTGCACACATTCTCCCTTTGAAAGATCAGACTGAGACACCAATGGCCACCCAGGGGATTCACAGGAAAGCTGGGACCAGAATTTAGGGAGACACGAATGAGTCATTGATGAAGGCGCCCTGCTGAGTGATCTGGGGCAACTCCTCTAACCTTTTGGAGATTTTGCTAAGCTGTCTTCAGTGCTTGACCTTATCTCAAACCCCTCCTTTTCCCCATTGTCTCCTGACTTCCTCAGGTTAAATCTGCAGTCTGCAAACCTGAGGTCTGATTTCTACCGCACATCTCTCTTTTTGGCCCCCTCAACTAACCACTCCTCTAGCAAGTCTGTCCTCTCCTCAGGATAGTGCCTGCCTTCCCAGTCACTTAAAGGGCTGTGCTGTCTTCAGAGACAAAGGCAGGAGAGTGCTTCGGCCCCCAATTTTATTTGACCAGTAGACACTGATGACTGTCAAGTATTTCCTTCGATCCCAGACTTCTCCTTTGAGTTTCAGCTTTAAATATCCAACTGCCTCTTAGACATTCCACTTGGACTTCCACAGTCTCCGTGACCTCACGTGCCTCAAACTGGCCTCATCACGTTTCCTTCTACGTTATTTTCTCTCCTGAGTTCTCAACCAGTGGCACCTCCATCCAACTCATCCCAGCAAGCTAGAAACCCGGGGGGGGGGGGGCATCCTGCATTCCTCCTTTATTCCTCATCTCCATCTTCCTAAGGTCAAATCTAATCAGTGGTCAAGTCCCCCACATTTAATTTTCATAATTTTCATAACTACCCAGCGACTCTGTCGCACGGTCTCCATCACACGCACCAGCCCTGGTTCAGGCTCCCACTGCCATCACCACACCACCCAGGCCTCCTTGACCACTCTCACCTCCCCCTTCGCCCCCCCCCCCCCCCACCGCTCAGCCTGACACGTCACACTCCAACAACCCCGAGCGCCTGCATGAGGACTCTTGACACACCTGTCTGCCTCACCTTGCCACCTCTACTCACGCTGTCCCCTCTACCCAGAAAGCTTTTTCTCTCCTACACGTCTCTCCAACTCCTAATTATCCCTTTAGCCAGCCTAGACTTCCTCCCACAGGCAGTAGTCCCCGAGCCCCACTCTCCTCTGTGCCCCCCAGATGCTCCTGCATTATCTATACCGTTGCACTTCCCAAACTGTAGATTGCAATGATATGTTTAGTGTGTTTGTCTCCCTCTTTAGACCGCACTCCTGGGGGCAGACACCGTCTTAGTCATCTTTACTTTTCTGGCACTCAACATAATTCTAAGTGCTCAGTAAGTGCTTACGGAGTGAATGAAGGCTAGGCTGCCGTCAGCGAGTCTCTGAGGGCTGGCATTGGGTCCTTCTCTCCCCCTCCAGCCAGGGAAGATGACACCTTAAGCATTCTCAGTTCACAGCCTCAGGCCCTCCAGAGTACTGATGTGACTCGTCACCTGCTGTGCCATAGAGTAAGGAGGGAGTAAGCCGTCTGCCCTCTTGCCTCCAGAACAATCGGAAACAACTAGTGGTGTTTCTATACTGTCATGACACCACTGTGATATTTCCCTGGGCCTCTGCAGCAACAGGTACGAGAGGGTTTCTTTACAATTCTTGGAAAGAATCAACAGAGAAGCCAAATGCCGCCATACGCTATCTAGCTCGCTACCCCTCACCTCCTGAGGTTGTGCTCTAAACTTCTAACAAGGATATTCTGCAGAAATGACAGATAAGTGCTTTGGGAGCCCACCAGGACCAGTTGCCCCATAAAAGCACAGATTCTTAATTCCTTAGATGCCCGTAGTAATTAGCCAACCCAAAGGGAGCAAGCAAGAGCTGCTATTGGACCATCATTCTGGAACTCATGCCAGATGCACTGGAAAATAATCTGCAGACGTGAGCACTTTACAAGGGATTCACCAAGTGCCCTGACTGCCAAGGGCCTGAGGATAATGAGCGCTTGTGTGATGCTGATTCCGCTGAGCAGTGAGTAAAAACAAAATAACCACAACCACAAACAAGAAGCCTGTCCAAAGTAAGGGCTCAGGCATATCCTGGACACATAAGGTTCAAACAAAGATACTCTTTCCCAGTTAGCTCTCATCCGTCCATCCATTCTAGAACATTGTCTGGGCCTCACCCTAAGGCTGGCATCGAGGGGAGGGGAGTATGTGATCTCCAGTCTGCAAATGAACACACATAAGGTGGCCCCTACCACCCCAGAGTTCACTACTGTCCAGGAGCACGGGTCTGGACCTGGGCAGGCCTATGCTAGTTGTTGTGACCTTGGTAAATGCTCCAGTCCAGAAGCCTCTTAACATCCAATCCTCCCAGGTTGCCTGGGTGGCTCAGTTGGTTAAGAGTCTGCCTTTGGCTCAAGTTATGATCCCAGAGTCCTGGGCTCAAGCCCAGCATCAGGCTCCCTGCTCAGCGGGGAGTCTGCTTCTCCCTCTCCCTCTGCTGCTCTCTCTCTCTCTTTGTCAAATAAATAAAATCTTTAACATCCAATCTTTCCATGGCTGTACAAGAAATGAAATGTGCTAAACGGTGGGCCAAGGGTTACACCAGTTCCTAAAGGCCCTAAGGCCTGTGGATAGGTCAGGATAAGGCCAACATCATCAACTGGGAAAGCAAGGGAACGAGGGTGTGGTGTGCAGTTCAGTGATTCAACAACTTGGTCCTTGAAACCAGTCCCTACTCATCAATGGTAATTCATATTTCTTGAATATTCTTTTTGGGCTCCTTAATACTAGATCCTTGACATGAAGAGGCTAGTGGTCTTCGAACATTTCTACTTAAAATTTATTAAGTGCCCAGTATGCCAGACACTGCCCTGGATTCTTTACATCCTCACAAAATCCTTAGAAGCCAAGTATTATTATCCTGATTATACAGATAAAGAAACTAAGGCTCAAGGAAATGAAGGCACTGGCCCGAGGTCACGGAGATAATAAATGGCGGAGCCAGGATTCAAATCCAGATTCACGGAGTCCCAAAGCTCTTGAACAGGCAAAAGGAATCCCTGAACTCCTTGCAGTTTCCCAGGCCAGACTTCTCATCCTCCACCAGCCAAGAACACACAGAGTGACTTCAAGAGATCTTGAGAGAATCAGGCTTGGGGAGCCTTGGAAAGACAAGTATTTAAAAACTCTGGGGCGCCTGGGTGGCTCAGTGGGTTAAAGCCTCTGCCTTCGGCTCAGGTCATGATCTCAGGGTCCTGGGATCGAGCCCCGCATCAGGCTCTCTGCTCAGCAGGGAGCCTGCTTCCCCCTCTCCCGCTGCCTGCCTCTCTGCCTACTTGTGATCTCTCTGTCAAATAAATAAATAAAATCTTAAAGAAAACAAACAAACAAACTCTACTTCTATCCCAGTGGGCTACGTAAGAAACAAGACTGAATAATACTGACTTCACAGGAAGCCCTACAAACCTGTTGTCGGACCCTAACATCCCTTCCAAATAACTCCCTAAAACCCACACGGCTCACGCCCAGGCCTATGAACCCCGACTCTGCCCAGAGCAGGTACTAAAGGGAGAAAATGGAACAGCGTGTAGGGAGGAGACACATTTCTCCTCCACTTAAATACAGCCCAGGACCTCTGCAAATTAAAAGCTCCCTCTTTACTGAATCCACTCAGCTTTAGTTATAGGTCGCACTTTTTATTTTTGTAACCAGCCAACCCGCCAAATTATAGGCTCGGGCTGCTGGTAAGCACGCCAAACACCGGGGCCAGCAGAGGCACTGCCCTTTCTGGCCGGAGGGTGGGTAGAGGAGTGAGGACTGAGCACCAGTCAAACCTGAAAGGGCAGAGAGCATGATCACTCCACTGTGCGAAGTTGAGTGAGGAGCCTGGTCTTGCTTAGGCCACCGTGCTGCCCAGAGGGGAGCAGGATTCCAGGAGTTCCCACACAGCAGCCATAGCGAACTCTCCATACTCTAACGCAGATCAAGTCACTCCCCCTACAATCCTATCCAAACCCCTTACCGAAGTTGACATGGTCCCCCATGATCTAGGCCCCACTCAACTCTCTCCAGCATCCTTGTCAATCAATCTGGCATTCCCTCAGGTCCTCGACTGTGCAAAGCTCCTTCCCACTCCACGGCTTTGCACGGATTGTTCTCTCTTCCTAGAAAACCCTTCCCTGAGGTCTTTGCATATGGCTACGTGATGGATCAGGGCAGGTGGCTCTGCAGGACCAGAATAGAGAGACCACCAAAGGATCTGTGATGATACCTGTGACCAGGCAAGTGATGAGGACCAACTACGGCGGTGGTAGTACATATGAAGAGAAGGTGTGAGGAACAGTAGCCTAGTGTGACTCCAGGGGGTCGGGCCTGGATGACTCGCTGGAAGAGGGTGCGGTGTCATTCTTCCGCCCTCTACGCCAATAGCGTGCAAGAAAACACTAGCAGGTAGAAAGTGGCTCACAAACACCGGACGCTATTACTATGCTACATTTGAACGACATTTATTGAGCACCTACCCTGAACCAGGCATTGCTAATAACACAAATTATGTAGTGCAAGACAATATTTCACCCTAAAGGAAGGCAAGATAGACTTGGCAAAGGAAAGAATTAGCCCAGAACCTGGTAACTAGAAGTGGAGTCTCCTAAAATTTTGGACTTCTGCAGTTCAGGGGTAATGTACGGATCATCCTCTATCCAGTTTTGCTTACATCAAATTATTCTGATTTTGTCACCTCTAAGGACTGAGGCGCCATCTATCTCTCCTATATTACCATCGTTCAATTTAAAGAGCAAACCCATGAATGGCCATGAACCACTTATCAACTAATCTCTATTTCCTGTTGAAAGCCGGGCAAGAAGCCCTCCCCAGCCTTTTCTAACAATCAGGGACACTTCTGACAAAACTCTCAGTGAACTGTCCATCCATCCTGATCCAAGCTCACCTCCCTGTCTGTACCTGGGCTCCTCTGTCCCAGCAGCAGGGCTCCTGGCTGCCCCCCCCACATGGCTGGTTCATTCTTCTCTTTAATCCCTTCCCCCATGCTCTGGCCTGCAACAGCCTCCTCGCTCCTTAGCCACACCAGCCACCTTTAAGACCTGATGGAAAATCCATGTCCTCCTCAGAGCCCTGCCTGATCAGCAATCCCTTGCCACAGTGATCCTTCCCTAACTCTCCAATCCTTCTGTGCTTCCCAAACGCATGGGACGGGACGAGACAAGGAGCATCCCCAGGTTATGGATAAGATAACCGAGGTACACAAGGAGTCTCATAGACAATCTGAGGACACACACTTGTTTTAATTCTCTAGTTGTTCAAAGTACAGTTCTAAGTATATAGTTTTGTCTCTCCAACTCAGATAGTGAGCGTTGTCTTCTATTTCTTGATATTCTCCCAAGTACTCAGCAAAGTGCCGTGTTTACAGCCGACCCCTAAGACCTATTTCCTTAATAAATCAAGAAAGGAAGAAAAATGAAATGAGAGCAGAAAACCTCTCATAAACTTCCAAGGCTATTTCTGGCCTTCATTTAGAGGGAGCCTTTGTTATGCTCTCTCCTAACAACTTGTTCTTTGCCTCCCAAGGACATAGCATAATTTGCAAATGAAGTATTTATTTGCTTAATATCTGTCTTGCCCTGTAAACTCCACCCAAGCGGAGGTGATTATTTGTTTTTTCACCATTGTATATCCAGTGGTATTGCTGGCACATAGTAAGTAAAATACAAAACAAAACCCTCCAAAAACCGAAAACCAAAACCAAAACACTTGACTAGCCCATGTCCTAGTGCGATAAGTCTGGCTGACTCCAAAGCACAAGTCTTCTACCACACCTCTTGGCAAAGGAAGAGTTGTTCTGGAACCTCCCGTCTATTCTGCCATAGTCTACACAGTCCCCTCCAAAGCAGCACTGAAGGCAAGGGGGCTGACCCTGAGAAGAGAAGGAAACCCTAGTTCACAAAGTGGGCTTGGAGTCAGACGGCTTGGATTCAGATCCTGACTTCACCGCTTACTAACTGTGTGATCCTAAGTGAGCTACTTAACCTTCCCGGACCTCCGTTTCCTCATCTACAAAATGCAGATAATAAAACTCCTTTCATAAAGTTGTGACGATTAAATGAGATAATGTATGAAGGGCTTTGCATGGTGCCTGGCATACCATTAGCACTGGAAATGTTGGCTGTGAAATGATTAGCTATCTGTATTCCTGGGAGATAAGAATCTAAAGAATGTGGCTTCCATGGGGGTCAGGGCTGCTAAACGGACTTGACTTTGAGAAACTTAACCGCAGTGAAATCCACAGCTCACATTTATTCTCTCTGCTCACTTCACCCGCTACAGCTGTGCTAAGGCTGGAGGTGTGACTTTCACCGGCCTAGAAATAAAAGAGGCTAAAAATATACAACCTGTGTCTGGGGGACTAAGATCATGCCTACATTAAAGAATTTAAAATGCAGGGACGCCTGGGTGGCTCAGTTGGTTAAGCGGCTGCCTTCGGCTCGGGTCATGATCCCAGGGTCCTGGGCTCGAGTTCCACATCGGGCTCCTTGTTCGGCAGGGAGCCTGTTTCTCCCTCTGCCTCTGCCTGCCACTCTGCCTGCTTGTGCTCTCTCTCTCTCTCTCTCTGACAAATAAATAAAATCTTAAAAAAAAAAAAAAAAAGAATTTAAAATGCAGCCTCAGGGCAGAAGAGCATCTCCTAGGATTCTTTCTACTTGAAAAACTAGGGCCAACTCAGCACAGGGCAGGGAATGGGCTGTGGCCAGTTGCTGACCCCACTGGTGTCCTTTCTCCCTCTTGCTCTCCTCTTTTGGCTCAGTGCAGAGAATAAGAAAGAGGAGCTTTCTTTTTTGCAAAAAAAGTAGAGTCCTTCTCCCCTATTTTTTTTCCCTCTTTTTCCCTCAGAAGAGGAATAAATACATGAGTATATATTGTTAGAAAAAATTCAATCAATGCAAAAGCTTACGGAATAGAAAATGAGTCACTCTTTAGCCCCCAACTCTATCCATTGCCCCCCAAGGGTCACCACAAGTAACAGTTTGGTGTGGATTCTTCCAGTACTTTTTCCTATATGTTTACATATAAACATATATGGCTTAAAAAGCATTATACACAGTCTTCTTTTAATTGCTTTTTTAGATAATTATATTTACACACACACATCCTGGAGATTCCCATCAGCCCAGCCATTTATTGAGTGCCTATCCAGTGCCAGTTATTTGGCTGGACAGTGATAAACATACATAAAGTCTCCACCCTCCTGGAGTCAACAGTCTCAGGAGATGGATAATAAACAAGTAATCAACAAATAATTTAAAAATGAAAAATAATACAGAAGAAATAAGTAGCATGCTAAGATAGAGAATAATAAGCAAGGGAGGCCTGAGAGGTGGTACTTTTTTTTTTTAAACTGAGACCTGAAGTGTAAGCTGGGTCAAGCCACTTGAAGATGCAGGGAAAAGGCATTCCAGAAGCAGAAACAGCTTGTGCAAAGGCCCTGAGACAGAAAGGAGATTGTACTTTAGTACAATGAAAGAAGGCTAACGTGGAGCTTGGTAAACAGGAGGGTGAGTGAGGTTGAAGAGGTGAGCAGGACCAAATAACGCACAATCTTAAGGGCCAAGGCTAGGAGGTTTTTTTTTTTTTTTTTTAATGTATAAGGAAGCCATTAAAAGTTTTAGGCTGGTGGAAAAAATAAAAAGTAAAGGTTTTAGGCAGGAGAAAGATGCTATCTATGTGATTTATATTTTGAATTTGCTTTGTGGAGAAGGAATGGGGAGATGGAGAAAGGGGAAATAGAGGAAGCCAGTTGGTTGGATATAATAAAAGCGAGAACTAATATTGCTTGGACTGAAGCCATGGCAATAGAGATAAAGAGAATGGGTAGATCTCAGATACAGTTTTGGAGATGGAATTGGCAGGGCTTGCTGATAGGGCATGGTAAAGGGAGAAGGAAAAAATTAAGGATAACTCCCAGCATTTGCCTTGAGTAACTAGGTGAATGGAAGAGAAATGGATTTGAGCACAAAACAGACCATCAGGTTGTTCCCAGCTTTTGTTAAACAAAGCAGCCCTGAGGATCCTTTATATGCACCTTCATGCATGTGTATTAACAGTTCTGTAGGACAGTTTCTTAGAAGATGGCCTGGTCAGAGGGTACAGACATTCGAAATTGCTGCACATTATAAAATGCCTTCTAAAATGCCTGTACCAAATTACCCCACTATTAATAGTGTATTAATAGACCATTAAAGACACCCACAGACATTATCAATCTCTCGAATTTCACCTAGATGATTAGCATAAAAAGTACATATTTTAAATGTTCATTTCCTTGACTTCTAGTGAGATTAAGAATTTTTTCTTTAACTTTTAATTACATAATTAACACATAAGTACATTCTCCTTGTAAAAAGTGTAAACATTATAAAGCTAAATTAAATTCCGTTTTGACTTTCCTGTTCCTCCCAATACAGTTCCTTCACTCTCCATCCCAGAGGTAACTGTTGTACATCTCCAGAAATTTTCCTATGCGATTAAAAATCTATATATGACAAAAAAAAAAAAAAAAAATCTATATATGCAGGGCGCTTGGGTAGCTCAGTCGGTTAAGCATCTGCTATTGGCTCTGGTCATGATCCTGGGGTCCTGGGAATCGAGTCCCATAGCAGCCTCCCTGCTCAGCGGGGAGTCTGCCTCTCCCTCTCCGTCTCCCCCTTCCCTCGCTTGTTCTCTCTCTCGCTCACTCTCAAATAAATAAATAAAAATAAAATCTTTAAAAATCAAGTGAAATAAAAATCTATATGTGCAAAAGGATTAAGTGTTTTTTGGAAGTTGTATTTCTAGCAGTCCTTTTAGCATGAGCAAAAAATCCAACTGATTTTTTAGTTAGAAAAAATAACTAATGCCTGGGTGGCTCAGTGGGTTAAAGCCTCTGCCTTCGGCTCAGGTCATGATCTCAGGGTCCTGGGATCGAGCCCCGCATCGGGCTCTCTGCTCAGCGGGGAGCCTGCTTCCCCCTCTCTCTCTGCCTGCCTCTGCCTACTTGTGACCTCTCTCTGTCTGTCAAGTAAATAAATAAATCTTAAAAAAAAATCTAACTGAAAATTTTTGCTTAAGGCCTAAGTAAGTGACACTTCAGTTGAGACCTTCTCAAGGTTAGTTAACTGCTCTGAGCCCTGGTTTCCTCACCTGTAAGATAGAAGTGGCACAAATGCCTCCAAGAGCTGTTGACAACTTAACTGATTAATGCACGTAAAAGCACGCGGCATCTACCCAACAAATGTTAATTCTCTTTTCTTAACCTCTACAGTTAAATTGAGGCATTTGGTGGAGACCAGAAACTGAGCCATTCCTATAAGGATGAGATAGAAGACTTCACCTAGAAAAAAACATTTTTAATGTTGTCTTGGAAAAAAGCCTTTTTTTTCATAGTAAGTCCCCTAAAAACTGAATTTTCCTTCAAAACTTTTAGTATGAAATATTCTGAGCAATCAAAAAACGTATAGGTCGGGGTGCCTGGGTGGCTCAGTGGGTTAAAGCCTCTGCCTTCAGCTCAGGTCACGATCTCAGGGTCCTGGGATTGAGCCCCGCATCGGGCTCTCTGCTCGGCAGGGAGCCTGCTTCCCACGCCGCCCCCCCCCCACCTCTCTGCCTACTTGTGATCGCTCTCTCTCTGTGAAATAAATAAATAAATAAAATCTTAAAAAAAAAAAAACAAAATCGTATAGGTCATTTAAAAATTACTATTATTTTTTTGGTAAGGCAGAAAGGAAGAGGATTTAAGCATAAAAGTTATTGCTAGAGACTGGCTGTTCCCAGTTCCCTCTCAGGCACGCCCTGGGAAGCGGACTGCCTGGATATTCCCAGAGAATTTAGGCCTGCAGGAGACAGTTGCCGCTTGAGGCAGATGGTACCTCCAAACACAGGATATGACCTAACATTTGGGTCTCACTGCAAGGATGCCACTGGTTCCCTTGGCTTGTCAAACTACATCCTGTCATCCCTACCTAGATGCTCCTGGAGGTTGAGGGTGTAGTTCAAAAGGGCAGACCCCATCACAAAGTATCCTTAACCAGAATGAAATCAAAATGTCCAGGGACCAGAATATCTCCCTCTGAATGGGAGTCAGCCAAGTTTCAACAAGCTCTTGTTTGGAACCACCAACAAGAGACATCATTTTATCTGAAATGATAACCAGGGCTGCTTCTCCTTACAAAGTACTTGTATCAAGGAGCTCTTGCTACCTTCTCACCCAGCTCTGCCTTCTCACTCCTCTAGGCTCAAAGCCAGAAATTCCTTAGCAGGTGCAAGCATAAGCTTTAAACCCCCAGATACTGTGTGTGTGTGTACATATGCATTAGGGCAGGGAGAATTAGGGGTCACAGGTCTAATCGGATTTTCAGAAGGGTCTGTTACCCAAAAGATTCAGAAGCATTGTTCAAAGATCTCAAACATATTCCCAACCTAAAAGAATTTTTACCTTGGCTTGAGGAGCTAACAGGGGTGGGTAAAGACCAGCAGTGGAGAATGCAAACCCCAAACTGCTCCTTGATAAAATTTACCGCAGGGCCCAAAGTACAGAGGGAATCAGGGAATCAGACCTTAAACCTAAAGACAGAAGTCATAAAAGAGTTCTGTCTCTTGCCTGAGGGTATACTAGGAAATGGGAAAATCAAGAAAGTACCAAAAAACGATGGTTCTGCCTTCACTTTCACTGCTCCTGGAGCTTGTTCCCCAACTGGGACACAGGACAGTGGAGGTACAGATTAGTAGAAGATGATTCTCAGCTATGAGCAGGTGGACAGGACCATTCTTTACAGTGTGGGACTGACCCAAACACTGGAGGATAGTTAATATCCCCGGCCCTAAGGCACAAAGTACCAGCAGCGCCACCCAGCCGGCGTGATAATCAAAACTCCTCCCCCACACGGCAACCACTTTTATTTATGGGAACAGAGCTTGGTGTAGTGGGTAATGTGTATGGCACAAACATTTTTCTGTAGAACCTTTATAGGTTACAAAGTATTTTCACTATGTTTGCTACTTTAAATATCCTCAAAAACCTGTAAGATAGGTATTGTCATTACCCATTTCATAAAGAATGAAATTTGCTAAGAAACATTTTTTAAAGATTTTATTTATTTTAGAGATACAGTGTGTGTGCGGGAGTGTGGGGAGGGGCTGAGGGAGAGGGAGTGAGAACCTCAAGCCGACTGCATTGAGTGGGCAGTCTGACCCGGGGCTCCATCCCAAGACCCTGAGATCATGACCCGAACCAAAATCAAGAGTGGGATGTTTAATCGACTGCGCCACCCAGGCACCCTTGTAGGTAGTTAGTTCTTAAAATAAGATAACCATCTCCTAAAGTACGGAGCCAGGCCCATCCCCTGCTCTTCCTTAAAGAGGCACTGGTAAACTGGAGGAGAGCTACGACATTCTCTAGTCTAGACCTGAGTAGATGAGCAAGTAGGGAAGGAAGAGAATACATGCCAGCTCTGTTAATGCTTTTAGGGACCCAGGGGCAAGATCACCAGCCCCCACTCCAGCCCCCCTGGCGATAACTCTGAGTGAGGGTGGGACGGTGGTAAAAGAGATGGGGAGGGGATAGGAGGAAGAGATGAGGACAAGAACTGAACCATCACATTGTAAACACTATAAACCCTTCCTCTCCTGGCAAAATTCATCATGTAAATAATTCTGCTAGCCCCTTGTGGTTCTGAATATTATTTACAACACCATTCAAGGACCTCAAAGTGCTTTATAAACTGAGAAGAATACGCAAATTCATAAAGCTGGTCAGGGGCAGCTGCTTCCAAAACACCCTACCCAGGTCCTCTCCTGCCCAACAGACAACTTCCCAGCCTGTGGATTTGCTGGGAGGGGATGGAAAACAGAAAATGTGAGAGAATCTGGAAAGAGGGCAGTTCTGAAAGATGAAAAGAGAAGTAGAGAGCAGGGTGGGAGGCAAAGACGGCCAGAGTATCTCAAGGGCAGAGAGACAAGCTTGAGAGTTCGACGGCTTCCTTGGGTGATTCATTCTCCCACGTGGAAGGAAAACAGCATACAAAGATGTGCCTCTGCTGAGGGAGGCAAAAGAGAGACCGGAACTGAGCACCCGGGGATTCTAGCTGCTCAGTTCATCTCTATTCTGGAACACACTTTCTTTGTGGATGACAGTCTTAAAACCCTTAAGTTCCCAACTGGTACTGTTCAAAGAGGGAGCCCTGAAGTACCCAGCAAGGAGCAGGAGGTGGGGGGTGCGGGTGCGGTGTGGAGACAGCACCCTCTCTTATCTTCAAAGTAAAAGGTCCTTCCTCTTCTCTGAAGTGCATTTCCGAACTGGAATGAACCCCCGGCCTTTCCCTGCTTCAGCTCAGCTCGGACTTGGGAGAAACGTTTCCCCCACAATGGAGGTGACCAGCCTGGTGGACCAGTTAACACACTGACGTCAGGCAGCCAGCACTGCTGTCCCCTGGGTTCACTCCAGTCGGTTCTGGAGCGGAACTCTGGTCTTGACCGCAGAACCAAGGCCCTGGCTCCAACCAGCCTTCCCAGGCAACCTCAGGGGGCAGGGGAGGATCTGTGGTCTCATTTCCTCTCCACCTTGGCTTCTTTTTTCACTTCATTGAAGATTAGCTATTTCCACCACGACTAGTTCCTGTTCTCAGCAGCTGTAGCAGTTGTTTCCCCCACAGACAGAGCTCTGAAACACTGGTGTGGCTGCCACCTGGACCGTCCCAGCTGCAGACTTGTCCCGGGCCCAACAAGTCCTGACCTCAAGGGTTTCTTCGTCCCAGATAAAATAGCAGGGAGAAGAAATTAAGGGACAGGAAGCAATTCCAAGAACTCCGCAGTAGATTCACCAGTGTCCATTTTTTAGATTATTTTAATCTTATATAATATGCTCTTTCCTATGTGAAAAAATTTTATAATAAAAATGTGGAAATGTATACATTTATTACATAGGAATATGTATATGTAATAAATCCCCAACAGAGAGCAAAGATTGCAAACAAAAGATGGCCAAAACATTTACGATGAAATGTTGAAAGACATGCAAGGTAAAACAAGACACCATTTCTTATTAATGAAATTGGCAAAGGTTTTTTAAAATGTTAAACCATTCAGTAATGTTTAGCTTACAGAGAAAGGGAGAGAGGCACACTGTCAGTGAGAAAGCCAACTAGTACAACTTTTTTAGAAGCATATTTCTCAGAGGACTTTAAAAAGCATATCCGCTTTGACTCAATAATTATACTTCTAGCAACTTATCCTAAATATATAAGCAGATATGCACATAAATATTTATGCACAGGATAGTCTTCACAGTATTATTTTTAGTAGCAAAAAAAGAGAATAAAAGATAGGGCATTAATAAAGTATTATACTATGGAGTACTATCCAGCTATAAAATCATGATACCAAAGAATGTTTAAACAAAGGAGAAAAGGCTTAAGAATGTAAAATAAAAATCAGTTTACAAAACAATTTGCCCAGTACGATCCTAACTGTTAATATATATATGTACATCAAAATGTGAATAGTAGACAGCGAGATTATAGGTGACATTAATTCTCTTCTTTATACTTTTCTATATAGCTTATCCTTGTTACATGTTTAACTTCTAAATTTGTTTAATAAACATGTAATATTGTCGGGGCGACTGGGTGGCTCAGTGGGTTAAGCCTCTGCCTTCAGCCCAGGTCATGATCTCAGAGTCCTGGGATCGAGCCCCGCATCGAGCTCTCTGCTCAGCGGGGAGCCTGCTTCCCCTGCTCTCTCTGCCTGCCTCTCTTCCTACTTGTGATCTCTCTCTCTGTCAAATAAATAAATAAAATCTTTTTAAAAAAATATGTATAATTGTCATAATCAGGAGCAAAGAAGCTATTCTCAATCCTCCTCCCTTCCTTTGAGGATACTCACACGCATGACTCCCTTTTTTAAAAACCATTTGGAAATATGTATTGAGGACTCTAAAACCTTTATATCCCACAACCTAGCAGGTTCAATTTTGGGTTTCTATGCTAAGGAAAACTCTAAATATTGAAGAGGTTTTGTACACCAAGAAGTTCATCACAGCATTGTTTATGATGGCAAACAGAAGCAAACAACCTAAATGTCCAACAATAGAATAGTTAAGCCCACAATGGTACATTCACTTGAGGGACCACTGTGCAAGCATTTAGAAATGTTTACAATGACTGGCTTGGGAACACTAGTGAAATAACAAAGCCAAAGGGAAAAAAAACAAACCCCAAACTGGATTAAAAAATATATACCAATATTACAACATTGTACAAAACCTTATGAAGAGAAAAAAATATGAAAGGTTTTAAAACGCATTGGCTCCATTTTGGTAAAGGAATAGAAAATATGGATGTTTTTCTTCAATACAAATCTTTAATCTTTTCTTCTTTCTAAATTGCCCATACTTTTCTTACTGAATGAGTATTATTTTAAGGGAAAAAAGAAAAAAAGCTGAAACTCCCTCCGAGCAATGAAAACATTCCCAAATGACAAAAAGGCCACTCCATCAGTCTTATCCCCCCACCCCTGACACACCTCCCCCAGTCTAAGGCAGGGTCATATGGGAAGGTCAAGGAAATGAGGCTCCTCTCTGGTGGCCTAAGGTCTCCTCGGTGGGGTCTCCGAGCAAGGGGGTTCCTCTGGCCAGCTGCTGTCAAGGGTCCTCTCCCTCCCCCATGTCCTATTCCAGCCTGAACTAATTCACCACAATCCCCAGGGCTGGGAAAAAATTTCCATTGTGGCCATTTGGAACTTGATATTTAGCTCAAGTTTTTCCCAGCCCCTTTCTGTGTCACAGGAGGCCCTCAAAGTCTCTTAGACAGCTAGCACCCAGACCAGCTTAGCTCCCACATCAACGCTACACTTGTAGCAAAACCCAAAGCCATCAGTCATCACCAGGGAAATGTGAGCGGAGGATCCAGGGCAAGGACAGGCTCTGTCATACAACCCCACCAGAAGAGCCTCCTCCTGAGGGATAACCAGGGCTTTTTCTGGCATCAGAACTTTTAGACTCCATTTCAAGTCTATAATAAGTCAGCAAAGAGAAAAATGAGGGTGCAAACACAGCAAGGGCAGACAGCTATCCTTTCAAAGCCCTTAAAGCCCTCTGCTTCTCCTCTCTATCTTAGCAAAGGCCAGTACTGGCCACTAGCTCTGAGAAATTGAGGGCAGGTAGTAATCTAGTTGGGCCCAAAATACAGACTGGGGCTGTATCAGACCAGAGATGGGTGCTCATTCTGATATTGATAAAGAAGCTCCAATAATTGCATCATCCCTAAACTTCTCAGTACTCAACAGAATAGGAACTGCTGCTCAGACAGGGGATAAGAAAGGATCCCAGAGACGCAGCATAACATAGCTTCACAACCTTTTTCATATCAGGGCACACCAGAAAATAATACTATTTGTACAGCACACCGGAAAAATGGTGGAAGTGATCCCAGTCAGAGGTGACCAATCAGGGACCTCGGCTGCCCCCAGGGATGAGGGGATCAGTATCCCAGCAGCGCAGAATGGGGAAGCCTTGGATTAGGGCACTGGGCCAAGTTAGGACTCTTGGGATCAATGTCCTGAACAAATCACCTCATGGCCTCAGACCTTGAGCTCTCCAACCTCGGCTGTCAGGCTGTGTGTCAGATCATGTGTCTACACCAGAAAGCTGGGAGCCTGTGGTCTTGACTCACCATGATACAACTTCCCCAGCCAGTGTGGTTTTCGGGGTTGAGGGGGGTGTTCCACAAATACACTGGAACTGGGGGAAGCCCTCCATCGGAGAGTAGGAGGCATATCCTGAGACTAACTATACAAGAAAGGTAATTGGTTTCATCATATTTCTAAACTTAAAATCCTTTTTGGGAATACAAGTGATCTCAGATCTGAGTCATGCTGAGAGCTACAGATTTAAAAGCTACCATTTACTGAGCATATAGTAGTTGCCAGACTCTGCTATCTAAGTACGTGACTTCCAGTTTCATTATATCCACACAGCAACTTCGTTTGGCAAATACTATTATTATCTTCATTTATAAGAAGAAGCTGGGACTCAAAGAGATGAAGCAACTTGCTGAAGGCCAAACACTTTTTAAACCAGAGACTGTGGAGAGGCCAGTATTTGAGCCCACTCTGACTTGAAAGTCCGTATCCTTAACCAGGACACCAGTATGTCACCTCAACAAACTTCCGAACAGCTTTTTCAAACACCAAATCAATCATGATGCTGACAATCTGGGAAAGAAAAGAGTAAGAAAGGAGCAGCCTGTCTGACTTAGGCTAGCAAGAAAAAAAGCTAATCTATATGGAGCACCTACAGGGTACCAAGGGCTTTATATACATGGCTCACCTAATTCTCATAAGCCTACTAGGACAGAAATTATTACCCTATCTTCTAAGTAAGGAAA
Organism: Potos flavus; assembly: GCA_028534135.1. Classification (NCBI taxonomy): domain Eukaryota; kingdom Metazoa; phylum Chordata; class Mammalia; order Carnivora; family Procyonidae; genus Potos; species Potos flavus. Next base: position 57,068,831 of record CM052897.1, on the reverse strand, counting down.
TCTATCAAATGTACGGATGAGACTTAGAGAGGTTAAGACAGCTACTAAGACAGCCCTTGCTTTTTCTACTACACACACTCCACTTCTCCTGACTGTTCAGGAAATACACCTGAGCTTGCTCCAGGGTCAAACATCCAACAGCCAGTACTGTTCCCCGAGAGTAGGAAGGAAGGATAGTAAAAAGGGCATGTTTCAGAAGCAGAGGAAGGAGCCCCCAGAGAAGAACTCAAATCCCCAAGAAAGCATGATTTCCCTGTGTTGGAAAAGTGAGGTAAAATCCCCTCCTCCCCTAAGACAGCTAACTAGCCCTGGCCTGCCCTGTTCCAACCCCCGATCAGCAGCAGCGCAGGCACACAGAAACAAGACCAAAACAAAGGCCAAGAGGAGACAAATCAAAACTTTATACAGAAAGTATAACTTGCAAGTGGGTGGTCCCGGCTCCCGCTTGACCTGTGCTCTCTGGGTGCTCTGGTTAGTAATCAGGACGCCACGTGCATTTTGTGGATATTAAGCCATCAGTCTGCCAACTAACTAAACAAACTTGTCAACCAAGCTCCAAAGAGGACAGGACCCACTCTGGTTCTGAGCTCTCATGACCAACAGCCTGGCAGCCCCTACCTAAGGCAGCCCCCACCACCCAGTCCATCTCAAACCACCCCTTTCTCTCCAATTTCTCCAATTTACCTCATGCCAACTCACTGGGGGAGGGGGGGGGAGTTTCCACACCCCCATTGGAGTGCAGATTCCCTCCCACTCTTTTCCCCAACAGTTGAGCTCTTGTTCTCAAGGGCACCAAATCCCAATCTCTCCTCCTCAGCCTCTGAGTTGGCCCCGGCACATTAGTAATCACTGACTCACCCATCCCCTTGAGGAGGCCGGGGGAAATGCAGAGGGCCACAGGATGTGTGGCCCAGATCCCTTTGGCCCACTGCAGAGCTGGTGGGCAGAGAGGTTCCATTAACATCGCTTCCCCTCAGCATGCCTCTGAGCTGGCTGTGGTGCCAGTGGGCTAATGTTAGGCTCTCCACCATCGGAGAGGCCAGGATCTCTAGACAGTCCCACTGTTGCCAACAGATCTAATCTCCCTATTCCAAGGCAGATGAAATCCAATAAGGCTGCTGAGTCCACAACTATTCCCTCCGCATGGGCAAAGGCAAAGTGGGTCCTTCAGGCCATACTGACAATAACAGCAGCATTAACACTGCCCCTTTAGAGAGTTCTTTGAGGAACGGGGAACTATTTCCCCAAGTTTCTCAAAGGTTTACTTCTGCCAGTAAATGTTCTGTCACCTCGTTCACTTTCTTTCCCCAAAACTTCAATTTTACCTCCAACATATTTCCCGGCTCCATCCCAGTGATACCAGCTCAGATCCTCCCTGTCCACAGAGCCACTGACACCAATGCCCAATTCCCACACCAAAGGAGAATCCCAAAGTCAGCTTAAAATTCATCTATACAGATCTTCTGGGAAACTACAGAAAGACTAAAAAGCAGCACAGGCAAAGAACACAAACCAGCCACTAGGGCTTAACATAAAGAGGGAGGAAAAAAGGAGGCGGGATGGTTTGTGTATTGTTTCAATTGGAAAAATACACTGGTGAGATGGCTTATCCACATGTTCAGCCTTTTAGACAAATCCACTATAACTTTACAGGATGCCTGCAGGCCATTCTGAAAATAAGTAGAATGGCATCACTCTTTATTCCACACCCTTCGAGAGCTCCCAGCCCCCTTTCCATTCCTCCACCTCTCCCCCAAACATCTGGTCTGGGCTGGAAGTGGGACCCACTCCCTGGGAAGCCTCCATGTTAACGTGAGAGGCGGTCTCCCCAGTCAGAGAACCCTGACTTAGGCTGAGGAGTGGGCCGGCCCCAAGTTTCTGAATCCCCCGACACCAGCAAGAGGCTTAAAACGAGAATTCTAGGGACCCGGGAAGGTTGTCGGGGAAGTTGGGAGAAGTGTGAGGGCTGCAGAAGGGGGAGGGAGGAGGAAGAAGTGTGGATCCTGGGGAGGTCCCAGGCTGAGGACCCCTCCTCCTAAGTGTCCAGCGGCTGAGGCCGCGGTCGGGAAGTCCCCGACGGGGCTGTCGGGCGGCCAGCGGCTGCTCAGAGGTTGCCAAGAAGGCACTGAGTCTATCGGAAGCCCCCCCTGAAGGGGGGGCCGGGTAGGGGCACCCGGGCAAAGTCTTACCCCGCGCACTGGGACCTCGGGGATGGTGGGAGGGGGAAGGTGGGAGGGGGAAGGGACCGGGCTCAGCTCTCACCAGCACCAAGGCGAACCTCTCTTCCAGTTCACAGGGCTCAGGCATCGGCATCTTGCCGGGCGGCGGCAGCAGCGAGACTGAAGGCGGCTCGCCCGGGCCCCCCTCGGCGCTCTCCAGGTTACCCATCGCGGCGGGGCCCCCTCGGGGGCCTCAGCCCCCCACCTCCACGCCCGGGGGCCTTGGGCTCGGCCGCTCCGACCCGGCTCCTCCCTCAGCTTCGGCTCCCCTAGTCCCCACTTCTCGGCCCCGTCCGGGGCGCTGGGAGCTCCTCGGGGTCCCGCAGGCGGTGGCGCGCGGCGAGGGCGGAGGCAGCGCAGCGGACAGCGGCACCGAAGCGACCGACCCGGCGGCCACCGCTCTCGCTCACACCCGCCGCCTCGCCGCTCTCGGCTTGCCGCTCCCGCGCTGCCCCTCCCCGCCCCCTCGCGCTCTTTCCCTTCCCTCCACCCCCACCACTTCGCTTCCTCCCACCCACTCCGGGCCGAGACTCTGGCTTCCCCCGCGAGCGCCGACTGCAGCCCGCGCGCCGCGCGCCCCATTCATGCAGGGCCCGCCTCCCGCCTACAGGCCTCCCCAGCACTCCGCCCCGCTCCCCGCTCCTGATTGACGACAGCACCTGCCAATCACAGCGCCTCCCGCCCCCAGCGGCCTCGCGCCTGGCGCCTAGCGCGCCCTGGCGGCTCCGGTGCGAATCGAATCACCGTGGTTGCTGAAGGTGTGAGGCGCTGGCTTGGACATCCGGAAAATGGACCAGGCCCTTTCCAGAAGGAGCTCGTAAAACATACAAATATGTAAAATATAGAGCACGGTGAGTAAAGCTAATTACAAGAGAAGTAGAAAAAACTAGGATGCTCAGGAGAGGGAGAGAGACCACATCTGTTAAGAGTTAGAAGGGATTCATTTGAATTGGGCACTGAGGGGTGAGGAAGACCTTAAGTGACAGAGACAGGTGAAACGGCATTTAGGAGGAGAGAATCTAACCAAAGTTCAGAGGTTGATCTGGCTGGTTGTGAAAATGGAGGTGCAGAAGAATGCCGTTCTGGGCTAGGTCTGCTGATGTGATGAGCATCCATTATTTCTGCTAGCCTAGCCTCCATCCCTTTTCTTCAAGTAATAGCGCCCCATTTCCTCTTAGGGAACCACCAATCCCCTGTTCTCAATCCAAATGGAGCTGAACTTCACCCCCTTTCCATGGGGCCCTATGCCCTAGGCCCTGCCAGTTTTTTCTTTCCCTACCCTCAGAGTCTGTTTTAGGGATCAGTACTTGACCCAAAACCATAAAAGAGGCACTCTGTTTCCATTAGGGCTGCTGGATTGTTAGAATATAAATCTGGAGCTGCCAGTAGCCATCATGCCATCACACATCACATCTCAGGGCTGCTGGGGGAAGCAAAGCTAAGAGACAGGGACAGAGTTCTAGCAGCATGCTGAAAACCTGAATCTAACCATGCCCAAAGTTATCGCCTTGACTCTTGCCTTACTTATTCAACAAATTTTTACTAGAAAGCTTATTATGTGTCAGATACTGGTTTCGACTTGGAAGATACATTTGTAAACAAAAAAAGGCATATACCTTGCCCTTTCGGAATTTACACTTACAACCAAACAAGTAAAATGTACAGATGTTAGTGATCAGTGTTAATAAAAATAAAACTAAAAAGTGACAGAGGTGGAAGAGAGGTTAAAATTTTCAATTAGATGGTCAGAGAAGGCCTCAGTAATAAGATGACATTTGGATTTGGATAAAGATCTGAAGAAAGTAAGGGAGTAAGCTGTGTGGATATCTGAGGGAAGAATGATTCAGACAGAGAGGATGGCAAGTCCATACTATGTGTCGTGTATTAGAGGAACAGCAAGGAGGCCAGTGGGAGATAATACAGGTGGAAAGATGGTGGTGGTTTGAACCAGGGTAGCAGTACGGGCGGAGAGAAATGGTCAGATTCCTTTTTTTTTTTTTTTAACTTTTTTCTTGCCACATTTTGTCTATAGATACAAACATAGTTATCTCTAAACTTCATTTATTATTTGTTTGTTTATGTAAGTTCCATACCCACATTGGGGTGTGAACTCACAACGCCAAGATCAAGAGTCACATGCTCTACTGACTGAACGAGGCAGGAGCCCCAGAAATGGTCAAAGTAGAACCAATAGAATTGTTTGGCACTTTGGAATTATCTTTTATTCACCTTCCACATTCAAAGTTTTTATTTGACCTGGGAGGTCAAATTGAGCAACTGGGAGGGTGGAGTTTTCACTAACCGAAATGGAGAGAGGGGTAGGTTTGTTGAGGGAGAGCCAGAAAGGGAAGATTAGAAACAGGGTGTTGGCTGTGATGAGTTTGATTTGCTGACTGGACCTCCAAGTAGAGGTATCCACTTGGCAATTGGATATAAATTAATCTGGAGATCCTGGCTGGTAGTATCAGTTTGGAAATCATCATCATTGGATGCTATTTAAAGCTGGTACATATTCCATTGCAAGTCAGTCTGCATTGTTTCTATTGCTTACAGCCCAAAAATGGAGGAGTTTTCCTGTCTTTTCAGACCACTGAAACTCTCTTGTGAAGCTCAGCTCCTTCCAAACAGTTGGACAAATCAGTCAACTCATATCTTATCCCCTCTTTCCCTCCCCCGCTACCCCAAACACATACTTTCCCAACTGCTGTAGTAGACTTGCCTAAAGCAGAAGATTTATAATATACCAAAGACTTCTACTAGACAAAAAAACTGAGAATTCAAAAGGGGAAATAATTCATCAATCACTTTTTGCTCAAAGAACATCCAGTAAAAGAAGAGACTCAATAAGACAGTAAACAGCAGAGTATTTACCCTTCTGTAGTCTTTTGGTCCCCAACCTTTTATTTTTGGTTTTGCTTGACCACCAAATTTATATACTCTAGGGACTTCTGGAGTCTGCCAGATTACTGCTTTCACTGTCAACTCTCTGCTCACACACCTTCAAAGTTTCTAACTTTATAAAAGATAAAGCCAAAACGTAATCTGGTATTCAAAGGTCTATATCGTCTCTATCTGGTCGCCCCTTCAAATCTACTTTTCCTATCTTACTGGCTCTAATATTTTATGAACCCGTTGCTTCAGCTGGAAATGTCCACCTCCAAACATTAGTTGTATATTCTTATGTCTTCAGCTTAGGTCTTTGTGCTAAGCATAATAATGGCTCCCCAAAATGCCCATGTCCTAATCTCCAGAACCTGTGAATGTTATTTTACATGGCAAAAGGGACTTTGCAGAAGTGATTAAGTTAAGGATCTTTTTTTTTTTTTTTAGATTTTATTTATTTTTCTGACAGAGAGAGAGATCACAAGTAGGCAGAGAGGCAGGCAGAGAGAGAGGGAAGCAGGCTCTCTGCTGAGCAGAGAGCCCCATGCAGGGCTCGATCCCTGGACCCTGAGATCATGACCTGAGCCCAAGGCAGAGGCTTTAACCCACTGAGCCACCCAGGTGCCCCTAAGTTAAGGATCTTGAGATGGGAAGATTATTGTGGGTTATCTGAGTGCGCTCAATGTAATCCCAAGGGCCCTTCTAAGAGGGAGGCAGAAGGGTCAGAATGAGAGGAGACATGGCAACAGAAGCAGAAGTTAGAGGGATGCAGGGCCGTAAGCCAAGGAATGCAACAGCCTTTAGAAACTGGGAAAGGCAAAGAAATAGCTTCTCCCCTAGAACCTCTGGAAGGAACACAGCCCTGTTAATACTTTAATTTTAGCCCTGGAAGACCTATTCTCAGACGTCTAAACTCTAGAACTGTAACATAGTAAATCTATGTTGTTTTAAGCCACTAAGTTTGTGGTAATTTGTTAAAGTAGTAATAGGGAATGAATACACCCCGGCTGGGTCCCTGTTTTGAATTTCTGCTTTCTTCTACGCAGCCTCTTCAAATCCCACCCAGACTCAGCATAATCTTTAGTTTTTAACAAAAATGCAACAAATACCTATGAGATGTATTAGATGTCTATCTTGTGCAAAGCATCTGGCTAGATACTAGTAAAAAGAGAAAGAATGAAAGATACAAAGATGAATAAGAGACACCCGGACTTCAAAAGAGCTGACAGGCAGGGGAGGCAAAGTAGAGAGGAGAAGGAATATGGACTGAGTTTGAAGGCATCAGATGGAATCATTGGTGGATACCAGCTTTTAAGTCCCATCCTAGAGTTCTCCCAAATTTAAATGATCATGACTCTTATTTTCTCAACTTTTCATTTAGAACCTTTACTTTTCATTTAGAACAACATTTACTGAGCGTCTACTACATGCAAGAAACTGCTAGGTGCTATGGAGGATACCCAGACACATAACTCGAGGTTCCCCTGCTGCTCTCTGTTGTTTAATTTTATGTCTGTGTCTTGTCTGGACTGTGGGCTTTTTTTGTTTATTTGAAACATATGTATCCAGTACCTCCTTTGTTTCATAAGTATGAAGGGAGATTCAATGATGACTAGGTTTCTTTCTTTCAGGTGCTCACAGTCTCCTAGGAAAGAGTCTCAACATATTTACAAAACAGTGTGATAAGTGTTGGAATAGAGGGGTGTACAAAATGTTCCCAAGAGAACTGAGGGTGGGGCTATAAAGGTGGGCTTCAGAGAGCCGATGACACTTGAGCCAGGGCTGAAAGATAAATAGATGTGCCAGAGGGAAAGTTGAGACAGTGTGACGAGAAGGTGATGGAAGGAGCAGTGATCAGGAGGGGAGGGGGCATTTCGGCAAGGAGGAAACATTACAGTCCAAAATAGAGAACTGTGAAAGAGCATGGATGTCTGAGCAATGGTAAGGATTTCGGTAAGGCTGAAGCATAGGATGTGTGTGTAGCAGGAGGACAGGAGACAAAGCTAGAGAGGCATGTCGAATCAAGTTCAAGAGGACACTTGTGCTCCGCTGAGGAGTTTGCCCTATGCTGTAGATAGTTCTGTGTCCTAGATGGTTTTCCAATATGCCCTTTGGAAAGGTTCCTTTATAAGAATTGAGAATACAGAAAGGTCTACAGAGATGATACGGAAAAGAGAAGGGCCTGAACCAAATCAGGGCAGCGGAATGAAGAGAAATAGTCGTAGGTAACGATTACATTAATTAGCCTGCTTGGGTTGCCATAACAAAATACTGCAGATTGGCTGTCTTAAACAACAGAAATTTATTTTCTCACAGTCCTGGAGGCTAGAAGTCCAAGATCAAGGTGCCATCACTGTTGGTTTCTGGTTAGACCTCTCTTCCTGACTTATAGATGGCCACCTTCTTGCTATGTGCTCATATGGTCTCACCTCTGTTCAGACTTGGAGAAAGAGGGTTGTAGTGCCTCTTCTTAGTAGGATGCCAGTCTTACTGCATTAGGCCCCACCCTTATGACCTCCTTCAACCCTAATTGCCTCCTTAAAGGCCCTATCACCAAATACAGTCACCTTGGGGGTTAGGCTTCAACATATGAGTTTAGGAAGGACACAATTCAATCTATAACAGAGATATGCTTGAGACAGAATCAGGAAGACTTAGTTACACCTATTAGATAATAGTGACTAATATTTTTACAGTGCTTTATAATTTACAGTATTTTTTCATATCCATTATCTGATTTTATCTTTACAACACTGTAGGAGGGGGATATTATCATTATCCTCATTACACAGATGAATAAACAGACTAAATGAAGTTAAATAATATGTTCAAAGCCATATGCTAGTAAGTGGTGACCCGTGAGCTGAACCTGACCTCGACCTTGGAATACCCTGCCATTCTGATTCTCCTGTGAGAGGTCAGGGAATAAAGAAGATTGAAAAGTTGAGGCCGGCTTGAGGATGTCTTATCCTTAATCTCTAGGGACATCCAGAATATCTCTCGGTCAAATGTTTTCATCTCCTTACTCGAAACACTTTCAAATTCCTGCTTCCACCTGTGCCCTCCCCACCGAGGAATTTCCTACATTATCTCTAGCCCCGTCCTCTAAAGTCTTGAGAAACACACACTTCTTTCTCCTTCTCTTTCCTAGGAAGGTGTGGAGGGTGGGTAAGGGGGATATGAACACTGACATTTAGAAGTGTTTCTTAATAATTCACCCTTTTACACATAGAATGCTCTTTCCCTCCCTCTTTGCTGGCTAATTCCTCTCATCCATTAAAATAAAGCTTATAGGTCACTTCTTTCATGACTTCCCAAGTTTTATTGAGAACATGTCCGTGAGCACGTAGTGTCCCAACGTGTTTCTATCATCATACCATGAAATCATCAAATTGTGTAAGCTCCTTCAGGGCAGGTAGATATTCCTAGTATCTAATAATACCACCCACTTCATGTCTGTTACATGCTCATTGAACAGGTGAATGACTTCATATATTATCACATTCTTCCCACACAATGGCAGTCCTTCTATTCTTTACCATTCCTCCCAGATACAATCTTTCTGCTTGTATCACTCAGGGTTCAATGCAGGAGACAAAAATTCCTCCAAGTATTGTGAGAATACTAGGACATAGTGCTTACAAAATCAACTGGAAATTCTAGAGGAGCCCACTGCAGGCTGAAACTCCACCAAGGAAGCTGCTCCCTCTGCCACAGTCAGGGTGCGTGGTATATCTGGAGGTCTCCGCCGATGACTGGGTCTAAGAACAAGTGGCTACAAGTGTGATCCAGAGATCTGGAAGCGATGATCAGGACATTGATGCTGCTACACTCTGATGCAACCACCTCCCAATATTTACAAAGCAGGAGACATCACTGAATCACTGCTATACAGATATGTCATATATCCATGAACTTGCTTGACAGGAGAAAGAGCCAAAGTTGCGATACAATGGCCTTTGTCTCACTTCTGCCTTCTAAATCTCACCCAAATACATCTGACTGCCTGCAAGGCCTTCTGAGAAATATAATCCTTAGCTTTTCAGCCTCTGCAGTGTAGGAAAGCATACCAGGAGGAGATGGGAATATACGATGAATGCGAACTAACCACAATCCACCAATCTGCTACTCTGAAATCCACCCAAAGTCTGCAGCTGGGTCTTTTCTTCCTTCCCCATCCGCCTTTCCCAATGCTTACCCTGGTGGCTGGTTTAGTCTTTGGTCTTGTTCTCTTTAGTCTGCTCCTTCAGGCTATAGTTCACCCTTTTCTGTGATGTGGGTGAGGCAAATTTATTAGCTATGATTCCAAAACACAATCTGTAAAAGAGTGAATTGATATATTGGGCTTCATTAAAATTAAAAACCAATACTCTTTGAAAGGCATTTTTTTTTTTTGCTTTCGTTTTGGTTGTTGTATTTTATTTATTTATTTATTTATTTATTTAAAAGATTATTTATTTATTTGACAGAGAGAGAGATCATAAGTAGGCAGAGAGGCAGGCAGAGAGAGAGGAGGAAGCAGGCTCCCTGCTGAGCAGAGAGCCTGATGTGGGGCTTGATCCCAGGACCATGAGATCATGACCTGAGCTGAAGGCAGAGGCTTTAACCCACTGAGCCACCCAGGCGCCCCTGTTGTTGTATTTTAAGTAGGCTCCATGTGCAATGTGGGGCTTAAACTCACAGCCCTGAGATCAAAGTCGCATGCTCTACTGAGTGAGGCAGCTAGGCACCTCTGAAAGGCGCTGTTAAGAGAAGTAAAAACAAGCTACAAGTCAAGAGAAAATATTGCAAATCACATATCTGACAAAGGACTTGTATCCAGAATATATAAATAAGTCTCAAAAATCAATAATAATAAAATAAACAGCCCAATTTTTTAAAAATGGGCAAAAAATTTCAACAGATCACTCACCAAAGAAGATATATGGATGACAAATAAATACATGAAAATATATTCAATATCATTAGTCATTAGGGAAATGCAAATTAAGACCACAATAAGATACCACTATACACCTAAAATTAAAAAGTCTGATCTGAGTGTTGGTGATGATGTTGAGAAAACTGACTTCTCACATACTACTGGTGGGAGAGTAAAATGGTAAAACTACTTTGGAAAACAGCTTAGAGTTTCTTAAAAAGTTAAACATACACCTACCATGTGATCCAGTCATTCTACTTCTAGATATTTACCCCAGAGAAAAGGAAACACATGGGCACACAAAGACTGGTACACAAATGTTCTTAGTTCTTGGAATAGCAAAAGACTGGAAACAATCCCAAAGCCCATCGCCAAGTGAGTGGATAAACAAATTATGGTAATCCATACAATGGGATAATAAAAAGAATAGGAAGAAATGAACTATGATACTGTAATGATGGTTGAATCTCAAATAATTATGTTGATTAAAAGAGGCCAAAAAAAAAAAAAAAAGGCCAAACCATTTGACCATACAGTATGAATACACATATAAAATTCTAGAAAATTCAAACTAATCTACAATGATAGAAACCAGTTCAGTGTTTGCCTAGGAATAAGGGAGGATAAAGGCAGGAAAGATTATGAAGGAGCATGAAGAAGTTTGGGGAGATATTGGATATGTCCATTATCTTGATTATGATGATGGTTTTGGGGCGCCTAGGTGGCTTGATCAGTTAAGTGTCTGCCTTTGGCTCAAGGTCATGATCTCAGGGTCCTGAGATTGAGCCCTGCATCAGGCTCTTTGCTCAGCGGTGAGTCTGCTTCTTCCTCTCCTCCCTCTGTGAGCTCTCTGGCTCTCACTCTCTCTCAAAGAAATAAATAAAAAATCTTTTTTTAAAAAAATTAATTAATTAATTATTTTTTAAATCTTAAAAAAAATGATGGTTTCATGTCAAAACTCATGAAATTGGATGCTTTAAATATATGCAGTTTGTTTTATATCAATTTTACCTAAGAAAAAAATTAAAGCAGAGGCAGTTGGACTGGAAAGAAACCCCTATACTCCTTGTATATATTCACTTAGGTGATTTTTGGTTTGATGTCTGTCTTTCCCACTAGCATGAAAACTCCATGGAGGCTGGGGCTGTACCTATTTGCATAAGCACATCTCTAGTGTTTAACATGGAATCTGGTGCATATTAGGTACTTGACAAGTATTTGCTGAAGAAAGGAGAGAGAGAAAAGAGCTCAGAATACCTCCAAGTTTTAACCTGAGTAAAGGAGAGAATGTGCTGCTCATAGATATGGAGGAATTAGGAGGAAGGGCGGAAAGGAAGCAGCGAAGGAGAAGGAGAAGGAGAGCCAAGTAGTGCTATGCCAGTGAGGTCAGAGTAATAGTAGTTTCAAGGAAAAGGACTAGAAAAAGGCCATTTGATTTTTGGATTTGGCAGTTAGAAGGCATTGAGGCCTCAAAGAAAATGATTCTGGACAGAAGCCAGGTTGTTTTTCCCTCCTTGTACATGAAACAAAAACTTTTTCATAAGTGAAAGAATCCATTTGCTTCACTCTGTCTTCATCTTCACTAGCTGACTCCTGCCCAAGCCCTCATTCTCTGTCCCTTGTTCTGTTCTGATAGCCTAATTCTCCTTCCTTGGGTGCCACTCTTGTTCTCTTACAATCCACTTGCCACAAATCAGCTAGAATGATGGTGTTAAAACACGAATCGGGTCCTGTGCCTCATTCTTCCATGGAATCTCCTTGTCATTTAGTTCTCCCTTTACGCTCATGGTGAACATCCTCCTGTGCTCAAGTGCTGAAGCCCTCAAAGTTTTGTCACATTGTCAGCTGGAATCAGGAGAGGACTGAGTAAGAGTATTAGTTATATATTTCTGCTGAACAAATTACCCAAACCTTTGAGGCTTGAAGCAAACAAAAAACTTTATGATCTTATAGTTTCAGAGAGTCAGGCATCTGGGAGAGGCTTACCTGGGTGCTTCTGACTTAGCCTCTCTCATGAGGTTGCAATAAAACTCCTGCCTGGGGATCTAGTCCTCAGAAGTCTTGACTGCTTTGAAGAAGCCTCTCTCCCAGGGTTGTCAGCACATTGCCTCTGTTCCTCGCTAGCTGTCGGCAAAGGGCCTTAGTTCCTCGCCACCTGGGCCTTTCTACCAAGCTGCTTGAGTCTCCTCCTGACATGGCAGCTGGCCGTGAGTGATCTGAGAGCAGAGAGGCTGTCACGGTGTTTTTCATGATTTAGTCTCTCTGGCCTTCATCATTTCTACTTTACTGTGTTTATTAGAAGCAAGTCCTTCCGTCCAGCCCACACCGGAGGGGAGGAGAATTAGACTCCACCCCTTGACGGGAAGAGTCTTAAAGAATGTCAGGACCTACTTGAAAACTATCACCATAAGGCCGAGAAAAAAAAAGTATACCAATGCCTTAAGGATGAAGAAAAGGTTTGGATCATCAGTTGTGAATAGCAACACAGGAGTTAATGCAGTGAGCAATTGTTACACAAGTGTAGTATCTTTCCTACCTGTGCTACACAACAGGAGCAGGACTAAGAAAAGCAGATGGAGAGGCTGGCTGAGGGTTTGGGACTTGGAAACAGTAAGAGAATAGAAAAATGTGGACGTTCAAGGGGTGGGAAATACTCAAGTAATTGATCTGAAGCTCAGACCGGAGGTCCACAGTGATGGAAAGAGCTAATTACTTCCAAGAATGAAGCATCTATGATAGCTCTTTAAGAAACTGACTTAATCTTGGTTCCAGTTTCCTCATTTGTAAAATGGGATTAATAATGTCTACATTATCTTCTTACTATTATGCGAAGTGAAACAACAGTTGGAAAATTACTTTGGAAAGAATAAAGCGTTCTTCTAATACTCTTTTATTATCACTGCTTTCCAAAGTTAGAAGAGGCTGAATTGATATTAAAAAATATTGCAAGCTACATTTTTAGGTATTTTTTTTTCTCCTGCCAGTCTTCAGTAATAATTGCCCATAATACTGAGGTTAGAAAAAAGAAAACTCAATTTTCTTCATTCCTGTCCTTCAGGTGTCAATGGATATGCAAATGAGATCTGGGAAATGAAAAGCCTCCTCCTGAATCTTAAACAGAATATTAAATATTCACCCACACTTATAAGGGATGGTGTGGATTTTAATGTGTTTTATTCCTGTGAGCTGCTTATTCTCATAACCACTGGGCAGAACAAGGTCAGTGCATTTGAGATCAGAAGGAGGTATTGAGGCTGTAAAAATAGACAAGGAAAGATGTGAGATACAGAAAAAATGACTTCGGGGAAGCCATGTTTATGTCTACTGGTTGGGAAACCACAGTGATTACCCTAAGGTTGAATTTAGACCAAGGGCCTCAAGTCATTCCCAGCTTGCCCCCTCTTCCTGTTTTCTTCTTCGTCCTTGCCCTAGGCTGAGGAATTCAGGCTGCTTTCCATCTCTTTAACCCTGTCACATTCTCCTCCCCAACTTCTGGAATGCAGAACCTATTGCTACCTTCCCACCTTCCTCCCCACCATCTTATACACCCCTAACGCTGCCAGTTAGGTAAAACTGTCATTTTCTTTCAAATTAAATTCACACACGCACACAGCTTTACAAAGGTACATTAACAATACATGTCAATTTTACAATGAGAGGCAGTACAGCTTAATGATTAGGAGTATGGGCTTCTACCCTTTAATCCCCTTCACCTATTTCCTACCCCCCACCCCCCACCATGTTCTTCATGTTCTTTATTGTCGAATATGTCATTCCTGGCTAATTTTATATCTCCTACCAGGAGAAGATATAGTAACACTGTAAATACAATGCCATGGCTCTTTGGAAACTTTTTATATTGAAACAATAAATATATTCTTGTCTCTGTAGTTCTTTTACACTATTTATTTACTCCTGGCTATATGACACCATATCATTCATCATGTTGCCCTTGACTTTCTCAAAAATTATTACTGTGCTCTGTTGATGATGACCACAAATGGAAGTCTTACCCAGGGTATGAGGAAATTTTGAACAATAATTTTTTGTATCATCACGTTAAATTTTCATTCAGAATTTAATGCCAGAAACATAGACCAACACCTCTTCCAACTATGTCTTCTCTTGTATTCTATAATCACAGCATTCCCAGACTGATTTATTTATTTATTTATTTCTTCCTTTCTTTCCTTCTTTTTTTTTTTTTTTTTTTAAGATTTTATTTATTTATTTGGCAGAGAGAGAGACAGCGAGAGAGGGAGCACAAGCAGGAGGAGTGGGAGAGGGAGAAGCAGGCTTCCCACCTAGCAGGGAGCCCGAAGCAGGGCTTGATCCCAGGACCCTGGGACCATGACCTGAGCCAAAGGTAGACACCTAATGGCTGAGCCACCCAGGCTCCCCAAGACTGATTTCTTTCAATGTTGACCACATCCCCATCTTCCATACACCACCACCAACAGGGGATATATGTGGGGAGATCCACGGGTGCAACAAGAGGAGTGAGGCCGTTTGTCCATACCTCATATGGCATGACTTAAGACTGACACGGGGAGGGTATTTTATTACCACATCATTCCGAAGCAAAAGAGAGCATCAGTTGGAAAGGGCCTATTAGTACTGTGAAGTGACAGCCTCAAAAGCACCTTGAAATGATATTGGAGGAGAAAGGTGGGGCTGCTCCCAGATGACTGCCTGATATGCGTCCCAGGCCCTTTGGAGGGAATGGGGTCACTGCCCTGGGTGCCAGTGGTGGATTAGACAGTGGGGGGGGGGGGTGGTACGCGGTGATGTACAAGAGAAACGATGCCTACTGCCACTCTACTGTCCTCTGGCGCTATGGACCATCAGTAGCTCCACAGCAGAACACTGAAAAGAGAGGGTCAGTGCAGGGACCCATACACACGACTCAAGTCCGAGGGCTGGGGAAGCTCTGTTCGTAGGCCAGAGGCCTGAACTCATCTTCCATGTGACTACAGATAGGCTTATCAGCATCATCCCGGAGACAATCTCACCTGATTCCCCAAAAGGAATACTATGCTGGCCAGAAAGAGTAGTTGGCTCATCAGGACGCCCTGTTAAAATTGAGACCTGGTCTCAGGGCCTTGGGATGACCGCATAGACTTGAGTTCCAGAGTTTCTCAGGCAATGTGGGATTGGAGAATGCCATGAGGGAGAGAAACTGGGACAAAGGCTCTTTCAGGGCCTGGTCTGGGCTCAGCTTAATAGCGCTGATCCCAGGCATATAAGGGACCCCAAGAATATTTCCAGAAAGGCCCTTCAATGCTAAGGCCCTCTGGGGCACAGGACCCAGGGCAGGAGCCTGGGAATAGGGTGTTATTATAAGGAAGTGATTGCTACGTGATTTATGAGGGTAAGTTTTAAAGAGAGTTTCCATCTAACTCTCGTTACTGGGATTTTTCACTCCGGATGAGGAGCCACTTCTCTTGCTTCAAGCAGCCCTAAGGAGCCTTCCCACATGCAGAGGAACTCAGCCTTCAAGCTAACAGTAGCACATAATTGTCAGCTACAGGAGTGAGCTACCTTGGAAGTAATTCCTCCAGCCCCACTCAAGCCTTTGGATGACTACAGCCCCTGCTGATATCTGACAGCAACCTCATGAGAGACCCTGAGCCAGAAGGGAATGAATAATCTGTCACCAGTGAATGAGTAACTTCTATTGGTCAATACTATACAAACCAAGCCCTTAGCAACTTAATTCTTCTAGAAAGAGAATCCAACATTAGCATGACAAAAGTTTTCTCGTGCCTTAACTATGGCATGGAATAGAGCTGCTGCACTAGTACAAAGGTAAAAACCTCTGCAGCAACTTGTGTGGACTGATGACCAGGAAGCATATAGGCCCCATTCCCAAGCACTTTAGCCCAAGAAATGTGGCAGACATTAGGGCGGGGTGGGGAGAGAAACCCTAAGGAAGACAATAACATTTTCACCCACTCTGGCAGATTGAGATTCGGAGTAAATATTAGGTTGTACTGTAGAAAGTGAAATTATATTTATTGCATACCTGAGTTTGGGTACCGAGAATCATACCCTGCACATTTGTATTCTTTACCGAAAGGATAACTGCTCTATTCTTCTAGAAGGATAGATTCTTATCTCATCTCCACTCATCCAATGCTCAATCTATGTTTCTTCCCTTACTTTGCCAGAACTTTTTCTGTCAGAGGCCTGTTTCCTCATCTATAAAATGAGAGGCAGGGGTAAATCTATATTCTGTGCAGCCTAAAGCATATACAATTGTGGGGCTGTATTTAGGAAATAGAATATGAAAATATATCATAGTCGATATTTATTTATAATGAAAAAAGAAACATTGCCCATTTTAAAATGCTGACAAAATGAAAAACATCACACAATTCAGAAAAAAACAAAACGAAACAAAACCCAAAAAATTTTAACATTAACATTTTTAACTATCTGGCAACCACTATAAGCTCTTTTTTTCTACATTTTTTGTCTGCATACTCTGCCTCTTCATATGTCAATTTTGCACTATTTTTATAGAGATTTTAGATAAATTAGTAAAAAAGTAATTAAAACATTGGTAGTGTAGGAACTTTTTTTTTTTTTAATCAGCTTCATAACTCCTTACTGTAAGTTCTCGCACGATGGTGCCTCCTGCCCCCGACAACCTCTTGGGGAGCTCCAGCCCTTTGATCTCCCTTGGTTTAGTTTCTTCCGGGGCGGCCTGGGCAGCTCTGCCAGGTCGCTGCCCTCGTTGCCTCTCCCATCCACCCCACTCCGCAGGCCAGAGTGACTATGAAGTTGTCGCCTATCTCCACCAAGCAGGCATGGTGATCCTGGAAGCTCGACAGCCCCGCACGCGGCCCCAGGACCACCACTTGGGCTAGAGGGTGTCGGTGCTTCCGATGCAGGACTGGGCCTACTTGTACTCCTCGTATTCCTGGACAATTCGCTGAGCCTTCAACAGTGCTCTGAAGCTTAAGCCCCACTAGATTCAAGGGAGATTGGACCGTGTGAGAGCCCTTTTTTACGTGTTATCCGAATCTCTTTCCCCCTTTAACATTCCATGAGAAGCCTAAAACCAGAATCCCGGGACTTTTCAGCGCTATCCCTTCACGCGTTGCGGGGGCTCCGCGACACGCCAGGTATCTTGCGTGGGGCCTGATCCTCTTCACTTTCTCCACTAGGGGCAGCTTTAGACCACGGTCCTACCTAACTACGGGGGAAGAGGCGGAGACCTTTTACTACGACGCCGGTTGGCGGCCAGAGTCTTGATCGACAAGGGCATTAGCTAATGGTGCTGAAGTAAGCAGCCGTTGTTTACGGACGTAAAGCCAATGGGAAGGCAGAGGTGCGGCCAGGGGCCAATGAGGACTGGCCTGAAGCGGAACGCAGGGGCGGAGCTTCCCTTGAGAGGCAGACGCTTGGATAAAGAGTCTAGAGCGGACCCTGGGAGAGTCAGAAGTACATCCGGTGTGAGGAGAGGTGTGTAGGCTCTTGGGAGGCAGGTAAGAACGTACGTGTGAAGCTGGGACTGCGTAAGCCGGGAGTGAGAAATGGAAAGGGGGTTGGCAATTATTGTCTGAGCAAGAGTGGGAATAGTCTGGTTTTCGGACAGTCTGCACCTTCGGGGAATGGGGCCTTGCTCCGCGACTGGACTCGGAAAAGCTGCGCGGGGAGGGGAGAAGCTCGGGAACTGGTACTGCGCATGCGCAACCGTACCGGAGCGGGGGAGGGGTTGGGGCGCGTCTGCTGGGTTTTGGGGGGCGTCGAGGCTCCGGTTCTGCGCGTGAGTGCTACCGAAGGGCCCTTATTAGACCCTCTTCCTTCCTTCCTCCCACTCTACTTTCCTTCCTACCCCCCCCCCCCGCCAAGAGTAGGCGCAGGGGCTCTGTGGCCTAGCCTCGACTACTTGAATTCAGGCCACGTCCCCCACCCCTTCCTTCCGAGGCTAATGAAAGCGAAACCTCACGCGTTTGTGGTCACCCCTGCTTCACCCGACTGATTGTTTCTTTGCTGTGGGCCCTCTGGCTGGGCCCCTTCCGGGTGAGCCGCGAGGGCCAGGACAAAGGGCCTGGTCAGGCAGGCTGCCCTGTCACGGCCGGGCGGGTGATGTCACACTCCTCTGTGACACGCGAAGCTCCTTAGTTACTTGGAAGCCGAAGGCAGAGGCGGGAGGTGAGAAGATCCTTCCTGGCTTTCCAGCCCCGTTCGGGTCTGATTGATTACCTTTGGACAGGTGAGGTGGCCTTGGCTTTGCTTGGTCCTGAGCCGTTTGGGCGTCTTTCTCAGAGTCCGCGCAGGAAGGGCGTCGTTGGGCGGCTTTTTTTTCTTGGACCTACTTGTTGAAGCTATGGTAGTGAGTAGGCTTTGGTATTTTTGTGTATTAAGTGTGGAATTGTTACTCAGTGCCAGTCCAGACTGCATTGCCTACCCCCTCAGCCTTTCATTGACCGAACTACAATAACAAAAACGTCTCTGAACTTGAGATTGTTCTAGCAATAATTAACTTGTGAATGTGTAACTCAGTAGAAGAGCTGACTGTGCCTGAAACACAAAGATTTTAAGGTTGAAAGTTAATGGCGAATAGATTTTTCTAGTTATTTATTGATACTTAGTTTTAGTTTATCTTTTGGTTGAATGTGTAGTTTAAGAATTCAGTTCAAGCAAGATTATTCACGTTGCATAACCAAGTTCTTATGGCTTCTGCAGATAACACTTCTGTAATTACTAGGTTTATTCTCTTTGGTAGTTTATTTCTCTTGTCTAATATTTTTTGTCTTCAAGAATATGTTGATAACTTAGATTTTCTACCATTTTTTCCAGTGGGGACAGAGTGGTTAAATCCTTGAGAAACACTCTCTGTAATTTGTATTCAGAGTTTCTTTCTTCCATTATTCGTCTTGTTGTGGAAACATGGCTTAGTGAACCCTCTTTTCTTCCCGTCTCTCCCTTCCCTACTATTGATGTGACTGAAGTCTTACTCTCCTAAGAATAGGAAAAGTAAAATTAATCTAGATATTTAGTCAGCATTTCTATTTTTTCCTGGTTATGCATAGAGTTCATGCTTATCGTAGAAGTGCTGAAAAATACAGAGAAGTGTAACAGGAATCAGCATGTGTTAATATTTTAAAAATTCCTTTTGGCCTATGGCTGGAATTGCCTTCATGAAAACTTGCTTTTCTACTATAGGGTATAATAGTAGGGAGAGCACCAGGCATTAGAGGTCATAAGGCCCCCAATGTGGTTCTGGCTCTACTATTTAACTTTGTGGTGTTGGTCAAGTCAACACTACTGTCCGTTTAGCACTTCACAATGATTTCACACAGCTTTTCTTTCTTCCTCTTTTTTTTTTTTTTAACTGAGCCATAGTTGACATACAATGTTCCATTACTTCAGGTGTACAACATAGTGATTCAACAAGTCTGCACATTATGCTGTGCTCACTGCAAGTGTGATTACCATCTCACCATACAGCACTATTACAGTATCACCGACTATGTTCCCCAATGCTGTACTTTTTATCTATGTCCTACAGATTTTTTTTTTTTTTACTGGCATTCAGTAAGCTTGGAAGAGCCGGTGTTACTTAATCATTCTTATCGTACAGATAAGGAAGCCTAGATGACCTTAGGTAAAATGATTTTCCCAAAGTTATGTGCTAGAAAATGGCAGGATTTGTGACTCCAAAGCCAGTACTCCTGCCACTGTTAACGCTGCCTTTTTGAACTTTTTTTTTTAAAGTGAGACTAGTCATTTTTGCCCTTTCTTTATGGATTGGTGTGAAGATCAAAGGAGATAATGTATCTAAAAGCACTTTAAAAGTTGTAAAGTTTTATAGAAATGTAGTTGTATTATAGAAGGTACTGCTGCTGGCCTGAAGTTTCACTTTATTTCATAAACTACCCAAGGGTGTTAGTCTCCTTTGGGAAAATACTGAATATTCTCTTGATGTTCTGTCTGCTAAATTTTCCTTTGCCACTTGACTTGACTGTAGAAGCTGTTAGTAACGTCTTCCACTTCACCCTGTCCGCCCAGAGGTTTTTTTTTTTTTAAAGATATATTTATTTATTTGAGAGAGTGCACACACGCAGAGGGAGAGGGAGAAACAGACTCCCTGCTGAGCAGGGAGCCTAATGTGGGACTCGATCCCAGGACCCTGAGATCATGACCTGAGCTGAAGGCAAACACTTAACTGACTCGGCCACCCAGGCACCCCCTACCAGAGTTTCTAACCAAGCTTCATGAAGTAGCTTTGGTTTTAAACCCATTTTTGTTTTCCAAAGACGGCATTCAAACCACGGAGAGAAAGACTAGAGATTGGCTTTTAGGGCCACTCGAGTTACTCCTCAGTACAGGTTCCCCTTTGAGCCAGCTGGGGGTGTTGATTTGAGGTTGCAACACTCCTGATTGGATAATGGGGTCTGCATTTGCTCTGGCGACTCCTGGTTGTGCTTAAGTATGGGGGGATAGAAAGCTGAATCAGATGCAAGCTCTGCTTTCAAGGTGCACAGCCAGATATGTGAGAAGTTCCAGCACAATTAACTGGCAGAACACTTAAAAAGAGCTTCAAGGATGAGAATTGAATGGGTGTGCTGTTTATCCTCATCTGTGCTTGCTCTCATTTGGGGTAAATATGTTGTTATTGGGGAGGGATTACTGGTTTACACTGGAAAATGAGTATGTATTTAGGACATTGGGGCTTCTTTATGATTCAGTCTGTCAAACACTTGTGGTTACAGAGAGATTCAGTAATGTCAAAGTTCAACATAAAAAATAATTTATTGGGGCCCCTGAGTGGCTCAGTTGTTAAACGTCTGTCTTCGGCTCAGGTCATGATCCCAGGGTCCTGAGATCGAGTCCCTCGTCGGGGCTCCTGCTCAGCAGGAAGCCTCGTTCTCCCTCTCCCACTGCTCCTGCTTATATTCCCTCTCTCGCTGTGTCTCTCTCTGTCAAATAAATAAAGTCTTTAAAAAAATAATAATTTATTGAAGGCAGTAGGCATTCCATCTCCAGTTACTGGCTTGATTCTGAGGCAGCACCCTAGAGAGATGGGATCCAGTGGTAGCTAGCTAATCTAGCTAGCCCAGGAATTTGGGCCCAAGTTAAGGGAGGGGCTGGGACACCTAGGGTTCAAATCTAGGACCACCAGAGCCCAGGCCTGTCAAAACAGTTCTTTGGACTTCCTGAAACCAAACTGACCTACCTTCTAGGGATGTCAAGGAAAGCATCAAGCTAATGACCATTTACTTCATCAAATTCTCTTTCACATCACATTATCACTTAGTGGTTATTAGGCTGTCTCAAAACACCTTGTGGCCCTGTGGGACAGGAGGTACAGTGTAAATGTGCCCGAGGAGAGGCATGACATTTAACAAAAGTAATTTTAGCCCGTAAAAAGATTGATCAAATTCCTTTAAATTCCAGTTTATAATTTTCTTAGACTCTTCCCTATCCCCCAATTTAATTTTATTTATTTGGGTAAATATTAAGTCTTCAGGATATAGTTAGCTGTGAGTTAATTGTTAAATGATATTTAAAAAAATTAATTTGCAGGGTATATGAAAAATAGACCTACAATGAATGTTTTATAAAACTAGGGGATTGGGGCGGGGCACCTGGGTGGCTCAGTGGGTTAAAGCCTCTGCCTTCGATTTGGGTTGTGATCTGTTTCCTGGAATTGAGCCCCGTGTGGGGCTCTCTGCTCATCGGGGAGCCTGCTTTCCCCCTCTCTCTCTGCCTGCCTCTCTGCCTACTTGTGATCTCTCTCTCTCTGTCTGTCAAATAACTAAATAAAATCTTTAAAAAAAAAACAAAACAAACTAGGGGAAAGTAATGCACTGAGGACATGAGAGTAGTGAGTATTTACACTGGTAACAACAATAGTTAACATATGGAGCCAGTCTTATGTATGAAGCACTTTTTTTTTTTTTTTTTTTAAGAGAGAGAGTACGTATGCATGAGAGAGTAGGTGGGAGGGGGAAGAAGGGCATAGGCAGAGGGAGAGGTAGGGACAGAGAGAATCTTAAGCAGGTTCCATGCCTGGAACAGAGCCTGACACGGGGCTTGATCCTGTGACCCTGAGATCATGACCTGAGCCTAAATCAGGAGTCAGATGCTTAACTGGCTGAGGCACCCCTGTATGAAGCACTATTCTAAGCACTTTATTTGTATTATCAACTTCAACCCTATGAAGTAGAAATTATTATATATTACTCCATGCAAATGAGGAAACTAAAGCACAGTGAGGTTCAAGTGCCAGAAACTTGCTGTGTGTCACATAGCTAAAGAAATATCAGTTAGGATTCAAGTGCAGCAAGCTTGACTTGATTCAAGTCAAGCTCTTAACTACTATTCTAGATACATGGTTATACAGAGTCCGAAAGCTATTCAGTAGGAAGAACTACTGAAAAAATACAATTCTAATGCCCCCACCCCAGCTTTTTAATAACCACATGGGGTTTTTCTTCTCTCAAGTATCAGTTGGTTCCTTCTGGATATGTGGGAAGAGGACTCAGAATGGTCGAATTATGACAGGAATGAGGAACCATATAATTCACAAACTAAATGTTTAATTAAATGTGTGAATAACGTTTCTTTGACTTGCTGTATTTCTAAAAAATACTTATTTTAAGTAGGCTCAACACCCAATGTGGGGCTTGAACTCACGACCCTGAGATCGAGTTGGATGCTGTACTAACTGAACTACCCAGGTGCCCCTGACTTGCTGGTTTTGTTGTTAAATTGTATATATTAAGGGAGCCTTCTGCACAATAGTCAGCAGGATTTTATCTTTCAAAAGCAAGAATTTTTTAAAAAAATTGTGATTGTTTTGGGGTGCCTGGGTGGCTCAGTTGATTAAGCGCCTGCCTCCAGCTCAGGATCAAGCCCTGCATCAGGCTCCCTGCTCACTGGAGAGCCTGCTTCTCCCTCTCCCTCTGCCTGCTACTCTGCCTACTTGTGCTCTCTGTCAAATAAATTAATAAAATCTTAAAAAAAAATTTGTGATTGTTTCTGTCTTGCATAGCTTTTGGCCTCTTGGCCATGCTTCATATGGACTGTACTTAATAGGTATTGAAATAAGATTGTAGAGAATTTTTGTTGTTTTCAAGGCTTGACCCTTGATGATAATTACTCATTTTAGGACAAGGGTAAGGAAAATACCTGGAACAAAACAAGAGATTCAACAAGACCTAAGATGTAGATGTTAGTTGATGAGATTATCTGTCAAGTTTGGTATTCTTACTCCTAAGGATAAAGGCATTAAACGAAGCTCTGAACCAAATTAAAGGAATTCAATTATGATTAACATCTTAACATTTACTTCTCAAATGCAATGCAGACAAATTTCTCATGAGTCTTGGGAGCACTGTCTACATTGTATTCTAAATAATCCCACCTCCCTGTTTTTACATTTGAGTGTAGAACTGGGGGTGGGGTGGGAGGGAGGATGCAATTTCTAGATTTTTGTATTGGTTTGTGTCTAGGGTGAGCCAGACCGGTGCTGGTATGGATTTCTTAATGGGCTGATGTGTGTTAGGGGAACTACTGTATTGAATAACTTTTGAGCAACTTGTAATATACTTTTTTTCTTTATTGTGGTAAAATATCCATAGCATAAAACTTGTCATTTTAATGTCTTTTTTTTATTTTTAAAGATTTTGTTTGTCAGAGAGCGAGAGAGAGCATAAGTGGGGGGGGGGCAGGGGGAGAGAGAGAGAGAGCGTGCACATAAGCAGGAGGAGCAGCAGGCAGAGGGAGAAGCAGGCTCCCCACTGAGCAGGGAGCCGGTAGAGGGGCTCAATCCCAGGACCGGACCCTGGGATCATGACCTCATGACCTGACCGTAACTGGGAGCTGCTGTTTTTGAGTTAAGAATGCAATTGAATCTTATTGAGCTGAGTTTGCCTATTGACCGTTGAAATGTAGATATGTTTTCTCTGCAGCTTCTGATTATGAGTAGTTGAGGCTAAGATAGGAACTTGGTTAGCTTAATCCCTCTGGCAAAACTTTAAGAACCCTTTTGACTCTTTACTGATTTGTACATTAGTTCTTGTCTGTTTGGAACAGACCTAGAGTGAACTGTCCCATTTCCTGATTCTAAGACCTAACTTTTTCCTTCTCATGTTTTAATAGTTCTGAAATAACTTATGTCCTGTACATATATCATTTAATAACTGTATACTTTATTGTGTTTTTTCCCTACAAAGCTATTATTAAAATTGCTATGTGCCTTGGGGCTCCTGGGTGGCTCAATCAAGCATCCAACTCTTGATTTTGGCTCAGGTCGTGATCTCAGGGTCTGGGATTGATCCCTGCAAATGTGGAGCCTGCTTAGAATCTTCTCTCCCTCTGTGCCCCCCCACTTTTGTGTGTACACACACACACGCTCTCAGAAAAACTGCTGTGTGCCTTTGTATCTAGAAAATTTGGTTTTTACATATTTCACTTAAATTTTAGAATAAGTACTGGTATTAGAAACTGGTTTTATTTAGTTTATTTTTTACTTATTTTATACCACAAGCCAATATTAAATCATGGAGAAATTGCTATTTGATACTCCCTCCTGTCCTCACAACCTTTGATAGTTTTGGTTTTTCCATCAGCAGTTTTAAGAGGTAGTCAGACCCACTGGGAAATGTCAGAGAGCATACTGGGAAGGAGGATTTTCTGCCATTATCCTCTCCCACTGTTTCCACACAGTAGGGTCTGGTTACAGGGTATTGCCCCTTTCTGATTAACAATCCCCTGGGTATTTGAGGATTTACACTGCAAAGCCCATTCATCACTCTCCTCCCCATCTTTTTTTTTTAACTCTTGAAATTGGAAGCAAGAGGTACTTCAGTGTTGTTGTGAATACTGAGAACTTGGCTCTGAAGGTTGCTTCAGAACTGTTGCAAGTTCTGTCTAGGGATGTCATTAAGGGTGTTAATGGAAGCCTTAAACAAAGACACTTTCCAGGTGCTGAATTCTGCCATCCTTTAAGTGTGCTCTCTGGAGGATGTGAGTTCATCATGGTTATGAAAGGCTGTGGTCGGTCCTGCAACAGCCTGCAATAATTGCACCATCTAGATTAGGAGGGCCCAGAGCCCCGTGACTTAGAGGGGTAAGCAGCCTATATTCTGCAGCTTCTCACTGTATCCATCCTTAAGAACAGAACTAACAAAAAAATTGAGGTGAGTAGGATATTGGTGGGAAAGGAAAGAGGAAATCAAGAGAGCAAGCTAGCCATTGTAATTGTTGCATTTGTGAGAGAGCGAGCCTCAGGAAACAAATGGTAATGATGTGTGAACTAGAAGAATGGCATCTTTCCACAGGCCCAGGATTTCTCAGCAGTCAGTTTGGGATTGTAACTTTTATTGGCCAGATTAGTTTTGCTGAGTATTAGGGCTAGGTGCTCATTAGGATAGGCGTGACTAGTTGGCTTGTCTTTCAAACTACTTGGCTTTGTGTTTTAATACCATCCCATTCCCGTTTTTTATCAATTTGAAATGAATAGGCATTATGGGTCTAATAGGAATCTGGATGATTGTGGAAGATTGATATTTAGGAAAGAGGAAGATTCTTGATTAGATTTTTTTTAAGTTCTATGGATTGAATGTGTTTATTTAGGATCGCATGTACAATTGAGGAGGGAACAAAATTTAAGAGCTCAACTAGATGGTATTGATGGCATGTAACCTGGGTACAGTTTAGTTAAAAACGTCCTTTCTGTGACATATTGGGACAATTGGCAAGATCTGAATAGGGTCCGTAGATCAGATAATAGTATTGTGTCAGTGTTAATTTTCCGGTTTTGATTATGGTTTTCAGGTGCACACGCAAGTACTTAGGGGTGCCTGCATGGTTGGAAAAAAAATATTTTAAAGTCTCTATTACTGCTACATAGAGAGGGGATAAAGCAGCTATGGTGAAATTTTAACAGGAAATTTGGGTAAAGGGTTTTTAGGAATTCTTTGTACTATTCCAACTCTTCTGTAGGAAAGTTTCTGAAATTATGTAAAAAAAATCCTTTCTGCACAAATTCCTTTTTCATGGAGGAACTTTTCTTTTTTAAAAATTGTAAATCCCTTTCAGTTCAGTTTTAACATGCATTGGATGGAAAGTTTCTACACGCATATATTTAAAATTCAAGACCTGGAGCACCTGGGTGGCTCAGTCGGTTAAGCGGTTAAGCGCCTGCCTTCTTCTCAAGTCATGATCCCAGGGTCCTGGGATCGCCATGTCGGGGTCTTTGCTTGGCACGGACCTGTTTCTCCCTCTCTCTCTGCTGCTCCCCCTGCTCGTTCTCTCTCTCTCTCAAATAAATAAAATCTATTAAAAAATTAAATAAAAATAAATAAAATTCAAGACCTAGTACCAGGCCCAGCTCCTTCCTTCCTCCCTTCCTCCCCCTTTGAGGTTCTTTGTCTTTGCTGAGAGAATTCTCTAGCATCTTGATACTGTGACATAAAATTGCTTTATGTTGCAGGGGTGCTTAAGTGTTCCAGTCTTAATTTTGGCTCAGGTCATGATCTCAGGGTGGAGGCCTGCTTAAGATTCTCTCTCTCCAAAAAAAAAAAAAAAAAAAAAAAAGATTTTCTCTCTCCCTCTTCCTCAGCCCCTCCCTCCATCAAAAAATAGAATAAAAATAAATATCGCCTTATGTTCCAGTGACCGAGTCCCTTTAACTAACTGCTAACTGGTAATTTCTCAAGGAAAGAAACTATCTATTAAAGGGACAATTACCTTCTGAAAGATTAGAAATCAAATGCTAGTAACAAAATAGTTTGGGAGAAGAAGATAGCTTCATTTCTTCTGTGTCCTTTAAAATGGTTGAGTATGATTACAAATGTGTCCTAGAAGGAAATGCATAAAATGAAAATGGTTGTGCTAGGACAGTGGGATTTTAGGTAACTTTCATTTTCCAAACTTGTATGTTGCTGTTTTTCATGAGAAAGTTGTTTGTTATTTTGTATGTCCTTGTATCTGTAAAATAACCTTCTTTTTATCCTTAATTCTACAGAGCGGAGGCTGTGTCCCACAGACACTGGCATCATGAACATATTTGATCGGAAGATCAACTTTGATGCACTCTTAAAATTTTCCCACATGTAAGTGTTTTGATCTTGACTGTAGTTTCTTATTGCATTTCCTTTCATATCTTGTTCCTTTTCCTAGTTCATTAACTTTTGTATGTATTAACTAACATACTAACTTCGCTAGAATGCAGAGGATCTAATAAAAGCACCTAGATTCTAAGGGCTGCTCTGTAGTCACTGAGAAGCCATTTAGATATTCTAGTTTGGGTACTGATTATTCATAATTTGGGACCTTTGGCTCCTCCCCAGCATTTTAAGATTCTCAATTCATCTATTTTCAAAACATTCTTTTTTTTAATTATAACTTATACATATTCCCTGGGAAGAAGAGGGGGAAATGATTATTAGCTTAGAAATGAAATTGGTCATAGAATAATGGCTGTTACTAACATTCTTTCCCAGAACCCCTTCAACACAGCAGCACCTGAAGAAGGTCTATGCCAGTTTTGCCCTCTGTATGTTTGTGGCGGCCGCGGGGGCCTATGTCCACGTGGTCACTCATTTCCTTCAGGTAAGAGCACTTTCTCTCCTAGTTGCTGTGGCACAAATTCAGTAGGTAGAACCAGCTCAGCAGGGTGGTGCAAGCCTGTACCTCTCTTTAATCCTTTTCTGTAGTTTGTGATCTGAACTCAGCCAGAG
This sequence comes from Potos flavus, assembly GCA_028534135.1. NCBI lineage: Eukaryota > Metazoa > Chordata > Mammalia > Carnivora > Procyonidae > Potos > Potos flavus. Next base: position 57,041,103 of record CM052897.1, on the reverse strand, counting down.
CCAGCTGGTGACTATGGAGATGCAGAGCCATTTAAATTTTCTAGTAGCTGTGCCCTCTCTAGGTACTGAAAACAGAATGTCTTAACCTAGACACTGAAGGTGTGCCGGCGATACATAAGACCCCAGCCCTCTAAGTTGTGGCGTGGCGTGTGTGCTGGGGTTTTGCACAGTAGCCTTTTTATCTTTTCCTCCCTTCTTCCTCTGTTTGCTTGTGACTGCGGGGTTCTTAGATACAGACGACTGGTTGTATGATTATCAGGAGAGGCATGGTTGAGACCTTCAAGGATTTGACTTAATTTTATTTGCTGATGCACTTATATCTGCATGGTTGCGTGAAAACCTTCAACAACTCACTTTCCTGTGTTGAAAGAGACCTTCGGTTTGGCCAGTAGAAGTAAAAAGGACGGTTGATGAATAATCAGAAAGTTTGAAGTTCTCGCTAACCAAGACTTGGCCTTTCCAAATGACCTTTTTAGTGTAAATACAGCAGGTGTGTTTGTGTTTGCATTTGCAACTACTGAGAACTGTCCCTATGCTCAGGCATCTCCTGGCAGTGGTTGTGTGAAAAATTATTGTAGATACTTAGAGGATAAGATTTTGATTCCTGGAGTTTAGACTAAAACATACTCTACTTTCTAGGTAAGAGTGGCCATTTTGGTTTCTGGTTATGGGTGTTTTTTGTTTTTTGGGGTTTGTGTGTGTGTGTGTGTGTTTAAAGCAATGTAGTAAAATGCAGTTATCCTCGTTATTCGTGGATTCTATATTTATGAATTTACCTACTTGCTAAAATCTATTTGTAACCCTAAAATCATTACTCACGGTGCTTTTGCAGACATTCGCAGTCCTAAGCAGAACAGCAAAAACTTTGAGTTGCGTGTGCCGCCGTGTTCCAGCTGAGGTTGAAAAAGGTGCCACACTGCCCTGCTTCAAGCTCTTGTACTATAAACAAGGGTCTTTTTCATGGTCTGTGTAGTGCTACATTTTTTGCATTTTTGTGATTTTGCTGATGATGTCAGTATTTAAAATGGACCCCAGGCATAGTGCTAGAGTGCTCGCTAGTGTTCCTGAGTGCAAAAAAAAAAATACACTAAGACTGTGATGTGTCTTCTGGAGAAAATATGTCTGTCAGGTAAGCTTTGTTCAGGCTAGAGTTTATAGTGTGTTGGTCATGAGTTGCAGGTTAGTGAACCAACAATATATATCAAATAAAGTGTCCTTAAGCATAAACACACATAAAACATGTATTTTTCAGTTGAGGAAAATGTAACCAGAGGTGCGCGAGAATCTAACCCTTTATTTTTCTCAGGAGCAGTTGTTCAGTATTCATTAATTCATTATTCACAGTGACTGTATAGATTATAACTGAAAAAAACGAGGATCAGCTGTGCTTTTAAAGGAAGGAGGAACTTCAGTGTCTACATACCTCCTCCATGATTTTCTCTAATTGTCTATAGCTTTTCCCACTTCCTTTTCTTTCTTTTTTTTTTTTAAGAATATTTTTCCTGGGGTGCCTGGGTGGCTCAATCGTTAAGCTTCTGCCTTTGGCTCGGGTCATGATCCCAGGGTCCTGGGATCGAGCCCTGCATCGGGCTCCCTGCTCGTCGGGAAGCCTGCTTCTCCCTCTCTCTCTCTCTGTCAAATAAATAAAATCTTAAAAAAAAAAAAAAGAATATTTTTCTTCTAATAAAACTAATGCACGTTCATTGTAGAGCATTTAGAAAACAGACTAGTGATGAGAAAGAAAGAAAAACACCCAGACATGACTTAACATTTTGGTCCTTACTCTGCCTCAGTCTGTTGAGGCTGCTCTAACAGAACATCATAGGCTGAGTAGCTTAAACAGCAAATGTTTCTCACAGTTTGGGAGGCTGGATGTCCAAGGTCATGGCGCCAGCAGATATGTTGTGTGGTGAGGGCCTGCTTCCTGTGTAAGTGACCGTCTTCTTGCTGTGTCTTCACAGAAGGGGCAGGGGAGCTCTCTGGGATCTCTATTGTAAGGACACTAATGAAGGCTCCACCCTCATGACCTAAATCACCTTCCAAAGACCCCCCTCCCCCCACACTTCGAAATATCAGCTCATCGAGGGTTAAAATTTAACCATGAATTTGGGGGGAGTGTAAACATTCAGTCCGGAGCGCCCTCTCAGTTGTTTTTCTCTGTATGGGTATGTATATTTGTGTGTGTGTTTTAAAGTGATCAAAAAGAGATCCTTTCTACTTGTCGTACAGATTAGAATGTGCTTCAAGCAGTTGTCACTTTGATTCATCTTTTTCTTGGGGAAGACTCATAGTTTGAATTGGGAAGTTGTGGCTGATGGACTACCTGGGTCAGAAGAGCCTCTAGCAGGGCGCCTGGGTGGCTCAGTGGGTTAAAGCCTCTGCCTTCGGCTCAGGTCATGTTCTCAGGGTCCTGGGATCGAGCCCCACATCAGGCTCTCTGCTCAGTGGGAGCCTGCTTCCCCCTCTCTCTCTCCCTGGCTCTCTGCCTACTTGTGATCTCTCTCTCTGTCAAATAAATAAATAAAATCTTAAAAAAAAAAAAAAAAGCCTCTAGCATCCACCATTGTCCTAGCCCTGTCCTACACGGCTTCTAGTTTTTCCTTAGCCCCCTCAGCCTTTCCACTGCCTCCGGGTTAGAAGGAAATATTAGGAAGTTCAGATGAATATTTGATCCCAATAAGATCTGCAGAATAAATTTGATATTTTCAAGTATTTCATTATTAAAACTCTGGATCTGACAGGCTGGCCTGCTCTCTGCCTTGGGCTCCCTGGGGTTGATGATTTGGCTGATGACAACACCTCATAGCCATGAAACCGAGCGAAAAAGACTGGGACTTCTTGCTGGATTTGCTTTCCTTACAGGTATGTTAGAAATTGGGCGAATTTGGGGTGGGAGGGGGTACTGTATCTAGTATCTCTTTAGACTAAGGCCCCAGGTTTGTATGTATTCCGATTCACCCCAACTGGCACACTGTGCTAATCAGTCTTGTATTTGAGTGCATTTTGCCTTGTATTGCTTTCTTATTTCATAGAGATGCATCTTTCCTACCCAGAGGATTTGTTCTTTAGGACTAGTGACTGTGGCTTCTACGTTTGTATCCAAAAATAAACATTTGTGTGCTTGAATGAGTGAGGTTCAATAGCCTAGGTAGCATAACTTGTTAATGGTCAATGTGGGACTAAACTAGGCCTGAAACTCTAACTTAGTTGGACTCACACTGCCAACTATCACTCCTGTGACCATTTATTCTCAACTTTGCTGACAGTTAATTAAAGCCATACATTGAGATCCATCCAACAGAGCACTTTGCTGATTCTCAAGAAAAGAATGAAAAGCACAGCTCTTCTAGAATTATCGTAAGGAAAACAGGACTCAAGCTACAGAGTAAAAATACTTGCAGAGCAGCATTTGATTTAGTACAACTCGTTTTGAGTGTGTCTAAACTATGTAGTGTTGAAATAGAAAGGAAGGGATTTGGAGATTACGATTTTTTAAATAGGGAAAGCTAGTTTTTGAAGGCATTAGGGGTGGAATTAGCAGGAGAGAGAGTGGCAAGAGTAGAGGAAATGCTGGGGCTGGAACAGGTTGCCGCTACACCCTCCTCTTGGCAAGCGTCCACCTGCAGAACCAGTCTGGCCTTTTCTACAAAGGGAGTCAGTCCTGCATGACTATAGGTTGCTGGCCACAAGGCACTGGTTTGCTCTTGATTCTTCTATTCTAATTCCTGATCTGGCCCACATTATGGTCTCACATCATTCCTCTTTGGAGTACTGCAGCCTTATAGCTTTGCTCAAAAATGTTTGACATAGGGAGTGGGGGGTGGGGGGTTGGGTGAGCCTGGTGGTGGGTATTGAGGAGGGCACGTATTGCATGGAGCACTGGGTGTGGTGCATGAACAATGAATCTTGGAACACTGAAAAAATAAAAAGTTTGACATGCCTGCTTCCTTTTTCCTAATGTGTTTTCATCCTGGGCCATGCATGATTTTCAGCTAAGAGAACAGTTTTGTATTCTGTCTGTAAACAACTCAGTCAAGTATATGTTCTCTGGAAAACAAAGCAGATAGAGGAGAGGAAATTTAGTTATTTTAGTGTACACGTTTTGGTACATGCCTGTGCATTTGATGGTCAGCTTTTGGACGAGGGTCCTCTGCAGAAGTTGATGGTAATATTGTGTTCTGGGGCTTTTGTCTTCTAGGAGTTGGCCTGGGCCCTGCTCTGGAGCTGTGCATTGCCATCAATCCCAGGTAACCATTTAAGTAGCGTCTTATGTGTTTTTATCGTTGCAAATATGTCTCTTCAGTATAGGTTTGCAGACCTGTAGCCCTCAGTCTAATGGTGTTTTCCTCTCACAGCATTCTTCCTACCGCCTTCATGGGCACAGCAATGATCTTCACCTGTTTCACCCTCAGCGCCCTCTATGCCAGGCGCCGGAGCTACCTCTTTCTGGGAGGTAAGCGTGGATTGGAAAACAGAGTCTCCACTTTAGCCAGAATTCTCACTGAGACTCTTTCCCTACCTTCCAACTTCTTGTGATTGTTGATTTGAAATTGAAAGCCTTAATTTGGCGGGGGGGAGGGTGGTAAGTAAGGAATGGCTTTAATGGGGTTGTCTTCCTTTGCTTTCGCTTTTCTCAGGACAGCTTTTTGTCATCTCTTACAGGTGTCTTGATGTCAGCCATGAGCCTGATGCTCTTGTCTTCCCTGGGGAACCTTTTCTTTGGATCCATTTGGCTTTTCCAGGTGAGACTTGGCATATAACTTTCTAGCAGCCATTTGCCTTGCACTTATACTTGCTTCACCCTAAAGCAAGGTAGCTAAGAATCTTCCAGAATGCTCACTTTTGTTGGCAGTGCAGACTTGTGCCTAGGAAAGTAATGCGATCTTTACCATAGGCTTCCATTCCCGAGAACGTTAATGCCAGTAGAGTTAGCATTTGTCGTACTTTCAAACAACTAAGAGCCAAAAAGAGGCACAACTGGTTTTTCCCCTCTGTGGCGTCTTCCACATGGTAACCTCATCTCATTCTTCTCTTATTAGGCAAACCTGTATGTGGGGCTGGTGATCATGTGTGGGTTTGTCCTTTTTGATACTCAACTCATTATTGAAAAGGCTGAAAGTGGAGATAAGGATTATATCTGGTGAGTGAAAACTGGTCTTTACCGCCTCCCTTTCTGTGGCTGTCGGGAGGGGTAAGAGTGGACTGGGGGGCGCCGGCTGAACTTCATGGCCAACCTTTGGGAGCGTATATGGTAGGATGCCCGTGGTTTTGGAACTGTGCACCAAATAGCATAGTCTCCCTCGATTCCTGAAAGATATCAGCTCTTTTTAAAATTGAATTAATAATATGCATTTAGTTATCCTTACTTTTAATAGTGGTTATCTCTAGGCATGGGAGAGGGAAAGGGATCTTTCCCCTTTTACTCTACATTTTTATATTCTTTAAACCTTTTATAATGAAAAAAGACATTCTTTTTCATATGCAACTTTTAAAAAATGTAATCTTCTCAGAGTCTCCTAACTAGTTAATGGTAGTCCGGGGTCTGCAGACGGACTGTAGTCTGCAGACGCGGGCCCCTGCAGAGTCTAAAGCTCAGCTTTGCTTTTACCTGTGCCGATGACTTTGTTGATTTGAAAAGGATCTTGGACATCAGAGTTTTACTTAGTGGGTGGTGGAGTATTGGTGAAGCTCTCTCATAGGGTAGGAGAGGGCTTTTTTTGCTCTGCCCACCCTGGGCCGTGGAAAAGGAAGGTGGGACATGCCAGTGGTAATCTGGTTCTTCTGTTTCAGGCACTGTGTTGACCTCTTCTTAGATTTCGTTACTCTCTTCAGAAAACTCATGATGATCCTGGCTATGAATGAGAAGGTTAGTCCACCTGCTCCCCAAGGACGAGAGAATGGCACCTGAACTTAGCATCTGTGTAGACTTCAGGTTTGAAAACTGACACACTGTGTAGGTCCAGGTTAACCGTAAGGCAGGCTGCCAGGTAAGAGGTAAACCAGAAGTCTTTTAGCCCATAATGAGAAAGGAACAAGTAAAAAAAAATCTATAAATAAAAACAAGGGGTGCCTGGCTGGCTCAGGCCACCCATGTGACTTTTAATCTCAGGGTTGTAAGTTCAAGCCCCACGTTGGGTATAGAGATTACTTAAAAAAAAAAAAAATCTTAACAACCCAAAACAAATCCCTAGGGTTAGCATCAAAAGAGAAAGGGGCTTAAGTGGCAGTAAGAAATAATTTATACAAAGGATTTAAAGGCCTTGAAGATAGTTATGACTCAAGGAAAGATATTCTAGGGGATTCGTTTAATATTGGCTTTTATAAATATGTGTCAGAAGTAGACTATTTTTATCCACTTGTTAATCTTGTTTCCAGAGAATTCTGTGTATGGTTAGTGAGTGTCACGCATCGTCCACTCCAGCAGTAGGGCAACAAATGAAACCATGAGGGTTTTTTACAGACCTTAGGGAACAGGAGACAGTGTGGGGGCGGTGGAAGCCAGTGAGGTGGCGGTATTGGTGGCTCTCGGTCTCACCTGGGCTGCGACTAGATGGAAGTCCAGGCCGGTTTCAGCCAAAGCCGCTCAGCTTGTGTCTGTTTATACATGGGGCTTCCGTCTAGGAAAGGATGAAGAGTTCACTGGGCTGTATTACTGGGTTCGGTTTGCACCGGGGATTTACGCTTCTCGGGCTAATGGAAAGTTGGGCTCGGCCTCTCGCGTAGTTATTTTAGGGTGGACTGCCAGTCTAGAGTCCTCACGGGTTGGGATTGGAGCTGTGGTGATTATGAGTAAACCAGGAGTGCTCTTGGGGTGCGAGTGGGAGCGCCTGCTGAACCTTTATTCTCGACAGGTCTGTTAACAACTTGAGAGGGACCATCGGTGGGAGGTGGTTAAGATTCACTTCCTCCTGCACTGAGGGCGTATTTCTCCTTCCTTTTTCTCGTCCCCGTTCCCTTCCAGTCCCTAACCAACGGCAGCCAGGTATTGGCTCACTCAAGAGTTTTAGCTTGAATGTCAGATGCCAAAAATTAATTGGGCAATTTTTCTCCATTCCTAGGACAAGAAGAAAGAGAAGAAGTGAAATGACCATGCAGCCTTTCCCATTTTGACCTCCTCTCCCTCCACCCCTCATTTCCTCTTCACACACATTGCAGGTGGTGTGTTCTGTGATAATGAAAAGCATCAGAAAAGCTTTTGTACTTTGTGGTTTTCTCTATTTTGAATTTTTTGATCAAAAAACTGATTAGCAGGATATAGTTTGGAGTTTGGCTTCATATTCCTGGGGTTCTTCCCCACTCCCTTTTCTGTCCAGCCCCTCCCTAGCCTCTCCCCCTGCCCCGGCAGCCGGTCACCGTGAGGAGGAGTGGGACCCACAGCAGAGCAAACTCCAGAAGTCCGCTCTCCACCCGCACTTCTCCAGGTGCACCCGAACTGTTCGGCGGGGCCGCCTCGGCTCTTTCCTCAGCTCCGTGTGGCCGGCGCACAGTTCCTGTGGGACTGGGCCGTGTGCGCGCCGTCGGAGAGGAGCTGGGCGGCCCTGTTGTTCCTCAGGCTCGTTTCATCTGAGCTGCTGTCAGCGCCTGCGAAGAAAACGAAGAGCCTCTTCTGGCGGATGCTGTGCTTCCTCTGAGCTGCCCAAGCCGCTGCGAGTCTGGCAGGCACACCTTTCTGTCTTGCTGTCCCAAAAGGGATGTGGATTGACGTGTTCCCTTTCCCTGTCCCTGGTCTGACCCTCAGGGAATCTGGTGGTTTTTCCATCCATGGGGGGGGAGGATTTCAGCACAAAGGAAAGACTGATTTTTGTCAGGTGTTTATGAAAAGGGTGGTTGTGTATGGCAAGAGAGAGCATAGAATTCCCGAACATCCCCTGTTTTTTTTCACCTTAGTTGTTGAGTGGCCTCCCCCACCTGGCTTCCATCGAAGATCCCAGGAGAAGAAGGATAGAGAAGGGGAATGGTTGAGCCTGGGGCTAATCGTGAACTAATCCTGCCTGACAAACCTAGTTGAGGACCTGTTTGGGCCAGTGGGTGGGGGAGAAATGCTGCTAACTGAATGGTTCTTTGTTGAGAGCAGCAGAACTGGGTTGTGATGACTTGGGAGGCCGCATTCAGAGCAGTCCAGCGCATTTCTGTCTTCTCCTGCCTGGACGCCAGTAGTGTCAGGCCAGAGATACGGGGCAGTAGATGAACGTTCATTTTACAGATGCACTTTAGTTTTTGGTCTCTGCACCTGTTCCCAGAATCTGTAGCCTTCCAGCCGGGGGCGGGTGACCAAACCTGCAAGACATCTGATTCCCTACAGCTTGGTGGTTGTGTGGGAGGCCAGTACTGAAGGGGATCACTGGAGCTTTCCAAGGGAGCTGCCACAGGCCGCTGGCACAGAAGGGCAGGCAGCCTGGAGAGCAGTTGTGTTTCTGGCTGTTCACAGGGCTTCCGTGGAACGGGACTGAGCCATCAAAAGCTCATTGCCAGTAGGATACCATTTTCGGCTCTCCTGGTTCACGAGCAGCACGCAGTTTGACCCAGTGGCTGCTGGTTTGCAGGCACCGTGTCGCTGTGCCGCCCCGTGAAGCAGTTTGTTCCCAGGGTGTGTGTATTTCTGGGGTGGCGTGCTGCCAGGAATGACTGGCTTCTGCAGAGGATGCTGCCCTCTGACCTAGCTGCCGCCTCCAGCCTCTGGCTTGAGAACCTATTTAATAAAGGGACTTCCTTCCCATTAAATGCCCAATAGTACTCTCCATATATTTGTTGATTCTCTGCAAGGCCTGAGAATCTGAGTTACATCTCTTGAAGCCAAACTCCACCTCTTGTGCTTTTTTGCTTGGGATAAAGGAGTTTTTCTTTAGAAACAGTGCCAAGAATGACAAGATCTAAAAAACGACACTTAAAGAAAATGCCTAACAGGTTTTTAATACAGTAATCACTGTAATTATCACTTTCTTTTCTAGTTCCTTGGTTTTCAGCTCAGGCTGCATTCTCTAACTCATACTGTGAAGACAAAGGTGTTTTTGATTCAGAAATATATGAAATCTACATAGTCTTAATTTGTAAAAAATAAAATTCCTTAACCTTTCCTGGTGTAAGTGTGTGTTCAATTCAAGGCCACAGCTGACCATGGGTTTGGGTATATTCTGATTTGCCTTATAAGTAGGGCCTGGGAGTGGAGCAGGATTGAGTTTCTGATCTAGACTTAGCAGACTGGTGACTAGAAAGAAACGGACCTCAGAAGGCCTTCCACTCCAGCCTCAGCTTGCTACAAATGTTGGGAATTTCCTCTGTGCAGTCAGTATAGAGCCCAGGCCTTTTCCTGTCCTT
>CM052897.1:57003212-57031688 GCA_028534135.1 Potos flavus | reverse complement strand
AAAAATACAAAAATCCTTGTCTTTACAGTTTATGAGATCATAAACCAGTATTACAATCAGGTTATTCCATTTTGGCGTGCTTGCCCTCTAGTTGCCGTGTTCCTTGTAGACGCAGAGCTTCCTCTTAGGATTTGACTGTTACCCTGGCTGGTTCAGGTTAGTCCCAGTTGACCTCTTGGATCCCACATACCCCAGCTAATTAGCCACCCTCCCCAGCTTGGAAAGTGTACCTTAAGCTCTCCTCAACATTTTTTCTCTTGCTGACTGAAAAAGTCCAGTCTCAGAGACTCTAAAGCCCTTCTCTTTGGGGAAGTTGCCTTCACCTACCAGGCACAACGTAGTGCTTACAATAAATCAGGCACGGCAAAGTGCTTTCTGTGTTTTGTTTTAATACTCTCGATAGCTTAAGAAGGTGGTGTATTACTACACAGGATTGATAACTTCCCAGGTCAGGCCAGCAGGTGGCGGCAAATCTGTGTCCCAAAACCCTTGGCACGCTGTCTCCAAAGCTCCCGTTGTTCACTGTAGCTCTATGTCGGTGATGCTCCGCCGTGTTAGTGCCTCCTGACTGGTGTCATCCTTTCCAACCCGACCTTCATCCTGGCTGGGGCTCCAGCTGGCTGGAGTGGAGGAGGAAATGTGAGATGGTTTGGGCAAAACCTTCCCCATCCCCAATCTTAGTAACTAGATAGGACTGTGAGCTCCCTTTTCGTCCTCCCCCAGCAAGCCCACCAAATACAGATTTAACCAAAGACTAACACACAGCAGCTCAGTCCATGCCCAGCAGACCTGCAGGCCGGAAGGACAGTGAAGAAGGTACTGGTGGGGGACAGAAGGGGAAGGGCTTCTGTACTTGGAAGAGACAGTCCTGCCTAAGCAGGTGATCAGATGGGGGCATCCACTAGGCACCAGACGACGTACTCCACGCTGGGGGTAAAGATGGATAAGGCAATGACTGCTTTCTAGTCTTTCGCAGCTGAGCAGTGCAGGAGAGCTGCGTGGAGACGTTAGGTGCTTACATGGGTGTAGGCACAGTGGCCAGGAGACAAGTGGGAGACAGCCCTGCCTGGCGGTTCAGGGAAAAGTGTTTTGGAGAGGTGGCCTGGGTGGCTCAGTCCGTGAAGTGTCTGCCTTCGGCTCAGATCATGGTCCCAGCTTCTGGGGATCAAGTCCTGAATCGGGCTCCCTGCTCCGTGGGGAGCCTGCTTCTCCCTCTGTCTCTACCTTTCTCTCTCCCTCTGTCTCTCCTGAATAAATGAATAAAATGTTTTTAAAAAAAGAAGTATTTCAGAGATGACACCTGAGAAAGCCAAATCTCCAAAATTGAGTTAAAGTGAGACAGGCGATGAGGTGAGGATAAATGCCGGAGCAACAAAACTTTAGGTTCTGCTGGGTTTTAAAGTTTGAGACTGGGAGGAAGTGGGAAGGAGGGGCAAATGGGGAAACAGTAAAAGGGCTGGCTATTCTTTTTCTTTTCTAAGAATTTATTTATTCATTTGAGAGAAAGAGCACAAGCAAGAGGAGAGGCAGAGGCAGAGGGAGAAGCAAACTCCCCTGGACTTGGAGACCATGACCTGAGGACCTGGAGATCAGGACCTGAGCCAAAGGCAGACGCTCACCCATCCGAGCCACCCAGGTGCCCCAGGACCGGCCATCCTGTGCTTAGGAACTGGCTTTGTCCTGGGGGGGCGACAGTCCGTGTTAGGACTTTGAGGAAGGGAGAGGTCAGGTTTGCAGTTTTACATCTCAGGTAACCGGAGGATGGACGGAGCGGGGTGCTGTTGGAAGGTAAAGACACTCCGCCCAGACGATGGCGGAAAGTAAACAAGTCAGAGGTGGCTGGTGATCTCAGGGACACAGGGGCTGACTTGAAGAGGCGCCTCCTGGCTGAAGATGCAATCATTTGAGCATCAATACGAATTACAAGTGCGATGGATTGAAATCAAATGTTTTAAATCTATAAGTTCATGATGATTTAAAAAAAATATATCTTACTGGTCACCTTTGAAGGTTGCTAGTACTTGTTAAGAAAGGGAAAGAAACAAGCATGTATCTTTTCTGTATTAACTTGCTTCCAGCTAATCAAAAAGTGAGAGTTTCTATCTTCAGAAATATTCCAGCTAATAGATGATGGAATTATAGGGTTAATTTATCACTATTTCGTAAACCTCTAATGAAATAATGAAGTTAGGCCATGACAGCAGTCACACCGTATTGAGACAACCTGACGTCATGTGCCCCCTGCTGGAACTCAACAACATTACCGTTGAAGCTTTCTTGCCAAAAAAAAAAAAAAAAAAAAGAATCCGAATCATACTAAGTTCTAGATCTAAGTACTAGTTTACAAGAAAGACATGAATCAGAGGATCGTGTTAAATGACATCACGGGGATGTAAGCAGCAAAATCCAGTAAATGTAAAACTAAGGACAAACAACCTGGGTTCTTTAAAAAAAAAAAGAAAGAAAATGAAAAAAACAAGAGGGAAAGGAACCTAGAGATTAAGACTTATGAGCCAGATCGACAAAAAGCAAGCATGGATCCTGATTCAAATAAACCAACCATAAAAAAGAGGGAGAGAGACAACTGGGGCAATTTGAACCTGTGGTTACCATTCTCTAAGACGACCCCCTAAAATCCTAGCCTCCTGGTATTCCTACCCGCTCACAATGAAGCAGGCTGGCATATGGGACCCAGGGAATATTGTAGATGTGTGTGTGACTTACGAGGCTGGGTCATGAAAGGTCTTGCAGCTTCCTCCTCTTCCTCCGTGGATCCTTGGTTTGCTTGCTCTGGGTGAAACCAGGCAAGGGTCTGCGGCCATTCAAGCTGCCCTGTGGAGAGCCCTTGTGCTGAGGACCGGAGCCCCTTGCTAGCAGCCAGCAGCCACTCCCCAGCCAGTGTCCATGAGCCGCATGGAACGCAGATCCTCCGGGACCTGTGGGAATTCCAGGTGACTGGCATCTCAGGAGACACTGATCCAGAGCCGCCCTAGCTCATCAGCTCTCAGGCTTCCAACCCACAGAAACTGTGGGCAGCAATAAATGTTTATTATTGTTTTAAACCACTCAGTTTCACAGCAGTGGATAACTAATACAAATACTGATTAGTTAATGATTTAAAGAAATACCTAATGCATAATGCGAAGAATGCTATTGTGATTTTTTTTTTTTTTTTTTTTTTAATTAGAGAGGGAGAGCATGAGCAGGCGGAGCAGCAGGCTGAGGGAGGAGAAGTAGACTCCCCGCTGACCAGGGAACCTAACACGGGACTCGATCCGAGGACCCTGGGATCATGATCCCAGCCGAAGGCATCCAGATGCCCCTGTTATTGTGCTTGGTATTTGAAAGTTGTTTTAGAGATGAATACTGAAATATTTATAGATGCATTCATATGCTGAGATCTGTTTCAAAATACCGCAGTTAACTGGCGGCAGCAGGCAGTGGGTGGTTCAGATGAAGCGAATGGGCATGAGTTTATACTGGTGGTAGCAATGGGCATAGTCATTGCACTAGGCTCTAATTTTTTGTATTGCTGAAATTCTGCAATAAGTTTTTTTTTTTAAAGGTACTTCCAATGGTCCAGACAAGAGAAAACATGGCGGTACCAGAGCAGTAGTTATAAGGGTTGGAGGAAAGATGATGGAAGTAAAATATTCAGAAGACAAATGTGCGAGCTTTAATGACTGAACAGTCACGGGGAAGTGAGACAGACAGGAGAATCAAGGGTGACTCTGGGATCTGGATAGACCGACCACCACTTGCCAGCTGTGCAAGCTTGGGTGAGTTACTCAACATCTCTGTGCCTCCTTTTCCCTCTCCCTCTGCTCCTCCCCCACCCCAATAAGTAAATAAAATATTTATTTATTTGTTCGTTTATTTATTTATTTATTTAAGAGAGAGATGGAGAGAACGAGCAAGAGAGCACAAGCAGGGGGAGTGGCAGAGGGAGAGAGAGCCTGACGTGGGGGAGGACCCAGGGATCATGTCCTGAGCCAAAGGCAGATGCTTAACTGACTGAGCCACCCAGGTGCCCCCCCCCCCCAAAAAAAAAGCAAACCGAGTACTACCCAAAGGATTATTGTGAAGATTAAGTTAGTTAAAATATGGAATCACTTGGAACAGTGTTTAGCACAAGGTGAAGAGCTAGAAGTGATAGCTCTTCCCCTGGGGGGGCCAGGACCCCTGCAGGATGGTGGTTTTGGCTTTGGACATGTTGAGGTCACAGCGGTGGGGGACTTCTGTGAAGATGGTGGGAGGCATTTGCGGCATTTGCTTCCCCATCTGAAGTCCAGCGGGGAAGTTAGAGATAGAGATGTGGATGATCTGGCCCATTTTAAAGCCATAAATGTGAGTCAGCCCTTTGAACAGACACTTCATCCAAGAAGATACACAAATGGCAAATAAACACATGAAAAGATGTTAAATATAATTAGATGAAATCAGATATTAGGCAAAAGCAAACTCCAGCAACAATGAAATGCCACTCCACACCTACTAGAATGACCAAAATGTTAAAGAAATGGTGATAATACCAAGTAGTGATAGAGCCCTGATACATTGCCGGTGGTAAAGTAAAATGGTACAACTTCTGGAAAAACCATCTGGCACTTTCTCATACAATGAAATACCTATTAACCACACAACCCAACAATTGCACTGCTGGATGTTTATCCTAGAAAAATAAGAATGTGTGGTCACACAAAAACCTGTACATGAGCGTTCACAGAAGCTTCATTTGTAATAACCCGAATCTGGAACAATCTAACTATCCTTCACCAGGTGAATGGACAAACTAAGTGGTACATCCATACAACGGACTATTACTCCGCAGTAAAGCGGCATAAGCCGTAGATAAATACAACGAGCTGGATGGATCTCAAAGGCGTCATTTTAGGAAGAATGACCAAGCCCAGTATAACCCTGGTAACCTCTATACTTAAGGAACGTATGGAAACCTAGTCCACGGCTCTCCAACACAGCAAGTGCTGTCTGGGTTCAGGCCCTACTGAATCTGGCCTGGGTTGTCGCTTCCACCTCCTCACTGGCCTCAGGCCCCACCCGTGGGTGTCCGCACACTGCTTCTAGATGGATCTTCCTAATAGTAAGCACTGAACTTTTCAATGGCACCTCTTTGCTGTCAGGCAAAAGTTCACACTTCTCATTGTATACTCAAAAATCCTCTCATCTTTCAGCGCTCCAACAACCATAATAAATCATCCGGATGCTAGAATGTTCCATTCCGTCCCTCACTGCTGGGCTTTGGCATGGACGTTTTTCTGCCTAGAACTCTCACCCCCAGCCTCTGGGCATGACTCAGTCACACTGACCCTGCAGGTCTGGGTCCTGATATGAGCTCATCTAGGGAGACTGGGTTAGAGCCCCGGCCGCGGCCTCCACAGCACATGGGCACCCAACATTACAGCACCCCCACACTCTCCTGTGATCGCCCAGTGACTGTTTGGCATCGACCACTAGAACTATGAGTCCCGAGGGAAGGGGCAAGTCACAGTCCCCTCTGGGTCTCTGGTGCCTAGCTCAGTGCTGCACACCCACGAGGTACCCAGCCAATGTTTGTTGTATAAACAGCGCGGGTGGGTGAGAAAATGAAGGAAGGAGAGGGGAGGTCCAAGTATATTCTCTGTACTTGGCGCAACTCTGTGAGGGCGTGGGAAGACCGGCAGCCGATTTGGGGCATTGGTGACAAATGACACTGCATTTCCTCTTCTCTCCACTGGGTGGCAGTTCAGGCCGGCGAACCTCTCCGATGGGCACGGCCGCCGAGGCGCCACCTGGTGGCAATATATTTCCCAGCTGTTTTGCGGGAAATCATTTTTTTTTTTTTTTTTCCAGGATAAAGAATCGCAAACAAAGAAAATATGTGGCAAACTTAAATTAGGGATTTTAAACTCACTCCTGGGAGTGCTCCTGCCTGAGGGAAGGCGCCCAGGGCTACCCTGTTGGGTTCCCCGCGAGTCAATGACAGAAACCCGCTTTCCTGATGGCTTCTGCCACCGTAGGCCCCAGTGGCCCTCTGCCCAGACTCTTCCCTGCCCACCCACTCTCCTGCAGGAAACTTTCTCTGTGGTTATCAGAAATCTATCTCCAGTTGTCCTCTCCCTCCATGTCCATGTCACTTTGGGATACTTCAGTGTCCCGTGGATGTCCCTCCGCCACCTGGCTCCCCGGTTCCTCGCTCTTCCGGTCCCCTGCAGCGACTTTTCCCTCGGCCTCATTTCTGCCAGCTGCCTCAGATGTAAAAGTCTCCTTTTATTCTCTCAGACCACAACCACACATGGTTCCAACTCTCACTACCTCTCTCTGCTTCTCCCCTGCCCTGTGGTTGCACCGAAACCCCAGCCCTGCCCCTTCACCCCTCCACTGTTTCCTGCTCCTTTCGGTGCCCTCCTAGAGGCCCCTCCCTCTTTGTTGTGCCGTTGACAGCACCCTCTGGAGCCGCGCTGCCTTGTCCGGCTCCCAGCGCCTCCGCAGATAGGCTTGGAGTCGAACAGCTTCCCTGAGCTCTCGGAGCCTCGCACTCTCATATTAAAGTGCAGATAAAAGATTGGGGTTAGGGAAACTGAGTTACTATGGATAAGCATTTAGAACAGTGCCTGGCACACTGTAAATGACGTTTGCTCTGAATTATTACTATTCTTGCTCAAGCCGGAGCTGTGGTGGATGACCTCACCAGCCACCTCAACCCCCTCATCAGCAAAACCCACCCTTGCACGAATCCCTCAGCTTCGAATCTCCTGTTGACAGACTATACTGCTCCCTCTACCTCCCTTTCCTGCTCATCTACCCACCCCTGGGTCACTCCCTCTCGTTTCTCGAAGGCTTTGGCTCCTGCCTCACGGTCATTCCCTCGGATGCTAATCCTGTCCTAGTCCTTAGAGATGTCAACATCCACACACATAGTTCCATGATCTCTTCTCCTCTCATGACCTTGCCCTTCACCCTGTCTGAACTCCTCACTCCCACGGTCATTTCCTGGTTCTTGGCATTGCCGGATAACCGCAACCCCTCTGTGTTAGTGTCCCAGGGCCTCTGTAACCAACTCCCACAGACCGGGCAGCTGGATCAACAGAAGGTCACTGCCTCACAGTTCTGGAGGCTGCATGTCCGAGATCAAGGTGTCGGTGGGGTTGGTTCATTCTCGAAGACTCCGAGGGAGCATCCATTGGCTTCGGACCCCTCCCCTGACTTCTGGTGCTTTGCTGACAATCGCAGATTGGCATTGCTTGCCCTGTAAATGCATCGCCGTGATCTCTGCCTGCGTCACGTGGCCTCTCCCTGTGTGCCTGTCAGTCCTTAAGTCTGATTTTCCGCTTTTTATAAGGACCTCAGTCATACGGGATTAGGGCCCTCCCACACGACTTCATTTTAGCTGGATTACCTCTGCAGAGCCTCTATTTCCAAGTAAGGTCACATTCTGAGGTATTGGGGGTTAGGACTTCAACATCTTTCTTTTTTTTCCTCCTGAGGGGGGCACAATTTAACCCAGAACATCTCCTATCGTCTCAATCTCATGCATCCCACCCTCTGACCCCCGCCTCATTTCTTCCCCACTCCTTCCCTCTAGTACACTATCTCCAAAAGTCCTCTGGTCCCGCCAGCACCTGCCATCTACTAATCGTACCTCTGTCAAGCCTGACCTTTATCATTTTCTCTTCCCTCTTCCCTCCTTTTTTTTTTTTTTTAGATTTTATTTATTTATTTGACAGAGAGAGAGATCACAAGTAGGCAGAGAGGCAGGCAGAGAGAGAGGGGGAAGCAGGCTCCCTGCTGAGCAGAGAGCCCGATGTGGGGCTCGATCCCAGGACCCTGAGAACATGACCTGAGCAGAAGGCAGAGGCTTTAACCCACTGAGCCACCCAGGCACCCCTCTCTTCCCTCTTTAACCAATGTAAAGCCCACGGCCAACTGATAGAATCATTCTCTCGCCTTTACCTTCAGTCCCCTGGCCTCTCTCTCTCCCCGATGTTGTAGTCATTTGGTGAATCAGCAGCCCTGGCTAATTCTATTCTGTACCTAACATGGCAGGAGAAAATCCCCAACACATTTGTGTTAATAAGTCTCATTTTAAGGGACGCCTGGGTGGCACGGTTGGTCGAGCGTCCGACTCTTGGTTTCCACTCGCATCGTGATCTCAGGGTCATGGGATTGGGCCCACGTTGGGCTCTGTGCTCAGCATGGAGTCAGCTTGGGACTCTCTCTCCCTCTGCCCCTCCACTCCCCTTCCTTTCTCGCTCTAAAATAAATAAATAAAATCCTTTTTTAAAAAAGTAAGTCTCGCTTTAAATTCCGAATCATCTCAAGTGGACCCTTCATGCTGCTTGGTACCCCCATTCCATTCCCTAGTGTGTTCACCCTTGACCTTCTAGATGACTACTCACACTATCTCCTCTCTTCTCAAATCTCCAACACCTCGTTTTCCCATCCTTCCTCTTCGCTGATGACCTTGATTATTTCCTTGAGGAAATGAAAGCAGTCACAAGAGTCCTTCTCTAAGCAGACACTCATATAGTCAGCTGCCTCTGTGCCTTCCTCCCTCCTGTACCCGTAGATGCTGCTTAGGGTTGCACGTGCCCTAGGGCCCAACAATTCCCTTTTCTCTCTCCTGGAATCATCAAATTTTCTCTCCCATAAGTGTAAGAAAATGTCTTAATTTCTTCTCTCTTTAAGAAATCCTCTCTTGGGGCGCCTGAGTGGCTCAGTGGGTTAAGCCTCTGCCTTCGGCTCAGGTCATGATCTCAGGGTCCTGGGATTGAGCCCCGCATCGGGCTCTCTGCTCAGCGGGGAGCCTGCTTCCCCCTCTCTCTCTGCCTGCTTCTCTGCCTACTTGTGATCTCTCTCTCTGTCGAATAAATAAATAAAATCTTTAAAAAAAAAAAAAAGAAAGAAAGAAATCCTCTCTTAAGGGTGCCTGGGTGGTTCAGTTGGTTAAGCACCTGATTTTGGCTCAGGTCAGGATCTCAGGGTTGTGAGATCGAGCCACGCATCGGGCTCCCCACTCAGTGGGGAGTCTGCTTCTTCCTCAGCCTCTGCCCTCTTCCTGCTTGTGCTCTCTCTCTCTCTCAAATGAATAAATAAAATCTTAAAAAAAGAAAAAAAAAGAAAAAGAAATCCTCTCTTACGGCCTAGGAGCCCTAAGGAACAATTCCCCAGTAGCAATGAGCATACCCAGCTTCCAGATCTTGGTTTCTAGGTATCACTCCCCACCAAAAGAAACCAGGGCTCTTTGGAGAAATGGCAGATTCCAGGGTTGGGTTGAGCCAAGTCCAAGATGAATCTTGAGCAGGTTATGCCAGAAAGTACATCCTCAAAGAATGATGGGGGTTTGTCAAAGAGATGGAAGCCATCTTGAAGGGGCTCCCACTGGCCAAATCATGGACAATTTCACACCAAAGTAAATAATGATAATAATGGATTACAAACCATTGAATAAAATAGGAAGGCATGAGTCCATACTGACATAAGCAAATGAATAAATAGAAAGTTTGATGAAAATGGAACATTTACAATGTCAAAGTACTTCTCCATTATGTTCTTATTAATTATACAGGGAAAAAATAGTAAATGTATAATGGAGAAATCTGGCAAACATCAACCTAAGTAACAAAAAAAATGAGGGGTGCCTGGGTGGCTCAGTGGGTTAAAGCCTCTGCCTTCAGCTCAGGTCATGATCTCAGGGTCCTGGGATCGAGCCCCACGTCGGACTCTGCTCAGCGGGGAGCCTGCTTCCCCCTCTCTCTCTGCCTGCCTCTCTGCCTACTTGTGATCTCTCTGTCAAATAAATAAAATCTTAAAAAAAAAAAGTAACAAAAATGAACATCATTAGTAACGAGATAAACAGATATTATGGCCTGTAAAGTTAAAAAATGTCAAGGTCTCAGGGCGCCTGGGTGGCTCAGTCCATTAAGCATCTGTCTTTGGCTCAGGTGGTGATCTCAGGGTCCTGGGGTCAAGCCCCGCATCGGGCTCCCACTCAGCAAGGGAGTCTGCTTCTCCTCTGCCCCCTCCCTGCTCACGCTTTCCCTCTCTCTCTCTCAAATAAATAAATAAATAAATAATAAATAAATAAAATCTTTTTTAAAAAATGTCAAGGTCTCGAAAGTCAAGGACAGTTTGGGGGCACCTGGGTGGCTCAGTCAGTTAAGTGTCTGACTCTTGATTTCTGCTCAGGCCATGACCTCAGGGTTGTGAGATTGAGCCCCATGTTGGGCTCCCTGCTGAGTGTGGAACCTGCTTCAGATTCTCTCTCTCCCTCTGTTCTCTGCCCCTCGCCCCCGCTGCCCGCCACCTCCACTTCTTAAAAAAAAAAAAGTCAAGGACATTTTAAGGTTGCTCTAGTTTGAAGGACACTAAAAGGAATGTCTAAAAGCGATGTGTGACTTTTTGAACTAGCTATAAATGACGTTTTTGGACAACTGGTGAAACTCGGATGTGGTCTGAGGATTAGACTGTCATTATAAATTAATTCCTGATTTTGATGGTGGTATGGGGATATAGAAGAGAATGCCCTTGTTTGTAGGAAATCTACAGTCAAGTATGGGTGATGGATCATCAAGTTGGCAGCTTTCAAGAGGGGAAGAAAGTTTTTGTATCGTCCTTGAAATGTTTATATAAGTTTGAAATAGTTTGAAAAATAAGACTTAAAAAATAGTAAATATTGCATTTCTTGACCCCACTTTCCTCTCCCGCTCTCTTCTCCTCTACTTCTTAGAAGAGTCGTCTATACTCCCTCCAATCCTTCCTTGCCCGTTTTCTTCTTGAACCCCTCCAAACAGCTCTCATTTCCATCAGTGCTCTCGCTAAGGTCACCAGTGACTTCTGTATTGCTAAATTGAAGGAACAATTTTAAATCCTCATCTTGACAGATGCATCAGCAAAACTTGACACTGATTAATCCTTCTTGAAATGTTTTCTTTTTTTATATTCCAGGATCCCACATTCTCTTGGAACTATTTTTTAGGTCTCCTCTGTAATCTCTCCTCATTTCCTCTGACCTCTGAAGAAACGGAGGATCCCGGGATTTAGGATTCAGACCTTTCCTCTTCCTACTCCTTTGTTGATCTCATCCAACTCCTGCCTTTAAATAACATCCATATGTTGATGACTTACTAATTTATATCTCTAGCCCCAGCTTCTTTTCTAAACTCTGGACTTCTATAACCAACTGCTTACTCCACATTTTCCATTGGATGGTGTCCAATAGACATCTCAAATTTAATGTGGCCAACACTTAACTCCTGATCTTCCCTCCCCCAAGTCTGCTGTATTTACTCTCCCTCCCCCTTATCGATTAATGGCAACTTCTTCCTACCAATCGCTCCAAAACCCTTGGAGTTACCCTTGGCTCTTCTCCTTTCTTCACATCAATTACATTAGCAAATTTTATTGTCTATGGTGCCCCCACCCTGGAACGGGTCGCCACCATCTGTCATTGGAGTTTCCCAAGAGGCCCCCTTCCTGGTCTGCTGCCATCCTTGTCCTCTCTAGTTCATTCTTTATCACTCTCTAACGGCTTCCCATTTCACTCCGAGTGAAAGTCAAAAAGTCCCTAACATCGGGCCACGAGACTCTACATGGTCACTTACTCTGACCACATTGGTTGAGAATAAAAAGTTTAATAATACTGAATGATGTAGAAGGTAGGCTCACTTATACATTGTTAGTGAAATGTAATTTGTTAATATCTGTAAAAAATTTAAGTTAAGTGTATGCTATGACCTAGCAATTCCTTTTTTTTCTTTTAAAGATTTTATTTATTTATTTGAGAGAGAGCAGGGTGAGAGGCAGAGGGAGAAGCAGACACTCCACTGAGCAGGGAGCCTGATGTGGGGCGCAATCCTGGGATTCTAGGATCATGACCGGAGCAGAAGGCAGACGCTTAACCGACTGAGCCACCCAGGCGCCCCTGACCTAGCAATTCCATTGGTAAAAATTTATCTTGTGAAAATACGCAAGTGGCCAAAGACACACACGCAATGTTTACTGCAGCACTGTTTGCCATGGCAACACAACGGAAGACCATGAATGGTAATGGGAATTCATGGACTTTGGAAAAATCCCCAAGATATATTATTAAATGCCAAAAGAAGCAGATCAGTAACTAGAGAATAATCTCATTGTTTAATAAAAGGTCAACATAAACATGCTGTGTGTGTGTGTGTGTGTGTGTGTGTGTGTACAGGCAGGCATGCATTTAAAACATGATTTGAGGGGCACCTGGGTGGCTCAGTCGTTAAGCCTCTGCCTTTGGCTCAGGTCATGATCCCAGGGTCCTGGGATCGAGCCCCGCATCGGCTCTCTGCTCAGCGGAGAACCCGCTTCTCCCCCTCCCACTCCCCCTGCTTGTGTTCCCTCTCTCGCTGTGTCTCTGTCAAATAAATAAATAAAATGTTTTTAAAAATTAATTGATTAATTAAAAAAACAACATGATTTGAAAAGGTTACTGATCAACTTGGATTATATCTGGGGAGTGAGGCTGGGAGTTGGAGTATGAAAGAGATGCTTCTTCCTTATAATGTTCTATTCAATTTCAATTACTTTTTAAAAAAGAAACAAATGCACCTTTTAAAAAAGTTTTAAAAGAAACACTTTTATAATGTGTGTATCTTTAATAATTACAAAAATGATCTTTAAAAGTTCATCCCCATCCCAAGATCATAGAAATGCTCACCTGTATTTACTTCACATTCATGAGTCTTTAAAAAAAAAAATTACATGTTTGAATTAACTCACACAGGATTAAAGAATGGGTGTGTATATCTAGAGTTTGCTGCCAAGCATGACTGTTTCTTTTTTAAACCCTTTTTTGATAAAGAAAACAAAACATACTATTCGTAGAAAATCTAGCAATAAAAACTCTTGGCAACCCGGAGAAAACCTGTTAACGTTTTAGGACATTTCCTGTAAAAGGCAGGGTGCCCAATGATGTGAAACCTGAAACCTTTTCAGTCTTTTGCTGATGCCTTGATGCCATTTGAAGGGGGAGCAGGGGGGCCTGCCTGACAGTTTTGGCTTCCTCTGTTTGGAAAATTCCGCAGAAGGGGTCACACTCAGCGGTAAGACAAACATCACACCCATTGTCCGCCGAGAAAACAGTGAGGTCACCTGAATCCTGCAACCGAGATAGGCAGTGTCATGTCATAGCGAAGGCCAAATAGTCTTTGAGTCAAACCCTTCCCTTGAAGTACAAGGAGAAACTGGTTCCCTAGGAGTGTCTTTAACTCGCTTGCGTGGCCCCGTGCACAGTCCCGTGGGCTGGACGCGGGAGGGTTTAGGCATGAGAGCTGCCCACCTTGGAGCCATCAGTGGGGCAGGGCTCCAAGGAACCAGGCATGGCTGGTTTCTGACATTGCTTGGTCCACACTGCCCCAGGGACCGAGGTGACACCTTGCCGTTTGCAACCCTGCGGAACAGAGCCCGACAGCCGATGGGCCAGGCCCCGGGGACAGAAACATGGACGGGCCGTTTGGTGTCAGCTTGCCAGAGGCGGAGTCCGGAGTCAAGCCCACCAAGCCAAACCCTTTCCCGGAAAGGACAGAGGGGTAGGTATCCGGCAGGCAAACAATTCTGGGCTGACAAGGAAATGAGGTAATACCTCAGGTTCAAACAGAGAAAGGCGCTTGAAGAACCCAGAAATAAGAAGGTGGAAGGATGTAGCCTGTGTATGAGCCTCTGTGGTAAGGGGCAGACCAGCCGCAGGCCCGGGAAGGCGGAAGGGACAGTGGGATAGGAGCTGCAGGTAGGAGACGGAAGTGAGAAAGTGGGATAGGGACATTTAGAGAAAAGCAAGACGTCTGACTTGACCCTTCTCTAAGTCTTATTCATTTCTTCCAGGACATCAACCAAGGGAAAAGGGAGGGAGAGAGGCCAGATTAGAGGAGGCGGAGGAGGGACGGCAGAGCTAACGACGAAGGTGGTCTGGCCCAACCTCCTAATCTTCCGTCCATCGATAAGGAAAACCAAGGCCCAGAGAAAGGATGCTGCTTTCCCACAAAACCAGACTCAATGGCTAAGACGCTTGAGTTCCCTGTCTAGTGCTGTCAAGCCCTGCCCATTGGGAGTGATCCACAGGCCAAAAAGGGAGGAGGAGTCCTGCCGGAAGAAGGGCAAGCTACACACTCGGAAAGAAATGCCCCTCATCGAGCTCCATCACTTCTCAGCCTTAGAAAACCACCGAATGCTTCTGAGCCTTGACGTCTTCGTCTGAAATGAGGCTCTGGTAGGTGTTGGGGATCAGGAGGCTGGTGGCATGGTAGGTGTTTATTTTAATGGGGGAGTTTCTTCTACTGCTCTCTGGAGCATTCCGGGGCTGGAGATAGCACTAGAAGGAGCTAGTAGAGAGGGAGGCCCTGACACCCTCCCGCAGCAGCCAGTGGTATCACCGACGTGTGAATGGGCCCAGCCCTGCTGCCCGCCAGGCACTCCTGACCTCAGCTTGCAAGCCTGTGCTGCCAACACAGACCATCGTTCACCATAGGGCCCCCACCCCCACGATGAACCGTCCGGAATCCCAGCCGCCAGGCCAGGGGTGCCGAGGGCAGGCCGCTCAGGGGGCCTTCAGACCGTACGTCATGGCGAGAGGCTAAGTGCAGGCTAGGTCTGGCGGGCACTCGACAAGTCACCCCACACCTGGCAACCTGGGCAGGAAGGAGGCCCTTCTAGGCCCAACTCGGCTGGCGGATGTGTGACGGTCTGGCTGCCCCCCGGTTCACCTTCAGGTATGCCCAGCTCTGCACCCGGCAGGAAATCCGAGGGCTAGAGGCCAACCCGCACCCCATGGCCTTTTCGTGCCACGTGGAGAGTTCGGAATGACTCCTTGAAGCCTAGACCCTTCCACACAGCCTCATTCTCGGCCTCCCCTTGCTGGGGTGAGAATTTCGGAGCCAGGGGAACTGCTGGTTGAAATCTGAGGCAGAGCGGTGCCTCAGCGGCTCAGTCGGTTAAGCGGCTCCTTTTGGCTCAGGTCATGATCCCGGGGTCCTGGGATCGAGCCCCGCGGTCTCGGGGCTCCCTGCTCAGCGGGGAGTCTGCTTCTCCCTCTGCCTCTGTCCCTCCCCTGCTCGTGCACTCTCTCTAATAAATAAAATCTTAAAAGAAAAAAAAAAGGCAGTGGCAACCGTTTAAGACCCAGCTCTGCTGTGCTTCCTGGCAACAGGAGGCTACAGACACTTAAGTCCATCTACGCGGCAGCCCCTGAAGCTCACTTTGCACATCCCGTCCCCCCCAGTAGGTACAGGAGTTGGGGATCACGCCCACGGCCACCCTCCCCACAGGCAGCCCAGCCTTCTGCCCTACCCCAGGGGAACAAGTCCCCCTGACCTAGGAACCATTCCAGGCCTAAGCAGGCCCCGCTCCCCCGACCCTCAGTGACCTTCTAAGGTGACAAGGGCACCCGAGGCAAAATCTAGGTCCCTGGGGTCCCTCAGCCTGGTGCCCACGCAGCGTCCACGCCTCTGCCCATCCCGGAGTCCTCCCAGAGAAAAAGCGGAGTCCAGGGCAGGGAGGGGCCTCCACATTTTATTAGGAAGAGGGCAGAAGCAGAGGCTGGAAGCAGGGCAGCCGAGTTCTTACCGACAGATAAATTAACCGCAGTGCGGGGATGAGGGGTGGGGACTGGGCCAGGCGCTTCAATATAAAAAAAAACAACGAAAAGACAGACAAACAGGCCCCAGAGACATGGGGCAGGGAGGGCAGCACCATCCAGACAGCAGGGAGGACCAGGGCAGACAGAGAGAGAAGGCAACTTGACCCTTCGCCCCCAAACTCCACCGGGCCGGGGACTCTGGGCTGGCCCCACGGGGCTCCCGGGCAGGGAGCGGCCAGGGTGGGCAGAGATGGCACAGCTGGCAGGCGGGAAGCCCAGCACCACAGACGGCTCAGCCCGAAGGGGGGGCTGAGGGCCGGGACACAGCGACCTTGAACCCCCAGTCCCTCGGAGGAAGAGCCTTACTCCAGGTGAGAGAAGGGACCAAGGGTGGGGTCTCTCCCTGAGCTGAGAGCGGTCGTCTCCTCCACAGCAGCGGTGGGCAGTGCGGTGTGTCAGGGACCCCCTTCACCTTCTGGTCCATCTGCCTCCTTGGTCCCTGCAGGGAGGGGCCCCACTGGCCCCGAGGGATGGGGCACGAGGAGAGCTGGTCCGGTCAGTGGTCTCCGACTCCAGAGAGGGGCCGTCGTGCGGCGCAGCCCCTCAGCCCTGACTCCCGCAGGAGGAGAGCGAATCGTAGAGGGAGTCGCTGAGAGACTCTGAGGTCTCCAGGCCTGGGGGGCCCCCACTGGCCACTCTCCCTTCCTCGCCCACGTCTGACGTGCTGGGCGTGCGGCTACCTCCGAATGCCGGGCCCTGGGGTGCAGGGGCTGGGCGGCTGGGCTCCAGGCTCCGTTTCCGGTCCACGGGCAGGGCCTGGGAAAGGAAGGGAAGCTCGGGAGGCGGAGCCTTTCACCTCCCAGCCGGGCCTGAGAGGTGCTGGGCTCTGCCCACCTGACGGGGTGCTGCCCCCGGGGCCCACCCAGGCGACTAGAGGCACAACTGAGCGTGGTCCTACCAAGGTTCTGGGGGTGGGGAGAGAAACCCTTTCTCCAAGAGAAGGGGCAGGTGGGCGGGCTGCCCAGAGGGGCATCCAAGGGGGCTGACCCTTCAGCCTCTTCTAAGACAGGAACTGGGCTCCCCATGTCATCCCCCCTGTCCTCCAGGCCTGTCCCCTTTCCCCTCTGGCCACGCTCACCATGGGGGTCCTGGGCAGCCCCTCCAATTGTCGGGATGGGCATAGAAAAGGGTCAGTGGAGCTGTTGGCTGCCCTCGCGTTGGGGAAGGTCCAGTTCTTAGCCAGCTGGACAGGAGGGGGAGGGCCTGGGTCTTCACAGGGATCTGCAAGGGGACAAGGGGAAGGTGGATGGTGGCGGGCAGAGCTCCAGGGATGACCCCCCCTTCCGCGCAGACACTCACCGTCAGGACAGGGCTGATGGCCCCGGTGGCCCGGGGCGGCGGTGAGCAGCGCGGGGAAGGCCGGCATGCTAGGGTGCCGCCCGCTCACCAGCAGCTCCTCTATGCCCGGCACCTCACGCTCCAGCGTGTGGGCACGGCGGGGGACTTTGGTAAGGGGTGGGGGCCGAGCCGGGGGCACTCCGGGTGGGGGGTCCAGCCGTGGTGGCTTTGTCTTGGGAAGATTCTTGCTGGGGGTCCCATTGCTGCCATGGTCTGGGGGTGGAAAGGTCCCAATGCCGCTGTCCAGGGTTCGAGTCAAGGAGCCACAGG
Organism: Potos flavus; assembly: GCA_028534135.1. Lineage (NCBI taxonomy): Eukaryota > Metazoa > Chordata > Mammalia > Carnivora > Procyonidae > Potos > Potos flavus. The sequence continues at coordinate 57,014,422 of CM052897.1, read as the reverse complement.
CTGGGGAGGGGAGGGGAAGTCAGGGACGTGAGGCTGCGGGCTCAGCCCCTCGGCCTTCCTCTTCTGGCTTCCTGCCCCAGCCCGGGCTCCCCACCAGGTCATGGCCCCTCCCGGCCCAATGGGCTGTCAGCCCTGCCAGTCCTCCCCCCCACTCCCCTAGACACCTGCTGCAGTGACAGGAAAGAAGCAAAGTGGGCAGGGGGTGAAGGGCGGGTCCCATCCTCGGACCCGACCCTGCTGACCTGTGAAGTGTGAGGTGGGCACTGGCTCAGCCAGGCTGTCCTCTGAGGGCATCTCTTCCCGCCTTCCCGGCTCGCTGTTCGGCTGCGTGGGGGTACAGGAGACCTCAGGACCCCTTCCTTCCGCCCCCACCCAGCCCCCTCCCCAAGCTCTGTCATTAGGACCCCTGGAGCCCCCCAGCCCCCAGGGACCACGAGCACACCCAGCAGCTTCCATGTCCCAGGGAAGGGGACCCTCCAAAGGGCGGGACATCCAGCCAGGGCCACTACGCCTGGCCCAACACCTAGCCGCCAAGAGCCTACCTTTCCAGGAGGTTTTCCACAGCCCTGAAGAGGCCCCACCAGGCCATTTCGAGGCCCACAGGCTGGCCAGGGGTTCTTGGGGTCAGAGGACACTGGCTGAAAATCGCCATACTCGGGTTTGGGCTCTCGCCAGTTCTTGGGCGGCAGCTCCTTGCCATCCACCCTATGGGCAGCAGTGTAGACGAAGGTGAAGGGAGGCCTGGGCGCACCCACTCCGACCTCACTCCCGCTGGTGGGGCTGAGTCTCGTGAAATCCCCACTGCCCCCTGCCCCCGGGGTAGGGGACATAGCCCTGGTGGCTGCTGCCGTCAACCCCTCCTGATGCTGGAGATAGGCAGAGACTCTAAGGAAAACCTCAGAGAAACAGCAGGGGCAGGGGAGATGGGACAAGTTCCCCCAAAGCCACACGGGGTCAAGCCCAGAGACCTCCCGACACCATTTGCTAGTAGATGGCAGCCTGGTCACCTCCTGTCCACACACAACACACCCCATCTGGTACCCAACCCCTATGGACATTCTGCCTCATCTGGCCCGGACGGAGCAACCCTGAGACCGGCCAGCCCCTTCTCTGCGCCCCAGCTCCTGCCGCTGAATCTGTGGCAGGTGGCAGTGGGCAAGATGGGAAGGGGAGCCCCCTTGTGCTATAGGACAGAAAATCCCAGAATGAGCTCTCTATCAGCCCACGTCTGGGAACCAGCAGTCCCCTAACTCCCGCATGCAGGCAGCACTTCCAGTGCCTCTGCCAATGCTGGAGACGATTTAGGAAACCGTGGACGGTCAACGCGTCTTAAATGAGAAGCTGGGTCTCAACACATGCAACCCCACACGGCCAGAGAGGAGTGGAGCTGGGGCACAAACCCCAGGCTTCCGATCGAAGGCCCAATCGTCCCTCGGGGCCAGGCCGTTAACCCCCAGCGGCTTTGGTGGCATTGTACTTGACCTCCTACCCTTTCTGCTCTCAGGAAAAGCAGTCCCAGCCGCAGGCGGGCCCAGGGGCGGGGAGAGCGGCCCCCAGCTGCCACGCACCCGCCGCCTGGTGCCCGGCCCCCCTCACCTGTTGAGGAGCTGCTGCATGAAGGTGTCTGCGCCCTGGTACATGCCAGCCAGCTGGCCCTGCACCTGCCCCAGCCCGGTACTCGGTCCCAGGGCTGGGCCTCCGGGCCGCGGCCGGGCCCTGCTGCTCAGGTAGGCCTTCTCCTCCTCCAAGGCCCGGCGCAGGTCTTCCGCCTTAGCCATCAGCTTGGAGATGTTGAGGCTCTCGGCCTCCAGCTTCCGGGCTTCCATCTTGACCTCCTTCCGGAGTGGGGAGCCCCCGCCGGCCCCTTCCTTGCTCTTGGCGGTCTCCGTGCGGCGGTTCAGCGCCGGCAGCTTGCTCTTCTTCAGGCCGAACCAGCTGGCGATGCTGCTGGCGTTGCGGTGCTTGGCCTCGGTGCCCGGCGCCCGCTCCTGGCCCTGGAGCCGCAGCACGTTCTCCTCGATGCCCTTCATCACCTTCTCCTCGATGGCCGAGTGTGGGGCCCGGCCCTCGGGGCCTTGGCTCGTGTCCGCGGGGCCGGGAGCGGGGGACGGAGGCTGGGCCGGAGTGCCGCCACAGTCGGCCCAAGGCGGGCCCTTCCCCTTGTCGGGCTTCGGGGGCTCCTTGGTGGTCGGTGGGGCCACAGGGCGGGGTACCACCTTGGTGGGTGACTTGGAAGGCAGCTTCGTCGGGCTGCCATGGGGGCTCTTATTGGGCTTGCTGAGGCTGGGGGCTGAGGTTGGCACTTTGGCAGGGGTGCGGGGTGCCTGGGGGCACAGGGCCCCTGCCAGCCGGCTCTTGGCCAGCTCCACTTTGGTGAGGCAGCTCCGTGGTGAGACGGGCTCCAGGTCCACCCGGGCCCCCATGGAGTGGGAGGAGTAGACGCGGGCCCCGGGGTCCCCCAGGAGCCCAGGTTCTTGCTGCTTCAGGCTGCTTGTGCCTAAGGCCATTGCCCCTCGCAGGGCCCCCTTGGCTTCTGGCCCCTCAGGAGGCCTGGGGGTGGGAGGCGCCACGTCTCCAGGGCTCTCCCCTGACCTCCCTGCTCCCCGGGCCTTCTCAGTGCCAGGCTTGGCTGGCACCCCATTTTTCTCCGGCCCCTCGGGGCCAGTCTTCAGCTTCCCCAGGGCTGCCAGTCTGTCCCGCAGAGGGGTGTACCCGGGATCCCCAGGTCGCCGCCCGGCCCCCTGGCTGGGCTTCTTGGATGAACTGCCGGGGGTCCGGCGGCCAGGATGGGGAGACTCCGAGCCGGCTCTGTCCAGACTCTTCTCCTGGGCACTCCCATAGGAGCAGGGTTCTGGGAGGCAAGGGCTGGGGGGAGCTCCCGGACTTCTGAGGACCTCGGGGGCCCGTGGCACCTCCAGAGTTAATTGTGGGTAGGTGGGTACCTGCAGTGGGGATGGAGGTGGCTCTGGGGAAGGCCCCCTAAAGGTGCTCCGGGAAAGGTCCAGGATGTTCTCATAGCAGGGAGATACCACGGGTCCCGGGGACAGCGTGGTAGACAAGGCTGGCGGGGGCGTTCTGAGCTGTGCGGAGTCCAGAGCTGCGGAGCAGGGGGAAGGGCTGGTGGGCAGGCCCTGTGCTCCCTCCGGGGACAGCTCTCCTCCACCCAGACCCCTGCGGGCCAGCAGCGGGGAGGGGCTGCCGTCAGAGCCACTGTTTCGACAGGGAATTCGGGAGTTCCGGGGAAGCTGGGGGCTGAGCTGGGGGCCTCCCGGGCTGGGGACCTTCTCCGAAGCTGGAGGCAGCTTTAGAAACTTGAGACCTCTGGCTGGAGAGGGCAGAAGCGGCCCCTGGGCTTCCCCAGGAGAAGGGGGGCCAATTTGGAGCTTGCTTTTCACCTGAGATGAGGAGTAGGGGTGGCTAGGCCGCGAGCCCAGGGGGGCATCACCCGCACCCATGAACATGCTGAGGAAGGGGAGGGGCGCCTGGCCCTCTGAGGTAGCACCAAAGCCCGGCCTGTGGGCCTCTGGGGTGCCCCCACCCCAAGCTGACTTGGGGAGGCCTTTGGACTTGGACAGCTGTGGGGGTCCCTGGTCTGGGGAAGATGGCTGCCCAGGACCTGGCGGCTCCCCGCTGAGTGGGCCCGCAGCCCCAGCCAAGAAGGCCTGCAGGTAAGACTCTGTGTCCTCAAGGAGCTGGCCCAGGTTCAACTGCTTGCGGGCCAGGGCCCCAAGCAGGGTGTCCGGGCTGGGCGCTTCGTTGGGGTCACCTGCCTCATCAGAGGAGGAGGAAGAGCTGCTGCCTGGGGCACAGGGGGGCCCAGAGCCAGTGCCTGGGGCCTGGGACGGGCCCCTGCCAAGGCCCCAGGGCCGCCCAGCACCCTCTTCCTCTCCCGGGCCCCCCAAGAGGCGCTCCCAGTGTAGCAGGCCTCCCAGGCTACTGGGGCCTAGGAGCAGATAGGGGGCCCAGGAGGAGGGTTCAGGCTGGGGTGGGCCACACAGCTCGCCATTGATGGGCTCTGGGGAGCCGGGACCCTCGCCAGGAGGCCGCCACGGGGTGGCAGGCGAGCAAAGAAGCAAGGGGTCGGTCTCTTCCAGGGCTCTCAGCACCTCCAGGATCTGCGCTTTCTTCCGAAGGAACGGGGACAGGGCATCCAGGGCCAGCGGTGGGGCGGCCGGGGGTCCTGGGCCTCCTGGCCGCAGCTGCTGCTCCCAACACACCTTCGGGGAGAAACGACGTGAGGAGGCGCCCACGTGCAGGCCCAGGACCTGCGCTGGACCAAACTGACTGTGTCAGGAACAGAGCAGGCCTGGTTTTGTCCGAGTCCCCACAAGGAATTAATTAACAGCTTCTCGGATAGGACAACTCAGCCTCCTCAAGTCATTGGGCCCTGGTTACCGCACCTCTTCCTCCTGGTGTATCTGGGGTGGGGTGGGGACCCCACCTCCCTTTCTGGTTATCCCAGCACCCCCCGCCCCCACCCCCCAGCAGGGCTGACACCACCTACAACCCGGATATCTATGTTTGCCCCAGGGGAGGGAGGCCTGTCCGTTTTCCAGGCTCCAGAAAGAACACAGAGACTCAAGAAGGGGAGGCGATGGGGCCAAGTGCTAAGTCAGTCCCCGCCCGCAAGCCCAGGCCTTCTCGGGTCAGACAGCTGTGCGGCGGACCCGCTCCCCAGGGAGGAGGGAACTCGGGGAACTCCACGGCAAGCCTCTCCCTGTTTCTGCCCAGCTCCTTCTTGGGCCCAGCTCATCCAGCACGGCGGTTAGCTACCTGGGCCCCTGAGCCAGACTACGTAGGTTCAAGTCCCAGGTCTACCGCTCAACTAGGTCTATGGACTTCAGCAAGCTTTTTAACCTGAGCCTCACGGCATCGGCTCTAAAATGGGGCGGTCATTATGCTTAACCTCATAAAATAAAGCAAACCAGAGAAGCAAATAAATGAATAATAGTTCTAGACTTGATTAAATAGAGACAATTGTAAATATAGGCCAAAAATTACTAAAAAAATATTTAAGTGAGACCCAGGTGTGCAGCACAGAGCGAGAGCTCAGGAAATGTGACCCTGAGTCTACCACTAACTAACTTCACTTGCAAGGCTAGCGATTGGCAGTGGGGTCCTGTTCTGTCGGTCTAAGGCTGACCGCTGAGGGCTCACACCCCGACGGGGATCTGGGCCCCAGGAAGCGGCCCGTCCCCTGGGACTCCTTAGGAAACAGCAACGCAGTACCGACTGAGGAGTCAGTCGCCAGCGAAGCCGCAGACCACCGTGCCCAGCCCTCCTACCTCTCTCTGCCCCGCACAGTGCCCCAGAGGCAGCGGGGTGGTCGGTCCCTCGGCAGAGCTCAGGGAGGGGGAGGCCGGGGGCTCCGACGGCGGCTGGAGTGGCGTAAGCGGGATCTGCAGGCGAGAGACAGAGTCAGCCCAGGGGCGGTCTGTCCCGGGTCCCTGCCCCCTCACGAAGTTCGGCCTTCCCCTCCGGGGCAGGAAAGCAATCTTCCCAGTCTGCTCCTTCAGGCGACGTCTCTCGGCCTCCAGCGTGGCTTCCGCCACTGTCCCCACCACTGGGACAGAGGAGCCTTGGGAGACCGTGCACAGGTGGAATGAAGGCATGTGAGCCCAGGTGGCAGGGAGATGGGGCTGGTTTGGGGCTCTGGAGAAAGAAGAACGTCCCTGGCGCAGAGGGCAGTGGCCAGCCTAATTTGGGTGCCCCTGGGGACTCCAAAGTCACTCTGCTTCTCTGCGGGGCCCCCTTCCTGTTCTGACTGCCTGTGACCCGAGCCCCCCCAGGATGGCTGAGACTAATGGAAAGGCATTTGTTACTGGGACCGAGAAAAGAGGTGGCAGGAGTTATCCTCTCTGTCCTCGCCCCTCCCCAACTGGTCTCTGAGGATGACAAAGGTACCACTATTTAATCACGGGTCGCTTCTCTCTCCGTCCCTGAGAATGTCATTTCCATCTCCGAGGCATCTTGACTCGACAAGAGTCAACGCCCGCCTCTGCAAACTCCCGCCTCTGCAGCCTTTCTCCCTCTTCTGGGGGAGGGGGTGGGTGGGGACGGCTACAGCCCAGATCCTCACTCTTCTATCCTGGAAGCTGCCCGGCTATTTGTCTCCCTGACCTGGTTCAGTGGCTTTACCAATCCCTTATCCAGAAGCAGAAGTATTTTTTCCTTTTTCATCTAAAGCATCTTTGTGCTCAAAGTCTCCTCCTCCTGCCCACTGCCTAAAGGAGACCGGTCTGGACTCCTCCGCTGGCTTTCTGGGCCCGGCCTGCTGGTCCTTCCCTCCACTTCTGGTTCTCACTCACTACCCCTTCGCACAGCCTTCATTCCAGCCCAAACAGCTTGCTTCTTGCCTCGGTTTCCCTGCGGTTCCTTCCACGGGGCCTCCCTTCTCCCCACCCCCAACTCTACTTTTTAAATCGTCCATGCAGCAAGGCCCAGGCCCAGGCCTCCTTAAGGCCACTCTGCTGGCCTCTCGCCCCTCTGGGCTCCCGGACGGTATGTCCCCCCCCCTCCCCCATATGACGGCTGTCTGCAGACCTGCTTTAGCTCGGAGTAGTCCAGCCTGCAGGGTTTCTGTGCTCGGCACAGACCACAGGCCGTCCAATTCCATGTCCAATTCCATATACGTGTTGGCAAAGGCGCTGCTCACTGTAAGAGCTTAATTAGCATTTGCTTAATGGAGCTTTCATCCTAACAAAGCACAGCTTGAGAGTAACATTAATAATGATAAGTAGCTGCTAATTATTGACCACGACTATGGGCCAAACACTATATATTATTTCATTTCATCCTCACGACAACCAGCAACATAGAGATCTTAATCCTCACTTCTGAGAGAAAAACTGGGGTTCATAAGGTTAGATAATTTGTGCAGGGTCACACGGCTAAGAATTAGCTCAGTTAGGGACCCCATCCAAGCGTATCTGAGGCCAAGGTTCATGCTCTTTCTATTATGTCATGTTACCGCTGAGGAAGATAGATCTATTATTGCCCCAAACCCCCGAAGGCCCCAGATTTCATTTCAGTGATTTAAGGATGCTCTACACCTCTGTTATCACTGGTCGCCAAGAAAGGCATGGACGGGGTGAGCTTGGCTAATGGGCTTAGGCCTCTGGGGACTCCAGGGGGACCTCGGCAGCAGGGACAGACCCAGGGCAGGAAGAGCTACATGGTCACTGCCACTGACTCAGACCCAGCTCTGCACGCGCCTTGGGGACAGAGCCTCCAAAAAGGCCAGGGGCCGGGCTTGCCAGTGAGCCTGGGGCACCCTGCTGAAGGGCCGGGGGCCAAGAGCCGCTGGCTTGCAGCAGACGGGCACTCACAGTCAGATGGATACACGCAGAACGTACTCTTCTTGTCAAGGTTGGGGGTGTTGTAGGGATATGCTGACCTCAAAACCCGAGGTTCACCTCCGCTCCCTGGAGCTAGGCCTGGTCCTTCCACCCTCCTATCTCACCCCAACCTTGGGGCTCCTGATAGAGTGACCGCAAGTGACATCTTTTTGTTGTCATTTTAAGTCCAATACAGAGTGTGAACTCACAACCTTGAGATCAAGACCTGAGCTGAGATCAAGAGTCAGCCGCTTAACCGACTGAGCCGCCCAGGCGCCCCCAAGTGACATCTTGACTGAGTTCTGCTTTTCCTGGGTAAGGCAGGTGCCAGGTCTACAATCAGGGACTAGCATTTGGGGACATGCCTGGGTGTCACTGGGCGAGTATAGGCACCTATGCACACTCACAGAGTGACCCGGGGGGGAAGTGCCTTTCCTGACCTCTCTGTGACACCCAGCACTGGGTGCCTTACGCCCAGCCCCACCCCTGCCCCGGGCCAAGAAGAAGCAACGCAGTGGCCAAAGGGGCCCCTCGGAAGCTTGAAATCATTGCATTTTCAGCCTCCGCCCGTCGCCCCACACAGAGTGGGAGCCAAGCAAGAACCTTCTCTGTCAACAACAAGGGATGCCCTCCAGCGGGGCAAGGGGCACCTGGGAGGCGGGGGAGAGCCAAGCTTGAGGGGACTCAGGGAGCCTTCCCTTCCGCATCTAAGGCTCACGCATAGGGACACAGCCCCCAGAACGGAGGGGAATGGCTGGTGGCCTTCTTCTTCGGGTGTCGGGAGAGAAGAAGGGGATGCCGCTGACGGGGCTGGGAGCGGCAGGAAGCTGAGGTAGGAGGAGGGACGGTGCAGCGCTGGTGCCCACCTGAGGGAGGGAGCCTGTCGTCAGCTGGAGTTTCTGCTGAAACAGGGCGCTCAGCATCTGGTTCTGCCGCTCCAGGTCAAACACCCTCTTCTTCAGCTTGATGCACTCCTCCCGCAGGTCCTGAGCCCGGGGAGGCAGAGGGAGACAAGGAGAGGATGGCAGGGAGGGGGCGAGGGGTACGAGCCCAGTCCCCTTCATCACAGTGGCGGGCGCTCCCTTCTCCTACAGCCTCCTAGTCTAGGGGGAGCCGAGCCTGCCTATGTTGAGAGCTGTCACATTTTCTGGGGATGGTAATTCTCTAAAGTCTACCACCCCTCGTGGGAGCTAAATCCCATTCCCTTTGGCATCTTTCCCATACCTCGAGCCGACCCCCTGCCTCTTAGAAACCACACATCAAAGAAGGGCCCATATAAGGCAGAGGAAGACCTGGGGGTCAGAGTGGCTCAGAAGTCAAGAAGTTCCCACAGTACTTGAGTAAATATTTAGATGCCACCTTATGCTCACAATATTAACACTGCGATCACGGCCATCACGATCTGGAGAAGCCAGCTGGGGCCAGGAATAGGGAAGGATTCAAGCCCAAATCAAAGTTACCATAGCTCAGAGACCTGGCCTTACCTAGCCCACCTGTGCCTCCAGGTAGAACAGTATGGACCCGTCCGAGGTGGGGGGAAGGAGCCTTGTTGGAGGGTCAATAGGCCATTTCAAGCTCCTTTGAATTTCATTTCAAGCTCCGCCACCAAGCTCCCTCCTCTAGCCCCTGCGTGAGTAGGCTCAGGGATCCCCAGGAAGGGCATCCCCTGCTATATTCGGGGCCTCTCCCCAGGGTGTCTGGGCTCACGGGTGAGGATGTCTCCCCATCTCCCCATGGCCGCTTACCTTCTGGTTTAGCAGTGCCTGCACCACATGGTTGGCAACCTGGGGACAGAGGGCCCAAGGCAGGGCTATCACCCCACTGGCCTCCGCCTGGAGCACTGATAGCCCGTGCCCCTCCCCGCTTCCCCAGCTCCCCCTGGAGACCCCACAGACCTCATCTAGACAGCGCTCATAGGTCTCCCTCTGGTTTTCATTGGCCTGGGCAAGCGCCGAGTTCTCTGCCTGTAGGAGGGAGAAAGAGGGCCAACAAGGAGGCTATGGGATCATTCCACCAGGGCAAACTCCTTGTGAAGGGGACGCCTGGAGTCTACTAGCTAAAACCCCCCCATCCCAGCTCTTGGCTCCGGCTGGATCCCCACAGGGAGGCCTACAGAGGCGGACGGAAGGCATCAGAAAGGCAGAGCTTTTCTGAAAGCTTTTTTCTGTAAACCCCAACCTCAGTCAGGGAGGTTGGAGGGACTGTGGAGACACGGTGGCCAGGAGGACCTAAGCCGGGAGGTGCCAGAAGTAATCCTTATTTCCCTGGGGGGAGGGCAGAGGAGGCTGGAGGGAGGAGGGCAGGGTCTTAAGAACATGGCGAAGAGCTTAGTGGAGGGATCCTTGTCCCTCAACCTCTAAGCCCTGGGTCATCTAAACCCTTCTTCCTGGGGCCTCTGTGACCATGCCTTTCCTAGACCGGCAAGGGCATGAAAGTGGGAGAGAAAAGGGGTAAAGAAGGGAGCCATCTGGGGGCTAGGACAGCCCTGACCCCATGCATGCCTCTTGTTCCAAGCTGCCCCCCATGTCCCCTGCCAGGTTGGAGAGCTCAGAGCAAAGAAAGGGCTTCTCAGAGGGGCTTTGCTAAAGATTGTTCGGCTCTGCTCCAGCCCAGCAAAGCGGGTTGAGAGGAAGGTCCACCCACATCCATAAGGCCTACCCAAGCTCCCGAGGGCCCCGGCCGGCCCCGCCACCCCCGCCCGGCCTCGTGCCCCACCTCCAGCTCCCGAAGTCGCTGCAGCAGCTCCTGGCAGGTGCCTGGCTCCGCGCCGCTCTCACCGCCCTCTCCCAGCCTCAGCTTTCCAGGACTCCCAGCGGGCTGGTCCATGGCCTCCGACATCGGGCCCTGGGAACACGTGAGAGACACCCTGGCAGGCTACTCCAGGGCACAGGGCAGAGGTGAGTGGAGGAGGAGGACAAAACCTCGTCAGCATTCTGGAAGTTTAGTGTGACTGATGGGCCACGGACATTGTAACAACTCAGGCTCTTCTGATGCTGGGAGAGACATACTCTTCCCATTTGAAGAACAGAGACCATTGTTTTATAAACCTCAGTCACTGCGCTCGCCCTACCACAGGTCGCACAGACACTGGCTGACGGCCAAGAAAGCCGAATTCTCTGCTGCGATCGGCCTCGAACCGGCACACTCCATCTTCCCGGCCCAGAGGGAGGGAGCCTGTGGGCCTTACCGGCTCCCTGCTCCCGGCCAGGCCCCAGCGGCCCAGTCTCTGGGTGCACGCCGTTCCCTCTGCGGGGGTCCTCTGATCCCTTTCCGCCTGGCCAGCTCCTTCCTACGCGTTCTTCAGGGTTCCCGCTCCAAGTCTGGGTCAGGCACCCCTCCTGCACGGTTCTGGAACCGCCTCCCTGGGGGGTCGATCCTGTGAAGGCAGGGACTCTGCATTCACGTCCCTGCCCAGACTCTCACTCCTTGGTGGGCTACCTGGCATGTCGGGGACAGACCGATGATGAAAGTGACTCCTTCGTCACTCCTGCGAATGGCACAGCCAGGCTTCTGTCCTGTGTCATGACATTCAGGTCACTGGACTATGGCCGTAGTTCCTGGCTGTGCCTGACCAGTCTTCGGCTGCTATTTGAGTTGCAATTCCTCTGCTAGAGGAAAGTCCTCATGTCCTTCCTTTGCACAAATAGCGTAGAAATTTCCAGTAGACAGGAAGACCCTTCCTAATGTAAAAGGGAGGAGGCCCCCAGTCCACCACGGATTACGTGCCTCCCAGACCCACTGTAGCCGCCCCCCCCCCACCAAAGGACCTTAGCGCTTTCAGACCAAGGAAGAGAAGAGCCCTCTAGCAGCTCAGCGGGCAGGCATCTGAGTGATCCCTCCTCTGTCCTCCGCAGTGGGGCGCAGGGGATGTGT